>CM042474.1:30349166-30949166 GCA_023621385.1 Quercus gilva | reverse complement strand
AATTATGAATTATATTCATCTCATTTTGGGTATTATTATTATTATTGTTATTATTATTATTATTATTATTATTATTTTAGTCTCACACAATACACATTCATTATATAACTTAAAAGAAAAATATTCATTTATTTTTATTTTCTATTTTATTATTTAATTTTAATTAAAATTATCTACATATGAATTTTGATTAAGCCGTGCATCGCACAGGCATAATGCTATAATATATATAAAACTGAAACTTTTGAAGCTCTCACAATTTTCCACGTCATTATTATTTTTAAAATATCAGTATTATTAAAAAAAATTTCCCAGTCCACATCATTATTATTTTTAAAATATCAGCATTATTAAAAAAAAAATCAGCAAAAAAAAACTATTTCTATATCCTGGTCAAGAATCAAACCCGATACCTATTACCTAAAAATTTTCTTCTCCTTTCCCAAAACCCAACTCTGAAAGCCATTCCATTTCTCCTATTTGTTCTCTACCCTATCAGCATCCTCTAATTTGTTTTTCAGTCAAACCCGATAAAACCCTAAACCTCTTCAAGAACTGACCAACACCGACTCTCACCATTACAGTTTGCACACCCAGGCCAGGCCCCAATATGTGTAAAGACATTCTCTCTGATTCGATACCAAAAAGTGAGTGTTGCCCTAAAATCTCCCGGTTCAATTTCTCAAGAAATCCTTGGTAAGATCACCTTGAATCCCCAATCTTCCCTTTCGTTCTTCCTCTTTTATTGCTGTTGTCCTAATCTATTTGCTTATGAATAATTTGTGGTTTTTGTTTCCATAGTATCTGAACATTCTTGAATTAGGACGAAATCAAAATGACATTGAGGCTTAAGGACATTGGGAAAACTACTAAATTTTTTATTTGGGGTTTTTTATTAGTTTTGGGATTTTGGGGTTCCTAATTAGTGTTTGCTGCAATTATAGATTTCAATTGCTAATATGTTTCCTCTCTGTTCTTTTTTGTTTTTCCCAGGGAAACACCATAGAAGATCAAATTCTTCCTAGGCTTTGTCTCTTGGCGTTTTAAGGAATGGTTTGTAATGTTTTTAATTTAATTTAGAATTTCCTCCCTAACCTGTTCTCTTTATTTATTTGTTAGTAAGAGTGAAATTGTGGTTTTTGGTTCCAGTTTAGCATTTTGGTTTACTAATTTGTGTTCTTTTAATTCAAAGCTTTTGAATAAGGTTTTAAATATATTATAGATTTGTGGGTGTCAATGTTAGTTAATTATTGTTGGGTTCTATTTGTTGTTATCCATATAATTGTAGACAAGCAATAAGTCTTCCATGTTTGAAAGACTTAATCTTCATCAAAATATATGAATGCTAAAAAAAATAAAAAATAAAAAATAATAATAATTTTGGATTTCATAGGATTTATTTTTCTGTATTTTGGTTGGTTGGTTTTGATTTAATTTATTGGGTATCAAACCTGTGAAGAATTCTAGAGAGCAAACTTGATTAGCTTTGCGAAGGCTCTTTGTGTTCTAAACTTGCTTGTATGTTAGTTCTTAGTGCACCAATGAGCTCTAGCAAATCACACATACTCTCCTTGTAAGAGCAAAGTGGATGGTGAGGTCTTGGGTTCAAGATCCAGCCAATGTATGTGTAATTTACTAATAAAAAAATGTAGGTTAGCTTAGTCTTTAGGCTTATCATAGCAATTTCTGTTGTAATTTTGTACAATGTCAACTTTGTTCCATTTCAATTCTTTTTATACATTGTATAGTTTCTTCTTATAGTATTATAATTTTTTCAATGATATGATTGTGATTTAAAATGGTATGGAGGGCTGCAAAGATATGTTTGATCCAAATTCAAAAAGGAGCAGCTATGCTAATTGTTACTTCCTATAAGATGCATTTAGATTTTATTTATGCTGCCACTTCCCCTATTGTTATATCAGTTAATTATCCTCTAGACTTAATATATTCATAAATGCTCTTGACCGATTTCTGTCTTTGAAAGAGACCCAAATAATGGTAAGTGGCCTATTTTGCAAATCAAATTCTTTTTGAAGCTACCGGCTAAATTCCACGTTGATGATAGAATTGGTTTTCAAAAGGATCTTGTTGTTAGTCATTTGCTGTTATTTTAATGACTTAATTTAAAAAAGATTGCATTAAACAACTTCATTTTAGGAGGTTTGGTTATTTTGGTATTTTAGTAGGTGTAGAAGTGGTGGAAAAAGTAGAGGTAGAGGTAGAGGTTGAGATGGAGGAGTATGAAGCCCTCAAAATGTTTGGAAACGACATCTGATCTTCAGGTATTATATCTTCCTTTTTTTTTTTGTAAAAATATTTTATCCGATTATTTAATTTTGATTAACTTTGCATTAGTTAATGTTTTAATGATTAATATAGATTTGTTGATATTGGGACTAAGGGAAAAAGAAAATGGGTTTCACATCTTAATCTTAGGTCTTATGTTCTTTTCATTGTTTAGGATTGAACTTGATTCTAAAGTGATGATTTCTCTTTCAATTGTCTATACTTCTGAGAATGTGTTACATCTTTGTCTAATTCTTTGGCTAGATTAAAAAATTTTAGATAAATTATTGACTTTGTGTTTGATTTGGTTTTACAGCTTTTTGTAGATTAGCTTTGACTTTGGGAACATTTTTTTTTCTATTTAAATCAATGCCATTTGGGTTCTAAATTTTTTCCCCTGTATATCACTTCCTTTTTGGGGAAGAAGTCGCACTCAAGCTGTTGTTTGATAAGTGATATATATTTCTATATATAAATATATGTGTAAAGCCTGATATTACTAGGAAGAATATCCTCCTAATAGAAAATTTAAGCTATATATAGGTAAATCATTCCAAATTTTTGTAGCATTCCCTGTTATGATGTTTTGAAGATTAAATGTTAAGGATAGTCTTTTTTTTATTTTTTTATATAAAAAAATATTATGCAGAGGGTTGTAATTTAGTGCTTGAGTTTTTTAATCACATTTATGATGAGTATTTTTGTTATATGTTATGTATATTAAGCAATTTTAGGGGTGATATTGTCAAATTTACATCTTGAGAACTTTGAAATCTTCGTGAACATGTACTTTTTTTTTTTGTTTTGCCTCCTATCCATGGCTGTAGCATGTTCTTTTTTATTTTAGGGTAATTCTATAGATTTCTTAGAGTAATGCAGGATGGAGGTTGTCTAATCTTGGCTTTCGAGTAAAAT
Source organism: Quercus gilva (assembly GCA_023621385.1). Lineage (NCBI taxonomy): Eukaryota > Viridiplantae > Streptophyta > Magnoliopsida > Fagales > Fagaceae > Quercus > Quercus gilva. The sequence goes on along the minus strand of CM042474.1, from coordinate 30,945,962 downwards.
TTGATGGCCAAAATTGCACCATATTTGTCACAAATAAAAAGATATATGTTGCAAGTAACAATGGAAAAATTGCTAATTGATGTGTAGTCATTAAAATGTTGAATTTTGGTTAAAAGCTTGATATTGATGATGCCGAGAAATTAACCAGTGAGCCACACGATACTCGCACACTCAAAACAGCACCTGCACAATAAAAAGGGGAGGACCTAACAGAAAGCATCGGTGTGGTGTTGGTCAAATACCCTCCGAAGGTCAAGTTAGAACTTCTTTCAACTATAGAGTGTTAGAGAGGGGTTAATTATGCGTACCTTGGTCTATGAGGGTATTGGGGCTTTTATAGTAGTAGAGGGTCGACATCTTTTCCTGGGTGCAGAAGTATTTTCCTTATAGGACTCTTCTTGTAGAATCCTAAACGTGATAGACAAGATATTTCCTTGTGGAGAAGACTCATATTAATGTACGTATCTTCTAGAATCTTCTTTGCACTAGAATTCCTTTGATCTTGGGATTCTTTGATGTGTGTCGTAAGTACCTTGTAACTAGGGTTTCTGTCTTGCCGCGCGGGTATTCGGACCCGTCATTATCTCATCCGTCCAAGCTGGATCCGTTCATAACGGACTGCAGATATTGGGCCCGACCTCCATCGGCCAACGGAGGATGACCCGTCAGTCCCATATCATGGAGATTTTCCCTCTTCAATTGCCCTTTCACCCCATGGGTCCGTCACTCTTTTTAGGACACGTGGGGTGACGGTTCGTGGTTAGGGGATGACGGTCTAGAGGCCCGTGGGTCATCGGTTTCATATCATGGCAAAATATCTAACTGAAATTATGAAACATTACATGTGTCGCTCTTCCATTGAATGTTGTTTTGGATCAAGACATCGCTTTGTCTTCCGTGCACTTCTTTTATAAATACCAAACCTTCGCCTCTCATTTTCCTATTTTGTACTGCAACACACTTGTCAGAGCGCAATTCGTCATCCCTGTCAAGCTACATCGTTCAATTACTTGTGTCCGTCATCATTACCTTTCCTCTGTTCTCATATGAATTGGTAAGTTCTCTCTTGTCTTGTCTTTCTACCGTCGGATTACTTTTTATATCTTAAAACTTTCTACTTCTGTTACCCATTCATAGACCCGTCAGAGTCTTAGGTTTTGTCGTCACTTGTAGGAAATGTCTAGTGCGTCAAGTAATTAGTTAGTTGTCCGTGATAGGGAGGATTATGAAGAGGTATTCCCGTCAGGTCACAATGACCAAGAGAGTCCAAGCGAAGGTAAGAGTCCGTCTGCCTCTTCTCCATCCTCAACAAATGAGGATATGGAATTGGCTGAACCAGAGGAAGGTTCTGAGGACGATGAGGAACAACAAATAGGACCCGTCGTAGGAGCTGATGGACTAAGGGAGTTCATCATGCTTCCAGAGTGGACGATGAACGATTTTACATCTACTATCAAGGAGTCCCACTTCAAAACACTTAGGGCTAATTATCAGATTCCAGATAACATTCCCATCCGTCTACCCTATAAATTAGAGAAATGCTACTATGAAGGGGTAGAGGGTGTTGGGATGTACGAGCAAATGTTAAAGGCAGGACCTAGGTTTCCATTGAGCTCCCTTCATCGTGAGCTACTCAAATACCTAGGTTTGTTTGTCAACCAAATATCTCCCAACGCCTGGAGGGTCTTCATTGCAATGGAGATTCTGTATAGTGCTTAGTCAAACGGAGCTAGGAGGTTGATGGTGCGAGAATTCCTTCACTGCTACTGTCCGGATGAAATTGACAAATCTAAGGGTATATACAGTTTTGTGGCTAGGAGTTCATTGTTAAAGGTAATATATGAAACCCCAGACTCCAACAGAGACTGGAAGAGTCGTTATTTTTTCTTAAAGGGTGACGAGTGGATGTGTCGTCCAGGGGATACAGAACATATGTCCGTCGATACTACTTGGGGCATACTGTCTCAGACTGGTATGTATCTGTCCTAATGTGTGAAGACTTTTACTCTACCGTTCAGCTTAATATATTTATTTCAAACCTTTTTTATCCGTCCTTCCTATTTTTGCAGTTCGACGGTGTTCGCAAATTAACCTCGAGAAGTATAGTTTTCTTGAAATTTTTTTTAACAAAACTACGCTGGAGGAAAGGACCTGGGCTAAGTTGGTCAACCTTGAAACCATTTACTGGTACTGTGACAGACCTGTACCAACACAAGCAGCAATCAAATACGAAGCCAGGATCCGTCAACGTAAGTCCGTCGTTCCAATCTTGATTGAATAATTGACCCTTTGTTTAAGAAACTAACTTTATCCGTTTATCCTTATAGAAATGGATGATGCCAAGAGAAAGGCAATAATAAAGGCCAATGCTACCAAGAACAAGGAGGCCGGTGCTACTAATCCCAAGGAGACAGTCTTTGCAAAGAAAAAGCAGCCGTCCAAAGAAAACCTTCTTCCAAAGAAGCCCAAGGTCTCTTTGGACCCCCGTTGTAGGGCTCATGGTTGAGGGCGTCAAAACAGTCACTCCAGCAAAACATAGGGCCGGTAAAGATCTTATGAAGGGTCCATCTACCAACCTTAAGAAGCCACCGTCCCTTTTTCGAGACGATCCCAAATACACTTTGGAGTAGCTCTCCTCCATCATTACCTTCAAGGATTACGAAGACTTGAGTAATCACTCGACGGAGGCTATGGGCGAGACGGGTTTGTTTAGCATTGCTCAGGTGATCTGTCCGTCCATCTTTCATCCGTCTATCTTTCTTCCGTCTTATAAATGCCTTTGCTTGTGATTAAATTATTTCCCATCTTTCAGGCCATGGTCATGATGAAGGGTTTGATGGGACAGTGCTTAAACCATAAGACGACCTTGGGTTGTTTACGAGAGAAGGCAAGGTTGACGGAGGATGAGCTATCCGAGCTTCAGGCCTGGAAAGTGGCCCAAGAGAAGAAGCTCAGGATGGCTGAGGAGGCAAGTAACCAACTCCACAAGTTGACGGAGGAGCTGAAGCAAGTTATGGAAGATAAAGATAAAGAGATCCGTCAGGCCAAGGATACAGCCATCCTGGAGTATCGCGACTCCGACATCCTCTTGAATGAGCTCAGGGTCTCGTATGGTGACGGTTTCGATGAGGCTATTCGTCAAGTGAAGGCGCTATATCCTGCGTTTGATTTATCCTCCGTTAGTATCAATGCTCCTAAACTTACGTCCGTCCGTCCTGCTCAATCTGAGGATACCGACGAGCTCTTTGGTGACAACCCACCCGTCAATGCTCTTGGAGACCAACTTGCCATTGAAAGTGACCCGAAGGATGGCCAGGCCCGTCGCAGTGAAGAAAAAGAAGCCCCCAACTTAGATTAAGTTTAGTTTTATTTATTTATTTTTCATATTTATGTAAAGGTATTTGGAGAACAATTTATGAATCCGTCATATTTTCACTATGTAAACATTCCCTTTTAAGGGTATTTAATCCGTTCAACTTTCCTTCTATATTTGCTTTGTCTATTTCGTTGACTTGCTTGATATATTTTGTTGGGTGGAATTCATTCGTCCACTTTTTTTTGTTTGGTTAATGAATGATGCTGTCCACCTTGTGGACTCCTCGGACTAAGATAGATACCGTCCTTTTATAATTTTGCTCATTCATTAATCTATGGTGTTTTGTATGCTCATTCCGTCTATTTAGGATCTCAGCAATTTGGACCTTATATTGTGGTCTAGGAATTTTTATCCCTATAAAAATGATCCGTCCACACTATGGATTAGATATCCGTCCAAGTTGCAGATTTCAAAGAATTTCATCTTATAGGGATGATTCGTCCACATTGTGGACTTTAATATCCGTCCACTTTATGGACTTTGTAAAAATTCTAACCCTCTTAGTGTGATCTGTCCAATTTGTGGACTCTATATCCATCCACCTTATGGACTTTGTAAAAATTCTAACCCTCTTAGGGTGATCCGTCCAATTTATGGACTTTATATCCGTCCACCTTATGAACTTTGTAAAAATTCTAACCCTCTTAGGGTGATCCGTCCACATTGTGGACTTTATTATCTGTCCATTTTATGGACTTTGTAAAAATTCTAACCCTCTTGGGGTGATCCGTCCACATTGTAGACTTTGATATCCATCCATTTTATGAACTTTGTAAAAATTCTAACTCTCTTGGGGTGATCCGTCCAATTTGTGGACTTTATATCCGTCCACCTTATGGACTTTGTAAAAATTCTAACCCTCTTGGGGTGATCCGTCCACATTGTGGACTTTAATATCCATCCATTTTATGGACTTTGTAAAAATTCTAACCCTCTTGGGGTGATCCGTCCACATTGTGGACTTAAATATCCGTCCATTTTATGGACTTTGTAAAAATTGTAGAAAAACAGAGTTGCCTGAATAGAGTTCTCTGATTAATTAAAAAACCATGCATTTGTAGAAAAGTACTTGCTCCCACGGGCTTAAAACATATTGTAGTAAACAAAAAATTGTCTTAAGTAAAACTGGTAACTTGTAGAAAAACTAAATAAACTGGGAAATTGGAAAACGCTGTTGTTCTTCGTATCACTTCTACTAGTAGTACTTTCGTAGGTGCTCCATATTCCATGGGTGTTTTAGCTTTTGCCCGTCCAGAGTCTCGAGGTGGTAGGTTCCCTTCCTTTGCCATGATGCAATCCTGTAAGGTCCTTCCCAGTTGGGACTGAGTTTTCCTTATGACGGGTCTCTGGTAGTACCTATCACCCTTCAAAGTACAAGGTCTCCAACCTGAAACTCTCTATGCCTGACATTGGAGTTGTAATGTTTAGCCATGAGACTCTGGTACTGCGCCAGTCTTTGCTCCGCTGCTACCCAAACTTCGTCTATCAGGTCGAGCTGAAGGCGCATGGCTTTTTCGTTTTTGTCTTCGTCATAGTTGTCCACCCTGTAGCTCGTGAGTCCCACTTCTGCTAGGATGACAACATCACTTCTGTAGGCAAGTCGGAACGGTGTTTCTCTGGTAGGAGTTTTTGCAGTGGTTCGGTATGCCCATAAAACGCTTGGTAGCTCGTCTGGCCAGATACCCTTTGCCCCCTCGAGCCGGGCCTTGATGATTTGAGCAAGGAACGCTTCGTGACATCAACTTGCCCATTGGCCTGTGGATGTGCTGGTGAAGAGTAGTGGTTCTTGATGCCTAGATCCGAACAAAAGTCCAGAGAGGCACTGTTGTCGAATTGTTTTCCATTGTCGGAGACAAGTACTCTGGGGATCCCGTATCTGCAGATTATATTTCTCCAAACAAAACCTCGAATGTTTCTCTTCGTGATAGTGGCTAGTGCTTCTGCTTCCACCCACTTGGTGAAATAGTCGATGCCAACAACAAGAAACCTCAGCTGCCGGACTCTAGTAGGGAAGGGGCCCATTATATCTAATCCCCACTAAGCGAATGACCAAGGGACGGTCATAAGTGTTAGTTCTTCGGACAGTTGTCAGATGAGGTTGTTGAACCTCTACACTTGTCGCAGGTCTTGACGTAAGCTTGTACGTCTTTAAGCATTGTGGGCCAATAATATCCAACTCGGATTAATTTGTGTATTAATGACCGTGCCCTCGAGTGGTTGCCGCAGATACCCTCATGGACTTCTCTCATTTCGTGATGTGCTTCGTCGGGGGCCAAACACCTTAGGTAAGGTCGAGAAAATCCTCTCTTGTATAAGATAACTTTTATCAGTACGAACCGTGATGCTTAGACCTTCAGCTTCCTTGCAGCATCTTTCGCGTCAGGCAATACGCCAACCCTCAGATATGATAGTATTGGCGTAGTCCAATCGCTTGAGGATTCGACCTCTTGCATATTCTTTTCGTCGTCAATAAGTGAGTAGTTTTGAACAAATGACAGTACTTGTTCTGAGACAAGCATAGATTCTGTTGAGGTTGCTTTTGCCAAACGGTCGGCACATTCATTCTTCTCCCTAGGGATTTAAACGAATCTGACTTTGAGGCTGCTAGTGCGACTCTTCACCTCCTCTAGGTACCTCTTTAACCTTTCATTCTTGCACTCATAGCCACCATTAACCTAGCTTATTACCACCTGGGAGTTGCAATGACCGACTACGTTCTCGGCACCTACTACCTTTGCAAGGTCTAATCCTGCCACCAACGCTTCATATTCGGCTTCGTTGTTGGTCGTGGGGAAGTTTAGTCGGATCCTGCACTCGACTTTATCCCCTTCCGAGGTCTGGATTACCACACCAGCTCCCCCTACGCGTCTATTTGAAGATCCATCCGTGTTGATGCTCCACTGGGGGGGATTTCGGCCCCCTGGCTTTCTGACTGAGTAAATTCGGCAATGAAGTCAGCCACTGCTTGCCCTTTAACCATCTTTCGCGGGTGATACTGTATGTCAAATTCACTTATCTTTACTGCCCACAAAGCCATCCATTCGGCAGCATCAGGACTATTCAGAGCTTTTTTTAGGGGTTGATCCGTTAGGACTATAATGGTATGAGCTTGGAAGTACGGCTTCAGCTTTCGTGTCGCTGTCACTAGTGCGAATGCCAATTTCTCCATTTTGGGGTACCTTTCTTCTGCTCCTCAGAACGCCCGGCTTATGAAGTAGACGGGACTTTGAGATCCTTCTTCCTCTCTTACTAAGGCCGCACTTACTGCTGCTTGTGAAACTGCTAGGTAGATGTAAAGCTCTTCCCTTGGTTCGGACGAGCTAAGTAGAGGTGGGGATGAGAGGTATTTCTTCAATTCTTTAAATGCTTTTTGACATTCTTCCGTCCACTCGAACGATTTACTCAGAGTGCGGAAGAAGGGTAGACATTTGTCCGTTACTTTCGAAACGAACTTATTCAGGGCCGTCACTTTGCCGTTCAAGCTTTGCACTTCTTTGACTGTCCTAGGCAGCTCTAGCTCCATTATGGCTCGGATCTTCTCCGAGTTCACCTCTATACCTCTTTGGGACGCTATGAAGCCCAAGAATTTCCCCGCTGTTACCCCGAACACGCACTTGTTTGGATTCAGCTTCATATTGTACGAGCGAAGCATGTCGAATGTCTCCCGGAGGTTGGCTAGGTGATTGACTTTGCGCAGGCTTTTTACTAACATGTTGTCAACGTAAACTTGTACGTTCCTCCCGATTTGGAGCGCGAACATCTTGTTCATCAGTCTCTGATACGTAGCCCCCGTATTCTTGAGCCCAAAAGGCATCACCTTGTAACAAAAGAGCCCTTGACTAGTGACAAAGGAAGTTTTTTATTGATCGGCCTCATCCATCTTGATTTGGTTGTAGCCCGAAAAGGCGTCCATGAAGCTCAAAAGCTGGTGCCTTGCCGTTGAGTCCACTAATGTATCTATCTGAGAGAGCGGGTAGCTGTCTTTTGGACATGCTCTGTTGAGGTCAGTAAAATTGATGCACATTCGCCATTTCCCATTTGCCTTTTTGACCATAACAACGTTTGCTAACCAGTCCGAGTAGTACACTTCTCTGATAAAATCAGCCTTCAGCAGCTTACTAACCTCTTCAGTTATCGCTTTGTCTCGCTCTTAAGTGAATGCTCTCTTCTTCTGTCTAACGGGCCAGAATGCGAGGTTCACATTCAATCTATGAACTATGACAGACGGATCGATAACTGGCATGTCCTCGTGGCTCCATGCGAACATGTCCTTGTTCCTTCTTAGGAATGTTATGAGTGCCTGACGAATCGGCGGGCTGGCTAGTGTCCTTACTCTTGTCGTCCATCCAGGTTTTGACTCGTCTAGATTTATTTCTTCGAGTTCTTCAACTAGCTCCGTCGTGGCCTTTTGCTCTTCTATGCACATGGTCTGCTGGTGGTCTTTCATCTCCATTATAGCAATGTAACATTCATGTGCGGCCACCTAATTTCCCCGCAGCTCTCCAACCCCGTACTCCATAGGAAACTTGATCATCAGGTGGTACGTTGACGTTACCGCCTTCCATGAATTAAGGGTTGGTCATCTGATGACAGCATTGTAAGTGGATGAACAGTCGACCAAAAGAAAGTTACATCTTTAGTGATTTGTTGGGGATAGTCACCTATTGGTACTGAAATCGTGATCGCACCCAATGGGAATACCATGGTACCTCTAAAGCCAACTAGCGGAGCATTTGTTGGTACTAGCCGTTCTCTATCAATCCTCATCTGCTGGAACGCTGGGTAATATAGGATGTCTGCTGAACTACCGTTGTCTATCAGTACTTGGTGAATATTGAAGTCTCCTACCTGTAGGGTGATGACCAGTGCATCATCATGAGGGTAGTGAAGACGTCGAGCGTCCTCTTTCGAGAAACCTATGATGGGGCTCTCTATCCGAGCTATCTTTGGTATAGAGCCCGTTAGCTGCATGTTGTGAACCATCTGAGATAGGTCTTTCGGGCCTTTTTGGACGACCTTGTAGTAGCGCCCCCTACAATCATTTTTATGTCCCCGATAGGGGGTCTGGGATGTTCATTCTCCCGTTGGGGCTGTTGTTCTTGAGGGGGTAAGTTCGTGCTGTCTTTGCTGACGAACTTCTGTAGTTTGCCCTGTCTGATAAGGGCTTCTATCTGCTATTTTAGGTCATAACTATTGGCCGTGTTGTGACCGCGATCACAGTGGAAGTGGCAATATTTGTCTCTAGACCTTTTGCTAGGATCTCCTTTCAGTTTCCTGGGAAAGGTCAGAGTTCCCTCGTCCTTGATTTACATCAGGACTTGGTCTATTGGGGCAGTCAATGGAGTGAAGCTGATAAACCTTCCTCCTGGTGGCTTAGAGCGTTTCTCATCCCTTCGGTCTCTCGTTCTTCGCTTCTTTGATCCTTGGTCCCGTCGCCCTTCCTCCTGTCGCTCCCTTTTTCTGGGCTTTTCCTCTTGGGCCAGCAACGCGTCTTCAGCATTCATATATTTGGTTTCCCTGTAGAGTACTTCTGACATGGTCTTCGGGTCGTTTTTGTATAAAGAGAACAGAAATTTGCCTTTCCGCAACCTGTTCGTGAAAGTTGCTACCAGTATATTGTCGTCGGCTTCGTCAATCGAGAGCACTTCCTTATTAAAGTGCGTTATGTAGGATCTTAGCATCTCGTCCTCCCGTTGCCTAATACTCATTAAGCATGCTGTGTACTTCTACCTGTGCCCTCCGATGAAGTGTGTGGTAAATTGAGCGCTTAGCTCCTTGAAAGTGCTGATGGAGTTTGGTGTCAGTTGGCTGAACCATACTCGCGCGGGGCCCTTGAGCGTTGTAGGGAAAGCCCTGCACATGATCTTATCCACTACCCTTTGAAGGTGCATCAGGGTCTTAAAGGTCTCTAGATGATCCAGAGGATCCTTTACTCTGTCATAACTGTCTATATGCGGCATGCGAAATTTGTGGGGTAGGAGGAAGGAGTTGACGGCCGCAGTGAATGGCGAGTCGGTGCGGTTGACCAAATCGTCAAGATCACTGGACACTCACCCCTTGAGCGTGTTCATCATAACCTCCATTTGCTCTTTCATCGCCTGCGTCTCAACAACTATATGTGGCGGAGTTGCATTCGTGAGGGATGGCATGCTCAAGTTCTGCTTTTCAGGTCTGCTTGGGGCGTTACTGCCCTTAGGTCTTTCGTAGTTTCTTCTTTCAGCGTTGTTCCCTTCTTGATCTTCTTGTTGGTCATTCAGTGTTGCATTCTTCTAGCGCAGTTGTTCTTCCAAGTCGTGGTTCTGCTTAGTGAGGCATTCTATGGCTGCGGCGAGAGTTCGAACTTGTCTCTCAAGGGCAGTCGTGGGTGGTTCCTCTCCTTGAACGTCGTTTGTGGTTGCCATTGAGCAAGTGAGTACCATGCAACCCTTTTGTCCGGAAAACGGTAATACGGCTTACGAATCTTAACTGTGCTTTTCCACAGATGACGCCAACTGATGATGCTGAGAAATTCACCAGTGAGCCACACGATACTCGCACACTCAAAACAACACATGTACAATAAAAAGGGGAAGACCTAACAGAGAGCACCGATGTGGTACCGGCCAAATACCCTCCGAAGGTCAAGTTAGAAATTCTTTCAATTCTAAAGTGCTAGAGAGGGGTTAATCATGCGTACCTTGGTCTATGAGGGTATTGGGGCTTTTATAGTAGTAGAGGGTTGACATCTTTTCCTTGGCGCGGAAGTCTTTTCCTTATAGGACTCTTCTTGTAGAATCCTAAACGTGATGTACAAGATATTTCCTTGTGGAGAAGACTCATATTAATGTACGTATCTTCTAGAATCTTCTTTGCACTAGAATTCCTTTGATCTTAGGATTCTTTGATATGTGCTGCAAGTACCTTGTAACTAGGGTTTTCGTCCTGCGACGTGGGTATTCGGACCTGTTATTATCTCACCCGTCCAAGCTGGATCCGTTCATAACGGACTGCGGATATTGGGCCCGACCTCCATCAGCCCACGGAGGATGACCTGTCAGGCCCATATCATGGAGATTTTCCCTCTTTAGATATCAACCTAATTTTTAGCATCTTTTACAATTTTAAGTGAATACATGTAAATTTGGTCAAATGTTAATTTTTATGCCTTTCAGGAGTACATAAATTTGATTTTGGAAGATGTTGGAAAAGTCAATATCAGAAGAGAGAGCAAAAAACTTTAGGTGTGTTCATATTTTCATTTTCCTTTACTTTTAATCTCCCAAATGTGCATACTCTAAATGTGGTACATCTATTTTGTTATTTGTCGATTACATATAAAAAAAAAATGTACAGGGTAGATTCTTGTTAAGAGATGCAACATAACAGCCACCTCTCTCTCTCTCTCAACAGTGGAAATAATGATTTTGAAATTGTGTAAATTGGCATTATGTTGCCTTTTCAATCCCATTGAGATCTAGCATTTTTGTTTACTGGTAATGTTATAATTTAGATACATCTTGGACATCAAGAATGATTAATGTAATTTATGAAGGATATTTGATTGAATGAGTATGAAAGTAACTATATTTGTGCAAGTATTGAAGTGTACTTATATTAGTTATATTTTCTAAATATGATCTCAAGCTGTTGGTTATCATGATATCTCATTGTATGTGATAGATTTTAGTGGTTTGATATATAATTTATACCATGATATTGATTTTTTTTTTTTTTTTTTCATATTAGGGAAGTTATTAATAGCTTTCCCGTGCATCACATGGGTTAGCGACTAGTTATATTCCTATTATTGAGTATTTTTGGCTGCTTCTGGCGCATTTGAAAAAAATGCCTAGCTTACCAGCATGAGATTAAGAAGGCTGAAAGAATATATGCTCTAGCTCTACCCCATAAAGAAATTTGGTATACAAGATGGATACTTTGAAGCAAATCGAACTGTAAAAACTGATACAAGCATGAATATGGGTTCAACGGGCACCACAATCAAGCCCTTCGACATTTATTTTGTACTACTTAAATTGATGTTGCAGAAGCCTGAAAAAAGCACATACAATACTCTCTTTGAATCCATGAGGGCTTCCTTTAATCCATAAGGTGATAAACTAGAATCCGCCAGAGAAAAGTTCGAGAAAAAATTTGCAATTTTATTAATACTAATCTCTGAAAAACGTTTATAGATTTAGAGTCCTATTTAAGGGCTTTATAAAACTTGACAGATAAGAAAACATATTCTAAAATAAGTCTTAATAACAATAATAGGAATCAAATTTGACCTAAAAAGTATTAAAAGCACCTAAAAACAAGAAAACAAACGCCCTAAACCTAAAATAACGAAAATTACATAAAAATACCAAAAATAGCAAATTATAGAAATTAATTTAAAGATTGTGTCCTATATCAGACTCCTCTACTTGAAACAAACTCGTCCTCGAGTTCATCTTTCAAATCTGAAATCTTTTGCTCCAAATAAACAAATACTTCGAATGCTTTAATAACTTGATCCAGTTCTGAAACTTGAATCCTTCATAAAGTGTAGCATAAAATTTCTTCTCGTCTACTTTCAATTTATTTGCAACATCAATCAATAAAAGGTTGATAATAAAATTAAAATTTTCTACTCCAAGAAAATCAACATATTGTGCAGTCATCTTCAATAAATCAACTGAGATCCGAGGATCGTAAGTTGTGGGCTCATCCTCATATTTGACTTCAATTGAATCTTTCACAATGTTCTCAATAATTACCATCTCTTCATTCTTGTCATTATCCACAATTAACTCAACCTTCATTTCTTTGACCTCTTCATCAAATTTTTGACAAGTGGTATCTTTAATCTTCAATTCAATAACTTGTTGCAAGTCTTGATCTTTTTTAACCACTTCAAATTTTTCTTTAGAAATAGGTTGCTTCTTGTCAACTCTCAAACCATTTCCTTTGCTTGACACATGGACTTGGCTATAATAATTTTGGTTTTGTGGTTGACCTTTCATGTTTTGAACATATTGCTTTTCATATGAGTATACAGATTTATAATCAACACTTGTATAATCTAGTACCGTATCATAATAGTTGATGAGTCCATAAATGTCATTAAGATCATCCATCTTAATGGACGACCATTGCGTCATTAGTAGGCCATCAAAGAAAGGTGAGTAACCGCTCAACACATTAAATAATGACCATCAAAGATTTTAAACTCTCATCAAGAAAAAGAACGTTACAATTAGGGTAATAACCACCCTCATTTATGTGCAATAGCTACCTAAGTCACCTATAAAATGGACAATATGTTTCACTCACTAAGGTACATCAAAAAAGACTACAAAATACCATCTATATACAAAATATATGGGTTGATACTGACTCAAGCATCGGAGGCTCCCCCATCGGGCACAACCCGGTAGTCTCTTTGATTAACTCTCTTTATCTTGCAGATCTCACAAGATCGTCAAAGGCTTTGGATTGGACGAGTGACCCAATTGAAATTTTTTGGCATCATTAGTTTGGCGCCATCTATGGAGAAGATTAGCCATTAAGCTTTTCCTACCACAAAGGGTCACTTAATTCAATTGAGAATTATGAATAAGAAAGCACCGATCTAAGAGTACCCCACGGGATAATAGCCTGTGATCATCTCTTCATTTTGCCCATGCTCATTTCATTTAATCTACGATTGGACTAAGATGGGGGAAATAAAGAGGCATCACCAAGACATCTTCATCTTCAAAGCATGACTTGTCAACCAAACAAGAAGACGATGATGTGAAAGCCAAGATGGAGCGTCTCAAATCGTTTGGCATTTATCTTTAGGGTCCACACCATTAAAATAGAGAAACAAAACATCCATTTGGGTCTAAAGGTAGAGGCAATCAAGTAGGTGGCTCATTGTGAAGCATGGACTAAAAAAAAGACGACCACAAAATTCAAGCGACCTCAACGGGCCTCAAGGGTACGACCCAATTCTTAGGTCTTTAGGTCAAATTTATGTATTTCCCATTCTAGCTCTCCAATTATTTGCAAGTTGCAACAGTGTTTATATAATTGTTTTACCATGTGGCTTCTTTTTTTATTTCATGCTAAACTACTTTAAGAATATTGGATCGCCCCACTCTGAAAATTTTCTAAATTAAAATACTTTCCTCACCGGCTTTAGAATAAGCCTAGTTGTCTATTGTCCTACCAAACTTAAAGACCCTAATTTTGGGTATTAAAGAGGTGAGGTCAAATTGCATTTGAAAATACGAGTTTTTGGCATAAAACAAATATCATTATGGTTTTGCCACATTAAAAGACCATTAATTGTCTACGAAATTTAAGAAAAATAAAAAATAAAAAGAAGAAAACGGTTGAGTAAAGCCAGCTGCTGTTGATATAAATTTAATTGTATACTCATTATTGAATTAGGCAACATAATTTCTGGAAAGTTGCTTAGTAAAGAATGGTACCAATTAAGGAGAGTGCCTATTAAGGAAGTTAACTATGAAAATGGTAGAAAATACAAAACAAATCAGAATCTTTTGAAATATTTACCATAACTGTTGTTGAAAAGAATTATGTGTACCCCATATGGAATCAAATCAAAATTTATGTCCCGTAAATGTTGTTACGCCAAAGGTGGTGGGTAGCAAACCGCAACCATTTACCCAAATTTATTTATCCCAATCCGAACAGCCACATAAAACACAATTAAGCTCTCACTAGAAGTTTAAATGATTTTTAGTCTGGACTTAAACCATTCTAAGCATATTGTTCACAAGGCCAATCATAGGCAAATCACAAATCAGTTTTGCTCTTACGCCATAACTCAAACAATGCATTTTAGCATAATGCTAGAGATATAAACTATTTTACAAAATTTTTTACAAACTGCTGATGTGGTAAGTGATCATTGTTAAATGAAAAAGTGATAATAATGGTGGGCCTAGCTGAAAACCAATAAGAGGTTGACCACGTCAACATTTTGTAAAAATATTGTAAAATAATTTGTGGCTGTGGCATTACTCTACATTTTATTTATCTCACACAAAAACTCCACATGGTTCACATCCGTAAAGGAATAAGCTAACGCATCAGGTTTCAAAGCTTTTTAAACACTTTACCAAGTGTAATTTATTTGCGTGAGAACAGGCTTATTTTTTTTTTGTCAATCTTAAATGATTTTAAGATAGTCCCTCTTATTATTCTATAAAAGCTAGAAACTTAAAAAAAAAGTTTCAAGAAAAAATCGTCAATTTTATACTTGCCTCATAGGTTTAAAAATAAGAGATGTTGCTTTTTGACTTTCCAAAGTTTAAAGATCCCAATTTTGGGTAATTAAAAGGATGAAACCAGATATTTTTGAGCTTGAAGTCCTTAATTGCTCGTTTAAAATGGCACACGACATGCCCAAATTCTGGATTTTAGCATATGCACAACTACTTAATTACATGTGCAAAACATTGTTCTCTATCAATTTCTCATATGTTATACACTAATGTACGCAAGTAGTGAAAGAAATATTTCTCAATAGCACTCTTTTTAGGAGGAATCCCATGAGCATATAATTGATTATGAATTCACAAATAATAATCATGACCCACTATTCCAAACTTTTCTAAATGATATTGGCTGCTTTAATTTTGAGAAGGAATTCAAAATATATTTGTGTTATGCACTTTAAGGGATATTATGCTAATAACTATGTCATAGACGCATCAACATATATCACCTTTAAGTCAGAGAAAATTTTATACATTTGTGGCTAATATTATTTGTGAATTTTTTTTTATTGATATTGTTGCTCCTAGTCTAACACTTTGCACAACAAGAGTACATGTAGTACAACAACTAGACTATCTTGACTGTACACATACTCTCAAGACCACAGGATTAAGAATGAGAACTTATCAAAAAGAGTCTACCAAAAAGGAGATCAAAGGTATATGACATGATAGCATCATACCACCCCATCTCTATCTATATTTAATTGTTGACACTGCTATAAGGTAATTTTGTACCAAGGCCAAAAATCATGGAAAAGCCTAGACTCTTTCCATAGCATCGTGAATATTTCTTTCTTAAAAAAAAAAAATTATGCTATGTCAGGACATATGTGATTCAATGTTAGGAACATATGTCAACATTTTATGTATTTGGCTAATCCTTTGACAAAACGCACTTTACTTGTTATTGGGTAGATCTAAGATGTGTTTAATGCTTCAAGAAACAAGGTTTCAAGTTCAAGTGTTAAAGCCATGCAAGTCTACCTAAGAATCAAGTAAGAAAGTGCTGGATTTTAAAACTCGACAGCTAGCATCTATCGAGGTTTAAAAGCTGCTGAAGCCCGTGGCTCGACAGCTATCTCGATAGATGGCTATCTATTGAGATTTATGAAGTTCATTTTTTTAGAGCTGATTTTCATCCAATCCGTGAATGTGTGTTCGGGCTTTCTTTTTTCACAACCCTAAACATATATAAGGATTATTTTAAGAGCCGTAAAAGGTGAAGCACAGTTGCACAAGAGTACAATTCCACAAGTATGAAGAAAAGTGTGATCGGAAATCTAGTTTGCCCTAGTTCTTCTTTCTCTTGAAGAAGCTGCTGTGTCTGTACACCATAGGATTTTGCGACCAAGCAACTTCATGATCTTCATCGTGTGATGAACTTAAGAACTTTATAGCCAACATCCTTCTCAAGTTGGTAATCAAGTCGTGTATTAGGATCCACGCAATTGGTTAGTCACATACTGGGAGTCATGCATTGAAAATGAAAGATTGTCACTACAGAACAAGTCCAATTAGGTATTGGGGTAAGGGTTCAACTGTAAGTTGGTATAAGGTACTAGGATTCCTTTACTTGTAACCACTTGTTTTGATAATAGTGGATTCTTGGGAGTGGTGACCTTAAAATTACCCAGTGGGGTTTTTTTCGTGTAGGTTTTCCATATTCGTAAATAAATCACCATGTCAATTTATTTTCCATTGCATACTTTAGATAATTGGTGATTTGTTTGTGCTACCACACGCTTTGCATGTTAATTTGATTAATTAATAAACTTGGCTAATTAATCAATTAATATATCACAAGGGGTCAATACATTCTTGGCCTATCATGCTGTTGGGAAATTTAGGCCCCGGTTGATATAATTAACAAGTTTTAAATTCAAGTTGTTAATTAGATTTATTATGAATAAAACTTGTTAAAACAAACAAACATCAATATCATGTCAAAATATGCAACGGAAAATAAATAAGACAAGATATGATGACCCAGAAAAACTAATGAAACAAACTAGTTTCACAATAAAAAACCTGGGGGGAAACCTTCCCGAAAAGCAATCCACTATAGTAAAGAGAAGTTTCAGATTTAGTACAAAACCTTTGTCCCTAAACTCTACAATCCCTGTAGATGAACTTATAGCAAAAACCTTCTACCGCTTCAAAACCTCTGACCTCTTTAATATATGAACACCATCTTTTTTGTTGCGCGGATCCCAGTACATGACTAACTCTTTTGCACGAATCCCAGTATGTGACTCACTCACCAACTAGAAGAAGATGTTGGCTGCAAAGTTCTTCACTTCATTAACAATGAAGATCAAGAAGCACTTGGTTACAAAACCCTAAGGCCTAAAGACACATTAGCTTCCTTTAGAGAGAATAAGGCATCGGTCACCTTTTGCATATGTTCTCATTGTATTCTCTTTTGTGACGGCCTCTAAAATAAGCCTTATATATGTTTAGGGTTGTGAAAAAAGAAACCCTACACATACATGTCAGCATGGGCCGAAAATTAGATTTGGAAATCTGAATTTCGTATAGCTCAATAATTCTCGATCGATAGAGGAGGTGTCAAGGGGACAGGAGCTTTCTCGATTGATCCACCTAGCTGTTGAAAGGTGTCGAGATTGCGATAAGAAACAGCTTAAGAACTTGATAGATAGCCAAGTGTCGAGAGATGTCGAGCAGCTATCGAGCTTTAAAATTCAGCACTTTCTCACTTGATTCTTGGACAGACTTGCATGGCTTTAACACTTGATCTTGAAACAAAGTTTCTTAAAGTATCAAACACATCCTAGATCTACCCAAATACAAGTAAAATGCGTTTTGTCAAAGGATTAGCCAATTACATAAAATAGTGACATATGTTCCTAACAATTGAATCACATATGTCCTAACACATGCTATATCGGTATGCTATATGTCTGTTACATAATGGCTCACACAATGATATGTAAGAGACATGATGTTAAAGCATTAGCTTGAATATTTATTGAATGTGAAAGTATGATGATAGATCATGCGTCAAGCATAAGCACTCTCTTTAAATTGTAGTACATGTGTAACCAATTAGGCATGTAACAATAAAAGCACCTGGCATAACCTTCGTCCCTAAAGGAAGGAAATATAACCTCAAACGAACAACATGTCCTAGTCCTTGCACCTTCAAAAGAATGAAGCAAAAAAGATCTAATTCTCAAACATGAAATAGCATGTTAAGCTTAACAAAATAGATCTAAAAAGAGGGAGAGCTTGTCAAGAAGACTACAACAATGAAAAGATCGAGGAACGTACACAATAGTATCATGATTTAAGATCTCTTGTCAATGTAACTCATTTATTTCTTTCTTTTTAATTAGTCATGCTAGATATTATCTTATTAGAACTAAGTGCAAATCAAGCTTGCATGACTATCTACAAATGTGTATATATAGAACATGTTGAAAATATTGCTATAAAATTATTACAATTATCACAGTTAATATGGCTATATGATTAGTAGCATATGGCTCATTATCAATAATTTGAGAAGTTCAATTAAGTCTCCTAGACTTGACATGCTAGACGATCGTGTTTACAATATGGTCATGAGTTTAAGTCTCAATAAATTTCCATTATCTCTGTCAACTCACCAAGACCTTTTTAAAGTGTCTTAAAAATTATATATAGTGCCAGTTCCTAACAAAGGTTAGTTTAAAGAGGCATGTATTCAATAGCTTCAATCTTTATATATCATAGAATAAATCTTTATGATTCATATAGAATTGTGCAACATGCAATTGCCTATTTGCACATTGTTATTCCTAAATGCACCTAGCTCTATCGAAGTGACTCATCTTAAATGACTATGTTCAAAGCAGTCCCATCAAAACTAAGATTAAGCCCGAAGAAAGAAAAATATAGGTTCAAAACATGATAGGCCATTCTTCTGGTCATCGTCAAATAGCGAATGCAACTTTCATGTTTGAATGGGGACAAAACCTCTTGACGTCTTCAAATAGCATGAACAAAATAAGTGATAGAGTGAAGTAGACATATTGCAACAATGCAACCTAATTCCTGGGTCTTTAGGTCAGATTTAAGCATTTATTTTCTCTTTTAGCTCTCCAAGTATTTAAAATAGTGTTTAAAGTCAAATTGTAGGCATAATGACAAATAGAGCATGCGCTTCATACATAAAATAAACCAATGTCTATTTGATTGCATGGCATTAAATGTGTCTTTAATCGTCACTATCCAAGTTTTCATACTTTAAAACATGAAATAATATTGTTTGGGTGTAAGCTATGTCAAGTCACCCAAAATTTTGTATAATGTGTAAACCTATAAAAGGTTTCCTAGATTACTAGCTTCAATTATGCAGAGAGCAGAAATCCAAAATTTTCTAAAGGGATGTCATAATTTAACAATGAAAAACCCTTAAAGAAGAAAATGGGAATATAGCTAAAAGTTGTGAAAAATTCCATCTTCATCATAAATGCCGAGTTCAACTCATGTAAATTATGGAGCCAATACAAATTCAACAAAGAAGAGCTCTATAAGTAAGAGTTCAAAAACAAAGAGTTCTTCCAAAAGATCCCAACAAAAAAAAAGATCAAGGTATGTGGCAAAATGATGTTGTGATCTAAGGTAACACATTTATTTCTTTCTTTTTGATAATCGTCTATAAAACTTACACCTAGTAAGGTTTCATGCAAAAATGTATGTACTACTAGATGAATTATAAAAGAGGTAAAGCACTATGATTACAAGAAAGTAATTGGTCTGATCAGAATTTTGGCCCCATAAGAAAAAGGCCCACCTAGACCATTGGTAACTTATTATTCATGTATGAATTGTTTTAAAATTCTTGTTTAACTAAATTTTGGCAAGCCCATGTACTACTTAATGTAGATAACAACATGGCCTTAAGAAGGTCCAATACAACCAGGGCTGGCTGGATAGGTAAAGCAATTGATGCAATTGCCTAAGGCCCCAAATAAAAAAAGGCCTCCACTTGTTAAAAAAAATTATATATATAATATATTTATCTATATATTTTAATTTAAAAAAATTTTAAGCACGTTTATTGGTCAATAAAATGCATTAAAAAGATCTCATTGTATCCTAAAATGCAAAAGATTAAAAAGGAAAAACTAAAAATAGACAAACTTCAGCTAACAAAATTAAATTGTAGGAGACAAATTTATTAACTCATTCTTGAAAAATGCTAAAATCAAAATTAATAGCAGACAAATTCATTAATAATACAATGTAATTGTCTTGAAATATGCTAAATTAGAGATTATAAATTTCAAAAACAAAAGAAAAACCTCTCATCTCTTTATCTCTCTACCTCTCCATCAATATTCTTACGGTCTTACCTTTCTTTTCTTCATCTTCATCTTGATTCTTGATCTTTTTCCATAAACTCAGTCAGTTTAGCTTGAAATTTCTCTTTGTTGAGTCCAGGCTCCAGCGTACCAGTCTACAGTCACAGGTATTCTTCTTTAGTCTCCCCCTCTTTCTCTTTGTCTTTCCGAAAATGAAGACTCATAGTCTTCTTCTTTTTTCTTTTTTTTTTTGAGGAACAAGACTCATAGTCTTCTAGACTCCTATTTATTTCACTTAAATTTTATATATATATATTTTGTTTGTTTCACACTTTCATTGCTGCACTGCACAATTGTTTAATGGGATGGGACACGTTTTTTGCAGCTATGATAGCTTTTCTGTTCTGCCTCTCTTTGGACTCTGCCATGATAATTGATAGGACACATTTTTTCCTTTAAAACTTAGCCATAGGATGATAGGAGTAGTGGAGTAGCTGACGGTTTCTCACTTTTTTTTTTTTTTTTTAATAATCTGACACTTTATCTATTATTATAAATTATTATATCAACTAATAATTTGATGAGTATCATGTCAACTCATTTATATTATAGTGATACTAATTTATTAAATTATACATTAAATTAATTTTTATTTGTGCAAGTTTAAACTTTAAATTGGTCATGGCTTTAAGGTCTACTATGTCACAAGAAATATTAAGTGAATTAGCTATATTATCAATTGAAAAAGAAATGTTAAAAGAACTTAAATGCAAAAACTTAATTAGTCATTTTGCATCTCAAAATGCAAGAAAAATAAATTTTAAATAAAAAAAATTCAATATATATATATATATATATATATATATATATATATATATATATATATATTATTTGATTAATATTTAATTATAAAAAAGCTTCATTTAAAATTTTCGCCTAAGGCCCCAAAAGTTGTTGAGCCGGCCCTGAATACAACATAGCATCAAGAAATCTTTCCAGCAACAAATAATAAAAATTCTCCAAGTGAGAATATAAATCATATGACCAGTAAAATGATACAAATTCTGAGAGTGTGAATATAAATCATATGACAAGTAAAATGATACAAATTCTCCAAAGGGGGCAAAGTGAACCCAATCTGAGTTGCTATACAATTTGGCAAACGCTTATGACATGTCACTATCCCTATTTAACAACAAACAATTGCATATGTTTTTTTTCTATGTCCAAGTGGTAACGGCAACAATAATGTATGTAAAGGATTAAATATATTGGAGAGATTCATGCACTATAAGAATGTTAGAGCTCTATTATCAACGCCAAAACAGGAGAAACTTCTAACAAATAATTTTAATCTTTAGGACAATTATAATTTATCCTTATTGGTTTTATCTTATCACAATTCAATTTACAAATTTTTCATTGTTATATTTTATCCTTTAAGTTTGGACTAAGAGGAAATATTTAGGATTCAGTTCAAAGTAACGAAATCCAAATTTTGGAAATCAAAATGTAACAATTGAAAAAAAAAAAATGTGGGACTAAATTATTATTGGTCAAACTACAAATGAGTAATTTGTTTTGTCTAAAAAAATGCAAAATCTATTAATTTGGACAAATCCCGAAGTTACAATTTAATCCAAACTTTAAGGGATCAAATGTAGTGATTAAAAGTTTGTGGAATAAATTGTAACAATACAGAATCTCAACAGAGAAATTGTAATTTTCACAAAGTTATTATTTTTGGAAACCAAATCACGGGTACCATCTCGTTAGTAGATGTAACAACAAAATATATTGTAATTAACTATTTTTGTGAATATTAAATGGCAGAATGGTCAGCATCTTTGCAAATTGTTATTATTGCACTTGCCTAATTTTACAAGTAAGCATAATTTACATTGACACGTTAATATTGTTCTCTCATTTGAATTTGATGTTCCCTCTATACGTGTCAATGGTCCTGTCTCACAAAATAAAAATAAAAACCTTTTGTAGCTAATATGGTTGAGTTAATTAATAAAAATAATGATGAAGATGAGCTGGGTTCGAAGTGGTCCTAGATAGATGAGAAAATACAATGATAATGAAGCCTATAAAATGAAATATTTGCCTACTATTAAAAGGCAAAACTGCTTTTGATCTAGGAATTGTACTAATCGCAGCATAATAGTTACATAATATACCCAAAGGTAAAAATAAAGGGTTCCGTTTCTGAGAAATTCTTAGCTAGTCTAGGATTACAAGGTCAGCATGCTAACCTTGTAGTCCCAACCAATAAAAAGAAGACAGATCATTAAAATTGATGACATAAGCTTTCTTGCCACATCACCATACACATGTGACTTACTTTAACGTCGGTTTAAATCCGTTAATGCTAAGAGCAAATTCAAATTTAAGATGGGCATGGGCGGTTCCCTGAAAATTTTTAGCATCCAAAAAGTTTTCAAATTTGTTTTAAAGAATATGAAATACGTCTTGGGGTCTTAGGGTCATTTTCTCCCAACCTTGAACTTACCATCTCCAACTTCCCAATCAATAGCGATGGTGATCTTAACACTGCCTCGCTCATCGCTGCAGGACTCCTCCGCGTTTCCTCATCTTGATGAAGAGTATGTTTTTCTCTCTCATTCTTTCATCTTGTTTCTTTGAGTACGAATTTGGGCAATCCAAACCTTCTAGATCTGAGAACCAATGCATTGGATTTCAATTGCAGTTTCTTGTTCTTTTTGTTTCAAAATTTCATTTTGGTTCTTGTTTTTGTTCTAAAAATTTTATGTCTTTGGCCTGGTTGAACTGTTAAGTTTTTTAATTTTTATTTCTATTACCAATATGTGAATCCGAGTTTTGCCTTGAATGAGGTCTTTGTGAGGGCATTACTCTATTTTTCCCTATTTAAACGTGTTCATGTGTTTGATAATTTTGCATATAAGCTGTTTGAGTAAATGTAACTAATTATGACTGTGGAACAGTCACTCAAATCTTTAATTTTAAATAGGTGCTTTGCAACAATACAAGAATCTAATAATATATTTTTGGCTAGTTCTGAAGCATGTTATGGTATTATAATTTCCAAAAGCTATGGGATTTATAGGTTGCTTTGATACCACACCCAAATTTCATGTACATTAGACCTGTGTAGTCTTATGTTTCTACTATTGCAACAATGATTAGAGGGAAAAAGAAGAAGCAAGTATTTGTTCATTAGTTGGGTGTATCTCATTTTCACCTTTTGAATCCTTCTTTGATGAGACCATTTGAA
This sequence comes from Quercus gilva, assembly GCA_023621385.1. NCBI lineage: Eukaryota > Viridiplantae > Streptophyta > Magnoliopsida > Fagales > Fagaceae > Quercus > Quercus gilva. The sequence goes on along the minus strand of CM042474.1, from coordinate 30,922,757 downwards.
GTGGGTCATTGCCATAGAAGCCAGCTTCATAATTTTTAGATACACTGATCATGTTTATGTTTACTTCATTTCTATAGTTCTACTGATCATAATTTTTACTTCATTTGGATCTAGGATTTGTAAGAAATTTTTGCCACATTACTTGGTTTGTTGTACTTTAGCTTTGAATTTGTGTGGTGGGGAGTGGCATTCTGAAATTGGTGCTCAATTACTATTTTTGGTTCAATGAAATTGATGTTCAATTGCAAAACCTTGATACCAAATTTTAAGGATTGATTTTTTGCATATTAGGCTTGCTCAAGTTTGTTATTTTGTGCTTTGCTTATTTCCATTCCTTTGCTTTTGCAACAATAGAGTGAGCCAACTAATGAAGCTATTCAAGGGCTTGGAAGGTGCTCTTGTGTTAGTTAAGAACTTGACTTTCAGGATTTTAATATTGAATGTGCTTAGCTATTGGTGTATTCAATTCTACTCAACCAAATTCAATACTTTCAGCTTTTGCCATCTATTATAAGATGTCAAAGATGATACAAAGCCTTTTTGCAATGTTGAGTTTAAACTTGTACCGAAGAAAGGTTGTACAAGTGCTTAATATTCTCGGCATGGTTATAGGTAGAGCCTTTGGACAAAAGTGGGTGGCATTTATCCATTTGAGATCGACAAAGCAATTGATCTTGAAGCACACTTTTGTTATTTGGTCCTTGTAATCAAATTATAAGTCTTGTAATATAAGTCTATATGTCAATAGAACTTTTGTTATTTTGTCCTTGTAATCAAATTATACATTTCAAATTATACTCTTATATCTTCTATGACATGACCAATAGTTGAGAATGATATTTGCATTTGTTACTAAATTGATTATTCAATTATGTGTTTTCTACTAATTTTGATGGAAAAAAAATTTATGTAGTCTCTTACCATCTTTTTTATGAAATCAAAACTACCATAATTGGCTTGATAACATTTCAAAAGATAAGTCACAAACATCATTATAGAAATTGAAAGATCATGAAAAGAATAACTACATTTTATTACATTCTCTTGGTTTGTACTATACATACTTGTAATGGTTTGTATAAATAAACAAAGATGCTGCAGTGTCAAAATTGGACAATACAACATAATACTTAATTCATTCTACCACATTACTTGTTTCAAACTAAAAAGAAGTTAACATATATCAAATCTAAAACTTCAATAATTTCAAGATACGTGACTTCAATCACTTATGAATTTGAGTGTTAATTCTCTGCTTCCATCTTTATTAATTTTTTTCCCTTTAAATAGCATTCAATGCACAACATATGTGCAATACAACTTATGATAAGCACCAACTATTAACATAAACTTGATAACAACTAACTAGCAAACAACTTGTTGATCCTCATCCTTGGCCTATTGCTCATCCTCATCTTCATCCTTGGCAAGCCGAGGCTCCCTTTGCTCCAAGTTTGTCTAAAACATTGCAAAGCATCATCATGTTATTGTTCATCAAGAAAATCTATTGTATAACCACCTCAAGGTAATATCTATCTAGTATTCACCAATGCATCATTAACTGTATTCAAAAGTGTATTAAAATGCACACTAGTTTGCTAACACAAAGGCTCGTCAATCTAATGATTCGCAATTTCTATCCTTATTTAATGAAACTTAATAGTAAAGCAAGCAACGTAGAAGGCATAACATGAATGATTTATCCTATCAATTATTAACTTTAGTTGTGAAAATAAGATTTTGTTCATAGTAAGGATAACTTAAACTTCAAACAAGGCATAAGAGATAATATCAAAATAGCTAGAAAAAGTTCAAAATATTTTTGCCTATCCAAATTTTCACTATAACTGTTGAAGTTGGCAAACCATAATATAATGCACACTTAACTTCATTTCATGGAATTTGATTCTCCCTTGCTTTGTTGTTGACATTCATTCCATGGGATTGGATTCTTTCATATTCCCTTAATTTCTTAGTAGCCAAACAGGGCACAAAGTAAAACTTAATTAAGACATAGTTTCATAAGTCTTAAAAATCATGTCAGTAAGAAACATATTTCTTATTAGTTTACAAAACTGGTCCTCAATTGATGATATGACTAAACACCACTGCTCGTGCATAAGCAAAGTAAAACTTAAAGCTTGGTAATAGCACTAATCTTGTTCTAGTGCATATAGCATTGCACCTCAAATCTAGAAACTAAAATGACTTGCAAATCAAAGTAACATATTTATGTCTTGTTCATGAAACTCAAGAGTTCACATGATGATATGTCCAAGAATGAGTCTTGATGATTGAACTAAGCTTTTCTCATGGAAATAAACAAATTTCATGGAAGGTATAAACCCAAATTCTTTAAAGATTAACAAAGTCTTTACATTGGGCATTTTATCAAACACATGGAGTACAAAAGGAATGAACATAAGTTTTGATATCCATTGGCCATGAATTCCTAAACACCTAAAACAAAAATTATTCAAGAAACACCATCCATTATAGAATAACCATAATCGTGAAGGAGATCTACATGGGTATCAAAGGAAAGCAAAAATAAAAATCATGAAGAACGCCTATGGCATAAAATTTCATCGGCTGGAAAATTTGGGAATTTCATATTACCAAAAGAAAGGGAAAGTAGACTCACCCTATTTATTGCTTGAAAGGATATGTGATTACTTGAATCTTGGAGCAAGCATTCTCATCCTTTGTTCGAGGAACAACTACCTCTCAAATTTAAAAGTTTGGATTGCTCATCAAAGCATTTGAATATCCAGATCCGGAGGCGAGAGATTACAAGGAAGAAACGTGAAGGAGGCGTGCGGCGGTGAGTGGGGTAATGCCGAGTGAGAAGTTGGAGACAATGACCCATCTTCAGCAGAAAAAGCATTTTGTTTGGCATTGGGGAAATGACCCACGATATGTAAAACAAATTTTGAAAAGGATTTCAAATACGAAATTTTCAGTACCTGCCCATTCACATCTTAAATTTGAATTTGCTATTTTGAATAATATGCTGGAGTGGGGTGATGTGGAAAATAAGCTTATGTCATCAATTTTGGTGATTTGTCTTCTTCTTATTGGTTGGGACTACAAGGTCAGCATGCTGACCTTGTATTCCCGAACTAGCTAAGAATTTCCCCTAGTTTCTAGCCTAGTTATTATGGGAAACAGTCTAATAAAGGGTTGTCACCTTTACCTTCAAATGGCAAATTGTACCATAGGGATAATAAGGACTTAACATACCTAAGACTTGTGGCCCATAGAGATGCACCAAGGACCTTCCAAAATGCTTTGCATCAATGGGCTTCATGTGTCAATCATAGAGCCTATCATAGAGAAATAGTAACTATGTTTTATGTTAGCTACTAACCTTCTTGTCCCGGATCACCTAAGAATTTCCCAAAAAATTGTAAACAAAAGGGTAGATTTGGAGTCTGATTCCATCAGGAAAAAAAAAAAAAAATCTTTGGAGTTTGGACTAATAAGAAGTAAGAACACCATAAAATAATTATATAAAAAAATAAAAAAAAGTCTACAAACACAAAATTTTTGACAATTATCGAGGTGGCAAGTTAGTATTGGTAGGCAAAAATGTAATGTTAGTAGCAAACTTAAATGAGAATTAATAAGCTTAACTGTTGCGAAAATTGTTGTCTGTAGCTGCTCCCATAAAATAGTAAAAAAAAAAAAAAAAAGGGGAAAAAACAAAGGAGGGGAGTTTTTTTTTTGCTAAACAAAGATTTTTATTAAAAGAACAAGCTAAGATACAGAGAAAGAATCCTCCAACAAAACATTCACAACTATAGGAGGAGTGAAGTTAGAACCAAAAAAATCCAAAAACACTATTACAAAGAGACAATCGTCCAAGTTCATGAGCAGCTTTGTTGGCCCTCCTAACCCAACTAAAAGAAAATGAATGAACAAAATGCGCTAAGGCCTTAGTTTCTAACAAAATATTAGTAATATGCCAAGGAATAGAAGCATAAGAGGTAGAGAGGCCTTGAATACAAGTTTGGTAGTCACTTTCAATAATTACATTAACAAGATTGTATTTCACAATAATGGAAGTTGCCCATCGTAACACTTTTGCCTCCACTTGGACAAGGATGGTGTTCACTAGGGCTGTTCAAGGACCCGCTGGACCGACCCACCCGCTGCCGCCGACCAGAACTCGACCTGTCGCCGACCGAACCGACTGCTCCAACGGTCGACAATGGATTTGATTCTCCAAAATCTGAGATCAATGAGTCGGAGATCGGATCTCCTCCTCTCAAATTCGAGAAACTCGATCCAACCGACCCATCATTTTTCCAGCGAGAAGGTGTAGATCCGGTGAGATTTGAGATTTTTTGGGAAGATTTAAGTTAGAACTGACGAGATTTCGCTAGATCTAGCCAAGATCTTGCCCAAAATGGCCAAGATCTCGCTAGATCTAGCGAGATCTGGTTGGATTTCTATCATTTTTCAAAAAAATTTCACCGGAGTTCTGTCGTTTTTCATCTTTTCTTGGCCGGATTCTTGTCGTTTTCCAAATAATCAACCCCGACCGATCTACCCGAACTCTATGGAAGCTTCGACCCGCCCGATCTGATCAACCACTTCGATCTACGACGGGTTAAAATTTGGGAGACCCGATTTGGTCGGGTTGGTTTCGAGTTGGGCACAAACTCGACCCGGACCGACCTGTGGACAGGCCTAGTGTTCACTTTACAAGAAAAAGAAAACACCAGATTCCCTCTCTAATCCCTAGCTATTAATGCAACAACTGAATCTTCCGAACTCACTGCTACATCACAGTAGATTTGTTGGACACAACCTTCCAAAGGAGGAAATTTGGGTTTTGTCATCTAGGTGAATAATATTGCACAACTACTAGCAACTGCACTTCTGTGAAATATTTATTTTCCCCTAATTTCACCTTTTTAGGCATAACATTTTAAAATAATTTGCTTTCAAAAAGTTTAAAAATAAGTTAGAGTGTGTTTAGACACGCTTTATTGATTATTTATTTATTGAAAAAATGATAGAGAGAAGAGAGAGGAGGAAAATGTTTTGTTTTTCTTTCTTTTTTCTTGGGGGTCTATCAAAATAAGCTTAAAATGTTTTTTTTTAAAGGACAGTTTTTGTGTTTGCCAAATGCACTCTAACTATCATTTTTTTCAAAGGGATTATGGGTTTCCTATTGACGTAGAAGAAGTGTCTTAAAAAATTTTAATTGAGAAGGAAAAAATGACATTTAAATTGAGGGGGGAGAAAGCATTTATGATTTAGCCCCACTACGATAAATCGATCATGTATTATTGATACAAATTGTTGGCCATAGTAAAATTTTGTAATTCCCTAGATTTCAGTCATTATGGCTAACAAGGAGGTTTATTAAATATAACGCAAAAAATACAAATTTTTTGTGTTTAACTTTATATTTCATCAATTACAACTTATCATGTATTTCAGAAAGAGGTGGAACATAAATTAGAATACAAAAAATTAGGATATAATATTTGTATTCGGTAGCAGGGGAAGAAAGTAACTAATAAGATATATTTTTTTCAAAAAAAAAAAAAACTTATAATCTAATCAATTATTTTAAATAAAAAAAAAAGAAAAAAGAAAAAGGGGAAATATTATGAAATTATTTATGGTCCACCATAATGGATGATTTTTTTTTTTTTTTTTTTTTTAATTCCAATTGCCAAATATGATAAGGAATGGATTAGTTGGGAATTGTTTGAATTGTCACGTATCATAATTATTTTCCTATTATTTAGAATTTTTGGTTGCTTTTGGCGCTTTTGAAAAAAATGCCAAGCTTACCAGCATGAGATTGAGAAGGCTGAAAGAATATATGCTCTAGCTCTACCCCGTATTTGGTATACTAGATGGATACTTTGAAGCTAATCGGATTGTGAAAACTGATACAAGCATGAATATGGGTTTAGTGGGCACCACCAATCAAGCCCTTCAACATTTATGATTTGCTACTTAAATGATGAAAGGTTGAAAAATAAAGTAAAGGGGTGCATAAAACGTACCAAAGGACAAACCTTGAATAATGAATATTTGGTATACTAGATGGATACTTTGAAGCTAATCGGATTGTGAAAACTGATACAAGCATGAATATGGGTTTAGTGGGCACCACCAATCAAGCCCTTCAACATTTATGATTTGCTACTTAAATGATGAAAGGTTGAAAAATAAAGTAAAGGGGTGCATAAAACGTACCAAAGGACAAACCTTGAATAATGAATATTTGGTATACTAGATGGATACTTTGAAGCTAATCGGATTGTGAAAACTGATACAAGCATGAATATGGGTTTAGTGGGCACCACCAATCAAGCCCTTCAACATTTATGATTTGCTACTTAAATGATGAAAGGTTGAAAAATAAAGTAAAGGGGTGCATAAAACGTACCAAAGGACAAACCTTGAATAATGAATATGGTTCTTACCATTAAAAGTATGTTGTTAAATAATTAAATTTATCGTATCTCAATAGTTTAAACTTTTGGGAGAATTAGTAATGTAACATGGTTTTCAGATCATGAGATTCTGAGTTCAATCCTTGTTTCCTCCACTCTTCCTCCCATTTAAATTCTCAAGTATTAGGCCTCACCTATGAAAATGTAGTTTTGGCCCACACGTGAGAGAGAGTGTTAGAATTGTGTGATTAAATAATTAAATTTACCATATCTCAATAGCTAAAGTCTTTGGGAGAATCGGTAATTTAACATTCACAAATCTTGGGACTTGGTTTCTAGGTATAGCCGACGCAGGGGTAGGGCCGGCTCAATAGGTGATGCATCTGATGCAATCGCTTAAGGCCTCCAAATAAAAGAAGGCCCCACTTGTAAAAAAAAAAAATTTTATATATATAATATATTTATTTATATATTTTAATTAAAAAAAATTTAAGCACTTTTATCGGTAAATAAAATGCATTAAAAAAACCTCATTGTATCTTTAAATGCAAAAGATTAAAATGGAAAAAATAAAAATAGTCAAACTTTAGCTAACCAAATTAAATTTTAGGAGACAAATTTATTAATTCGTTCTTGAAATATGCTAAAATCAAAATTAATAGCAGACAAATTCATTAATAATACAACGTAATTGTCTTGAAATATGCTAAAATAGATATTATAAATTTCAAAAACAAAAAAAAAAAAACCTCTCATCTCTCTATCTCTCTGCTTCTCCATCTATATTCTTACGATCTCACCTTTTTTTTCTTCATCTTCATCTTGATTCTTGATCTGTTCCCATAAACTCAGTCTGGCTTGAAATTTTTCATTGTTGATTCTAGCATACCAGTCGGCAGTCACCAGACCAGAGGTATTTTTCTTCAGCTCTTCCCCTCTTTCTCTTTGTCTTTCCGAAAATGAAGACTCAAAGTCTTCTATCTATTTGTTTCACACTTTCACCAATGGGATGGGACACATTTTTCACTTTTTTGCTATGATTGCTTTTCTGCCTTGAGCCCTGTTTGGACTCTTCTCTGAATCTTTGCCATGATAATTGATAGAGTGATAGGACACATTTTTCCTTTAAAACTCAGCCATTGGATGATAATAGTGGTAGCCATTGGATGATAATAGTGGAGTACAGGCTGGCCTGTTACTACTTACTCACCCTTTTTTTTTTTTTTAATAAATCTGATACAGTGACACTTTATCTATTATTATAAATTAGTCGCTAACCTGTGCAATGCACGGGATAATTAAATAAAAGGATAATTAACCAACATCATGTTAAGGTAAAAGAATTAGTGAGAGACTGATTTGCCCACCAAGAATTTAAAAGAAAAAAAGATTGATATAATAAAATCTAAGAAATTTAGAAATAGAAAATTGGGTTAATAATATGCATATTATAGACATTTTGCTAGTTAGTGTTTAAAAAAAAATGGATCTGTCATAATTAAATAAAATACAATGGGAATAAATATTTAACTTTTATGCTTTTCTATAGTTTAGAAGTGTTGTCTAACGTAGAATGTTATTGGGTTGTAAGAAAGATTTTTATAAAATGTTAATACCATATATATATGCTTATATTGTCAATGTCTCACTGCAAGTGCATAGTTACTGAAACCTATAAAGTAATTTACAATTCTTAAATTAATAAAGCAAAATTCTCAAAAGTTATATATATATACACACACTCAAAATTGATATAAATTACAAAGATAAAAACAAATCTTATTTAGTCGTATTAATAACAATATAAACAATTCAAAACATTGAACATTATCAAATTTATAACACATAATTTCATTATCTTTTACGTTGAATCCAAACAAATAATTAATTGAAATTAATCTAAACAAATAATTAATCAACCAAAAATCAAAGCTTTAATTAAGAAAACAAAAAATCACATGAACCCAAAATAAAAATTCTCAATAAAGAAAAAATATATAAGGTAAAGAATTAAGATCAACCTATTAAGACACAAATACCAAAAATCCCAAAACTTAAACCTTCCAAATTTTATAGAATTCCCAAATTCTACTTCAAAACCAAACAAAACCCTTCAAATTCAAAAAATTCATATATAATATACCAAATAAAAATTTACCACACCTTGGGTTGGAAGACATAGATTGCAATTTTGATTTTTCTCCAAAAAATAGAGATGCTTCATCTGCCGTATACAATATAAAATAATTATTAGAAATTTCAACCCAAAAACCAAACCCACAAAAACACTATCAAAATATAGAGATTAACCCAAACACTTAGAAGAAAATAAATTATAAACATAACAAAACAATAAGATAGAATGAAAATTTCAGGCACATGAAAGCAAATAAAAAAGACAAAACCTACGTTTTTTTTTTTTTTTTTCTTAGTTGAGTCTCTCTCCTTCTTATTTTTTTAATTTTAAAGTGAAGTTAAGTTTAGGGTTTTGAGATGGTAATTGTTAGGGTTTTAAAGAGAGAAAAGAGAGTCCTACCAGGAATCTAAATAATATAAATAATTCAAAATATGGAACATTATTAAATTTATAACACATAATTCTATTATCTTTTACGTTGAATTCAAGCAAATAATTAATTGAAATTAATCCAAACAAATAATTAATCAACCAAAAATCAAAACTTTAATAAAAAAACAAAAAATCACATGAACCCAAATAAAAATTCTCAATAAAGTAAGAACATATAAAAATTTACCACACCTTGGGCTGAAAGACATAGGTTGCGGCTTTGATTTTTCTCCAAAAAATAGAGATGTTTCATCTGCCATATACAATATAAAATAATTATTAGAATTTCAACCCAAAAACCAAACCCATAAAAACACTATCAAAATATAGAGATCAACCCAAATACTTAGAAGAAAATCAATTCTAAACATAATAAAATAATAAGATAGAATGAAAATTTCAGACACATATGAAAGCAAATAAAAAAGACAAAACCTACATTTTTTTTTTTTTAACGTGAGTCTCTCTCATTCTTATTTTTTTAATCTTAAAGTGAAGTTGAATTTAGGGTTTTGAGATGGTAATTGCTAGGGTTTTAAAGAGAGAAGAGAGAGTCCTACCAGGAGTCTCTCTCTTTTTTTCTTAATCCTAAAGTTTTTTTTTTTTTTTGGATATTATTATTTTGGTATTTTTATGCAAAAAACGTTATTTTAGGTCTAGGTGATTTATGTCCTTATTTTTAGGTTCTTTTAATGTTTTTTTAGGTCAAATTTGGTTCCTATTATGGTTAGGTATTAATTAGGACTTATTTTATAATATATTTTCTTGTTCATCAAGTTTTATGGAGCACTTAAATAGGCCTCCAAGTTTGTATACGTTTTTTCAATATTATTGATATTAATAAAAATTCAAACTTTTGTCTATTGTTTTTCTGATGGATTCTATATAAGATATAAAACCTAAAATAAAAAGAATCTAAAATAAAAAGAAAAAGAAAATAGTGATGATGTGGAAAATTATGAGAGTTTCAAATTAAGGTTTCGGTTTTATATATATATATATATATATAGATTATTATACCAATTAATAATTTGATGTGTATCATATTAACTCATTTGTATTATAGTGACATTAATTTATTAAACCATGTATTAAATTAATTTTTATTTGTGCAAGTTTAAACTTTAAAGTGGTCACGGCTTTATAAAAATTGCAATAACCAGGTTCTATTGCTCTATACTTTAAATTTTATTTTTACTTAAATTATCATTTTTAATTATAAAATTGTGTTTTATTTATCTATAAATATTTTCTTATTGTAAATGTCTACTAGAAAATATTTATCTGGATATGAAAACTTCTAAAAAAGAGAAAAATTGAAAAACAAATTGAATCTCAAAAAGGATCTATGGAAAAATTTGTTACTAGTGTTAAAAAAAACACAATAGAAAGTTTGGGTGAAAATATTACAAATGAACAAGAAACTTATCAAAAAGAGTTGGAAGATAATGAAATTATACAACAAAAAGAGAATAATGAAAATAGTCCTAATAATGTTGAAACATCTAATGTAACAATAATTGATAATGAAAAACAAAATAATTTAGAAGAAAATGAAAAAATGACTAACCTACTTACTAATAATATCTATGATCCAAGTCAATGGGAAAATATTGATACAAAATTAAGAGATTTATTAGTAAAAAAGGGTCCAAGTAGAGAATATGATCTAAATTTTCCTATAGATAAAGATCGTAGACATTTTTCTACTACATTTTATTTTAAAAAGTTATCAAATGGGGAGAAATTTGATAGAAGATGGCTAGTGTATTCAAAAGATTTGGATAAAGCATTTTGTTTTTGTTGCAAGTTGTTTAATTCAACAACACATGGTAGTGGTACAAATCAACTTACTAATGAAGGAACTAATGATTTGAGAAATATTAGCAGTAAGATTAAAAATCATGAAACAAGCAAAGAGTATGTTACTAACATGAATGCTTGGATTGATTTAGAAATGAGATTATTGAAAAATAAAAAAATTGATAAAAATTTCCAAGAACAAGTTAACAAAGAGAAAGATCATTGGAAAAAAGTGTTGTTAAGAATTATTACTGTAGTAAAAAATCTTGAAAAAAATAATTTGGCCATTCGAGGAAAAAATGAAAAGATCTATCAAGAAAATAATGGAAATTTTTTAAGTCTAATTGAAATGATTGCAGAATTTGATCTAGTAATGCAAGAACATGTTCGACATATTCAACATGGTGCAATTCATAATCATTATCTTGGCCGACATAATATACAAAATGAATTGATACAATTGTTAGCAAATGAAATTAAAGGTAAAATTATTAAAAAGATTAAGGAAGCAAAATATTTTTCAATTTATACTTGATTGTACTCCCGATGTAAGTCATCAAGAACAAATGACTCTAGTACTGCGATGTATGGATATTTCAACTAGTCCAATAAAAATAGATGAGCATTTTGTAGAATTTTTAAAAGTAGATGATACTTCTGGAAAAGGTCTTTTTAATGAAATTATAAGTGTAATAAAAAGTCTTGAACTTGATATTAATGATGTACGTGGACAAGGATATAACAATGGCTCTAATATGAAAGGAAAAAAACAAGGGGTACAAAAAAGAATAATTGATATAAACCCTAGAGCATTTTACACACCATGTGGTTGTCATAATCTTAACCTTGTGCTATGCGATGTGGCCAATTCTTGTCCTAAAGCTATATCTTTTTTTGGAGTAGTTCAATGTATATATACATTGTTTTCTTCTTAAACAAAGCGATGGCAAATTTTACAAGATAATGTTTCAAGTTTAACTCTTAAACCATTGTCACAAACACGTTGGGAAAGTCGAATTGAAAGTGTAAAAGCAATAAAATTTCAAGCTTTAGAAATAAGAGATGCTTTGTTACAATTAGCAAAAACAAGTGAAGATCCTAAAACAAAAGGTGAAGCTGATTGTTTGGCAACATATGAGCTTGAAAGTTTTGAATTCTTGTTAGGCATGACTATTTGGTATGATATATTATTTGTCGTTAACTCTGTTAGTAAAAATTTACAATCAAAAGATTTGCATATTGATGTTGCCATAGATCAACTAAAGGGTCTCATATCTTTTTTTTTAAAATATAGAGAAGATGGATTTACATTTGCTATGATTTCATCTAAAGAGATTGCAATCAAAATAGAAATAGAGCCTATATTTCATGAAAAACATATAATTCGTAGAAAGAAACAATTTAATGAGAATGCCAATGATGAGATAACAAAATCTGCTGAAGAATCTTTTAGAATTAATTATTTTTTATATAAAGTAGATCAAGCTATTTCATCAATTGAAAGTAGGTTTGAACAATTTCAAATATATGAGGATATTTTTGGTTTTTTATTTAATTTTGAAAAACTAAAAGCACTAGATGATAACAGTTTGAAAAAATATTATCTTAATCTTGAAAGTTTTCTCAAACATGATGTTTATTATGATATTGATGGCTTAGATTTATTTTCAGAACTAAAAATTTTAAAAGAAGTGCGAATAGATGAAAATACTCCAATTAATGTACTTAATTATTTAAAAAGGCTAGATTCTTTTCCAAATGCATATATTGCTTATAGAATATTACTAACAATACCTGTTACGGTTGCATCTGCAAAAAGAAGTTTTTCAAAATTAAAATTAATAAAATCTTATTTAAGGTCTACTATGTCACAAGAAAGATTAAGTGGATTAGCTATATTATCAATTGAAAAAGAAATGTTAGAGGAACTTAAATACAAAAACTTAATTAGTAATTTTGCATATCAAAAAGCCAGAAAAATATATTTTTTTTTAAAAATTCAATATATATATATATATATATATATATTATTTGATTAATATTTAATTATAAAAATGCCCCATTTAAAATTTTCGCCTAAGGCCCCAAAAATTGTTGAGCCGGCCCTGCGCAGGGGACTTTAAGACCAGTGTAGTTCATAACTCAGTTCGGTTATGTAAAAGCACAATAGTTAGATTGTTATCTCTTAGAATATTCTTAAAGATAACAATCTATTTATATTAAAAGTATAACTCAACTAGAACTTCTTAAAAACATTTAGGATTTAATGAGAATTTATCACTTTTAGAAATGAAAACAAAACATTCTTCTTTGTAGGAATTTATAGTTTTTAATAATCGAATTTGTCACTCTATTGTTTGGTTATGTAAAAGTACAATATAGATATTTATTCCTTAGAATGGATAATTAAATAAACTTTCTAAGTTTCATATAACTCAATTTATATTTTTTGGTATTTCTAACGAAAACCTCCAGAGTTTGAATTCTCCTATCCTGTTGTAACTATCAATATTATCCCCTAAAAAAAATATAATTAAAACTCAAAAAAATAATCCTAAGAACATAACTTTTTTCAAATCTTGCCAAGAGAGCAAGTTATGATTGGTAACTTATTCACATGCATGTAGGGCTAATAATTTTCAATATCACTTTTATATGAACCGAATCACTAACACCACTTGTTTTATGCATTAATCGGAAGGTGTTATCCTAGCAATTGTAAAAAAAATTTATCCCTAAATTTATTATACTTGAAAAGCAACCACCTATCAAACTTGATTGTCTTCAATAATTTCTAGTGCATATATGCACTAATTAGTAATTACAGGTCAATGGTTACGAAAAAAAAATATTGTATCCCAAAAATGATTATTCTTGAAAACAACAACCTACCAAACGTGACAATTTTCTATAATTTCTAAAATAATTTAATGATTATTTCCAAAATCACTACCACATTTTAATCGAAACGATTGAGTGTGCATGTAGCCCATATATTGACCTTAGTAACATAAGTATAAACATATGCCGTAGAAACAATAGCAAGGGATGTGGTCAATGGTCAATGCTTGGAGGAAGGGCAGATCAGAGGGAAGAATGGCAGTTGAGTTTTCTTCTTACTTGTCATCAATTTTGCCAACATATATGACCTATCCATTTGGGAACATGCTCAGTTTTTTTTTTTTTTTTTTTTTTTTTTATGCCAATAAAATTAAATTTTACTCCATAATTTGTTATACAATTAGTAGATGAATGATTGCTTAGTTGTGTACATTGAAAGAGATATAACTTGTAGAATTGATAATGAAACTATCATGCACTAATTTCAAAATATGAAAACTCATAAAAGGCAATTGTGAACTTTATGTATTTGTGTATTTTTTTGTTATTGTTTTTGTCAATATATGAATTTTTTTTTTATTAGATTTTATAATTTATGTTTCTTAAAGAACGCTCTAAGAAAAATTCCTAGATTAGTGAATTGAAATACCCCACACTAACACTATATCATTTGTGTTAGATACTTCATTTGTTTTTGTTACTTTATTTACATGATACTAATTACGTAGTCTAATAGTTATGTGTTTTCAAGATGCTCTACGAGTTTACTCTAGAGTGTTCATCATTATGTGTTTTTAAGATGCTCTACAAGTTAACTCTAGAGTGTTCCTCACGGTTCAAGCTCAAATCAACTATAAAAGAGTAGAAAAGCTGGTTCTCATCTTTGTGTTCTTTTTCCTCTCTCTCGCTCTCTCTCTCATTCATTTACATGCACATGATTCTATGATATCCTAGGAGAGGAGAGGAATGGGAAGAGCCCCATGTTGTTCAAAAATTGGTATGAATAGGGGTCCGTGGACTCCCAAAGAAGACACATTGCTCATGAACTATATTAAGGCTCATGGTGAGGGCCATTGGAGATCTTTGCCTAAAAATGCAGGTACTTCGTTTACTACTACAATAATGTATGACTAATTGCATTCTGTTTCTTAATATATAGAGATGAATTGTTTGTTATTATTAGAAAGATAAAAATAACATGTTAAAAAAATCTCAACATAACTTTGATAATATGATTTAAGTATATGATGAGATATCAAGCAAAACAAGTTGAATTTTTGTTTTTACTCTGGATTTGGTGTCTTTTGTGCTTGAAGGGTTACTTAGATGCGGTAAGAGCTGCAGGCTAAGATGGCTGAACTATCTTCGACCTGATATAAAGCGAGGAAACATTGCTTCTGATGAAGAAGACCTAATTATCAGGCTTCACTCACTTCTTGGCAACCGTTGGTCTCTTATTGCTGCAAGGTTGCCTGGCCGAACTGACAATGAGATAAAGAATTATTGGAATTCTCATCTAAGCAAAAAGGTCAAGAACTCAGCAAAGAATGTCCAAAACGACCACAAAGGAGCATCAAAATGTGTTCAAGTTCCAAACAGGCGAAAGAAGAAGAATGATAATCAAGATAGTTCTAATGAAGAAATGATAATAAAGACAAAAGTTCATCAACCAAAGGCTGTGAGGGTTTCACCTTTTTCAATTACAAGGAATAATAGTATTGAAAGCATGGTAAGTGGTTCATCTAGTAATGGAAATGGAAACAATAATAATAATGGACTCGATCATGCAGAGGCTCTGAATTGTCCTTGGTTATGGTCTGATCACAAAGATGCTGATATTAATGGTGGAGAGGCTCTGGTTTGTGAGAATAACCATAGTGATTTTGTCAATGATTATGATGATGCATGTTACTTTTCATGCCAAAACTACTCTGAGACCACAGAGAATATGCTTGACAAGATTTATGAGGAATATCAGCAGCTTCTAGAGGATGAAAATGAACCCCCTTTGGACTCATTTGTAAAATCCTTGTTGATTTGATTGTGTGCTAATTAATAAAGAGTTCCATTGTATGAAGGGAAGTAGCTACCTAGTTAGGTTTATTATGGATTTGGCTGTACTAAAAATAAGAGCAACATTATGTGTTTATTAAGTTATTAGCTCATGGATCATGTGGTTTATGGTGTTTAGTGATTGTATTTTTAATTGTATCATTCACGTGCTTACCTACCTCTTTTACTCGCCACCCTCTCGATCTACATGAACATAAACAAACGTGCCGACTTCAGCTATTTCTTCCAAATACTAGTATTTTAGTTTGATTAATATTACAGACAATCATTTAAAAAAGAATTAACATCAATTGAGTTGATTATTAGTGGTTTTTATTGGTTCTCGCTGGTGTCATTATTAATATAATTTTTTTTTTACCTATTAATAACAACTTGTCACTTCAATTGTTGTAAAAAAATTTGTGCTCTATACTTCTTGTTGTTTTAGCTTTGCAGTGAAAGTTGAGTGTACACTCGGAGGCAAAGGGAATTACTATAAATGGCAACTAATCAAGTTGTACCATCGACCACACAAGTTCGTGCACAGTACATACACTTTTAGTGTGTGTGTGCAAGTTATAGTAGCTAGGATGATTTAAAAGTAATTTGTGTGCGAGTCTTACAGACTATAGTTGAATTTTGAGCTCGAGCTTGATGTGAGCTTAATCAAACAAATCAACTTGGTTTGTCAAAGAACTATTCGAATTTGAGCATGTTCCTGTGTCTATTTGAATTATCAACCTTCTTAAACATCTAATCAAACGCGCTACATGCCAACACGCTTACTTAAAACTAGTGCAATTTTTCAAAGGCAGCTTATTTTTTAACATTACTTTATCTCACTTGTCAAACTTCAATATTTTTGTCAAAAGCGATGTTTTGTAAAATGCTTAGTCGAGAAATGTTCAGAGATTTTCTTTTTTAGTTTTAAAATATAAATACTACGTCAACAGGAATAATTAATATAGAAACACACTATCTTCTCAAAAAAAAATATATATATATATACACAGTACACTAATCCTATTAATATAGAAAAAATTTAGGTTAATTTATGTTTATGAGATTTGTGAGAGTATTTAGTATGGTTATAATTTGTTGACGTTGCGTGTGAATGTAGGCATAGAGTTTGTTTAGCTAAATTAATGTTTTTCATTCAATATTTTTGTCAAAAGCGATGTTTTGTAAAATGCTTAGTCGAGAAATGTTCAGAGATTTTCTTTTTTAGTTTTAAAATATAAATACTACGTCAACAGGAATAATTAATGTAGAAACACACTATCTTCTCAAAAAAAAAAAATATATATATATATATATATATATACACGCAGTACACTAATCCTATTAATATAGAAAAAATTTAGGTTAATTTATGTTTATGAGATTTGTGAGAGTATTTAGTATGATTATAATTTGTTGACGTTGCGTGTGAATGTAGGCATAGAGTTTGTTTAGCTAAATTAATGTTTTTCATAATTTTCAGAACCAATTGGTGTTCGCCTCCTCTTAATCACAAAATTAAAGTAATGTAGCCCGTAAGGGTGTGGGCCGATTGGTCAGAGTAGGCTGTAGCAGACAAACCTCACTACGGTTGGAGTCCCTTGGTTCAAATCCCATACAACATACCCTCACTTACTTGGTACTTGTGATTTAAGGGTGATTACATTTACATGTATCTAGGGTTCACTATCCGGGGTAAGTTCAAACTGCATTGCTTTGACGAGGTTCTCCATTATAAGAATAAATAAAAGTGAAGTACTTGTAGACACGATATTTTTCACAACTACTTAGTTTGCAGGTTATTATTGATTTTTAAATGGACCCACTATTAACACCACTTTATTATTCACTATTAAGTATTAACAAGTGATTGGCTAAGTGGTTCCTAATATCTATGAGATCCTGGGTACAAAAACTCTTGTCAACATCATCTGGCCACCCCAAGGGACTCCTCCATATAATAACCTAATGTATGTGAGATGGGGAATTATATACACTTGAGAGAATAGTCAAATACTCAAAGAGGTCTAAATATCTTCATTTGGAAAAAAAAAAAATGACATTCACAAATATGAAATTTAATGTGGAATATGTTGTGATTTTGAAAAGCATGGAATCCCAGTGGGCCTCGGAAATTCCTAGATAGTAACCCCTCATTTCAATTTAGATACCCTCATTTGTCCAAAAAAAAAAAAATCATATTCACAAGTATGAAATTTAATGTGAAATATGTAGTGACTTTAAACTTATTGACTTAAAAAAGTACAGAATCCTAGTAGGCCTTGGAAATTCACATGGTGACCCCTCGATTTGGGATTTGATATTTTCCTTCACCCATTTTTGTCCAAACTGTGACACTAATTTTTGCTGATGTTAAGCACTTGCAAAGTCCAAAAACAAAGGACCAGTGGAACATAACACCATCAAAAGCTACGGTCTTTTACATAACGCTATGTCTACATTCATTTATTGGGGTTGCCACTTACCACTCCTATAGTTTGCGATCTTGAAGAACACTTCTAATAATTTCAGCTTCCCCTTTATTTGAATTTACAATATACACGTTGTTAACTTCTTCTTTTTTTGGGGTGGGGGGTTAAAGTAGAAGAAGAATATATACATATATATATATATATACACACCATGAAGGGGGAAGTGCACAATGTATATATTAAGTTAAAACATTATAATATGTAATGTAGAGAGTAAAAGATAAACTAGAGATGAAAGAAGCAATTTAAAATTTTAACAAAATATAGCTTTGATAACAGATTAAAACACTTACAGGATAATAGTAGTTATGCTTGAAAAGGATAGTAGTCACAAGGATTGGAACTAGAAAAGGAAAGGTTACAAGCTTGGGTAGCAATCTGGAAACGCAAAGGGGTTTTTAAAACTAGTAAAATTTTCTAATGCCCTTTCTAAAGGGACATCCCCCTTTTTATAGGCAAAATAAAATACTATTTAAATAGTGAATAGTGAAAAGTAAAATTGACTTCTTTTTTTTTACTATTCATCGCAGGCAACAGAATTCTCCTCATGTGCTTTCTGGAGGGAATTTATTCTCCGTGGGGAGCAAGCAGAGCAGGAATCATCCCTTCAACTGGAATCAAAGCAACTTTAACTTTAGCAAGAAATCTGAAGTTTTGGTGCAGATTTAGCCAGAGCATTATTTTGGTAGTTTTGGCTATTTGTGCCGACAGTGCTAATTTTCCCCTACATCTGGTGTGGAAGCTTCATCATGGCCAAATAACTCCTGATTGTAGGGGTAATAAGGATTAGTATAGCAACAGAGGCTCCTGAGGATGCCTCTGAGGTTTGGCCTTCTTCTTCCTTTTTTGAGTTAGCATTTGTAGCAGCTTCTTCCTTATCCTTCCACTGCTGTTTTAGGAGGGCAATTAGGGCCGTTTTGCTAAGACCATCAAAAGCAAACTTCTTCTTTTTGGTCTTAGCAGAAGGCTTAGTAGACTTAGCAATGGATGGGATAGCAAGTGTATTTGCTGTGGGTTGAAGCACAAATATTTGCACCAAGGGGTAAGCAGGGACTTGGGCTTTATCATGGATGGTGTTAACAGCAAGGAATTCCCTAGTTACATTATCAATAACATCTTGGGTGTGGGAAAACTTATCCCACCATTTAACAAACCATTGCCGAGTAAGAACATCTCCTTCCTTTACATACATCCATTTCAAGATCCAGCAGACCTTATATTTTTTAACAAAGTGGAGTGTCGTAGGAAACTTGGCACCATGTGGATCTGTATGGTAAACACTTGTAAAATACTTGAACGAGCTAGTCAGAGGTCTTGGAAATATATTAATAATGGGGCCAAATTGTGTCCACCAATGGGCAAACCAAAGGGGAAGATGGGAATTGAAATTTTTGTCAAAATTAACAAACCAGGAATGAGTCATATTTTCATCTTGATGTAGCATGAATTTGAACCAGGCATGGATGTAGTCATGGTAAGAATATGGGGTTGTCCAGCCAGGTAGAGGCTTTGTAGAAGTAGGACTGAGTCCCCATTTTTCTTTAGTGATAATATCAAGTAAGATAACACTATGGTAAATAATTTTGGATTTATCAACTTTATTAGATATAGGTTTGATAATTATTGACTTTTCATGGAACAAGATAGCATAATAATATCTCAAATCTTTACCAATGTGTTCAGGAATCCAGTGGAAATTCTGAGGAAAGTAACCTGTAGCAAGTTTGAGGGGATCTTTGATCATGGCCCTCTTGGGCTCAATAGAGAATAGGTTCTGACGATATTGTTTTGAAATATATTGGGAAGCATTGGGGTTTCTAGAGAAGGTGGTTTTAACAGGTTGGTTAACAGGGACAATAGCATATGGGTCATAAGGGGATGCTAACATAGAAGAGAAGTTTTGTTTAGGGATAGTACCTAAGGTAGTAAATCGATTAGCAATGTCAACAAGGGAAGCAGGTTCTTGTTTAACAAGTGGTTTAGGAGTATCTGTCGTAGGGTGTTTGTCTTTCGACCTTCTACTTGCCATTGTGGCACTGCAGAAATTCATGGGTAAGAAAATCAAGGATAGCATTTTGAGAGCCTTTAATATATTCAATATCAAAATAAAAAAACACTTAAAATAGCTTGCCATCTAGCAAAAATATGTTTTGAAGCAATATTTTCAACATCCTTTTCTATAACATATTTAGCACTTTTGCAATCAATTCGTAATAAAAATTTTTGATTTAGCAAATCACTTTGATATTTGGAAATACATAATACTATAGATAAAATTTATTTTTTAATAGTACTATAATTTATTTGTGCATTATTCCATACTCCGGAATGGAAATGAACAATTTGTTCAGATGAGTTTAGTGAAACACTTTGTTTCAAAATACCTCCATAGCCAATGTTAGAGGCATTAGTTTCCACAATTTTGAAAGCATTAACAGTAGGAATACCCAGGCAAGGCAAGGTTTTAACATGAGATTTGATTTGTTTACCAAGAGAAGTATGAATATCAGACCAAGGTGGAGGATTATTTTGTAACCTATCGAAAAGGGGTTTACATTGTTTCCTCAAATCCTTGTAGAAATCAGCAATATAATTCAATGACCCAAGGAATCTTTGAAGTTGAGTTTTATCGATAATGACATCAAGAAATTTATCAGCAAATTGAATGGCTCTATCAATAGGATGAATTTGTCCTTCAGAAATGTCATAACCAAGAAAATGTACTTTTGTTTGGAATAGTTTTATTTTCTTAGTAGAGACAACAAGACCATTCTATTTGATAGTCTCAAGAAACGAATACAAATATTTCCAGTGTTCATCAATGGAGTTAGAATAATAAGAACATCATCAATGTAAACAACGGTGAAATGACTGAATGAATTGAAGATGTCATTCATAATATTTTGGAATTCACTAGGGGCATTCTTTAGACCAAAAGGCATAACATTCCACTATAATGTCCAAAAGGAGTGGTGAAAGCAGTTTTGTACTTATCCTCTTCACTAATTTGGACTTGCCAAAATCCAGATTTCATATCAAACTTAGAAAATATTACAGCATCACTCAACCTATGAATTAGGTCATTCTTATTTGGAATAGGATATCTAATCCACTCTAAAACTTTGTTCAGGGGCTTGTAATTGATAACTAGGTGAGGGTTCCCTCTTTCAATCTCAGCACTTTTCTGGACATAAAAAGCAGCACAAGACTAGGGGGACTTTCTATTCCTGATTAATTTTGCTCAATCAAATCACGGATTTCCTTTTTACAAAATTCAACAGTTTCTGCATTCATTTGAATGGGACAAGCCTTAGTAGGGATGTTTTTCTCATTGAAGTCTTTAACATAAGGTAGATTAACAATATGTCTTTCCTATGCCAAAAGGCATTAGGTATATCAAAGCAAACATCATTAATTAATATCTTAAGAAAGTTATCAATTTTAGATTGCAACAATTTATTAGAAAGTTGTTCAGCAATCCTTTTATATCTAACTTTTTGTTTTAAAAACTTTAGATTTTTTAACTTAATATATAAACATTGTGCACTTCCCCCTTCATGGTATCAGAGCCATTCTTTTCTGGCTGTTGATAGTGTTGTTGCATTCTTTGTAATTTGTCTGTGTCTACCCAAAAGTTTGATAGTCCCTTGTTGTGTACCTTTTTACCATCGTTGGCACCACCTTAGTAGTAAGTGAGGTCCTAGAGCCAAACAGTAAGGCCCGGTTTGCTAGAGAGCGTTTAGGGCATGAGAGGCATAAGGTTGATTAGGGTATGTGTTACGAAATGCAACAGTAATAAGAAAAACATGATAATTGAGTGTTAAAACTAGGACAGTATGGATAGGTTGTGGAGATTCAACTCCTCTGTTGGCTGTAGGACTAGTGTTCCTCCTGATATTGTAAATGAAGAAGATCACTTTGCACAAGATGTTATCATACCTTGTTATCCTTTATTCATTTTTTTTCATTGTTCTCCAATCTAGTATTCTTCTCGTCCCAAATTAAAATTGGCATTGTACATGCCATTCTCATCCAAATCAATGAGTCTAGCATCCAGGTTCACCCATAGAGGGTTAGAGGTTTCTAAAGTTTTTTTTTTTTTTTTTTTTGTTCTCACGGGGTGTCCGGGCTAGCTTACGTGTATCTTGACTAATCCTCACTAGCGGTGGGAGCCTGCCGTTGACCACAAGGTGTTGCAGCTACTAGGACTCGAACTGGGGAGCAAACCCAGTCGAACCCCAACGCCTTACCCATTGGTGGACAAGCCACTGGGCCACACTTGGTGGTTAGTGGTTTTTTAAGTTAATGTGATAATTAAAAAAAAAATATATATATATATATATATATCTAAAAACTTAAACGTATCATTTATTGTTGCTACGCTTCAGTTAAGTCATATTAGCATCCACATCATTATTCTTTTTCTTTCTAATTTTCTTATAATATTTTTTAACATTCACTTATTTTTTTACACTACAAGAAATCTATACTATTGCGGCAAGTGCAAAAACCACCGCTATATATCGCTTATTGCGGCGTTTTTTATGATCACGGCTGTACATGGAGTCTACTGTGGCATTTTAGTGGATTGCCATAGTAGCTCTAGTATTTTGTGGCATCCTACAACAGCGGGACAAAGAACCGTCGCAATATATGTGTTTTAGTGGCGTTAACTTAGATATAACGGAACTCCAAAATCCCGCTGCAATAAATATATCATTTTGCATAGATACTATAGCAGCAGTACAGAAAACCGTCGCAATATGTTAGTTTTAGCGGTGTTTAGATGACCGCTGCAATAGATACCTATTTTGCAATGCGTCATCTTAGTTATAGCGAAGGTTGAGATTGTTGTAGTAGACCTTCTAATTCCCCGCATCCCCAAATTTTCCCTCTGTTTTTTTGGCTTTTCATTTTTAGCGCCTTCTCATTTCACTCCTAAAAACCAAACACTCTCTCTGTATTCACTCACTCTCTCTCTCTCTCTCTCTCTCGATCTCTCTCGATCTCTAACTCAGACCCAGTCATTAACACGAATCCCACCACCACCGCCGCCTCCACAACAACCCCACCACCACCACCAAACCGTCGACTCAATGGCCCAATACACCTCGTCGCCGCCACCTAGCAACCCCAATCCAATAAGTTCTCTCAAACCCTATGATGATTCGATTTTTTTTTAAAAAAGGGATTTTTTACTTTCATTTGTTTTTTTTTTTTTTTTTATCTGATGATGAGAAACAAAGTTCAATGTGCGTTGGTATTTTTGTATTATGTATCCAAAAGGTGTTTGTCATTGTATTGATTGATGTTTACTTCTCTCTTTTCTGATTTTTGTTAAAGAAAATTTACTGGGTTCATTGGGATGTTCTGATTTTTCTCCCTTTTCTTTTTGAAAGAGGATAGTTTAAGTAATACGAAAATCTTATATGCATTATAGAGTTTCTGATTTATTTGCCCAACAGACAAGGAGCTTGTATTGTGCTATTTGGAGAGGAGGATTTATCGAACAAATGCTTAAGCTTGATATCATCTTTAATCTATGTACAAATGGGACCTTGAAGAATTTCTTAAAACTAAAGTCTTTTTGTTTTGTTTTTGGGAAACCTTGACTTGGTTTGTTTGGTTGTTTGATGGGTTTGAAGTCAAACCTTTGTTTGATTATTGATTACGTTCGGAAGTAGTTTGGGTTTGATTAAAAATTGAATCTTTGTTAGGAATTCTTGTAAAATTTGTTTTGTTTGCTTAGAATTTTATCTGGGTTTTGGATGAAGTTTGGTTTTTGTTGGGTTTAATTTAAATTTGAATCTTTGTTAAGAATTCTTGTAAGTTTCTAATTTTTGTTAAAGAAAATTAACTGGGTTCATTGGGATGTTCTGATTTCTCTCCCTTTTCTTTTTGAAAGAGGATAGTTTAAGTAATAGGAAAATCTTATATGCATTATAGAGAACCAGGCTAAAAATCTTATATGCATTTTCTGTTTTATTTGTTCTCTCTTTACCAATTTTGTATGTCTTGCCTATGATATCATTTGGCTATGTTTTTTGTGTACTAGAATAATGTGTTTGGGAAATTTATGATTACATTTGATAGTTATACCCCAAGTATTTTAATATTTTTCTTTAAAGAAAAATATATAAATTCAAAGAAGAAATTTTACTCCTTGCATGTGGTAATAGAGTTGCCTGAAGCTTCACCTTAACTTATGCTTGGCAAGTGTAAGCTACATTTGTTACTATATGCTTTTGTGCACTGTAAAGTGTGATGTGTGTGACCTCACATGCATGTGTTTGTGTCTCTATAGTGAGGTACTGCGAGATGAACTCCCTGGTAGTCTACAGTTTACTTTCTATGTTCTATGTTTTCTTTCTAGATATAGAATGATAAACTAAAAGTTTATACTATATGCTTTAAGAGTCATTTGCTTTGCTTTGTTAGAAGGTGAAAACATTGATTTGCTTTTTCCCTAACTCTGGAAAAAAAACCCTAATGGGCACTTTAGTGCCTAGATAGGCAATGTGTTTATTTTTGGCTAGAGGAAGAACATTGCCTTATGCTTTTGCCTCAAAAACTTTAATGTGTATCAGAAAAACATGCATGTGCATATACATATACACTAGTTTGTTGGTCTACTTTTAGGATCAAGATCTCTAGTCTTAAAGATTGAAATCACATGATGCTGCTTTTTTGAATATGACACTTTTTTGGATCTGCCAATATATATATATATATGACCATATAAAGATTGTATAAGACACTTCATAGCTGTCTTGTGTTTTATATGCAGTTGTAAGATTCCAAAAAGTTTTAATTGTTCTATTGCAAATGTATTAATAAAAGCGACTAAAAATAAAAGCAGCTAAAAATGCTTTCCTTTCCAGATCCTAAAAACATTTTTCTAGTTTGATTGCAGATCTTAGATATGGAAAATGTTTCTAGTTTATATGATTTGATCTCTATTGGCACTTTGAAATGGCCAGGATCATTAAATGTATTTGGCATTTTGATCAATAAATGGATTCAATTGACTTTGACAGTTGAAATGGCAAGGCAAAAAGCAAATTTGCGCACGCATTCCAAGAGCGTAACCTTGGCAAGAGCTTCTACACAACATGCATATCATGAAACGAACCAAGAAATGCACGAAACTTCTATGCAAGGTATGGGCTTACATGAACATTTTGCTATTAGTTTGGTAACTTAAAAATTCTTTTAGGAATATGTGTTGAATATACTTGTTCAAATTGAAATTCTACTTGTGACTTCTTTTAGAAATAAGCATAAAAGTGATGAGAGTTGGGTTTGCATGATGAATTGGATTTACATGGTGATCATGCAAACCTATGAAAATTCCTTACTTCTCATAATACATCTGCATTATTAGTATTGTTTTCAAATGTGGAATGTCGCAAGAGTAGAATGAATCATATTTTTTTCTCCCCAAATTTTATTTTCAAGAGTTAATATTTTTTTCATATATATTTACTTACTTTAACGATATTGTCTCCTTTAAATTTCAGATGTGTAGCCACCTGTACGAGCCACTCGCAAGCCAAGCAAGTACTTGGATGTTTGAGATCTTCCCAACAACCAAGTAATTGAGTTGCCACTAAATAGTATGCATCAACCGATTGATGAAGGGGCGAGGGCTTTCATTGGTTTCTTGGGGACAATTGCGCGGAAACCTCACATGTGCCTAATTAGATATCTGTGAAGGACATGCCAGAAGAACTTAAAGAAGAGTGTTGGCATATTGTAGAGGTATTAAAGAACTTATAATACTTTCAATTATGACATTTTGTACTAGATTATACATAAGTATTTGAGCATGAAAAAATTTGTAATTTGCTAACTCAACTATTTGATTGTAGCGAAAATACGTCGTCCCTACTAATCCTACTACATATGCGGCTTTGAAGACATTTACCTTATAGAAAATTGGGAAGGCTTGGAGGGATCACAAGTGTAGGCTGAAAACATCTCATTACATACCGCATCCAAGGAACAAAGCACGAGTGAAGAACAACCGACCCAATGTATACATACTAGAAGATTGGGATGTTCTTGTTGAGCATTGCTATACTGATGATGCAGTGGTATGTTTGTTTTCTCTCTCTCTCTCTCTCTCTCTCTCTCTCTCTCTCTTTTCATTTTTTAATATTATGGTCATGTTTATTTTTTCAAGCACAAGATAATTTTCAAATTTATTACATTGTTATTTTTAAAATGCATCCTTCACTTCAATTAGGCATATACTAGCATTTCTAGCTTCTTGATATAATAATTAGTTTTGTAAAATATAAATATATTTTGGGGTCAGAAAGGGCAGTGTCTTTGGTTGCATAAGTTTTTGGGGTCTAAAACTTATTTTCAACTCTCTCTCCAAAACTATAAATATAAACCCTAAATAAAGATATCATCTGTAAACTTAATTCTGTTTGGATATTGATGAGTTTCCTAAATGAAACCTGTTTCATTATTTTTATCCATCTAAGAACATAACACACACACACACACACACAAAGTTAATGTTAATGTTACCAATCCTTAACACTTCATACTTGCCCCAACTTCTAGCTTCATACCACCCTAATTTCAATATGCATCCCTTCTAGCTTCATGCCACCCTAGCTTTTGCCCACTTCGGCTATACACATAGAAGGAAGCTAAGAACCTTTGGTTAGATGAGAAAATAAAGAAATAAACATTTAGCTTGAGTGCAAATACAATCTGCCTAACCTTATACAAATTATGGCTTTCGGTTTCATGTAAGTTACAATAGAGTGGTTTGATTTCCACTTGGCTTGTCTTGCTTTATTTATATAATGATATTAATTCAATGACCAAGTGTTCTTGCTATTACCTCAATTAACTAAATGGCTGGAACTTCAATTTCAAGAACCCTAGAGTGACTTTTAATTTACATAAACTTCATTTCATGAACCTGGTTTAGAATTGAATTCTAGTTCTTGTTTGAGAATTGAATTGTATTGAATTAAATTCTAGTTCTTGTTTAATTTACTTTTGCATTCCTTGAGTAAATTCCATGATCTCAATTCAATTCATATTGTTCCTACCCTTGTTTCATTTGATTATACATGAAATTGACAACTTGTGATCAAGATGATATGTATCTTGTTTCTATTGAATACAGTGGCAACTAAAAGTCTTGGTAATCAAAGTCTCGAGTGTCCTATGATCTGCTAATTAAAGATATAAGTCTTGTTATGCCATGACTCATTGTAATAACTTTTGCAAGATAGTTAGTTGTAACTTGTAACTCTAATATTTCACTTACAACCATTGAATGTACATATTTGAGCATGTTAATGATAGTTAGAAATTGAGGCAAAAGGCTTCTTAAAGCTATTTCATTGATTTAAGAAGCTTTAAGTAACTATCTTGGAATTTGGTTGTATTTCGTTGTCATAGTTGCTAATTTGTGTTTGTTTTCCCTTAAGCTCTACTGTTGTCCAGCCCTTGAATTTACTTAACTAAGTATGTTAATACAAGTAAGAAATTCAAGTGAAAAGGGTCCTTAAGGATTTTATTTGATTTATGACAAAAGCTTGTCTTCAGTATGATTCATTAAGCTAGGTTTGTTAGACAAGTTGTAATTCCAAATGGATTCCTAAATATAAACTTCTACATTTTGCTATTGGAACCTAAGGATCATATTTTATGCATGTACTATTGCTTCCAATCTCAAGCACATTTTGAAAAAAATTTAGCTC
The DNA here is from genome assembly GCA_023621385.1 of Quercus gilva. Classification (NCBI taxonomy): domain Eukaryota; kingdom Viridiplantae; phylum Streptophyta; class Magnoliopsida; order Fagales; family Fagaceae; genus Quercus; species Quercus gilva. The sequence goes on along the minus strand of CM042474.1, from coordinate 30,894,841 downwards.
TATTTGACATGATATGAATGTGAACATAATAATAATGGTTTCACTGCCATAGAATTTTGAAAATTTGGAAAGCCATCATTTTGTAGATAGAGCCAGAGAAGAATAGGGACCGTCGTTCAAAACAGGAGGACTTACATACTGTTGGTTCATGTAGCTATGTCATGCACGCTACAAAGAATGTAATAAGTATTATGACTTATTTTTAAATGATTTTACTTATCTTAAGTTTATGTGGAACCAATATTCATCACTACATAAATATGTTGTTCATATTGCAAACAAAAGCAGATGGACGTCCTATAGAGCGTGCAACATTATATTCAATACTGCATACTCGTAAAGATGGATCTGCAGTTAATCTTGTAATACAAACAAAAATGGTGAGTAATCCAATAGTCAAATTGATCACAATAGTCAATTTTTTCCAAAATTTGTGCGTAAATATTATGGATGAAGGCTGATTAGTCAAAATAAACAAACTTAATATGTATGATATATCACATTTGGTTCTATATATTTGATGTAGTAAGAAAACTTTTGACTATTGCTATAGTATAGTTGAATTCTTAATTAACAAGCTCATTCTCCACAAGACAAAGGTCCTTTTCTATTTGCTCGATCCCAACAAATAATAAATAAAATAAAAGGGACAAAACAACAACAAAAAGAAAACTTGTGTGAATAACTTTCATTGGTTTCATTGGATATCAAAAGCTAAACATGCTTTCATTAAAATAATGATTAAGGCTTGAAAGAGATAGTATTATCCTCCACTTTAACTTTTGGTCTATGGCTACAATCGTAACCATTGGTTTTAAATGATAGTGATTTGGGCTAAAGGTTTTGCATTTTTAGCTTATTGGTGTATATTGTCTCCCTTTAGTGTTCTTTCTGGTTTTATATACACAAATTAATGTGCTAGCTACATATATTCTTAGAAATCATATCATCATCAAGTTGGAGTATCAGCTGTCTATGTTAAACATGTAAGTTTTCTATCAATAAAATGCTCATGGTACAATCACAACTCATGTACTGATGAGTTTAGAAGCTTGTGGAACTCTCTTTATGACCCCTGGGATGGGGGTTGTTAATTTTTCTATGTGTTTACTTTGTTGTGTAGTTGTACCCTTCATTTTGTATTGACTTCTCAAGACTCAAGTGTTTTTATTGTATGGATTTTTTAGCTAATGTTGGTTGCAGCTTATTCTATTCATTATATTGTGTATGCTTCTCAATATAATTTTTGTTGTCTTGAATCAAATGATGTTGCTAATTTATAATTGTTTTCTTTTGTTCAAACCCAAATATCAGGATAAAATGCAGGAATTGTTGGCTGGCCCTTAGAATCAATTGCAATCACTTGACACAAGTGGTAGTTTTGCATGGGCACCAAATGATGTGTTTGCCAAAGTGATGGGTAAAAAGCAAATGTCGTATTCATGGGGTAGGATTTGGTCCAAGACCAAGTGCTTGAAGTAGCAAAAGTGCTCTCACGGACATTCAAATACGATCAAGTCAAGCAAAGGACGACGAAGTTGCACAACTGAAGGCTTCCTTGGCTAATATGCAAGAGAAACTGTCATCTTTTGAAGAAATGAAGGAAAGACTTAGCCAATTCAAAGAGATGGAGCAAAGAATGGCTCGCATGCTTCAACAAATGCAACAAATAACTTCACAATGTAGTCAGGTATAATAAACGATTTTAGGGTTATTACAATGCATTTATTTTTTAGTAAACGGTCGTGTTGCTTGTGTTGGAGTATTAGCATAAAATAAAGGACAATTTTTCACTATGGTGTAGGTGCTGGGTTTTTGGGTTTGATGTTTAGATTGGGATACTCATCTGTGTGGTAGTTGTGAAATTTATTAGTTTGTTGAATATTTGGCTTGTGAAATGTGTAACCAAAATAATCAAGTTTTCATTTTGTTTGTTGATAAGCTTGTGTGAAGTGAGAAATGTTTGAGGCGATATTGTTAACACTTGACAGGCATTGCATTCAAGGATGCACAGCTACTTGAGGATGTGAGGACTAAGATGAGGATTTTAGGGCATGTTAGGTTCGAACATGGCTAGGGCAGAATCTATGTGTGGTTTGAGGTGGGTTTTTGTAGGGAAAATGCTTTAGGGTTGATGTGATGAAATTTTGTTAGTAGTGAGAAATTATTATTGTACGTTTTTAGACCCTTTAACACAAGTTGTTTAACTTAGTTATTTAGCCAAGTGATTACTTAGATAAATTATTCAATCCTAGGTTAACACAATAAAATCATATCATGTAAATAATGCGAAAATATAAAGAATACAACGATATGATAACCCAGGAAAACCTAACCGGTAAAAAACTTGGGGAGGATTTAACCTAGCTATCCTTAAGGTAAAACAGATCCACTATGAAAGAATTGAAATTTGTACAATAGAACTTAGACTACTAACATCCTATTGCTACCTCGAGTAGAAAACTTACTATCACGACCACGTGACAGCTCCACGGACTACTTCTTTCTTGGATCCACTACAACCACAAGTTCTCCTACTTGTAACTTTGAGACTCCACTCAAAGGTTTCAGATCTTCTTTAAAGTTCTTTATGCAGCAACTGAAAAGATCATCAAGTTCTTGACATAAATCTTGATCTTGATAACCCTAAGTGTGTGTATAAAGGTAAACACCTCTCAAATCTCACAAAAGATTCAACACACAACTCTTCAAAAGACTTTTAAAACGTAACTAAGGTTTTTCCTTTTATACTTGGAGTAAAACACAAAACCCTACACGTCAAATGGGCTTGGGCTGAATTGGAATTTCTGCAAAAAAATAAATCTACACGTGGTTCGATCGATTGAGTCTAATTTTCGATCAATCGAGCCTTGCAGATTTAGTCCAATAATTTCTGCAATCACTCGATTCTAATTTTACAAGTAAACACATTTTGAGCAAGCCTAAACCTAGACTCTATGTTTTGATCATGGTTTGCCAACACATTACAAATTGAAGTTCTAACACATTAGTTTCTAAAGTCTTAGAACCTAACAATTATGCATGGAGTTCAAAATCGTGGTTGAGACTAGTATTACTTTATTCTAGTGTCATCCAGCCTCATATCATATCATATTCCTTGACAATGGAAGGAATTTTGAAGCCTGCATTGTAACTGAGCACCTTTTTTCTTTAAGTGGGGTCTTGACTTGTGGCCTATCTTTGTCAGAATGTGGACTTATATGTAATAACTTTTACATTATTGGGCATTCTAAATTCTTGACTTGACTTTGCACAACAAATCATATGCATAAACAAGCTCTTGAGTATGCGTAGGTGTATAAAAAATGTCAACTAATTTTCAAGGCTGAAGAAGTTGGTGTTAAACCTCCCCTACCCTTACCAACTTATTTTTTGTTTAGTGATCCAGCTCATTTGGTTATTAATGTTTAAATGTCTTTAAATTTTATTTATTTTTTGTAAGTAAATTTTTTATCAAGGCTATTTTAGTCATAATTTTTTTAATATATATATATATATATATATTTTGGAGCTTTGTATATATAGCACCTTAATAATATATATATATATATATATATTCTGCCTGGACCTGACCTGATACATTACCAACCCTTTAGCAGGTAGTATAAGCCTGGATGCTCCTTTACTTATTTGACTCTTTTCTAAGTTACTGCAAAATCATGACAATGACCTAACAAGAAACTCAGTCTTTGAAATCAAGTGAAATAACTGAATTATTATATACTTGTATACTTGTGTGATTGAATTTTGAGGGTTGACTTGTATATTACCCTTGTATACAAGAATACAAATTTCTCTTGGCTGATGAATTATGATTTAGTTTCAACACTTTTTTGAATTGAGGGTATAAGGTTAACTTAAGATAATTTTGGACAGTTAGTTAAATTTGAAATAGTCAGCATCTTCTAAAATAGTTCATGAAAAAAAATTTGATTAGTATATACTTGAAGGCAAGAAGGTTTTTGACTCACCATTTTGTTTTGTACAAGTAGGCTGATTTTTTGTTAGATAAAGTGCTCAATAGGAGCTTATTGCTTGTTTTTTATGTTGCAAAGCAATTTTGGATTCCAATATTTGATATCATTGTGTCCTAGTTATTGCCTTTTTTTTGCATGTAGGACGTTCCTCCGATCCTACAATCCCCAACTCTCCAAAAATCATCAATTGCATCCCATCAACCAAGCAACTTATAAGTTTTATGTTGGTGTTTAAGGACATTTTGTGTACAAAGAACCACATTTGAGCAACCACATTTTTTGCAAGTGTTGAAAAATATTTTGAAACACTTTGAAACTTTTATTATGGTATTAGCTTAATTCAACTGTTGAAGGAATTTTTGTGTACAAAGGATCACATCTTTCTTTTGTTAATTTTATGATGATAGTTATAGACAATGTTATGTATGTGATAATATATTTCTATGTTAATATAATGTTAGTTAGGAGACATTTGTTGTGTTATCTATTTACATTTGTGGTATTGACTTAGTGGAGCTAAAATTATTATAGGTTATTTGAAATAGATCTGTGGTTTAAAAACCCAGGGGGGAAAAATTAACCTATAGCGGCGAGGAAAAAACTGCCGCTAAAGGTCTAAAATTATGTTATAAGTGAAGACGTATAGCGGCGTCTATAGCCCGTCACTAAAGCTTCACACATATAGTGGCGGGCATAACTACCACTAAAAGGTACATAGGGTCTGTTGTACATAAAGCCCTATAACGGCGCTTATTGCCTGATGCTATGGGTGACAACCTATAACAATGGGCATATCCCGCTGCAAAAAGGTCACTTGACTTGAATGGTAACCTCATATGGCAGTGGTTTTCAGCCTGCGCGCAATAAACCAAAAGCATCGCTAAATGGCAGATCTATTGCGGCGCTTTTTGTTACCACCGCAATAGATCTATAGTGGCACCACAACAATGGCAGGAAGAATTGCCGCAATAGCACCCACCGCTAAAGGTCAAATGTACCTTTAGTGGCGGTTTTGGCCCGCCGCAATTGTACTTTTTTTTGTAGTGTTAAATATTTACACTTTCTTAAACATTTCTCATTCTCTTACCTTTTCATCTCCTCACTATCCTCTACCTTAATATCACTATTCATCTTCTTTTATTTTGTCTCTTCTTATTCACTCCCTCTTACTATAAATTTGTCATTTTCTCTTCCATTCTTTGCATAGTTTTCACTTTTCTCTCACAAAAAGGTTATTTCTCTCTCTCTCTCTCTCTCTCTCTCTCTCTCTCTCTCTCTCTCTCTCTCTCTCTCTCTCTCTCTATTTTTTGGTGGATTTTTATTTTTCTTGCACCTCTGTTTTAGGTTGATAAATTTTTGTGCTTTTTAGAACTCTAATTTAGGTTGATACGATTTAGTTTTTTGTTTTAAGTTATTATTCTTATTTTTTGTTCTCTTTTATTGTTAAATGTTATCCTTTTGAATTATAAAGAATTAAAGATAATAGATAAGAATATAATATTATTCTATTACATAGCATGATTTAGATAATTTAGTGCTTGTTATATCTTTTAGTTTTACTTTTTTTTTTTCTTCTCATCTTATTTTATTCAATATTGAAATTCAACCACATCCTCTTTATCATTAAATTATTTATATTCTCTCCCTTTTTGTTTCAAAATTAAAAAAAAAAAAAATATTTTACTTAAATTCAAATAAATAAAAAATTGTCCTCATCAAATTGTACTCATTTTTTTTTTATTTAATATTTACACTTTCTCTAAACTTTTTCCTTTCCTTTACCTTTTCATCTCCCCAAATCTTCTACCTTAACATCACTCTTCCTCTTTCCCTTTATCTTCCTTTATTTTGTTTCTTTTTATTATCATCCTCTTATTATAAATTTGTAATTCACTCATCCATTCTTTGCATAATCTTCCTTCACAAAAAAGGGTTATTTCCCTCTCTTTCTACCTCAATTTTTTGGCGGATTTTTTTTTTTTTTTTTAATTTTCTTGCTTCTCTACTTTAGCTTGATAAAATTTTGTGCTTTTTAGAACTCTATTTTAGGTTGATGCAATTTAGTTTTGTGTTTTAAGTTTTTTTTTTTTCACTTTGATTATTAAATGTTATCCTATTGCATTATAAAGAATTAAAAATAGTATATAAGAATATAATATTATTATATTAAATAGAATGATTTGGATAAGTTAGTGTTTATTGTTATATATTTTATTTTTTCTTCTCTTATTATTTTATTCAACATTTAAATTCAGCCAAATCCCCCATATATCTCATTAAATTATTTATATTTCCTTTCATTTTTTATTAAAAAATGAATAAACATATAAGATTTTGCTTCAATTCAATAAATAAAATTGTCCTTATAAAGTGGAGTGATGCTAGGAAAACACTCATTCTCATACCCAATGCATCAAAGGAAAAATGGAATACAAAACAAATGTCAATTTAATACTTGTTTGGATATAGCTTTTCCCACATTTGCATCTACATTTTTTTTTTTTAAGCGCATTTCTAACTTTCTATGGCTGTGGTGGTTTTTCAGTGCACGGGACCCACAAACCTCTTTTTTCAACACAACTTTCATTAAATAGCATTTCTAACTTTTTATGGCTGTGATAATTAGTGTCAAAAATAGGATTGCTTGCATGGGAATAAAAGGGATAATTAGATAACAATAAAATTGTGGATAATCCGAACTTTATTAAGATTTATTTTAGAGTATTTATCTATAAGATATTTGTTGTTGAAAAGACCTGAATTATCCAGAAAAGTGATAAAAATCTAAGAATACGAATTGAAAACATGTCTAAGTGCAAGGCCCAGCTCAAGAAAACCTAAAAAATGAGTCCAAAATGCACCGAAACACGAAAGTGCAATCAGCACCCAAGAGTACTATTCGGCACTTTCAAAGTGCCGAATGGCACCCTTAAGGGCTAAGGCCCAACTCTCTTTAGGTGATGATAAGGCATATCATTTTTGACTTTTTTGCAGAAAGACGCGTCCTGATTCGCATTTTACTCGTCGTTGCTTATTTTTTAAGCATTCAAGCCTCTATAAATAAAGACTGGATCTCAAAATTCAGCACACTCTTTGACATTCTTTGATGCTCACTCTCAAATTTCTCACTCCCCTTTCTAGTATTCTCTCTTAAACTAGGGTTTTTAGGTTCAAAGATAATTGCATAAATTTCTTTGAACCCTAAAATATCCTCTCAAGAAGAAGAAGTACTCCATGCAGGAGGTTATTTTTGATAACATGTTTTCTTTATGCTTCTCTTTTGTGATGATGCATGTATATTTTTTTTAGTTTAGTTGTTTCGAATATCCATAACATGAATTGTTAATTATTGTTTTGTTTAAAGCATGATCTTGAATCTTTTATAATTGCTATGATCTCTTTCTTAATTTCAAAGATTTGCATGTAATCAATTCTTTTTCTTAAAACTAAAAACAAATATGCATCTTCATTAGATGTAGATTTGAATTTTTCTTCAAAATAAAACGGATATGCATCTTCCTTAGATGTAGATCTGAATTTTTCTTCAAAATAAAAACAGATCTGCATCTTCATTAGATATAGATCTGAATTTTTCTCAAATCAAAAACTGGTTTGCATCTTCATTAGATGCAAATATGATTTTTTTTTTTCATCAAAAAACTAATTTGCATCTTCCTTAGATGCAATATGAATTTTTCTTAAAGCAAAAAACTGATTTGTATCTTCCTTAGATACAGATTTGATTTTTTTTAACATATGCGGATTTTGAAATAAAGAAAAAGATCATGCATGATTGTGTTTATTGTGTTCGTTTTGTTCAATACATATAGCATAAATTTATTTCATGAATGAAACCCTCCTCTCAAGCAATCTTTTTCCTATTTTTCTGGAATATATAAAAATAGATCTGATTTTTTCTATCATCAAAAATCATTCTTTAGTTCTTAAAAACAGATCTGATCTTTTATAAACCAAACCATATTTTCTAAGTTCCTTAAAAACATATCTAATTTTTTTTTAAACCAAAAGACCTTGTTTTATTTAATAAACACAAATCTAAATTTTCTCACGAAACGCCACTTTTTTTTTACACAACAAAAGTAGATTTAATTTTTTTTTTTATAAACTGAAATCAAATTTTTTACTCCCAACAACAGATCTAAATTTTTTAAACAAAGAAGTTGATACATTCATAAATAAACTTATGTGATTTAATTTTTGTTTTACATGTGTAACATATCATTCATAGCATGCATAAAAGAGGTACATTGGTCACAAAAGTTTAGAAGACCAGATAGACTTTGTTTAGGTAGAATAGGTGCCTAACACCTTTCCATTCCGTAATCTAACCTCCGAATTTTCTACCTTTGGATAGGTAGACTTAGGTCTTATCTTTGTTTTATTTTAGGTAGATTGTAACTAAGACAAAAAGCCATGTAATTATTTGGTAGTTTGTAATTAAGACCCAAAGCCATGTAATTTTCAATTTTTCAAACATGTATTTTCTTTTATTCAATTAATGAAATGAAACAATTCAGTCATGTATTTTTTGTATCTAGTTTTTATTTTTATTTATTTATTTTTTTGTATAAAAAATAAGTGGTGACTCCACACCTTTTACCCAAAAAGAGAGATGTCTTAAAAAGCACAAAAAGATCTCTCTCTTTTTTTAGAGTCACCCTTTTCGACGGTCTCTCAAACTATGATTTTATGCATCTAAAGAAGTGGAATATATAAAGTTTACTTAAAGGTATGTGTAAAGATTCACATATTATATATATATATATATATATATTTATAAAGATTAAAAAAATGTATATTTTAAGGTTTTTATTAACTTAAAAAATAATGAAAAACTAATGGTTAATAACTCAAATAATAATATTTATAAAAAATATATTTAATGAGATCATCTTAAAAAAATTATCACAAGCAACATATGGGTATATGACTAGTATATATATATATATATATATTATTAAAAGCTGAAGCATACCATTTATTATTGCTACGCTCCTATCGAGTCACATCAGCAGCCATATCATTCATTTATTTTTTATATTTTCTTTTCTCTATTAAAACTTTTCTTCCCCCTATTTTCCAAAAAAAAAAAAATCTTCTTCTCCTTATTAGTTCATACACCTACTGTTACATTTTTTCCAATATTTCCTCTTTTTTATATTTTGATTCTTCTTCTACACATTTTATTTTGTTTAAATTTGATATCGTTTTTTCATTCAATCCATATTTTTTCCACACAAACCTGTGAGTACTCTCTCTCTCTACTTTCTTTTAGTGAATTTAGGTTCTTTCTTATAACTCTAATTAAGGTTGATGGTTTTTTTTTTTTTTTTAATATGTGTGTTTGGTATTGTGTTTTTTGGTTTTTAATATCCCATCAGAAAGTCTTCTCTTTCCCTTTTATAGTTTTGGTTAAATTTTAGTTTGGCTTAATACTTATTTTTTTTGGAGTCAAGAATTTGAATATGCCTACCAATTGTTTATAAATTATTATAAGGCCTATTATTTATTCCTTTAGTTTTATTTTAATTTTGACTAAGATAACATTGAAATTTTGTAATAAGTTTTGATTATTATGATAATTTCCTTATTCCTTAAGAAATGAGAAATTTGAATAATAAATTTGAAACTTATAAAGTTTAATTGTATAGTAAGCAAATATAATACACTACAATAGAAGTTAGATGAATATGGTTCACCTTAAAAAAAATATTAATCAAACATAAAAAATAAAAAATTATAATAAAAATTATAATATTAATAATAATAAATTTTTAGAGATAAAAAGATTTTTTTAAAAAAAATACATGTAGAAATCTTTTTTTTTTTAAATAGACTATACTCGAAGTAATGGTTACTTTTTATATATTACCCCTCATTACATAATATTTATATTCTCACGCATCGCGTGAGTCTGCAGCTAGTTCATAAATAATATCTGTAACATTGTTACTTAGAGAAAATTGCGGCTTTAGAGAGTGGAAAACCTGCTTAAAGCCAAAATAGCAGAATTCAGGCTTAAACAATCCAAAGATTCAAAATAAGTTATGAACCCCACTCATAATTGAAACCAAAAGCAAAAATATTTTGACTAATGGGGAAAAAAAAAAAAAAAACAAAGGGGAGACTTCCGTAGCTTACCATTTTTATATAGACTCATCACGTTGGCACAATGAACATTTGTTAGATTAATCTCTTCATTTGGTCCATCTAATCTAACCTTGTCTTCTTCATTTTTTTCCGAAGGCCATATACAAAATGACAATTAAATATGAAAATATCACTTCAAAAGGGCCACAAGTCACCCCAGAGAGATCTCTTCATTAGTATTACAGGGAAAAATTTACATGTGAGATGCTTTACTCTGAGTGATCACACCACATGCTCAAACAAATCCTCCGAGCCATCTTGTTTGGTTGATCGACAAACATCGATTGTGACCTGCCTGCCCTGACTAACAGGTGAAAAAATAAGCCTACCCCAACTACCCCCCAAGATCAGCATAGGTAGTTTCTTCTTCTTCTCGTCAGCAGCACCAGCATCCATTACAACAGAATCATAGGTAGCTGGATCCACTTCTTCGTATGGAATATTATCAGCTTCTTGTTGTAAATTAATTAGGTCCTCTATCAAGGTCATAAGAGATGGTATCAGAAAGAAATTGAAGTTCAGAAATTCCCAGATCACACTGGAATGCTAGTTGATTAGCATATGTATACTAGTAATCACATAATAGCAAAAACTTGTTTTAATTATGAAGATCTCTCGGAGAGGTTTTCAGTGGAAATAGAGTATACAGATGTACCATAGTCAATTTCAAGATCTTGGATTTCTTTTTGCATGTTGCTCCTTCAGTGTCTCAAATTCCATGCCATCAAGGGGCCAAGGTTCCCTGATCAAATTAAACAGTCGTGTAATATATAAATGTCTAGGAGTTGCAAGGTGGAGGAAATAGAAAAAAATAAAAGCTCAAAAATAACTTGAGGAATCATATTTGTGCAGTTTTGGTAAATATACTCATCATAGAGATTGATAGAAAGAACCTGTGATGAAAAATCACTTAGCTAATTAACAATTAAGATGTAAAAGAATTACTTTCGTTCTGAATGAACTTCATAAAAATCATCAAATTAACAGTATTATATGCTTTTGTACTTTTTTTTTAAAGAGTATGCTTTAAAACTATTTTAGGATTGAGCTGTTGCTGTTTATGAGGAAAAATCCATAAACAGCCCTGTCTCTTTGAAAGCAGCCCTGTCCATTGATAAGACAGAAGGTAATATTGATGACATTAATTTCCTTAATGCATCAAGTTGCCTATTTTATAAAAGAAAAAAAAAAAATTCCCCGAACTAGAAGAATCATAGGAATAGAACTGTAAGGCAACTTGCAAATAAGAAGAGAACAACATGATTAGTACAGTTCTTTGACAACTTTTTTTTAAGTCACTACATTATTAAGCAACCTGCAAGTTAGGACTAGTATTGAACCCATGCTAAACCATTAAAACGCACGGATCTAATACTCTCTTCATAAGTAACTCTTGAAACATGCTTAGAACATCTGTCAATCAAATATGACATTGCATGCATCATGTTTTTACAACCCAGACAAGACTGACTGGTCTGACAGGGTTAAATAGGAACCAGTGTCTAGGCCGATCTGGTCCAAACAAAAAGAACGGACAATTTCTTAAAGATTTTGACCATTGAAAAAAAAATGCATGCATTAAAATTAAATGAACTAAGTTATTCATTTAACTAAAGAATGCTAGGCCCAACAAAATTTAGCTCTTGCATTGAACACTTCACATACTTTAAGGATTGTGCAACAAATAGAGGAAAAGTATAAGATCTTCCTCTATTTTTTCAATGTGAGACTTGTAGTAGGATCAAGATCTTCCAGAGTTCTTAGGGTACTTTACCATAAAGAGTTCCTTAAATCTTGACCTTTCCTTTTTAATGGAATGCTGACATGGCAACATCAAAGCCTTTTATTAAAAAGAAAAGATTAATGAACTCTGCAATTGAGTACCATAAAACCTCTTTCTTATTTATAGAGGAAAAATCTTAGCGTTTTCCTTTATTCTTTCAATATGAGACTTGTAAGACTTTATATATATATATATATATTTCATTCATTTTTTCCATGTGGGATTTGCATTTTCTTTAATTAACTTATTTTATTATTTATGTTGGTCGTACTTTAGAGCCTTGAACCTCTCTTTTCAGTTTTCAGGTTCTCATAACTGCCTAGGTTTAAAAAACATGGCATGCATATAAACATGTAGTGGATTGGCCCACTTACAGATGATAAACTGAATGGTTAACAAAGCAAAGGAACAATAGCCACATGGGGCGGAAAGCGTAGGATATGGATTAAAGGAGGAACCTTGTATGCTTGTTGTGATGATGTCCTCTCCAAGTGTTGGACAAAATGACAGTATTTACTAGCTTTTGCCAATGGACATTGCCCATCATGAGGACACTGCATAAAGAGAACTATATGAGAGAGGTAGAGAGGGTGGGACTATAGTACTCACAGGGGCAACCATGTATGCACCACTTTTTTGAGCCACCACCAAGTCCTTTGAAGTTATATTATTGCAGCTTTAGATTTACGGAATTTCTAAGAAGTCATGAATATGACACTCTACAAAAGCAGAGTTAATAAAGCACATTAGTTAATCAGAAGCACAAGAGTCTTGCAACAAATATTGAATAGTTACCATAACTAAAATCTTGTCCTGAAGAATGAACAACTTACCCTTTTCTCCATCCATAATATGTGACATCACATCTGAGATATGGCATTAAATCCATGAGGTGTTCCAGGTTCAACCGAAACCTACTCCATATTTGCATTTCATAAACATCAAAGGAGGAAACTTGAATGCTGAAAAGTTCAAGACTATAAAAGCAAGTAAAACAATTCATCAATAATGTGAGATCATCACTATCTCTATGCCATGTACAAACATGACAAAACACTAAGCAAGAATCATACCAGAACATCCCGTGAAAGATCCCAAAGCTGGCATACTATAGTGATTCTGTCCTTCAGTGATGGTATCTCTCCAAGCATGTAGGACTTCACCCCAGAGCCAACAGCCATTAAATATCAATTAGTACCAGATATTCAAATTATATTTGTACACTCTCTTATAAATCAAATAGAGTGATGGAATCCTCATTCATGTTATATTATTATTAATGGGCTATAATACAAAATAAATATGGTGAAAAAAAAATATTTGATGAAAGATTCCTTAGGTGCAGTACTTTAAAAAATAATATATCATATAGAAACATGCTACTTCCTACATTCATGCCTAGGCAAAATACAAATAATTCAGGGAAATGTTTTAGGAAGAGACCTAGAAGAATGCAACTTACAGCAATCACAAGGTCATGTCCTCTATCTGACTTATTGATGCTTTTAGTAAGTGCCTTAATGCTACCATAACTATGAGTAAGTGGCAGGTTCTTCATACCTAGGAAAAATTGTAACATAGTTTTATTTTGATCACATGAATTTGCAAGGGGAAAAAGGGAAAAGGGGAGGGAGAGGAGGAACAAAGGATGGCCATATGGAGAAGCCTAGTGATACAGCAAACATACTTCACATTTCTTAGGAACAATGTTAATGAGGAAAAATAATTTTCAAGGCACACAATGATAGCATGTCAAATGAAATTTAAATCTAAATTGTGCCTAAAAATAAAATTTCATATGTTAATCTTAAGCCTATCCCTTCATTTCTTAACAGGAATTCTTGAGCATTTATTCATAGCCATAATGCATGTTTTAATTTTAGAAGGAATCATTAGTGGAGATACTTTAGAATAATGAACTGATGAATTGGTGGCAATACAAATAGGCAGCATCACAATGATAATTCTAAAAGAATATAGCAGTAACAGAAAATAAGGACTTATGGGTTCTGGTTCCACTCTAGATTCCATTTTCATAGTTTTAATTAAATTATGACATACGATAGTTGCTAAACGAAATTAGGATCTATGAAAGAGTCCACTATGGACATGGTTACATAAAGGTTTTACTCAAATTGAGCTCATGCATATAAGCACCATATCACACACCAAATGCAAATCACTAAATATCATTGGCCTGAGCTAATTCATGAATAAAAATCATAGATATTGTATTATAAGGTTATTCTATACATAAATACTAAGTTTGCGTAACTTCCAAATCCAAGACTCCAAACCCATTTAGCACTCAATGGATACCAATACAATTTAGCACCCTACTATAATACAATGGGCTAATGAAAAATTACTATACAGTCCCTTCAAACAATAGTAATTTTTCATCTAATTACTAACTGCTCTTTGAAATATTAACCATACAATAATCTCACAGAAAAATCAACTATTTGAAACGGGAAAATGTCAGTTACCTTGTATAAGGCTCCAGCCAGCATGCTGCATTCACTGGGATGGCACTACTAATTTAACTTTCTCCAAGGACTGTGGCCACACTACTTGCAGGGCCCTACAAAATTTTGTTCAAATTGTCGCAAACGCAGCTACTAAGAGATAACAATGAACCAGTATGCATTCCAGTATGCAGGTAACCATATTGTGAATGTACAAAAATTATAAGAAAAATATTCAAATCCCAAAAACTTCAATTGCTTGCTAAGAACAGGTGCAAAAAAAAGGGCTAAAAGGGGGGAGGAGGGAATTAATCAATTAGAACTCGAGGAAACTAAAAGCCTTGACCCAGTTAAGCCTAATTCAACTCTTTGACTGAGTTAAGCTCAGCACTTCATCTAAGTCTCAAATTTCAGCAATCAAACAGAAAACAATACCAGCAATTCCACACAAAAGCACCCATTCAATTTCCTATCTTTCACTGAACTTGGTAACACGCTTAGAACACAGCAGGCATCCGAGACGCAACATAAGTGATGGTCTCATCCTTCGTACACTTGAAGCCAACGTCACCATAGGAGCTTTTGATCTTCCACCACTGCTTCAACTGCTCTACTAACTTCAACAGGTCCTCTGCCAGCTTCCTCGATGTTTTTGTTACTAGCTGTGCATTCACATCTTTGATTGTGTTCAGCGACTGTGACAGCCTCAGCACCTTCCTCTTCATGTGCGGCTCCTCAAGCTCTGTATCCCCAATTCCCCACCTCCAAAAACTAAATGCATATAAATAGAAAGAAGCATATATACATAGATATTTGTAACCCCCAAAACACCTCCAAAACTAAAATTCTTATGCATAGAAAGAATCATAACTACATACCTATCTGTAACCCCAAACCCTTGTCCAAAAATCAAATCCTTACACATACAATGAGGCATACATATCCATCCATAAAACCAAACCCACGTCCAAAATTCAAATGCTTGTACAATATACATACAATGAAGCATACATATCTATCCATAAACCCAAACCCACCTCCAAAAATAAAAGCACACATACATTTCTGTACACCCAATACCACCATATATGATAAACTACCATTTGTCCCAAAAGCTTAAGCTATTAAGAATTGGTCGATATAATCAACCCTAATTCCAACACTCCCCCTCAAGTGTAGTGCAGACTCCCCCTTAATAAGTGAGGTCAAACACGCGGTATTTTTAATTTTTAAAATGGGAGATAAAGTGAAGACAGGGTCAGAACTCAAGAACACCTGTTACCATGTTAAACTACTATTTGTCCCAAAAGTTTAAGCTATTACGAAATGATAAACTGAATCATTTAACTATTATTCTAACAATATAGCAACCCCAAAACCACCTCCAAAAATTGAAATGCTTATATAAACAAAGAATCACACGTACATATTTGTGACCCCAAACCCAAAACCACCTCCAAAATATAAATACTTATACATACAAAGAAACAGAACATACATACATAAATACATATCAACAATTCTCAGAAGTATTTGGAAATGAGTAAATGGGTACCTCGGAGATATGTTCTGAAGGCACGGCGTGAACCGACTAGGAGGACGATGCAGCACTGGGGGATTTTAGAGGTTTCCGGCAAAAGGGTCGCCATTTTTGTGTGGAGATTGTGGAGTATGTTAGTGGAGCTGTGAGGAAGAACTGGCTTTTTCTGCGAGTGTATGAGTTTGGGTGTGTGGGTTTTTCGGCGGGGGGGGGGGTGTGGTTTGGGTGGGTTTTAGGGGTTTGGGGATTGAAGATGGGTTTGGACTTATGGGCCAATGCTAGGCCCATAGTTTGAAGGTGAAGTATGGAGTGCTTGGGTTGGGTCTGCAGTTTGGAGTCTGGACACTAGGTCCAAATAAACATAGCTTTTAGATAACAAATCCACTCTTCTTGTGGGTTCCTGTCTTCAGTCTTCTTGTGGGTTCAAATCCGCTCTCTCCAATTAGAACTATCAAATTTTTTTTTTTTTTTTTTTTGGAAAGGAAACTATCAAATTATTTAAAAATAAATAAATAAACACCTCTTCTAATGGAGAGTAAGGTCTTGATTTTAAACTTATTAGAGAATTCACATTGAACGCAATAAACCAACAGTTTTCTAAATTTTGATTGGCCAAATCCATTGTTGAGTACCTAGTAAAGCAAAATTATTTCTGGCTAATTTTGTATTATCTCCCAACACAGACAAATCTCTCTCTCTCTCTCTCTCTCTCTCTCTCTCTCTCTCTAGATAGATCTTTCTTGAATGAACATCTTGGATTACCTTCATGTTAATGCTTGAAGTTGCATGGTCAACAACCGTGACCCAATGTCCAACTAAATCGAGCCTTGGTTTAAGCTTGGCAAAGATAACTATGTGATGACGCCCACATAATGCCACAAGTGACTAGATTGTAGGTTTCTTTTTTTTTTTTTTTTTCATTTTTTAATACAAGATAAAAATTCTACTCCAACATAATCTAAATATATATGTATATGAAGCTTCCTCCTGGAGACTTGAACTTCAGCCTTTACCCCTCACACCCTACAAACACTTATACTTGTAGAATGACCATCGTACCAAGGGCGTGCGGTGGTGACTAGACTGTAGGTTTCGATGCTGATAGAATCTACATACATTTAAAACTCAAATGCAAAACCCAACCTTTAAGTTTTTTTCAGAGTTCATTTCAGTCCTCTAACTTTGCTTTCATTCATTTCAGTCTTTTAAGTTTCAGATTTATTCAATTAAGGTCTTTCCATCAACTTTTGTTATAATTTTTTTTAAAAAAAAATTTTTTCTGGAAACTACTTTTCAATCATTAATTGAATTTTTTTTTTTAATTTAAAAAATTTGAAGGAAAATTTAAAAAATTGGAGAATTAATCATAACATATAACAAAAATTGATGTTTTAATTGAATAAGCTAAAAAGTTAAAAGACTGAAATGAACGAAAGTAACGTTAGAAGACTGAAATGAATTTTGGTGAAACATGGAGAGAGAATTTTACATTTTAGCCTATATTTAACAACAAGCATATGAGTAATGCTAGAGATACAAACCTTTTTATAAAAAAATTTAGAAACTGCTAATGTGGTAGGTAGTTGTATTGGGTATGATCCCAGGCCAATTGGGCCTTAGCCCCAGCCCTATGGGGGATGATCCCAAACCCATTGGACCTTGGCCCCGGCCCTATGGTGTAATGCATGATTCCACGCGCATAAGGTATGATCCCATGCTTACCAGACCTTGGGTCTTAGTCCGAACCCACTTTAAGGCCCAATCTAAGCCCAAGTACCATAATAGGTCCATCTTTTCTTGAACACGCCATAAGCAAGCACGGGTTGTATTGGGAATGCGCTTGCTTAGAACAGCCTATGTTCTCGATAGCTCAGTATTGCCTTGAGGAGTATCGCTGTCGAGCAGTCTCTTGGAGGTTGGAACCAGTTCTAATGCCATTACCACCGTTCCCAACGAAGCATCTTCTTATCAGAACTAGTGAAATTGGACTTCATCCACACGAGTGAGATCATAAAGCAATCATAACACCCCCACCCATTTCAAACTACAAATAGGTGAATAGAAGGAGAAGAAGGGGGTTGGCAATTCTGGGGAGAAGATTAGAGGGAAAAAGAGTGATAGTACTATTATCGTCAAGAAGGAGAGCAACTCAGAGAGAAAGATAGTGAGGTTTAGGAAAACTTGTGAGTGCCGCTGGGTCGCCTGCCGAGGGACTACCCATAGTAGGAAACACTAAACCCACTATACAAGTAAGTTGTGAGCCCAATTTTTAGTTCTAGCTCGTTAAAGATATTTTGTTCACGCACAGTAGTTATTGGTAAATGAAAAAGTGATATTAATGGTGTGTCTAGATGAAAACCAATAAGAAATTGGCCACATCAACAGTTTGTAAAAATGTTGTAAAATGTAGTTTGTGATTGTAGCATTACTCTAAGTATATTGTTATATACACACAAAATCTTAATCATGAAATAGAGTCTTATCAAAATAAAGAGGTTCATATTCCCAATACAACATACATTTTTTATTGTCTTCATAAATGTGGGGGGATTGAAGAATTTTCACCCAGACTTGAGGCCTAATCACCTAGGAGACCTTGCGAAGGGGAATGGACCTAACCCATCTGCTTAAGATAAGGCCCAATAGCCAAGAAGATCTCATGGAATGGAATGGGACTGGTCCATATATTTAGGAAGCAAAGGGAATCCTTATGGATCGTTCCTGCAAAATTGACAATACATTACATTTAGCAAAGTCTTATCCAAGGTATCGAACACGAATAATCCACGGCGTGCCCAGAATTGGCGGATATAGCCCCAGGAAATCCTCCAGATATATAAGATTAGCATAGATCTTTACCTCCGCATGGATGAGGGGTCCTCCACCTAACCTCTGCTGCATTAAATACATATGAGACAAACTGAACAGTGAAAACACCCCCAAAAGTCCTGTTTCATTATAAGGAATGGTGGAACCCAATAAAGAAGAGGAAAAATATCCCTGAGAATCTGGCCGGAGATAGGACAACCGGGAGGATAAAGGTAGAAAATATGCCTATATAAGGGGAGGGTCTGGCAAATAGAAGGGGGATCAGAAAAAAGAAAGGGAGAGAGTGGATAGAGAGAAAATAGAAAGAAATTCCAATCTGTTACAGTTGAATACCACGGGAAAGAGAGTTTTCTCTATTGTAATGAGCAAGTTTCAATTGGAATACAAGCCGTGTTATATAGTTAAATCAATTGTTTGAGTTTCCTATTGTGGAGTCTTCCCTTATATGTTTTAGATAAATAAATGCGAAATGCACTTTTAGTCCCTACATTTTGCACTTTTTCTATTTTAGTCCTTACATTTTGTTTTTACC
Organism: Quercus gilva; assembly: GCA_023621385.1. Classification (NCBI taxonomy): domain Eukaryota; kingdom Viridiplantae; phylum Streptophyta; class Magnoliopsida; order Fagales; family Fagaceae; genus Quercus; species Quercus gilva. The sequence goes on along the minus strand of CM042474.1, from coordinate 30,875,520 downwards.
ACTTTTAGTCCTTGAACCAATTAACACCTGACATTTAGGTCCTTTCTGTCACCAACTAACAACAAAAGCTGACGTGGTTGTCGATGGAATAAAAAAATAATATAATCACACATTAATTAATTAAATTAAAAACAAATATTAAAAAAAATAAAAATAAAATAAATAAAAAAGCACATTAGTTTTTAGGAAGAACATGAAGAAAACAAGAACTCGAACCCAAATCAAAGAACTTAAGAACACAAACCTAAACATAGAATTTTCTTTCCAGCTGAATCCAAACCCAGAAATTTTCTCTCTACCCAAACACAGAAAAATCCAGCCACCACCTCCACCGATCAAACCCAGCCAACAAACATAAACACAAATCTAACCAACAAACTTAAACACAAACCCAAAAATTTTCTTTCCACCCAAACCCAAACCCAGAAATTTTCTTTATACCCAAATATAGAAAAATCCATCCACCACCTCCACTGATCAAACAACCACTACCCACCATCACAGCCGCCATAACCCACGATCCCAACCGCCACAACCAAACCCAACTCAGTCTCAACCCCAGCCACCCCAATCTCTACCCACCCTAGCCGGCTCATAACCCACCCACCCCAACCCAACCTTAACACCAGCCGCCTTGACTCAAGCCTCCCCAGCCAGTCTCAACCCAACCACCCCAGCCTGACCTAAACCCAACCCGACCTCTACCTACCGCAGCTGACTCACAACCCACCCACCCTAACCCAACCTCAAACCCAGCCACCTTGAACTCAACCCTAGCCACCCCGACTCAAGCCACCCCAGTCGGTCTCAACCCACCCACCCCAGACCAACCTCAACCCACCCCTACCCTGATCTCAACCCATCCACCCCAACCACCATCCACCACAGCCACCACGAGCCACTGCACTACTAATTACCACAAGAGTGAGAAACACGAGAGAGAGAGAGAGAGAGAGAGAGAGAGAGAGAGAGAGAGAGAGAGAGAGAGAAAAACTAATTTAATAAATTGAGAAGGAAGAGATAATAATTTGAACCCATTTTGTGATCTCTTCCCATTAGTTATCATTGAGTCAAGATACATTTTAGGTTTTAATTTTAGTGATTTTTTGTTTTAATTATGTTTTTTTTATTTAGTTAAAATTAATAAATTAATTTTTTAAATTTATATGCTGACGTGGCATTATATTCTGTGTGATTATAGTATTTTTTTATTCTACTGTCAGCCACGTCAGTTTTTGCTGATAGTTGGATGACGGAAATGACCTAAATGTCAAATATTAATTGGTTTAAGGACTAAAAGTGGTAAAAACAAAATGTATTGACCAAAATGGAAAAAGTACAAAATGTAGGGACAAAAGGTGCATTTACGTCATAAATAAATTGTGGTTGTCATACCAACACCACCCTCTATCTAGCTTTTTGAATATTTTTTAGTAGTTAGTTTTTGACACCCACAATAAATATTTAACAAATATTAAGTGATTAATTTGTTGGTTTTAATGGGTTTTTTTGATAATCCAGTGGTAATGATATTTTTTGTGGTGTCACGTGTATGTGATTTGAACTCCATTTCTCCCTCTCCCACTATCTACTCATCTAAATTAAAAAAGAAAAAGAAAAAAAAAAGATTTACTGGTTTTAGGGATGGTGGTTTAATTTGGAGCTTTTTTTTAGTTCATTATTTTGGGAGGGGGAGGGGGTTAAAAGTATTTTAATTTTGTAGCCATTGCAACAAGCTTTTAGCAATGATATCACCTATAGACTATAGAGTTTGAGGTAGGAGTAGAATTCATAAAGATTCATGTTAGGTCACACTTGCTCCTAATGCACATCCTTTTTTCACACTTTGGTTTAAGTTAATCGTATCAGATAATGCTTCACTGATAAGGTACGCAATTGGGATAATTGCTAATATTTTATTAATTATGGCTAACTAGTTTAGGGTAATAAACAGTCAATGATATCCAACAATTGACCCTCACAATATTTATGTTGGTCCCAAGGAAATAATGGAAGTCAAAAGTTTGCATGATATAATAGCCATGAGGGGAAGAGAATAGCGTATATTATTGGAAAAAGGGACATCAATAACTGACTTAGTCCATTGTAGCTGTAGCACGCAATTTTACTTTTTGAGAAACAGGAAATATATTTAAAACCCTAGTCAAACCTTATCAAAACTCTAGAAACTGTTTCTATAATGGACTTCAATGCTTGCAGCATATAAACATGTATATCATTCAAAGTTAATTGAGTATTGATTGTATCACGAGCATCATCATGAGTAGAGCTCAATGCTTTGTTTGGTGTTAATGCATTTGGTTTACGGTTCATTTGAAAAGGATGATTGCAAAAAGAATGAATGAGTGTAGTGCCGACTAGTGATGTTCCAAATGTTTAAGGTAACACCAAATTTTTCTTTGCAAAAGTTATGAGAAGTATTTCATTTGAGAAAGTTTGCTTATGTGTATTTTTCTCTCCTCTTTTTTATATTATTATTATTGTAAAAAATGACAAGTAAAAGGTAACGAATACAAATTTTTTGATCTATTTTTTTATACCATTTTATACTACACTAATCATAAAAAATAGGACAAAAGGTTTGTATAATTCACTTGTAACTATCGTGATATAATTCACAGGGTGTAATTAACTTGTTGGATTGCGATATGGAATATGGTAGCTAGGGATAGTTTTGGCTAATGGATTGAGTTTTGTTGCTTGATTTATCCAAAATGTCTTGCGAAATATCACCCTTTTTCATGGCCAAGAGGAGAAAAATTACTATTAACTAAGTTTAGGTCCAATTCCTATCACCAAAAAGAAATGGATACAATGATTTTGTGATTATATCATATCAGAGTATGATGAAGGAGAGGCATACATGCCCTTAAACGCGTGCATCTTCCCCCATGACGCATGTTACTAGGACCCATACCAACACTCTCAAAGATACTCCTCAAAAATCAACCACCACCACATGGTACAAACCGACCCCATGTTCTTATTGTCCACTCATTCCTCTTTTTTTTAACAAACATATTTGCTTTAAAAAAACCAATATCCATGCGTACTAATTGTGTATTATTAACACAATCTTAGGGTTTCCAAGCACTTTCATTTCCCAATCAAAAAACCCCCATCAACATATATAAACTGTAATCCCATAATCATTGTATGATAATAGCAATCTAATATAACACCATACCATACTCTATTTCATACTCTCATTTTTATAAGTCTTAACATATAGCTTAACCTGTACCAACTAAGAGGTGCACATATATATATATATATATATATCTCTTATAACATACAAAGGATATATATCATATCTAATTATCTATTACTACAATACTCAAACCCCAGTATACAAACGTATTTCTTCTAGCTAGATTTAGTGTGTACTATCTTCCTCTCTCTCTCTCTCTCTTTCCTTTCTTTTTGTTTCTTATATTTTTCTCTTTTCTACTTTTTTATATCTTTTTCAAAACAAGGCGTTGAGTGGACTAAACACTGCTTTTGGGTCACTAGAAACCATGATTTCAGAACCAGACCATAATCGTGCAGCTTCGGATGAGTTGGATCCCAATTTTGAAGTTGTAGCTTCATTGCAATCGGCAAAGTACTTTCCGGACACATTTAACAGTCTTGGATGAGTAGCAACGTAACATGTGGTAGCAGCAGCCTATAACATATATTATCGCATTCCAGTCATATGGTTTGACAGTTTCTAAGAAATCATAGGATAACAAATGAAAGTTTCATTTAAAATTGAATTGTATATCCAATATTTTAGCTTACACATACCTGAGGAATTGTCTTCAAGAGCTTGGAAGCCAAGAAGAAAACTAAATCTGCATATTAATCAAACACCCAAAAACTCAGAATTAAAAGTCAAAATAATGGTCTCAACTATATACATACTACTATAGTCCTATGTATTGATAAATACCATATGATTTGGACGCACAATCATTATTTTTTGATATTAAGCCAAGACACAGTATCTCTTATTTGACAACAAATACCTTTACCAATTAAGTTATTGGAAACTACTAAAACATATTATTATTATTATTTGTTTGGGGGTTCCAATTTAACCTGTGACAAAGCCTTCACGTTCTCTGGTGAGTCTGGTTCTCACTATTCCTGGATGAACACAATTCACAGTCACGTTGGCCTCCATTTGCTGCAAGTTTTTGTAAAATATTTTTGTAAATTTTAAATGAACAAAACAATTTGAACAAGAACAAGTTAAAAACAAAAGAAACAAACTTTCACTTTTCTTTTTCTGTCTCCAATCCAATAACTAACTAATAAATCAAATAATTAAACAACCTTAAGCCTCCAAGCAAGTTCCTTGGTGTGCAAAACGTTGGCAAGCTTCGAAAGTGCATAAGCACGTGTTGCATCATAATGGCTGTAGAGACCAAGACAAATTTCAATCAAATCAAAGTCATACGTACATACATATACATATATAGTACACACATAATTTTTTTTTTTTTTTTCTTATTCTATATTCACCTTTTGTCTCGGGTTATCAGACCGAGATATCGGATTAAGTCACCGGAAAACCAGCCGTGAATGCTCGACGACACGTTCACGATTCGGCCTTGAACGCCGGTCTTCTTTGCCGTTTCGATCAGCCTATTCAGCAACAGCTTCGTCAACAGAAAATGACCTGCATATATTCATTGAAAACAAAACAAGAAAAAAGAAAAGCTCATTATTGAAGCTCTGCTAAAACCCCACAAACAAATCCACCATTTTTTATAATATGTTTCAATATAGCTTACCTAAATAATTAGTGGCAAAGGTCATTTCTACTCCGTCTTCAGAAATTGCATGCTCGTGAGTAAACTTGCCCGCGTTGTTTCTAAAGATCAAATACAAAGACAAAGTCACATCTTATTATACAAAACCATAGTCTAAAATGTCTACAATAATATTCTTATAAACACCAAATTCTTATCGATCACTTATAATTATTTTTGGTCATCGAGAAATTATGGAAATTGGTTCATATAGTAGTACCATAGTCTATACGAATATATTTAACCAAAATACCTATATATGCGTTCCATAGCAGATTGATCATTGATCTATATAGTTATCCAGAAATTAAAAAATAGGATCATATGGTATTATACAAAATTATGATCTGTTTACCAAAAATCTTCTAATTCAACTAATATCTTTTAATATTTTCAACCACGTACAAGATTCAAATCCGCCCCTCAAATTATTACGACAAAATTATAGTCTACGGTTTATGTTTATATATTATTCTAATAACAATACTAGTACATTGTCGAAAACGTACTATGAAAAATAAAAAACGACAAAAAAATAAAGGAGGACTTTTGGAGTTACATGAGAAGACTGAGAGGCAAATCAAGGGACTCGAACTCGGAGACGAAATTTCGGACAGAAGTGAGAGAGCTAAGGTCGAGCGACATGACAAGAATCTCGGACTCAGGACACTCCGACACGATACGAGCTTTAGCTTCTTCAGCGGCCTTGAGGCTCCTAGCCGGAAGAACCAGTCTGGCTCCTCGCTTGGCTAAAACCAGAGCTGTCTCGGCTCCGATCCCCGACGTAGCCCCTAGCCAATCACAAAAAACCCAAGTCAGACTCTCACTCTAGCTCCCACACATACTTATATATACTGGTTTTTGATTGAACGGTCATGATTGATTACCTGTGATGATGGCTGTGATGGAGCTCAGATCACCACCGCTTTCGGTGACTTGCTCTGCCGTGGACTTTGAGCCGTAGCCACTAGCACCGGCTAAGCCGATTAGGTACTTCACGGTCTCAAGCATTTTTTTTTTTTTTTTTTAAACTGGGTTTCTCTAGCAGTTTCTTTGTTTTGGTGGGTATTCTTGAATTTTTTTTGGTTCAGTTGGGAACTTGGGGTAATGGGTTCTGTGTGTTTTGGTTAAAGTGTGAGTGAGTGTGTAACTAAGTTGACAACGTACACTGTTGGAGACATATCACAAAACTGTCAAAAAAACCCCAAAGTACGTGTACTTACTTGTCAGTTTTGGTGTATTGAGTAGAGAGCGAAAGGTGGTGTTTTCTTTGTCAGATTTTGCAGCCTACGCCGCTTTGCATTTACTGTGTTTCTATGTATGTGTGCCACAAGGATAGAAAGGCTGATGGGGGCCTAATTAAGATGATCACAGAGAAGAGAAGGGAAAGAGGGTTTTGCTTTTGCAGGGCTAGTTGAAAGCTTAAAGAAAAAGAAAAGGTTTTTATGGGATTTTGTTGGTGTAGTAGCTAGGTGGAGAATCAATTAGAGAGAGAGAGAGAGGATTACATATTTGTCATTGATTGATTGAGATAAAATGTGTGTATGATTGGGTCTATTGTTGTTTGTTAGTGGGTCGAATCCAACACTTAATCCAAATGGAGGGTTTAATTTACTTGACTAATTAAAAAATGGAGGTTACTTTATTCACCAATTGTTTATTATTTGTAATTGGTGTGAGTGAGTTAGAGATGATCCAAAAAGACGTGGGCACAGATGAAAAGATCGGGGGATATGATCGCCGTTGTCTCTTTTGGCGTTTCGGTGGATGCTTCTTCACATTAAAACGACATATATTTAGACCTAATCAGTTATCACATCATTTTGCATGTCTTCTATATGATTTTGTGGAATTGTATAAGTTTTACGTAATATGGAACAATAATATGATTGGGACAAGTTTACCACCAAAAAAAAAATATGATTGTGACAGTATAGCTCTCAATCATAATGAGATTGAAAAAAAAAAAAAAATTATAGTGAGTTGTCTTTCTTTCATTTAATTTTATGTTATATAGGAAATTTGTTAGTATCAATTATTCAATAATTAAATTAAGCAAATTCATGTGTAAAGTTTCTCTAATCGCGTGCTATATATATACATACAAGTTAATGAGGCAAGTTAGTCATTAAGATATGATTAAATGTTAATATGAAGAAATCTCTTTCAAAAGTTGTGTGCAAGTATATGATAGTCTTATAAAAATTCATAAATTATAAACTTATCATCATATTTCTAGGTTTTTTTTTTTAAAATAAAAAAAAAAAATGTGCGCACACCTTAGCATACTGAAATAAATTAATGTCTTAATGGTAGAATGGGCTGCACAATTGACTTGAAAATAGATTCCTTCATATGTATGGAAGAAAGTTAGAGGACACCAATATGGTGTTAATCACTAGTCCTCTAATACTTAAGTTAGAAATTTCAGTTTTTTAGTAAAACGGGAGGCCTCTTTTTTAGATTATCTTGTGCGTACTTGGTCACAAAAAAAAAAAAAAAAAAAAAAAAAAACCTTCCTCCTCCCCTTTTAAGGTTAATTATGAAGGTTATTGATGAGATTTAGTTTCTTGGAATCTTCTTGTTGTGATAAATGGCATGCAACAACTTGTCATTTTTGGCATTAATTTTGGAGTATTAGTTGCTCAATCTTCAATTGGCTTCTTACATGGTGATTGTAAGATCCATGGTGAATTGAGTACCACAATATTGATTGATTTTTTTCCAATCCGTTATTAAGAAGATTAAGTAGGAGGAAATTAGTGTCCTGACTTAGTTAGGTATATATCACATTGTCGAGTATGTTTCTTCTCATGGGATAAAGTAAACAACTATTACGTTGCATGAATTGAGTAAATAATTATTATCCTAGCCAAGCTAACCGAAAGATTTATCCTTGATCAAGTAAAACCATGTCAATTCTTTTGGTATATTTTACATCCAACTAGAAACGAAGATGGTTTGTAGAATAAGAACACTACGCAACCGTTTGAATTGCGCTAAAATGAAATTTCAACACATTTGCGTCTCTATCAGTGGGTCCCGTGCACTGTTTATAAGGACTCACAAGTTGTCTAATTCAGTAAAATTTTCATTAAAACTGAGTCCACGGCACCATTCACACATTTAAAAGTTATTTTGCTACAGTGTTTTCAATTTTCAGCTGTAAGGACCAGATTTGAATTCCTAATCCAAAATGTGAATAAACTTAGGTCCAAAAAGTCCAAAACAATGAATTTGTGGAGAAATTGATTAGAAAACTGGGTTTTAGCTAATCGAATAACAGGTTAAGTAGATTGGTAATGAAAGTATGAAGATAGACAAATGTAAACTGAAGAATAAATGTCCTCGACAATGTCCAAGGAGACTGGTTCTTATATAATGCTCTCAAATGTGATTACAAGTTTTGGTTTTAGATTGCTACAGTGTTTCTTCTCTAATTTTCCGATCCCCATGTCTCGTTGCCTAATCCTTCTTTAATACTATCTTTCCTTTTCATCCTTACCTTCCACATGCATGCCAGATGGTTGGTGTTGATACTTGTCCTATCAGCACTTCCTATAAGTCTTCATGTAGTAGTTGTAAGGCTGAAATACACTGTTCAGGTATCACCTCCACATTAATATGGCTAAGGAGTTAGCTGCAGTGCATTTAATGCGGAGGTAGCAACTTTTTCTTTAGATATTTTAGGACACTTTCCTGTCCTGAGCTCTCATAGTACTTATCCATATCAACTAAAGTGTTTCTGTGACGTTCTCCCGGACGGCAGACCACCTCCGTGGACCTCAGCTTCAACTAGTTGAGGAGGATCTTATCCTCGGCACCACTCCTTGGGCTGTCATGATCAAAACTAACTTCTCCATTTTCCAACATGGGCCCTTTTGACAGTATTTACCACCTTCAGATGCCTTTAGTCCTCAGCTTGGGCCTTAAATCTATTATACACATATAAATAGTGGGCCCCGACGCCCAATGCCCTTACATCAATAATAAGCGGTATCAAATCGACCATAATAATAGTAAAATTATGAGAGCGGTTAAATCAAACATGAATTTTTACCTCTTTGAAAAGACACCTTTTCTTTAATGGGTTGAAGAGACCACATTGAAAACTATTAATGCAGCCATTAATGGGTTGAAGAGACCACAAAGTTGAAAGTTATTGAATTTACTTTCTTGCACTGTTACACAGAAGGTAATTACACTTGTAGGGATAAGGGGCCCAAAAGTATATATATTGGGCCTTAGACCTTGACCGAGGACGTTGAGTGGTTCGAGGACATGTAAACATGATTGAAGATGTAAGACTCAGAGCCTTATGAGTAAGCTACAAATGAGAGGGTTGGGAAAGGTAGGCCGAGGAGGAATATCCCCTCGGCTAAACAAAACAAAGATCGAAATGTATGTCCTATCATCCAGGATGACGTTCCAAGAAGTTCTATCGATAAGGATATGCACTGTGAACGTATAGGACAAATGAGAGCTAAGAAATATCTAAGAGAAAGCTGCTACCACCGCATTGAATGCTCTGTAGCTAACTCTCTGACCGCGTTAATGAGGAAGTGATATATGAACAATACTTTTCAGCTTTACAGCTACCCCCAGAGACTTCAGGAGTGTGCTGATGGGACAAGGCTCAATACAAACAATCTACTGTCCACGTGGAGGATGGAGACAAGAAGGGAGAAATGGTATAAATTAGAGGGAAGGTCCTAAAAGAGAGGGATTGAAAAATTAAGAAAGAAGTACTGTAGCAATTAAAACCATATTTGTAACAAATTTCAAGTAATATATACAAGAACTAATCTTCTCGGACTGTGCCGAGTATAATTTTCCTTAGATAAATTCAGTTCATTTTTGCTTTATTGTCTTCTGGATCCATTATAATTGTTACCCAACTCATTATAGCCTAGTTTTTCAACCCACTCTCTATAAATTCATTGTATTAGGCTCATTGGGCCTAGATCTACTTTATTTTTGGGCTTAGGACTCGAGTTGTGTCCTTACAACACTTTTACCTCACCACCCTTGGCACAATAAGAGTTGTTTGGTAAAAAATTTCTAGAATCCTTATTTAAATATTATAGAGCTTGTTAAGTAATGTTATTCTAGTAACTTTACATATATTTTTAAAAAATATATGTGGGTGAAAAAGTGTGTAAAAATACATGTAATATTATTTAAATATTGAAAACTATCGTTTAAACAACATTAACAAAGAAATGTGTTATAGAAATACGTGCAGATTAAAAAAAATTGTGAAAATATGTGTTGTATTGTTTAAACAATAGCACCAAACACCCCTAAACCTATTGATTCCATTACTTAAAAGGGCCATTAAACCAACCAAACCATCCTAATCCTACCAGAACGTGGCCAACGCATGGCTAAATTCTAATGGAAAAGAAAGTACACCGTGTAATCACTAATCACCAACGTAAAAACAAATGATGAAAATATTGTAATAGGAACAATTACTTTTTTTTTGGTTGTTGCTAAACATAGGAATAATTACTTATATGTTATGATCCGCGAGCGCGTGTGTGTGGCGCTTGTTGGTTGGTTGGAAACGAGTCGGCGATTAATTTAGAGTAATAAAATATGGGGATGGGCACGATGGTTTATGTAAGAATTGTCAAAAGGAAATTGCACGTGAGGGTTTCAGAGTTTTTCAGATCGGCCAATCCTACGGCCTCGAATCTGTCATTTCATCGGGAAAAACACTTACCCGGTCAATCATTCCTGTTCAAATACATATGCACACCTCTCTCTCTCTCTCTCTCTCTCTCTCTCTCTAAAAATATATAAAAGGAAGGTTTAACTAAAATTACCATTATTCCACAAAATAAAATAAAATAAAATTACCATTTGGAGAGTTAATATAAGATTATTTTCATCGGCTATTCTATAAAAAATGACATTTTGACGCATCAAAAGTCTACTTTACTATTTTACAACATCATTTTCAACATCTCATTTATCAGGTGTTTTATTTTTCAATCTCATACATTAAAATAATATATCCATCACATTAAAATATCATTAAAAAAAAAAAACTTCAAACGGTAAAATTTTTCTTTCTACCATTCTCATTCTCATCCTCATCGTCAACAACAACAACAATGGCACAACCTATACTGCCGCAACAACGGCCACCAACAACTACTGTCGCAACAACACTGACAGCCATCACCGGCACAAATCCACATCCACCAACGCCACCTCAAAAAAAAAAAAAAAATTACAACCAGAGAGATCGCCTACGCACAAACCCACATCCACCAAACCCACCACCGGCGCACAAACCCACATCCCAAATCCACCAAATCAATTATAAAATTAATTACAACTTACACTAAAATCATAAATTGAATTGGACATACACCGCGGCGAGATTGGCGATGGCGAGACGGCGTGGTGAGACAGCGATGGAAATTTTCACTCCCGGCCATCGTTTCCTTCACACCGAAGTTCCTCTTCGTCGCAAAGTGGGTCAGTGATCAGTGGCGAGCTTAGGCGTGGCGAGACGGTGATGAGACGGTGTGGCGAGACAACAAGACGGCGTGGGCATGGCGATGAGCCTGGGCGTGGCGAGACGGCGATGAAGTGCCCCAGAGAGAGAGAGAGAGAGAGAGAGAGATGGGTTTCAGAATGGCCGAGAGAGAGAGAACTGAGAGGAGGAGAGAGAAAAAAGAATTAAATTAGCCAACAGTAAAATGGCATTGTTGACCGTACGCTCTCATATTTGAGAGCGTACTGTAGCATGTCTCATATTTTTGAGACATTTAACACACCTCATGAGAGGTTATTTTTGTGTTTGGTGTGCTAAATGTGCCAAATATTTGGCATTTGGCACATTTAGCACACCTAATGAGAATGCTCTAATGGTAAGAAGTTCTTGTAATCTGTTTTACTACTAATTCAGGAGCCATAAAATCGAATAATATTAAGTTTCATTAATATTCAAGTGGTCTCAAGCCATGATACAACATGAAGAATGTGGTGTAGAGCCAATTATCACATGTGCAAGCCCTTTTTTTCTATTTTAAAAAAATGACTAATGGATAATGCAAATTACATTGTTAACTTTGGTAAATTGTTATTTTGGTCAAATAAGTTTTATTTTTATCATTTTAGTTTTGTAGGTTCACATTTGCAAATTGCAACCACCATTAGTCATTCCTCCATTTTGTTAAAAAATTTATAGTTAAGAATGATTAATGGTGACAACAAAGGTAAACTTACATTACCAAAATGACAAAAAATTAAAACTTATTGGACCAAATGAGTGAAATGACAATTGACAAACTTAAAGGATTTTTTTTTTTTTTTTGCATTTTTTTTAAATGACAAAGTTTAGTTACAAAATTGATTGTAGCCTAAGGCTACAATCTTACTCAATAAAATAGACATTACTACATATTTTGAAAATTTAATCGTTGAATTGCATGTTCTTTACGCTCTTAATACACTTGTCAAATTTTGTGTTAATTGGATATTATTTACTATATAATATATAAACTTATATTTTATGTATAATTTTAAACTACAAAAACTTTGAATTTAAACAATTTATTAATAACATAGTTATTGATCTTTAATTTTCTAAAAATTTTACAAGCATGAAAAATATAAAAAGAATATGTAATTTAATGGTGGATTTGTTAAAATTTACCTTCAATAAAAAAAAATATTGAGTAAGGTTACAACCTAAGTCTACAATCAATTTTGTAACTAAACTTTATTCTAAAAAGAAAGTATGAATTTAAAAATTTTTTTTTTAGTCTTAAAAATCTAGCATTTTTTAATAGTTAATGGAAGCTATAGATTTTGAAGGATTAACGGAGACAATAAATGCAAACTACAAGACCAAAATGATAAAAATGAAACTTAAAAAGGCTAAAATGACAGTTGACCAAATTTAACTTATGTAATTTGCATTTTCGCCTAAGATTTTAGCATTAACCTTATCAAGCGACTGAAAATGGAGAGATTTTATTTTGGGTAAACTTGTGGGGTGCAGTTTTGTTTGTTGAGAAAAAGATGTTTGTTTTCCTATGGGGCCATATGGGAAAAGATGTTCACAATTTGTATTTATAGACTTATAGTGCAAGCAAATACGGGTGGACTAGATTAAATTGGACCAAGGGGCACGAAAAAGATAACCATTAAGGTGTGGATTTTTATTTTTTTATGTTGTGTAACATCAGATTGCTGGTCTCATCATCTCATGATTAGTAAGTTGTTCATATATATATATATATATATATATAACTATGGAAATGAGAGGAGAATTGAACACTGTATGTCTTATTTAAAAATATTAAGAGATGTCAACTAATTGAGTTATAATCGGTAACGGAGTCACGAAATTTTCTCAGGAGGGCCAGTGAATACATTTTTGTGTAATTTTTAGATTTATTACCAAATATAAAAGAAAATTAATGAAAAATTTCAAATGTTAGGGGGTCATGGCCCCCCCTTAGCACCCCTAACTTCACCTATGGTTACAAGACTCTTAATAGGGATTGTAAGATTTTAGTCTATATATTAATAAGTAATTTTTTTTGTTCGAGTGAAATTAAATTTAAAGTTCCTTATTTAATGATAAAAGATTTTATTTATTTAGTTAACTCGCACCCATATATATGTATGTGATATTAATAAAATAATAAATTGAAAAGAATAACTAAGAGTTTTATAACTTAAATTGGTTATTGACAAACCTTGATGTTTTTAGTGAAAATATTCAGATTTAAATCCTCACACTCTCAAGAGCTTCAACTATTGAATTATTGGAAAATATATATATCAAGGGGCTAAAAAACAATCAACTTTCTCTGGTGTACGCTTCTGAGCAAACTTATCATACCCACATGGCCACATCAAACCCTCACACCCACTTTAATGAAGTTAGTACTTTGTACCTTTCTCACAAATAAGAATTGAATGTAATTCCGTTATATTTTCACTTAATAGACAATACTTGATTGAACAGCTCAAATTTATGTAATTTAGCAAACAAGAAGGATTTGTGAATCATTTGTTAAAATGGATTATATGATAAATATTCCTTTAATTATTGGGTTAACTGAGATAAGGGTGTTTTGTACACTAGCATATCCTTGGAAAATCCGAACAAAAGAAACCCCATATATAATCATAATTTGAAATTGAATTATAAAGATGTTTAAGAAGCATATATATATAATATTAAAAAAAAAATTTTTTTGATGAACATATAATATTATAATTTAGGAGTTTAGCAAAAAATATTATAATTTAGGAAGAGAATATGATTTCCTAGAGCACGTTGGTTGTCGAAATCTGTGATAGAGTGGGAAAAGGAAGGAGAAGACTTTATTATGAGCCAAAAGGTTTTGAAATAAAGGAAAAGAAGTCACAAAAATTTAGAGGTTTTTTTTTATGCACTTCCACAAATCCCCACAACCCATGCCCCCATGGAGGGACCCTATGATATCATATTCCTCTTCTTCGATAAACATATTTTATAGAGGCATATTCCATCATATTACTGTGTTGGTTTCTCCACAACCCTGCTATACTACAGTCTGGTTGTGCTAGTAGCCTAGTACATGTCCTCACGTTTTGATATTCGGATATGCTTTTATGACCACAAGTGCTGCTTATATCAAAATTAACAATTGCATTTAGGAAAGTTCTTGGATCTAAAACTTGGATTTACCAGGTATGTTAACGGGTGACTGTAATTATTAATAAATTATATTTTAAAAGTTTTAACATTATTTTTATGAAAAATATAAAAAATTAATAGAAAAATTAATAGAAAAATTAATTATTTTATAATTTTTCTATAAAATATTTTTAAAAATAATTTATAAACCAATACCCTAAGAGCAGTAGTTAACATTTTCCTAACCGTAAAGTAGATAAAGATTATTCACTTAACTTGCAGGAGATAAATCTTTGGTACCAGACTAACAAACTTCACAGTAAGATTTGTTTGGTTCTGGTATTTTGTAGCCTATTTTATTTAGGTAAAAATGTATATTTGATCATAATTAAGCTGCATAACTTTTTATTTCAAAATTATCTTTATACTTTAAAACACTCACTTTAGTCAACATATTTTCAAAATTGTTTTTTTAAAAAAGTTCTTATCGTAATCTTATAAATTAAAAATACTAATGTGACAAAATTTGATAGTCCAATGCAAGTTCTATACCATTCAAAATTTGATAAATCTGTGAGACTGAGTTTGGTTGCTCCATGAAAATACGTGCTAATAAAATGTTGGACTAATTAGTAACTAGCAATTACCTATCTATGAATCCAAAGAACATTATGCATGCATGTCATGAATTTTATTTTTAAAGCAGCACTTGGGAAAGATATAGAACTTGAGGAAGTACATCTGTACATGGAGCTCAGATCCTAACTCTGCTATCCCAGTTCATCATCCCCAACATATAAAAGAAAAAAAAAAGAACTTTATGGCTTCTATTATTTTAAGTGAAAGTCATAGATGCAAAAAATTTGGCATAAGATAATGTGATAGATTGATAATAGTAGGTAAAATAATAATATTAAGATAAAAATGTGTACAAACTTGTTTTATCAGTTTGTATTAAAAATTTGCAAACTTTTTTTTTTTTTTTGGTGCATGCAGCATTGCTCTTGCTATGAAAAAGTTACTGTTAAATTCACAGAAACCTTGGCCGACCAAATTTATCTGACTCTCTCTAGTCTTCTATTTTGTTCTTTAGCTTTTCACTATGGCCTATGTCCCAAAAAGTGTTCTTATCCTTCTGAAGCTGACACTTCGTCAGTCCTTTGTTTTTTAATCTGTGTCCTTTGTTTATCATGTTGCTTGTGACTTAAAAAGAAAGAAACCTTTATTAGCTTTCAAAATGATTTTCTGCATTTTCGTAAAATAAAAGGGAAAAAAAAAGACAATATATATATTTTTTTAATAAATCCAATTCTGATTGAAACTAATACATACATGAATGCAAAAGCTATTGTTACTTTGTTTGGGGAGCTCAAAGTCTCAAAGAATTGAGTATTTTTCAGGGAAATCAATTTAACACTGTGATTGTTAGGAAAAATTGAAGGCATGTCACTCTGCCCCGCGTAACCAGTACCACAAGAACATTTTAGAGGTAGTACTTATATAATTCTTTGTTTATGTTATCTTACTATCAATTGGATTAATATTTTAGTAATTTGTTTGTTTGTTTTTTTTTGTTTTTGGTGCTAATAACTAAGAATATAATAATGCTAATATCACATATTTTGCTATAATTATTTTACGTGACAGACTGTGAATAATGAAAAAAAAAATATTGAGTTTATGTGATAATAACAAATAATCAATCACAGCCTGTCATGTAAAACAGTTGTGACAAAACTAGTTTAAAAATGTGTGCTAAGCTTGAGAATATTATTAAAGAGAAAAAAAAGCCGCATCCTTCCTGCAAGCATTCAGGACTGCACCGGGAAGATGCAAATTACAACAAAAAGAAGACCTATAAGCAACAATAAATTTACTTAACAATGTGCTTTGAAGTTAAGCTATCTCTTATAACCCAACTAAAATTACAACATATATACACATTCATATAAAATCAAAAAAATAAATCTGGAAACAAAAGTAGATCATACTATAAAATATTCCAATGTAGATCAAAATACGTGGAAGTTTGGATAGAGCCAAAAGATAGTATTATAATCCTTTGAGTTCAATAAATTTACTTAACAGTTGGCTTTGAAGTTAAGCTCTCTCTTATAACCCAACTAAAATTACAACATATATACACATTCATATAAAATCAAAAAAATAAATCTGGAAACAAAAGTAGATCATACTATAGAATATTCCAATGTAGATCAAAATACATGGAAGTTTGGATAGAGCCAAAAGATAGTATTATAATCCTTTGAGTTCAAAACAAAATGGCTCATTTTCTCCATTAATCTTTTTAATGTGATATATTTACACATGGCTCGGTAAAGTGAAGTTGTCCTGGACATGAGATATGCCTTTACACCAAAAGGTTTTGGAAATCAATTATATACTTTTTTGCCTTTAAATGAGAACATTGGCAGCTAAAAACAATCATTTATCATTGTTAATTTAGATAAGAAATATGATAGCAATCCATTGTACAAAGAAGGGGCATGCTTTGTTCCACAACAGCAAGCTTAGGTCACTCACTCTTTCTATATATGCGTGTAACAAGTTTGGCCACAAAGGGGAAAATATGCTTGAGCAGTGCACATTATTTGCTTCAACTTTATTTAAGAACTTGATTGAGTATGTGATTTTATTAAGTTAAAACCAGAGGTCCATAAGTCTAATAATACGTCCTCAGATAGACCTAGTAGCCCAATGTTCTTTCAGACCAACTTGTCTCGAATATATGATACACCAAAAACGTATCAAACCTTGGATTTTGTACCTCTTTATCTTAATGAAGAAAAAGCTCTTTTCCTCTCATTTGGGCGTTTAGCTCGCCAACTCTATTTGACTAATAAGCACTGAGAGAGGAGGGAATCCCACAAGACTATATTTATATATGCAAATTTGCAAGTCTAGTCATACTTTCCACTTATTTTTCCAGATCTATTTTTAGAACCCATTTGGTCTAATGTCACAAACATACATGAATATTAATGGTTTCATTTGAATACTACGATTCTTTCAATCATTGCCACTCCTTTCTGTGGGAGCCTGAAATCATGCAAGGGGGACCCTTCCCTTAAATTAGGCTTTTAAGGGGTTTCCAATCTCTTAATCTAAATTAATATTGGATTAATCAGATTATACATCTTTCAAACTCCTTGATTTGAATCTCTTATTAAAAAATAGCTTGGCATCACATACCTCACTTTAGCCACACAAAAAGAAAGAAAGTCTTGAAATTGTCACACATTAGTTCATTTGCATTTGGTTTAGCTTTTTTCTAGAATTTATTTCTTTACATACAGACTTTTAAAAAGTTTCACTTTTTCTAGCTACATTTTTAGTTTTACCCACTTTCAACAAATAAGCAAATTAATAAATAAGCCAATCTAATATCTAGACAAAGATTGTGATTTGTGAGAAAAGAAATAAAAAGAAGAAGACAATTTTAGAAAGCAAGCAGAAGAAGCTCCTCAAGAATTTGATTAAACAGAAGTGGAATTTCAAAGCAATTCACAAACTTAAATGTGCGCCTGTCTTTTTGTGTCATAAATTCACTTATATTTTTAGTTGGGTTTTAAGTTGTACTCCCTCACAGAAAACAAATGCAATAAGGCATGCTAATCTCACAAGTCACAAGTCACAATTATAATATCTTATTAGTTGGGTTTTAAGCAATCTCACTGCAGAATAGGCTTTTTTAGGAGAATGGTGTCAATGGCTTAGAAAAAGAAAGAGATCTATCAATGACCCACCACTACCCACTAAGTAGTGCTTCAATCTTTTGTGGCATAATGAGTCCATAAAGGTGCCAATGAATTTATTTACCAAAGAAAAGAAAGATGCCAATGGATTTGGAATATGATATAGGTAATGTGTAATTTAGTTTGAATTAATTAAGGTTTAACTCTTTGTCAGTTCATTGGGGAAGATGTTGAAATAAACCTATCAAGTGTTCGGCAGCTAGCTCCACCAGAACATTATTGTGCAATCAGTAGGTGCTGCTCCTAGAGCTAATCCAAGGTTTTTTTTTTTTTTTTTTCCATACCTAATTGAATGATTGAATCTCTGATCTTTAGAATCTCGAAACAAAATAACTCGAGATTTATATGGTTTATTTTTTTGAAAAAATCTTTTATCATAGGGATTGTGGCCAAAAAATTGAATTGAGGTGTGATGGCTGGAACTAGTATTAAATAAAAAGAAAAAAAGAAAAAAAAAAGGAACAAATTAATAAAAAAAGTTATGTGACCGATAATTTAGTCCACTTAAGTTTATTTCATCTATTTTGTTCTATTTGGTTTACTTGGTCCATTCAGTCCACTTTAGTTTAATTTCAGTCCATTTGGCCTATTTGGGTCCACTTCATTCTATTCATTTTATTTTGGTGTATTTACTTAAGAATGGGAAGAAAAAAATTTTGGATTTGAGAATATCTATTTTAAATCCAAATTTATTAAAAAAATAACTAAATGATTTCTAGTATTGTCTTTCTTTATCTTTTTTTTTTCCCACCTTAGTTGATATTAATTTTTTAGTTTTTGAGTGAATTAGACCACTTAATAACTTATGTAGGGACTCAATTTGTAGTGGACCCTTAACAATAAAATTTGTAGAGATGTGGGTGTAAGGATTTGGCCTCACCGAAGTAAACAACGGTTGATATGGTGTTTATAACAAATAATAGGTGACATGGAGTTCCTAAGAATCTCCTCCAAGAAATTTGGCTAAGTGTTTTTATAGGGAATGACCATCACTTTGGTTGTGTGTTTACGAAGCATATTTGTCCTCGGCCCAGGCTGAGGACCTATTTTTCTTAGAGTTGATAGATATTCTCTCCTTTTTCTTTGGACTGATTCATCTTTTCATCCTCCCCTTTATTGTTGGGAATCCTCTTGGTTATATAGCATTGTTTTAGTTAATCTCAGCCGTCCATCTGTCGGTTATTCGGTCACTGTGGATAAGAGTTTGTCCCATCATCTAATTTTGTAAGTTTTATGTTAGTTCTCAGCCGTCTTTACAGGCTTTCTATTAGTTGAAGTAACCGAGGCAACTGGGTTTGTTGGTCATATCACCATTAAAGCGGTCAGAATGTTGGTAAGATATTTTCAACGAATGAGGGATATTTTCCCTTTAACTAAGTCGGTGTGCCGAGGGCGTGTCATCCTCGGCGAGGCCTTTGGGTGACCTGAGCTATTTTCATTATCCTTGGCCTTCACAATATCCTCGGTGTGGGTCTTGGGCCGGGTATAGAGTGGGCCGGGGTGGTTTTAAACATATGGGACCCCACAATAGCCCCTCAAAATTCTGCTGCACGACCTCTAGGGAGGGGAGTAGGATTTTGACTTTCCTCGGCGCATTTTCTCGACCTGTTGGGCTTTACCTCATCGTCAGTGTTATTATTATTTCAGCTGTTTTTGCAGCTTTCTTTTTGCGCAAAGGGTCGCCCGAGGATGAATAGGTTTGGGTCCGGAGACTATGCAAGACCTTGGTTTTTCTTAGCACTTAGTTTTTATGAGGAAATGTTCTTCCTGCTGGCCTGAGGCTTTGGACCATGCAATGTTTAAGTTTTGTTTAGTGCTTGGTTTTTATTCTAAAGTATCTGGTTTATCTGGTTTCCCCATGAGGCTTGGGTTCGAAGACCATGCAATGCCTTGGTTTTGTCCAGTACCTAGTTTTCTCATTTTATTCATCTGAAGTATCTGGTTTCCCTATGAGGCTTGGGTCTGAGGACCATGCAATGCCTTGGTTCTGTCCAGTACCTAGTTTTTTCATTTTATTCATCTGAAGTATCTGGTTTCCCCATGAGGCTTGGGTCCGAGGACCATGCAATGCCTTGGTTCTGTCCAGTACCTAGTTTTCTCACTTTATTCATCTCAAGTATCTGGTTTCCCCATGAGGCTTGGGTCCGAGGACCATGCAATGCCTTGGTTCTGTCCAGTACCTAGTTTTCTCATTTTATTCATCTGAAGTATCTGGTTTCCCCATGAGGCTTGGGTCCGAGGACCATGCAATGCCTTGGTTCTGTCTAGTAACTAGTTTTCTCATTTTATTCATCTGAAGTATCTGGTTTTCCCATGAGGCTTGGGTCCGAGGACCATGCAATGCTTTGGTTCTGTCCAGTACCTAGTTTTCTTATTTTATCATTTATTTTATCTATTTATCCGTAGTCGTTTAATTCTACATTGCTATAATTTACAATAAGCATTTAAATAGTTACACTTTTCAAGCAAAATAATAATAATAAATGCGAGCTGGAGTTGGTGGAGGATAAGACCTTACTGTGTTTTGCCTCTTCGTTTGATGGGACTTTTTTGACTACGAGGCGTCTCTTGGGTTGTCCGAGTAACGTGTGGTGACGTTTCGGTTCCTTTTCGTTAATGAGGCGCCTTTTCATTAATGCCAGCCATGGATCCACGAAGATCTAACGGTTGACAAGCCCCTTGGAAAGTGAGGCGGAATTATTGCCTTCGGAAATCTCTCCCCGGGATTTATTGTGGATTGGCCCTCATCAATATTCCGCCGTCTATATAAGGTGTTTCTAGGGCAACCTTCTCCTTCACACTTTGACAAACATCCATTTTAAACTTCTCCCAAAAATATCACCCAAAAAAGATTCTGCCTAACATAGCCGTTCGAGCCCTTTCGAATGAGTTGGCCCTTGGAGAGGGCGACCTTGGGGATGCACAGCCCTTATCAGGAGCCGAGGATGACACTCCGACCCTGGACGTCACATCGGGGTTGGAGTAGGGGAGATCCAAAGATTCTCCTTCTTTTCAACCTAACCAGAGGAGGAAGCCTCCTCGCCGTCAGGAGGAGGATCCAAGAAGTACGTAATCACCTTCTCTTGGGTATGGGTCCTTGACCCTCCAAGCCGGTGGCAGTGGGGGTGGGAGGGAACCCAGGCGGAATCCAGAAATGGAACCGTCGTGTGCCCCGGCCTCTTCCACCTCCTCTGTAGCTCTTCTTCCCTCTTTTCTCTTTTTTCTCTTCTTCTTTTGCTCCTCAACTAGCCTTCTTTTCTATCTTTTGTTCCTCTGCCAACTTTCTTTGTTTCTTTTCGTCCTCTCTTCCTTCACTTCTTTTCTATCTTTTATTCTTCAGTCAGCTTTGCTTTCTACCATTTGTTCTTCATCTCTTCTTTCGCTTCTTTTCTATCTTTTGTTCTTCAGTTAGCTTTGCTTTCTACTTTTTGTTCCTCTGCCGGCTTCGTCAAGCGTCTGCCTTTGTAGTTAGCTTTAGAACAAGCCCCACGGGCTTCACTTGTAAAAGATGTAATTTTTCTTCATGTATGAATAAAAGAAGTAGACTTGCTTTGTATTATTTATTTATTTATTTTTTTTATACTTTTGTTTCTTGTGATTATAGACCTCTGAACGAATGTTGTTACTATGAACTGTGTTGTTCTTGCCTGACGATTTTTTTTTTTTACACTAACCGTCGCACTTGCTAGCGCACAACTCCTTTCCCACAGACGGCGCCAATTGTAGGGACTCAATTTGTAGTAGACCCTTAACAATAAAATTTGTAGAGATGTGGGTGTAAGGATTTGGCCTCACCGAAGTAAACAACGGTTGATATGGTGTTTATAACAAATAATAGGTGACATGGAGTTCCTAAGAATCTCCTCCAAGAAATTTGGCTAAGTGTTTTTATAGGTAATGACCATCACTTTGGTTGTGTGTTTACGAAGCATATTTGTCATCGGCCCAGGCCGAGGACGTATTTTTCTTAGAGTTGATAGATATTCTCTCATTTTTCTTTGGACTGATTCATCTTTTCATCCTCCCCTTTATTGTTGGGAATCCTCTTGGTTATATAGTATTGTTTTAGTTAATCTCAGCTGTCCATCTGTCGGTTATTCGGTCACTGTGGATAAGAGTTTGTTCCATCATCTGATTTTGTAAGCTTTATGTTAGTTCTCAGCCATCTTTGCAGGCTTTCTATTAGTTGAAGTAACCGAGGCAACTGGGTTCGTTGGTCATATCACCATTAAAGCGGTCAGAATGTTGGTGAGATATTTTCAACGAATGAGGGATATTTTCCCTTTAACTAAGTCGGTGTGCCGAGGGCGTGTCATCCTCGGCGAGGCCTTTGGGTGACCTGAGCTATTTTCATTATCCTCGGCCTTCACAATATCCTTGGCGTGGGCCTTGGGTCGGGTATAGAGTGGGCCGGGGTGGTTTTAAACATATGGGGCCCCACAACTTATTATTAGATGTGAATTTTGAAAAATATACTATTGAATTACATTATATTCATATTTTCTTCATGCTTACAAAATTTCACGGTAATCAAAGATCAATAGTCATGTTATCAATCAATTGATTAAATTCAAGTTTTTGTAGTTTAAAACAATTAATAAAAGATGAGTTTATGGATCACATGTTAAATAACATCTGATTGTCATGAAGATTGATATGCATCTTAAGCACATATAGAACATGAAATTCAACAATGAGACTCTTAAAATTTGAATTTAATAACAAGTTATTGGGTGGTGTAACATTACTTCGAATTATACCAGGTGTAACTCTCTCTCTCTCTCTCTCTCTCTCTCTCTCTCTCTCTTTATATATATATATGTATATATATATTATAAAGTGTTAAGAAACTTAAAGATGTATGATATTAAGTTTAGTCTCAATTCATTAATGAGTTGGATACTAATATGAAGTTACACCAAATACATTCTTTTGGGAGTTCATAAGGGAAATAAATAGAATGGAACAGAATGATTATAAAAGAATGGAATTGAATGTATTAAACCAAGGGAAAGAAATGAAATGGAATTAAGTAACCTTGTTTGGATGTTTTAAAATAAAGGAATGCAAATGAATGGAATGTAAGTAATCTTATTTGGGAGTAACATAGAGAGAAAGTAATTTAATCATTTTATAACAATATTACTATTAGATTCCTATTTAAAAATAAATGGTTGAATATATAGGAGTATTTTTAGAGTTTTAGTAAAAAATTCATTAAATCTAATTCCATTACCTCCAATTTCGAGGGGAAAGAAAATTTGAAGTTTAAAGGATATAGAGAGGAATGAGTGTTCCCTTCTACACATTCCATTCCCTCCCACTTAAACTCCCAAACAAGAGAATGGATTTTTCATTCCCTCTATTAAAACTTCAAAACAAAGAAAAATAAGAATATTCTAAAATTACTCTCTTCATTCATTTCCATTCCCTCCTCCTAAACGAGGGCTTAGTTGTTGAAAATTCTTGCAAAATGAAAATGTAATATCCAAGCATATAGACATGGAAAGCATAATATATCAATGTGTATTGAGCAATTTTTGGACATATTGGACAAAAATTAGATGTAGGTATAAAATAAATTGTTGAATTAATTAATGAATTTGCAATATAAATGATGAAAAAGATTAATTCAACAATTTTTTTCATCATTTATATTGCAGATTCATTAATTAATTCAACAATTTATTTTTTTCAACAAATAATTTCATTGAAAGATAATTTCATTGAAGCAAAATCCAGATTCACTCGAGCAAAACAATAATGGAACCTGAAAGTTTGCTTGTCCCTCGCTCAAGCGAGATTGCCAAAACATGTT
Source organism: Quercus gilva (assembly GCA_023621385.1). Lineage (NCBI taxonomy): Eukaryota > Viridiplantae > Streptophyta > Magnoliopsida > Fagales > Fagaceae > Quercus > Quercus gilva. The sequence continues at coordinate 30,851,451 of CM042474.1, read as the reverse complement.
TTTTTTTTTTTGATACACGATAGAAATCTACTCTAACATAATCTAAGTGTGTATGTATATGAAACTTTCTTTTGGAGACCTAAACCCCAGCCCTTGCCTCCCCCCTCACCCCATAAGAACTTTGTACTTGTAGAGTAACCATCACGCTAAGGGTGCGCGGTAGTGCTAGAACATGTTTTCTAAATCTCTTAGGAATAGGTTTCATCCTACTTAGTACTTTCTTTTAACCCTACTTGTGCATGATTTTTCTTTAGACAAAAGATTGCTACACCTTGTGCCAAAAAAAAAAAAAAAAAAAAAAAAAAAACTTATGTCTTTTCTCCTTACTCTAGATTTCCTAGGTACTCTATCAAATAGATTTCTTTAAATCCTAACCACTCTTTAATGATTTAATGGTTTAGATTATGCCATGTCAGCATTCCACTAACGATATTCTTAATTGTTTTGTTTGCAACATTATTTTATTATTTTTTTGGGAGAGTTTCAACCTATAGCGTCCGCTCATGATAATTGCTCTTTATTATCAGATCAAGACACTAATCAGTTTTTGGTATAGGCGGGGATTGAACCCCAGATCTCTTATACAACCATCAGAGACTTTACCAGTTGAGATAACTGGAACCCACATTATTTTATTATTTTAAGAATATTGTTAGTGGAATGTTGACATGATAGAATCTAAACCATTAAATTATTAAAGAGTAGTTAAGATTTAAGGAAATCTATTGATAGAGTATTATAAGAAATCTATAGGACGTGAATCCAACTAAAAGACCCTTCGTTCTTTGTCTGCTCATCTTGTGATTCCAAAGTGCGAGGTAGTGAGAATGTTTTGAAACCACCAAAAATAAAAATAAAAATCCAGTGAGGTTCATTGCATCAAATGTTCGAGATTTCTTGGAGTGTTAGAGATTTTGGCTTGCGTGGATAAAGCGTTCCTGGAGGAGATTCACTCGAGGAAGATTTTAAAGGATTTAGGACTACTATGGTAGGAAAGCAAGCAAACATTTTCAGAGGTCAAACAAGAAAGTCTAGCTATACAAAACTTTTATAAGTAGAATGTTGTAACTACTTTTCCTATATTGAATTTTCTACAGAATTGGGTGCCTGGAGTGGCTTTTTAATTGAAGAGGTTCTTCTTTGGTTTTCTTCTTCGTTATCAAATCTTGTATCTTTGTTTTTATTGCTTTCTTTGTATTGCCTCTAGATTCGGTATTTCATAATTGGGTTGAATTATCTATTTGTGTGGATTAACTCATGATAAGCGCTTGATTGATCATTAAATCCAATAATTCCTCTGCATATATCATATAGGGATCTATATAAAATTTTCACTGCGAATGTGAAACATGCATTAGCCCGGCATGTCAAAACTCAATTGTTCAGTATTCTTAGTAGAATACATCTTTGGTTTCAAGATTATGGAGCAAATCACTCTTATTTGTTGCTACAGTTTTATTTGCTGTTGGCTTGTCATAATGAACAGCATCTTTTCTAAAGAGCTGCTAGTGAGGCCATTCAAACTACAAAATCATTAGCAATCTATCATCTGGTCCTGAGGCCATCCAAACTCCTCTAGAAAAGCCAAAACAACTCCATTTGACCAGCCAAAACCAGTCTGCATTGCAACATACCCCAAAAAAGACTTAGATCAGAAGGAACAAACTGATAGGCTCATTTATTATGTAACAAGAATGTTTTCAACACAAATATTCTTTCCACAAAAGCTTAAGACATACCTGGGGTACATATTTACCACCACCTCCAAATTCTCCACACTTTTCCACATTATATTTTTCATGCATTTTGCCTGTTTTCTTGTAGGCAACATAGTTGGTTCTGATCCACCTCATAGCAATGTCTTCAGCTACTGATCTTGCTTCTTTTGATCCAGATCTTGCTAGGCCTTCAACTATCATGTGTTGAAGTGGAGCCCAACCATTTGGAAAGTCCCTGTAGTACAAGTTCTACATTGTCTTAGACAATTAAAATTAAAAAAAAAAAAAGTATTGTAACATGCAAATATTTCCTCCACTTCACAGAATCCAATGATTATTTCATTCATCAGATATATGCATCCTCACTCTCACAGTATATAGGTTCCATAGTCGTGTGAAACACATGTTGTGAGAGGGAGAATGCATATATTTGATACATGAGATACCTTCTCAAACAAAACCTCCGGCCCCACCCACTTTCTTTCTCTCTTCATTTCTTGATCAATCGAAAATTTATCCTGACATAGAGATCAAATCATGGGGATTTTAAAATGGGTACTAACCATTGTTCTCCTGAATTCATCAAAGAAGTTGCAATTCCATAAGCACAAAGCAGGCCTGAACCTTGGAAGCTTTTCATGACTTTCTCCACCAGAGAAGTATCTTCATACAACAAAAGCATTTTTTAGTACTAATAAATGTTAATGTTGCAAAACTAATCTGCAACCAAAGGTCCAAATCTAATTATATATTTCATATTTTTATATCCAAGAAAAAAACCCATGCTGAACACATTATAATAGTCAGTAGTGGTTTTTTATTTCCTCAAAAAAAAAAAAAAAAAGTAGTGGTTTTTTATCCTTTCATGTTGCAATAACTGTCTTAGCAGTTCATGCCAACATAACCTCATTCCCAAGAAAGTATTTTTTTTTTGCACAAATTGAATAATACGTGCACTCTTTCCTTGTTCTAATTGTAATTACACATGAACCATAACTTCGGATCAATGCTAGTAACCTGTTAAAAAACTATACCCCAACAGAAAAACAATGCTGCTCTTCATATTACCATCTGTCAGTCAATCATATATTGTTCAAAAATAACCAAGCTACTAATTAACAGCACCATGTTTGCATGTTCACTAGCCTAAGTAAGCTGACATGAACTAAAGTGCTAATTCTAACTATCAAATGAGTTAAGATTAAGTCAATTGTAACTAAAATATGGTGGACTGGAGATATGGGTGTGTTAAACTAATAACAGAACAATTTTAAATAAATTTCCAGAACATGACAGATTAATTTCACATATTAGTATGAATTCAGATTAAAGTAAGCTGTCCATGTTTCGTGAATTTTTGAAGCACTTATTGAGGCCCTAGAAGCGGGAAATCAGAGCTGTGACTCAAAATGAATTAGTTCTAGTTTTTCATTTGATGAGAAATCTATTATATATTGCTTTTCTTTGACTTTCTTTCTGATAAAAAAAATCAACAAATCAATGGGCTCATCAGCCTCAATTAGACACAAACAGATTTAGCTCCATAGAAAGATACAGCTGATTGAAATGAGCCCAGTTTGGACCAGAGCAGCCGATTTTATTTGCAGTTCAAACTTGCATTATAAAAGCTCAACAATCTCAACCCAAACCTAATTAGCCATGCTTGAACCCAGTCCTGGTGAACATTAAGAGTCACAAACCTGAGTAGAACGACTCAACCCACAAAGGAATGAAGTTTGAAGCGAATACACTCTGCTTCTGGTTACAAGCTTCCCATGTTTGACATCCCTAAAAGTATCAAAATGAAGAATCATTAGATCTGCAGAAGAACTGTCAGACAACACAAACTCTTGCATCAAGATACTACCTTGCATGTGCTATCATTGAGCCAGTAATCAAGCCATTGTCCCACCTCCTCATTCCAGAAAACAGATTTGATTGCGTTCAGTCTGGACTGAGAAGCTTCGATGAAGCTCGTAGCAGTGCTATTATCTCCAGTAACTTTTGCTAAGAACGCAATGTCTAGCTCCATCTGAATCAACAAAGTACCACAGCTCTAGACATGCTAATTGGTTTCTAATTTCAATGATTCTATCTAAAAGTGTTCTGAGCCATACCTTAAGTATAAAAGTATTTAAATCAACAGGTAAAATTGTAGTCGTAGCCAACGTGGTAAAATCCGAGGGATTCCTGAAACATGAAATTTGAAAACTAATCATAACTTCATCAATCAATTTGTAAGTATCCAAAAGCTCAACTTTGACAAGCATTAAGCATTTCAAATTTTTGCTATGGAACCAAATAATTCTACTAGTTGAATTAAAAATGGGGAAGAACACATTTTCCAATGTGACTTTGTTTTGCAGGCTCATTAGTCCTAGGCTAGCACTCACCTGCCAACATTTTCTTTACCCATAGCTTTCAAAAAGACAGCTATTTTGATGCGAGGAAGCTACTTAAGGGCATCCCACTGTACAGTGGACTATACAACAAAAGTTAAAAAAAAAATAAAATAAAAAAATAAAATCAACAATCTAATTCAGATACCTATGCTGAATCAGATTGTGAGAAGCTCATGAAATACAGCAAATGATGGTACAGAAAATCTACTGGTTCCAGAATATCAAGTTTTGGTTCTAATCTAATTTGAAATTGGCCACAATTTCAACTGTGTGGAAGCTGGAAGGTGAGCATGTGTACTAAACTAATCTCATATAATTCTCAAAATATGCATAATACTTTTCTTTTTTCTTTTTTTTGATAGGAAAATATACACAACACTAAAATTTGAATATCAACTTTGATATGGAAAAAAATTAAAGATGTAATCAGGATCAGTAGTTTTGTAAGAGAGACTAATTCTATAGATAAAATTATTACCTCATCCACCTTGAGCTGAAGTCCCAGCCAGATTCAGCAGCCGAAGCCAGTTCACGGTAAAACTGCTGTTTTTCAGAAACATTTGAGATCTTGGAAGCAAATTTCTTGTCCTGTCAGATGAAAATACCTCATATGTTATCCACCATTTATACTTCACATATAATATATCTTATGCTAAGGCATGTAAGCAGAAGATAACACACTTTGGTTGTAGCTTCAGGCCTGGGTTGGTTCCACATTGCATAATACCGATTTAAAGTATGGTTGCAAGATTGAGAATCTTGAATGATCACCTTATGTATATCTAAAACAGAAGGCAGGTAAAACAGTTATAAAAAAGGGTTTCTACCACAAAATGAAGCTAAGAAAGATACCCAAACATAATTCCCCTCCAAACTACAAAGCAGAGGCAAGTAGAGAGTCATCTACGTGTGTATCTCATAGTACCTGAATTCCAAAAGCAATACTCTTTGAGCAGTGCAGGGAGAGATTTTTTAACCAGTTGCATATCACCAGTCTTATTGTATATCTCATAAATCATAGCACTCAGGAGGGGAGGCTGGCTGCAAAGATATCCCCAAGTTTGTAATTTAAATCCAATTATATAAGCAATTAGAACACACAAGAATTTGCTATAAAATGAGATCTATATGACACAATCCCAAGGGGATGAAAAACTAAAAAGGAAAATTTTAGAATCAGATAATTAAGTGACCAAGTGCTACACACGTGCTGAAAGCATTAATGCCCAAACTAATATAATGTGAATGTATGTGTCCTCATATCCTTCAATTTGAGATAAGTGCTCCAGTATTCATTATATTTATCATGAAGAGAAAGAAAAGACAGTTTAATTTTAGATTCATACTGTATCAATGGACTATGAAATTTGGGAAGAATTTTATGTGTGGCTTTGTATGCTTTTTAACACTAGTCCCTCATTATCCGTACTATAATGCGTCACTATTTACATGATAATGGTTGTGACATGAAGTTCACCATGCATCAAGCTTGGTGCCTATCAAGAAATTGAATGACAAAGAATTATTAAAGATGCTACACAGAAAGAAAATGACAAAGAAACCTGGCAGAAGAAAAAAATAATGATATGTAATGCAAGTAAGAGTTACTATAAATGTTATATTTACAATGAGGAGAAGAATAGCTATCGGCAATGTGGAACACAGTAGCACCATAAATACAATATAACAACAGAAGTAGAAAATGAAAGAAGAGTTACCTTCTATTAGTGTAATAAGCCCTTCCGCCATTAAGAACATAACCATACTCTTCTATGAAGTAAATAAGATCAGTCACAATTCCTTTTGCAGTCTCATACATCTTACTTGCTAGCAAGCCCCTGCACCACAAATACATATCAATCTTAACCCCATTAAGGGATGCTCCTATAGCTACCTTTAAACCAAATAATTCAATCCAAATTGGTAAATATTACCAAATAAATGAAAGAAGTAGTAAGATAAGAACTCTAAATTAGACAGAGTTTCACAGAAAAAAGCTCTTGCTTTAACTGATTGACCAGCATTGATGCTTCAAGAAAACTTGAGCTTCAAATGCAGAAACTTTCACAGTTACCATGAGTTAGAGGGCAAAACTTAGTACAATTCCTTTGGTGTTGTACCTTAAGTTTCCAATAAATTCAACCATGTGATTATATTGGCCAATAACCATAAGGTTGGATTTAATTATTTTCGGGAAAGATAATACTATTTGTGTCACTTTGGTCAATGCAACCATATGTTTGAATTTAATTAAAGAACAACGACTCCTTTATTTCATTGGAAATGAAGAAAGTCCAATTCATTAAAAAGATTTAATTTCTTAGATCTAACTGTTTATAGAGTGTACACTGGATTCACCTTTAAATTTGTAACATTTCATAAACTATGAAGTGGATTCATTTCAAATGTAGAGGACAAGTAGAACACTAAACGAAATGTATCACCCAAGTCAGAATTACCAGAACTACCTAGCCTATACAGAAAAATGCTCAAAGGACCACCAAAAAATAGTAAAAGCAAAATGCAAAACCAGAAACAAAAACAAAAACTAACCGAATAACCCAGTAAGAATCCCAGTAATAGATCTCTCTAAACCTTGACCCAGGAATCATGACTGGCTCAGGTAGAGGAAGCATACTATGCAACTCTGGTCGCTTCTTCACTTGATCAGAGACTTTCCTACTCAAACTCTTCCATAAAGCATGCACCTCCAAAGCCCAGGCCCTCACTTCTGGGTTCTTCACCTTTGGCAAGAACCCCTCAGGTTCTGGGACAAAATCCACTGGCTCACAGTACACCATGTCATTCCCTGCACTCTCAAAGTACTTCTCTATAAACCCTTTCAAATCCTCAGCTGATAAAGACCCATTTGCGGACTTTGGAAGCTTGACAAAAGCGTCCTCAGTGGTTGGCAAATCGAGTTTCAGTGACAGATCAACGTAAAGTTTTGGATCAAAGTTTGTTTCTCCAAAGGTGTTGAGAGCGGTTTCTTGGAGACGTTCAAAGAAGCTGACCAAAGGGGTTGTAGGGATCACAGGTTCTATGTCAGAACTGCAAGGTGAATAAGATTCTGAGACAGACATTGTTGTTAGTAGAGAGTCTGAGATAAGTAGCGCAAGAGAGAGTAAAGAGAGTTCTTAAAAGTTCAGAGCATGAGAGTTTGGCAGTATGGAATATGATTTGAGAATCTTTGTCATTTTGTATTTTTTTTTTTTTTTTGCCAAATTTTTTATTGTTTCTAAAGGAAATTTCAAATATATCCTTTCCCAATTATCAAAATATGTTTTTAAAAAAAAAAAAAAAAAAAAACTCATTTAACCCGATTAGGATCTCACAAATTTAAATGACTAATTTTATAATTAGTATAAGGGATGTTTTTAAAATTTTAAATAATACAACATTATGTACTCAAAAAAAAAAAATTGTCTCCAATGGAATGAAAGGGGTATAGGCTTGTATAGCATAAAAGCATGAACGAATAAAATGAATGAAAAAAAGAAAGAAGTATTTTTTTTTTTTAATTTTTTAATTTTTTATTATTTTTTTCTAGTGTGATTGAGTATTTAAACTTTTTAATTTTATTATTATATCATTCATAGTTTATTTGCTTTTTTCCCCCTAAGTAAGAGTTGCCTTCATTTTATTTATGCTTCAGAAGGTTTTTTTTTTTTTTTTAATAAATGGAATGGAGCATGATTTATTTTCTCTAGTGTGCTTGAGATTTTATTAAAAAAAAATTAAAATGAAATAAATATATAGTTTTAATATTATACCATTCACCTTTTTTTTTTTTTTTTTTTCCTTTCTCAAAACAAGGATAAAATTGATATTTTACCTCCATCTAAGTGAGTATTCCTTCAATTTTTGGGAAGAAAATTTAGGAGCGAATGAAATATAGTGAGCATTTCTTCATAGTTATTCAATTCATTTCTACTAAAAATTTAAACTAGGAAGGGGAGAGAATATATGTATATATATATAAAATCATTTTCAATTTATTTATTTATTAAAAGATGCTTATAATTCATTTTATTTCATTTTCTTCCCTTTTTGAAAAGAAAATAACTTTTACTTTTAACAAGAATGAATAAAATGAAATGAAATATAATATAATTTTATTTGAAATGAAAATAGTTTTTTACCATTCCATTTGAATTCCATTCAATCCCCTAAATCTCCACTACCCAAACAGGCTGTGTTATGGAAGGCAGAAAAGGTGTTGGGTTGGACTGCAAAAGATGAGTTTGGAGGTGATGAAAATTTTAAGTGAGAAGCTTGTTGAACTAGCTAGCCTTCAACATCATATGGAGGAAATGATGAAAAAGTAAAAGTAAAAGCAAAATGTATGTTTAGGTCAGTTCTGTCCAAAGTTTGACCTCCCTAAGTCCAAGTGTTTTGGTTCAGTCTAGCCATTCAGGGATTGTCTCTGTCAGAAATAAAGATAAATACTAATGGTCGGTAGAAGAACTTGGATCCACCTCACGGGCTACATCTACAATATAGAAGTGCACACTTTACTATGAAAAGAAACCTTATACTAAAATGAAGTTTAATAAAATATCTTGCAGTTGGACAAGAGATTATATTATACATAATGTATACTCTTAACAAACGTGGGATGATTACTCATCATTTTAGTGAAGTTTGTGGTATGTCTTTATATTATACCTTATTATCTCTTCTTTGTGTGTGTATGTATTTATTTCTCAAAAAAAGAATAGAAGATTTTGAGTTCAAACCTCACTTATACAAAAAAATAATTGGTGTTTGTTAGCTCAACTGATAAAATTTCTTATTATCGAATAAAAAATTTGGATTCAAACTTCATTTATACAAAAAATCTAATTGATGTCTTAATATAATACTAAAGGGGGCAATTTGGGTCCAGTGCTTCCAGTGCATTGACCCGTTAGGATGGTGACATGTGTCCAAAAATCGACGAGTGTCACAATTCCAATTAGTCCAATGTCACTGTACACTGGACCTAATCTAGACCCATACTAAAGAGTAATCATCAAAAGAATAGACTATTGTATTTATTAAAAAAATTAACAATTCAATAATCAAACATTGGTAGAAGGTTTTGTTTGTCTTGGTCCAACAAACAATATTAAAATTGATGAAGGGTAAATTCGTCAGTAAAGGGGGTCAGATGGAAACAATTTTTAGCCCTCAATAGTTGTCACCAGTGTGGTGCCTGCCACAACGCCTCCGATGCCAAAGTTAGTATAAGAAACTCTTTGAGAATGAACAATGTAAAAGTAATAGATACAAGCAATATCACAGTGTATGTGTGTATGTACCTTGCACTTGGCAATGTGAGGGCTTTATGTATGTTGTTACAGCTCCTAGCCGTTGGGGCAATTATGGTGGTCTTAATGCTCTTCTTAGTAACATTTCGCGTTTCATAATGTGGCTTCAATATGCTCCAACGGTTCATACGGTTAGTTCTGTAACCATTCCATGTATTAATTGGCTGTATCAAATGAATGACTTACCCTCGTCAGTGATGTGGGTGTTAGTTTCGTTAGTCCAAGTATCCCCTCGTCTGTATGGTTGAGATTGTCTTGGCGAATGAGTTCGTCAGTCATGTCAGCTGCCCCTCGATTCTGTGGTGTCAAGATGTGTCTTGACAACCATAGAATGCGAAAGGTTATAGGCGGTAAATGACTTTTGGGATTTCGTTCCGCATTAACTGTGTAGTGGCAGTGCCTCTTAGGTTGTGGCTTACGTGGCACATTTTGACTGGTGGAGTTAATGCTCCAATTAGGGGGACTATTGAGTTTCCTGCTGGTTTTTTCAGTTTCCTAAGTCTTGGGTTTACACTTCTCCCCTCATCAACCCTTTTTACTTTTCTCAAAAAACTCCCAATCATTGTTCTAAGCGATTTTTGGTGCACCTCGCTCTGCAACTCCCCTTCAAATTGGTGTGTTGTTCATTGGTGCTTCTCTTTTTCGCCATTGTTAAGGTACATTCCATTTCTCTTTCATGTTTTACCTTTCCTTTTCGCCTTATCGCAATATAGCTTCTGATTTTCTTCTTCTCCTCTTCTTTTCCTTGTGTTTGATTGGGGATTTAGTAAGTGTCGTTTTCCTTAGCATTCTTTTATGTATTTCCATGGTTAGTAGCTCCGAAGTTAGGATAGCTTGCCCATCAATCTCTTTCCTTTTTGCGTGCTTAGGGGGATCTTTGGGGGTTTTCCCACACTTAGAGGATTTTGTTTTTTAGGGTAACTGTCTGAGCGTTGCATTGGCTGACTTGTTGCCTTTGCTTCGTCAATCGATTTACTGGTTTGAGGGTCTAGTGAGACAAAGAGGAACGATGTCTGAGGTTAGGTCTAGCTATCTCGAGATCGGGTTATCGTCCAACGATGAGTTAGTGGAGGGAGATACAGCTGTTTCTGCTCCTCGAGAGGTTAGGGCTTTTCATGCCCTCGAGGAGGTATGTGGTTTGGACGCCGATATTGTGAATAGGTTCAAGGATAGGTTTCAATTTCCAGAGAGGGTTCGTGTTCATTGACCTAATAATGAGGATAGGGCCTGCCATTTTTTTCCAAGTGAGGTATGCTTTTATAAGGCGGCCTTCACTTGTGGGCTTAGATTCCCCGTCCATCCGTTCCTGATGGAACTTTTGGATCATTTTGGCATTACTCTTGGGCAGCTTATGCCCAATTCGTGGAGAATAGTGGTCAACTATATGGAAATATGGTTGGCTGTTAACGGAGATATGATTAAGGCAGGCGAACTTGTTTACCTATACCGTTTAAAAGAGTCTAAAGAGTATGGATATTATCAGTTGGTTCCTTGGGAGAGAAGAACAAGGATTGTTAGGGGTTTACCTTCATCCTTCAGGTACTGGAAATCCATATTTTTCTTTGTGTCTGGAGATGATTTTGAGACTCAATCCAGTAGGGATTAGGGCGATATACCAAGGTTGCTTTGTCGGTGGGGAACCCCGACTTTAGGTGCGTCAGTACTTCTACCCATCGCTTTGGTTTTGTTGTATTTGCTGTTTATCGTCACTGACCCTTTTGCCTTTTGTCTTGCGTAGTTAAGAGACGGCCAAAACTTAAAAGCAGGCACAAGGAGCATGTTGAGACCGCAATAGAATACGCCCAGACGATTGAAAGTTGGGACGATTTGGTTGATCTACGGACTTTGGCCTTTTACAATCTTGGACCTGATCCGTATCCTTTCGTTTTGCGCAGTATTGGTATTGAAGAAAAGAAAAGTAAGTCTCAAACTCGTTAGTATCGACTCTCCTCGTGCACATTTAGACTTGTTTTGAAGTGTTTTCTGTTTTGCAGAAATGACGACCAAATTCAATAAGGACATGTACTCGAAGATGAGGTCAAAGAAGGACGAGTCGTTGTCAAATGTTGTGAAGAAAGCGGTCTGTGTCACCGGGAAGGGTTCTTCTATTGTTCCCACTGTAACTGTCAATCCCGTAGTTTCTGTTACGAAGATGATGAAGACGGCTTTTCCTGCTACCTCTGTTGAAGAGATCCCTACTCCGGGCTCCAAGAGGCAGCGTACATCTGGTAAGGAGAAGGTTGATTCTCGTTCGTCGACTATATGGGATGACGAGAGATTGGCAGTGGACCGAGCTCATAAAGTAATGACTACGGCAAATTTGAAGGCCTTCTCTAGTGTGCCTTTCAATGAGGTCGCGTCTCATCATGTCCACAGGCTTGTTCAGGTAAAGTGTTCTTGCAACCTTTTTTTTTTTTTTTTTTTTTTTTACTGATGACTTAGATTTTCCTTCCAGGTGTTGGGGGAAAGCATTCACATTACCTTTGAGTATCTTACTCAAAAGGCTAAAGCTGCATCCCTAATATCTAGAATGGAGGCCTTGGAGAAGGAGAATTCTGATCTGAAGAAGAATCTTATTGATTTTATGGATGAGTCCACCACCTTAAAGGAGAAGGTCAAGACCTTGAGTGACGACCTGAGAGCAGAGCGTCAGTTGACTTTGGAGAAGGACGAGCAGCTTCTTAGTGCCAAGGAGAGGTTGAAGACTATTGCCGCCAGATCTGTTGAAGTTTTTCAAACAACTGAAGAGTACAACACAGTACTCTTTAGTTGGTATTTTAAAGGCTTCGAGCTTCTCAGGAGGTACTTGGTTAAACACCCCACTGGAGTTGATATGGAAAATTTGGACCTAGAAGAGGTTGATAAGGAGATGGCAATCGAAGAGGCTACTCAATCTTCAGCTCCTGAAGGTGATGTCCCTGAGACTGCTACTGACGCTTCGGCTGGTGACCTTCCTACTGGTGATAATTCTGCTGCTGATGCCTGACCTTGATACTTTGTAAAAATTTCTTTTCATTTTGGTGGATGCCCGTCATGTTTTGGGCCCCCTTTTTTTTTTTTTATAGATCTAATTTCTAAACAACTGCTTTTTATTCTATTTTAAGAACAATATTTGTAGCCCAGTGTTTATGGGTTTTTTTTTTTAATGTAAAAACAATGGTAATTGCCCTTGGTTTTGGGGTTTTAATTAAATTTGCTGCATACTTACTTGTATCCATGGCTGCATACTTGTCTGTGGAGTTTTGCTTGAGTCCATATGTTGTGCTTAGTAAAAGTTCCTTACTGTGACTTTCCTCTTTTTCGTCGGTAGTTTAGTTGTTTTCCTGCAACTAGAACTCTTTCAAGGGGTCTCGTCGAGGGTTCAGGTGAACGGGTTGGGTGTCCAGGTTCAGCTTAGTTTTGATTCGTTGTGAGATCCTCATCAGTAACTTACATCCGTCAAGGCGGAATCTTGCTACTTAGTCGTTTTATCATTTACACCCATTTAAGGGATCTTGTCGCGTTTGCTAGGCTTTGTCAGTAACTTACATCTGTCAAAGCGGAATCTTGTTACTTAGCCATTTTTTGACTTACACCAATTTATAGGATTTTGTCATTTTTGCGTGGCTTCGTCAGTAACTTACATCCGTCAAAGCGGAATCTTGTTACTTAGGCATTTTTTGACTTACACCCATTTAAGGGATTTTGTCGTTTTTGCTTGACTTTGTCAGAAACTTACATCCGTCAAAGCGGAATCTTGTTACTTAGCCATTTTTTTTACTTACACCCATTTAAGGGATTTTGTCGTTTTTACTTGGCTTCATCAGTAACTTACATTTGTCAAAGCGGAATCTTGTTACTTAGCCATTTTTTTGACTTACACTCATTTAAGGGATTTTGTCATGTATTTAATTTAAAGTTGATCAGACCTGATTGCACAGAGACATTAGCTGAATAACTTATTTATTAAATTAAAGGACGAGTACATTTATCTGTTACATCAATTCCTGTTGATGGTATTTCTTCAAGTGCTCAATGTTCCATGGCCTTGGGAGTCTCTTTCCGTCGAGGGTTTCTAGATGATAGCTACCCTGTCGGGAGTAGTGGACGACTCGATAAGGTCCTTCTTAGGTTGGGTTAAGTTTTCCTTGGGTAGAATCTTTAGTTGCTGTGGTAACCTTGCGCAGGATGAGGTCGCTTATGCTAAGTCGTCTAAGCTTCACCCTCCTATTGTAATAGTCAGCCATCTTCTGCCGGTATTCCGCCATTCTACTGCATGCTCGGTCTCTTACTTCGTCAAGACAGTCTAGGTTAACTCGTAGACAATCGTCGTTATGATTTTCGCTGAAAGTATCACGTTTGGTGCTGGTTACTCCTACTTTGACGGGAATCACTGCCTCGGTACCATAAGTGAGTCTGAAGGGAGTTTCTCCTGTTGGGGTTCTTGCTGTGGTTCTGTAGGCCCATAAAACATTGGGCAACTCCTCTGGCCAGGCACCCTTCGCATTGTCCAGCTTTGTTTTGATGATTTTGAGTAGTGTTCGATTCGTCACCTCTGTCTGTCCGTTCACCTGTGGATGTCCCGGGGATGAGAACTGATTCTTGATGCCCAGGCCCGAACAGAAGTCCTTGAAGCTTTGGTTATCGAACTGTCGTCCATTATCTGATATGATTGTTCTTGGAATCCCGAACCTGCAAATTATGTTTTTCCACACGAAGCTCTGGATTCTTGCTTCGGTGATGGTCGTCAGTGCCTCTGCTTCAACCCATTTAGTAAAGTAGTCAATAGCAACTAGTAAAAACTTTACCTGACCTTTGCCTTGGGGTAGTAGGCCGACGATGTCAATTCCCCATTGCGCAAATGGCCATGAAGACGATATTGTCATTAGTTTTTCTGCTGGAAGCTGCTAGACATTCCCGAACCGTTGGCAATTGTCACACCTCTTGACGAACTCTGTCACGCCCACTTGTATAGTGGGCCAGAAATATCCTGTTCGAATGATCTTGCTCACCAAGGATCTGGGGCCAGCATGGTCTCCGCAAACTTCTTCGTGGATCTCTTCCAAAATGTATTTGGCTTTTTCTTCATCAACACACTTCAAGTAAGGCATGGAGAAGCCCCTCTTGTATAGGGTGTCATTGAGAATCGTGAATCTGGCCACCTTCTTCTTGATCTTCCTGGCCTCGTTTGCGTTTTGAGGAAGGTGCCCATCTTGGAGAAAAGATACGATGGGCGTCATCCAGTTGTTTGTTCTATGGATTGCGAATGTTGGGACTTCTTCAATGCTGGGATTTTTCTGAACTTCCATCATCAGGTCTGCGTTCTTCGCTCCTTCTTCTGATGACGCTATCTTCGAGACTTCGTCTGCTACCAGATTCTGGCTTTTGGGGATCTGCACAAACTCCACTTCGTTGAAAACCTGGGCCAGATGCTTCGTCAGCCTGAGATACTTTTGCATTCTCTCTTCCTTTACTTCATATTCCCTCTTGATTTGTCTAATTACTAGCTTTGAATCGTTTTGGACTAACAGGTTCTTAGCTTCAAACATCTTCCCGAGTCTTAAACCCGTCAGAATTCCTTCGTACTTAGCTTCATTGTTGGTGGCCGAAAATTTCAGCTGAACTCCATACTTTAGTAGCTCTCCGTCAGTGGTGATTATGTCGACCCCTACTGCCTCTCTCTTCTAGGCTGAAGAATTGTCAGTCTGTATCTTCCACTGTTCGGTTACGCTAGAGGGGTTATGTTTGTCTGGAAGCGTGAATTCGGCAATGAAATCTACCAAAGTTTGTGCTTTAATGGCTGTCCTGAGATGGTACTCGATATCGAATTGGCTGAGTTCAATCGCCCACTGGACCGTTCTCCCAGCTGCCTCAGGTTTGCTTATGGATTTCTTGATAGGTTGGTCTGTCATCACCAGGATAGGATTTGCTTGAAAGTACTGTCTGAGTTTGCGTGAGGCTACTATTAATGCGAATGTGATCTTTTCAATCTTTGGATACTTGGACTCAGCTCCTTGGAAGGCTTGGCTGACGTAATAAACAGGAAGTTGTTTCTTGTCTTCTTTCGGGATCAGGGCTGCGCTGATGGCTGTAGCTGATATTGCTAAATACAAATACAAGTCCTCATCTTCTTTGGGTGGACTTAAAAGGGGTGGATTGTTCAGGTAGCATTTGAGCTCCTGGAAGGCTGCTTCACATTCGTCGGTCCAGGTGAAAGCCTGTTTCAAGGTCTTGAAGAAGGGTATGCACTTGTCCGTCGCTCTAGAGACAAACCTATTGAGGGCTGCAATCAGTCCTGTGAGCTTCTGGACTTTCTTGATGGTCTTGGGTGATGCCATGTTAATTATGGCTTGCACCTTCTCCGGATTTGCCTCTATTCCTCTCTGGGACACCATAAATCTCAGGAATTTTCCTGAGGCTACACCAAAAACACACTTACTAGGATTCAGCTTCATTTGGTATTGCTTGAGGGTAGTGAATGTCTCTTTGAGGTCGTCCAGATGGACAAGTTTTTCCCTACTCTTGACGAGCATATCATCCACATACACCTCCTTATTCCTTCCAATCTGCTTGGTGAACATTTTGTTCACCAACCTCTGATAAGTAGCACCTGCATTCTTCAGTCCAAAGGGCATTACCTTATAGCAATAGAGCCCTTGACTGGTGATGAAGGCCATTTTCTCCTGATTCTCGTCAACCATTTTTATCTGGTTGTATCCCAAGAAAGCGTCCATAAACGTTAGCAGCTTGTGTCCAGCTGTAAAGTCTACCAGCTGGTCTATCCTTGGAAGAGGGAAGCTATCCTTCTGGCAGGCCTTGTTCAGGTTCGTGAAGTCCACGCACATTCTCCACTTCCTATTCGCTTTCTTCACCAGGAAGACGTTTGCAAGCCAGTCTGGATAGTATACTTCTCAGATGAAGCCTGCAGTCAAGAGTTTGTTAACTTCGTCAGTGATCGTTTGGTCTCTTTCGGGTGCGAAGACTCTTTGTCTTTGCTTGACG
Source organism: Quercus gilva (assembly GCA_023621385.1). Taxonomy (NCBI): domain Eukaryota; kingdom Viridiplantae; phylum Streptophyta; class Magnoliopsida; order Fagales; family Fagaceae; genus Quercus; species Quercus gilva. The sequence goes on along the minus strand of CM042474.1, from coordinate 30,835,038 downwards.
GGCTTCCTTTCCGGGTCTACATTCAACTTGTGCTAAATGACTTATGGAGATATGTCTGGCATGTCATCGTGGCTCCAAGCAAAGACGTCTAGGTTTTCTTTAAGAAACTAGACTAACTTTGTTCTCATCTCGGGACTTAGAGTCGTCCCTATCCTGGTCGTCTTATTTAATTCTCCTTCGGCCAACTCTACTATCTCCAGGGCCTTCACATTTTCTTCCTCATTTTCTTCGATCATCCATGTATGGTTCTCCCTTGAGGCCAAGATGGCCTAGTAGCATTCTCGAACTAAAACTTGATCTACTTTAAGTTCACCAACATCGTTCTCCGTTGGGAATTTTACCTTCAGGCAGTAGGTAGACGTGGATGCTTTCCATTTGTTGAGTGCTGGCCTTCCGATGATTACATTGTAGGACGAGGGGCAATCTACTACCAAGAAGTCCAGATGATAGGTCAACTGCTTCGGGTAGGTCCCCATCGTCACCGTCAATGTTACTATGCCCTTGGGATATACCTTGTCACCACTGAAACTAATGAGGAGGGAATCAAATGGACACAGTCTTTTTGGATCCAATTTCAATTTTTGGAATGCAAGGAAGTAGATGATATCAGCGGAGCTACCATTGTCCACGAGGATCCTTTTTGTGTTGAATCCTTCTATGGTAAGCATTATGACCAAGGGGTCATTGTGAGGCTGCTTCACTTCCCTAGCATCTCCTTCGTTGAAAGTCATGTCCTGATCAGTTCGTCTATGCTTCAACGGGGGTGTCATATGGACGCTGTTTACCTATCATTGATATACTTTCTTTAGGGACTTGAATGATCCTCCTGCGATGGGCCCTCCCGATCGTCTGTATTTCCCCGATCACATTTTGAGGAGGTTAGAATTGACGGTCACCGCCCCTAGATGAGAACTTATGCTGGCCCTTGTTTCCGTCCTGGAATTTACTGAACTCCCCCTTCTTCACAAATTTTTGCAGCTTTCCCTTCTATATCAACTCCTCTATTTGCTCTTTGAGGTCTCGACAATCTTCGATGTAATGGCCATGATCCTTGTGAAATCGGCAGTACTTATTCTTATCGCGGACGTTAGGAGACGAGTGCAATGGTCGCGGCCATTTAAGGTATTGTTCGTCCTTAATTTGCGTTAAAATTTTATCAATAGGCATAATAAGAGGGGTAAATTTTACCGTTCGCGACCTTTATCATCTTTCCTCCTACTCCCGTCATTGGTCCTACAATTTGGGCGCTCCTGCTTTTGCCCTCTACGATCGTCGTCTTTCCTTTCTTTGTCCCCTAGTCTCTCTACACCCCTGATGGCTGCTAATGTGTCTTCAGCGTTCATGTACTTCTGTGCTTTAAGGAGCATCTCGGCCATCGTTTTTAGGGGATTCTTTGCGAGTGATGTAACGAGCTCTCTGGATCTCAACCCTACCTTGAAGGTCGTCAGCTGCACCTTATCGTCAGTTTCGTCTACCCTTAGTGTCTCACGAGTAAAGCGTTTCATGTATGACCTTAGGGTTTCCTTCTTTCCTTGCTTGATGGTGAATAAGTGGTCCGCGGTCCTCTTAGGACATTGTTCTCCAATGAAGTGATGCAGGAAGGCGTTGCTCAACTGCTCGAAGTTGTCAATGGACGATGTTGGCAACTTTGTGAACCATTCCCTTGCAGCTCCTTTGAGAATGGTTGGGAAGGAACGATACAGTATTTCGTCTGGGGGTTGCTGCAGCCCTAGTGTTGTTTTGAAGGTGTTAAGATGATCCTGAGGGTCCTTTAGCCCATCGAACGGTTCAAGTTGGGGTAACCGAAATTTTGACGGCACTGGGCATTCGAGGACTGCTGTGGTGAACGATGAATCTGTTGCCCTAACCATTCGATCTACACTTTGTTCTGTTTTTTCCTTGATGGCATTCCTAAGTTCGTCCATCTCCCTCCTCATCTCTTGGAGAAGATCCGAGTTGTGCTCGGTTGGAGTAGTAGACCTTTGATGGTCACTTCTTCTATGGCTATCTCCCTCGTCATCCCGGTTCCCTTTAGACCGATTCTCCTCTTGCTGAAGACGTAGCTTCATTTTCTGATTTTGTCTGGTCAGTCCTTCAATGGTGGCTGTAAGAGCCTGAACTTGCTGAGCTAAGGCTGCAGAATCTTGATTGGACTCCATCTGATAGTAATTGTTGATTGGAAACTACTTTTTCGAGATTGAACACGAAAATGTCATTCCCATAGACAGCGCCAAACTGATGAAGGGTAAATTCGTCAGTAAAGATGGTCAGATGGAAACAATCTTCAGCCTTTAATAGTGGTCATCGGTGTGGTGCCTGCCACAACGCCTCCGATGCCAAAGTTAGTATAAGAAACTCTTTGAGAATGAACAATGTAAAAGTAATAGACACAAGCAATATCACAGTGTATGTGTGTATATACCTTGCACTTGGTAATGTGAGGGCTTTATGTATGTTATTACAGCTCCTAGCCGTTGGGGCAATTATGGTGGTCTTAATGCTCTTCTTAGTAACGTTTCGCGCCTCATAATATGGCTTCAATATGCTCCAACGGTTCATACGGTTAGTTCTGTAACCGTTCCATGTATTAATTAGCTGTATCAAATGAATGACTTACCATCGTCAGTGATGTGGGTGTTGGTTTCGTTCGTCCAAGTATCCCCTCGTTTGTATGGTTGATATCATCTTGGTGAATGAGTTCGTCAATCATGTCAAAATTAATATAATATGTGATTGATAAATTTTTTTCCGAATTCTGTAGGGTTTCCAGTTAATGAACTCATCCAAATTAAAAAGTTGATAATTAACATTGACTGAAAATTTGTGTCCCCGTCATGGTCCAACAAAAAAAGATTACCATACTTGCAAATTTTTGGCATTTACATTTTTTATTTTTTATTTTGTAATTTATATATTTATTTTTTATGAAAATAATAGAAATATGTGATTGGTTACTTTTTTTTCATAGTACTTAGGGGTTTCCAATTAATGAACACATCAGAATTGAAAAGTCAATAATTAACATTACATTCACTCTCAAAAAAAAAAAAAAAAAACATAACATAACATTGGCTGAAGATTTTGTCCCCGTCTTGGCCCCACAACCAAAATTAGCATACCTGCAAAATTTCTTGCATTTACATTTATTTATTTAAATTTTGTCATTAATATATTTATTTTCATTGAAAATAATATAATATGTGATTGATTAATTTTTTTCCACACTCCGAAGGGGCTTCCAATTAATGAACACATCAGAATTGACTAGTCATTAATCAACATTGACGGAAGATTTTGTCCCAATCCCTTTTTTTTGCTGAGTAGAAAAAATATTTATTAAAACTAAAAAGTTAATTAGCTTTTCTATTTGATGCATGTATCATAACTGTGTGCGTGTCCCACAAGTTCCACACATGGTGAGAATGAGAATACGAATATCATATGTATGAGATATCTTTCTTCAAATAGGGCGGAAATGGACCTAGCCATTTCAACCAAGGATACACTCTCAAGAAGGACAAAGATGGGAACTGGCTCAGTCCATTCATATACAAAGGGTTCAGCTAACGAGTGCTTGAAGGCAGTGGTTAAGATTGAGTTTTTTATTGTAATCAATTAGCTTTTTGGGTGTAATCTCACATATATTAGTTAAAAAAGTAGCAAGATTTGTTTATTTGCTTTTGTTGCTACTAATGCAATGGGATCCAATAAATTTCTCCTCAACAGAATCACAATGTCACCCATTAACAAAAGTCATATACAGAAGCTCATTGACATATATTATGGGCTAATATATTGATATGAGTAACACACCAAAATTAACTATTGCTCAATAAGTTCAAAATATCTTCTAAAATAGAACTAATGATCCATTGAGAGTCCTCTCTAAATTGTTTAGCGGTCCAAGAACATTAGATGAAACTCCTTCAAGAATGACACAGTGAAAACCTTCCTTAATGGCATGAGGTTGCCAAGAAGAGTGCTGTCTTGGCTTTGCCCCTTTCCTACGCAAACCAATTCTTGGTACAGGTTTTGCCATATTTTATTGTCTCATAACTATTAGTTTGAGATATATGGATCGTATCATAAATCAATTTCATGTCAGAAAAAATCTTTTTTGTTGAATATAACAAATTTCTCTTAAGCCCATCCAATGTGTCTTTCTTTTAATTAGATGAAGAGAGTGGTAAACAATTATTGAGCACAACTATATATGAAGAGCTGCAAGGTTTCACACCGTAAATGGTACTGTGGTAGCCTTTCTTGTGCAATTAACACAAAGAAAACAAGACCAACTTATTGTAATCAATCAGTAGACAGATTTGAGCACATTCACTGATTGATTCTTTTATTGTGACACAGATGTGTTAGCCCAGTATGCTGAAACTTATTTATTCAGTTCCTCAATAACATATCTTCCATTTCAAGATTATGATCAGTGTTAATTGTTGTTATGCTTTAAGCTCCCAGTGGGGCCATTAACAATCAATCTGTATCTCCAACTCCTATATTATTAGCAACCTATCTTCCGGTCTTGAGGCCATCCAAACTCCTCGAGAAAAGCTAAAACAACTCCATTTGACCAGCCAAATCCAGTCTGCATTGCAACATACCCCAAGAAAAAAAAACATTTGGATATGAAGTAAAAAACAGATGGGACATTTCTTATGTAATAGGAATATTTATAGCAGCAAACAATAGACATTAATCGAAACAAGCATAACAAGCATTATTTCCACAAAAGTTAAAGACATACCTGGGGTACATATTCACCACCACCTCCAAATTCTCCACATTTTTCCACATCATATTTTTCATGCATTGCGCCTGTTTTCTTGTAGCCGACATAGTTGGTTCTGATCCACCTCACAGCAATGTCTTCAGCCACTGACCTTGCTTTTTTTGATTCAGACCTACCCAGACCTTCAACTATCATGTGTTGAAGTGGTGCCCAACCATTTGGAAAGTCCCTGTTCAATTCTATATAGTCATAGACTACTAAATTAAAGAAAAAGGTAGTGCAAGATGCAAATGTTTCCTTCCCTTCAAAGAACCTCCACCCCACAACAAACCCCCCCCCCCCCCCCCCCCCCCTCTTTTTTTCTCTCATTTTTTCAATGAATCCTAATTTATGTCCAGCATAAAGAACCCGACAAAGGGTGAATATAAACTGGTCACTAACCATTGTTCTCCTGAATTTGTCAAAGAAGTTGCAATCCCAGCAGCACGAAGCAGGCCTGATTTTTTAAGACTTTCCATGACTTTCTTCACCAGGGATTTATCTTCATATATGTAAACAACAAAAGAATGTTCAGTATTCATCATGTAAAAAAAAAATTACATTTGTATGTTGCAAAGGTAATCTGTGAACAAATGTCCAAACGTAGTTATATATTTCTTTAATTTGTCCATGAGATACACTCTCAGTGAACACTTAGTAATTGTTTTCAGCAGTCAGTTCAGTTATCCTTTCTTGTTGCCTTGTTACCTTAGCAGCACAGGCAAACATAACCTTACTCCCAGGAAGTATTATCTTTGCATGAATTGCAGAAAGACTGAACCCATTTCCTGTCTTGCATTGCAGTTACCTCTGAACCAGTACTTAGAATCAGTGCTAGTAATACTGTTAAACAATTGAACCTGAATTGGGACAGGCCAGGGAATTTTAAACAGAAAAGCAATTTTGCCCTTATATTATGATCTTTCAGTCAATTGTATATTGAAAAACAATCAAACTACTCATGAGCAGCTCCAGCTTTGAATGTTCACTAGGCTGAGGAACTGATCTCAGATAAGCAAGACAGTTAGGTATCTGATGAACGAGAAGAGATAGACCGTATGTAAATGTATTCTTGGTTGACATTAAGAGTCACAAACCTGAGTGGAATGACTCAATCCACAAAGGAATGAAGTTTGAGGCAAATACATTCTGATTTCGGTTACAAGCTTCCCAAGTTTGAGGTTCCTAAGTATCAAAATTAAGAGTCAGGATAATTGCACAATAAATACTGACTCCAGGAAGCCAGAAACTTTTGCATCAGACACTACCTGGCATGTGCTATCATTTAGCCAGTAATCAAGCCATTGTCCCATCTCTGCATTCCAGAAAACAGATTTGATTGCCTCCTTTCTGGCTTGAGAAGCTTTCAAGAAGTGCTCAGCAGTGCTGTTATCTCCAGTAACTTTTGCTAAGAAGGCAATGTCTAGTTCCATCTGAATCAGCAAGTACAACAGCTCTAGTCATGTTAATAGGTTGCTAATTTCAAAGATTCTATCTAAAATTGATCTGAGCCATACCCTGAGTATATATGCATTTAAATCAACAGGTAAAATGGACGTTGTAGCCAATGTTGTCAAATCTGGGGGATTCCTGCAGCAAGAAAATTAATCCCTTACAGCATTAATCAATTTGTACATATCTTAAAGGTTAAATTTGACAAGCCATTGCCCCTAAGCATTTTGAAATCTGGGCAGTGAAACCTAATAGTTCCATAAAGAATCACATGACTCATGACTGGGAAAGACCACTTTTCACTGAGCTTATTTAGACCATTTTGCATGCTCATTAGTTCTTACTCATCATTTTCCCTCAATATATATATATATATATATATATATATATTTTGTATTTATTCTATAGAGTTTCTGCCATATATTCCACGCTTATAAACATGAATTAACACTCATGAATCCCTTTTCTTTACCCATTGCTTTCAAAACCTCTCAAATAGCCCAACCATTTTGATGCGAGGCAACTAATTGAAGAGCATCCTAACAGTTTGCACAATGATTAACTTTCCTATTACGTGAATACAATAATCTATATCAAATACCCAAGCTGAATCCTATTGTGCGAAACACATAAAATACAGGAAATGATTAGGATCACCCAAATTATCAAAGTTTTTGGATGCAGAGTAAAATGAGATTGGCTTGAATTTCAACTGTCCAGTAGGTGAGCATGTGCACAACAAAACCAATTTCCATACACCTCAAAATATACATAAAACACAACAATTTAAATTTTAAGAAAGCACAGATATGGATTAAATTAAGATAGACAGGAGTGTAAATTTAAAAAGGTTTGTAGGATAGACTAATTCTCAAGAGCAAATTATTACCTCATCCACCGAGTGCTGAAGTCCCAGCCAGATTCAGCGGACGAAGCAACTTCACGGTAAAAATGTTGTTTTTCAGAGACATTTGAGATGTTGGAAGCAGATTTTGTGTCCTGCGAGATAAAAATAGGTTAAAGATTACACCTCTAAATGTTATCCACCATTTAGATATACAAAAGACCTTATGCTAAGGCATGAAGCTAGATAGAAGAACATACAATTGTTGAAGATTCAGGCCTGGGTTTGTTCCACATTGCATAATACCGATTCAAGGTGTGGTTGCAAGATTGAGCATCTTGAATGGTCACCTTATGTACTCCTACATAAGCAGAGGAAATAGTTAAAAAAGTTCAAGCCACAAAAAATGAAGCTAAGGAAGAAATGTAGACATAATTCCACTTAAAAACAAAGAAAAGACGGTTAAGAGATCATCTAAATTATATATATATATATGTATATCATGGTACCTGAATTCCAAAAGTGATACTCTTTGAGAAGTGCAGGGAGAGATTTTCTAACCAATTGCATATCACCAGTCCTGCTGTATATGGCATGAACCATAGCACTCAGGAGGGGAGGCTGGCTGCAAAAGGTGCCCCCGAGTTTGTGGTTTAACTCCAATTATATAATCATTTAGATTACAAAGGAAATTATGTAAATGAAATTTGAATAAATGAGATTCATATGACAAAATGTCAAAAGGGAGAAAAAACAAAAAAACAAAACAAAACTTGAGGATCAAATGATTTAGCCAAAAAGTGTTATATAAAAGCTGAAGCATTAATACCAAATTTAATGAAATGAAACTGTATGTGTCCTATCTTTCAACTAGAGACTAGTGGTCTAGTATTCATTTTATTTATAATAAAAGGTAGCAAAAACAGTTAAAATTTCAGGTTTGGACAATATTAATTGACTCTGAAAATTTAGAAGGTTATAACCACATAGGCTGTGTCATGTCTATGGCTTTGTAAACTTTTAGGCATCAATTTCTTCATGATTAAAACCATGAATGCATCAATATTTCAATAATGGCTATGTGACATGAGGTGCGTCATTCATCAAGCTGGTTTCCAATTAACACATTGAAAACATAGAAAGAGTTTCTTTTAGAAAAAATTAATTCATACTCCAAAATAAAATGACAATAAAATGGAAAGGAAATAAAATGATAAGGCATGTAAAGAGCGAAAGCCAATGACAATAACCGGAATCTAGAAAAGGTCAATGAAAATGTTATACTGAGGAAAAGAAGAATGAGCAATGTGGAATACAACACACCAAAATATACAAATAAAACAACAGAAACAGAAATGAAAGAAAAATTACCTTCTATTTGTGTAATAAGCCCTTGCACCATTAAGGACATAACCATATTCTTCTATTAAGTAAATAAGATTAGTCACAATTGCTTTTGCAGTCTCATGCATCTTACTTGCTAGCAAGCCCCTGCACCACAAATATATGTATCAATGTTGACCCATTAAGGGATGCTAAATGTAGCCACTTTCTAACCCAAAAAATGAATAAAAAAAATAAAAGCTAGAGGAAAGAAGATCAAGTATTTTCTAAATTGTACATAATTTCTCAGGGAAAAGAAAATAAATCTTGCTACAAGCAGCACAATTAAACGTGAGCTTCAAGCAAATGCAGAAAAGGTAAGAGTACTTTCACATTCTAACAATTTTTAAAAAGTTGATAGACAAAGCAGCTGATGCATACTTGGTGGGTCTGTTTTAAGATAATAACCTGTGTTATTCATACCAAGAGGATCGTTATCATACACAAGGATACATTCAGCTTGGTCATATTTTGTAGTGGATCACTTTTGTAGTCTCTGTTTCTCTCTTAGTTTTGAGGTTTGCTTTTGAGTAATAGGAAATATAGATATGTGAAATCTAATGGCAGATTAGATTTCTGTTTTACACTTCTATGGCTCTTGTGTTCAATCTGACTTTTACATTTCACATTTTTTATTTAAGTAATAGAAGTCTTGCAGTTACTAACCAAACTATATATATATATATATATAAAGAATTCTTGCAATTTTGTCTGCCATCCTCTGGTTCAGTTGAGTTGAGGAATGAGTTATATTTCATTCTCTGTAAATTTCAAGGTCATTGACGCAGGCCAAGACCCGCTAGATAGGCTAAATCAAAGATTTAACCTAATGATAGGATGAATAGTTTAGGGATGCCACTAAACTGGAGGTAGCGGATGTCACTCAACGCGACCAAGTCACACACTTGATTGTTAGGAGGAATCACTCCACTCCAAAGCAAGGACACTTGCAAATAATTTTCTGACTAGAAACTTTCTTTTCTCATCTTATTTCTTATTGATAATTATAGATGAATACATTGCATGTGAAATAAACGCCTACACTGAATGCTTAATAACTTCCAATACAAATGACAACTCCCTAGATGACTTCACATCACCCTGTGATCAGATTTATTAGGCTGGAATAACTACCAACAAGACTTATAATTAACTTTGATTGAATAATAAAGATAAATAAAAGACAAATGGACTTATAAATAAATGATACAAATCGCCTATGTGGCTGCCACATAAGTTGCCATTATGCTCCTACATCATTCTCCCTTTCTTGAAAAAGAACTCGTCCTCAAGTTCAACTTCAAAATTCTCCCTCGATCTTTTGGATGTCCAATCATTCCTTTCCATCCCTTTATCTTCAACAATACAATTGAAACCAACATGCTATTGATCATTCTTTTCTCACTCATGATAAATATTGTTGAACAAATTTTGATTTGTAATTTGTTTTGCCAAAGTGTAGCACATGAAGCCAATGCTACAAACAAATCAGCATACTCACTCATTGATCCAAGATTTCCAATTTGAATTACTTCACGTTGCACAAAAGCTTCCCAAATAAAATCATGCATTTTTTCTAGATAAGGAGTCTTAATTTCCATTGATGGACCAAAATCAACATCAAGCTTACCATCAGAAAATAAATATTTGTCAATCCCAAGAAAATCAACATGTGGATTTCTCTCCTTAAGAAATAATGTCTTTACACCCAATTCTTCTATGGCGAAAGGAATAAACCTTACCTCTAAATAATTCTATTCTGTAAAATCAATGATCTTTTGTATTTGAACAAAGAAAGCCTCATCATCATCTTCCACAACTTTACTATTACACAATTCACAATTTTCAACAAGGTAATAATCAAAGATTGGTGGAGAATTCCAATCTACAGTACTATCTTCTTTAGAGCACGCTTTACCATCTATAAATATGTTTGAAACAAAAGAATCCATGGAGGATGGATTCACAATGGTAGTTTCCGAAATAGAACCTAAAGATGTTGAATGGCAATCATTGGAATCATGTTCCTTGCAAAACTTAGCTTGTCTAACTTTGAATTGGAGAGGCTGGAATCTAATTAAGTATTTTATTCATCTTTTGATGGAGAACTTCATAAGATTGCCTCAACTCAATAAGTTCATATTGTATATCAATACTATCGGTGTTCCTTTGATGTCTTGGAGCCATTTCAAATAAGAACCAGAAAATTTGTAACTTTCTGACAGATTGACGTTTGCTCAGTAAATCACAAATATCTCGCTGTAGGAAACTCAAAATCATGATCCACTTTTTTGGCTAGAAACTAGAAAGATAGATCTTTCCAACCATATATGGCATGTAAATTATCCTCATGAGAAATTACAGAATTTCTGAAGAAGATGAACAGACTTTTCTGAAACAGAACAAGAACTTAGGTAGAACGACAGGAATACTAGCTCTAATATCAATTTGATGCAGGCCGAGACCCGAAAGATAGGCTAAATCAAAGATTTAACATAATGATAGGATGAATAGTTTAGGGATGCCACTAAACCGGAGGTAGCGGATGTCACTCAACGCTACTAATCGCGGATGTCATTCAACACGACCAAGTCACACACTTGATTGTTAGGAGGAATCACTCAACTCCAAAGCAAGGACACTTGCAAATGATTTTCTGAATAGAAACTTTCTTTTCTCTTCTTATTTCTTATTGATGATTATATATGAATACATTGCATGTGAAATAAATGCCTACACTAAATGCTTAATAACTTCCAATACAAATGACAACTCCCTAGATGACTTCACATCACCCTATGATCAGATTTATTAGGCTAGAACAACTACCAACAAGACTTATAATTAACTTTGACTGAATAATAAAGATAAATAAAAGACAAATGGACTTATAAATAAATGACACAAATTGCCTATGTGGCTGCCACATAAGTTGTCATTATGCTTCTGCATCAGTCATGGGTATATTGTAATGCAAGGAAATGAAGTTTATTTGGTTTAGGAATGTGGTTATAAACAAAGACGGGTCATTAAGGTCTAAAGTGAAGATAAACCTTTTGAGTGGAGAGCTCATGCTCACATCATTTAAAAATTTAAATGACGTGACCTAGATACACATTTAGATTTCTAATATTTACTTTAAACAACTCATTTTTTACTCTACTGTACTACTTTTATCCGATCATAATTATTTTTGAGCTTACATTCAATACTATTACAAAGTAACAATAAAACAGATACAACAACTTCAACTTTCAAAATAAAGATAGTAGATTGCGATTTTGTGTAACATTATTTTCATATGAAACCATCATTGACATCACTTTTATTGTACATCAAATTATCAATCATAACTTGCCGTTTTAATAGTTGAGAAATTTGTTAGGCTTTATACTTTCTTATTACAAAAAGAATAAACGCGACAAAAAACAAAAAATTAACATTTTCAAATTTATTGAACTGAATGTTGATATAAACCTATTAAGATTGCCCTGGCCAGCCCAATGCAGATACAACTCCAATTGGCATGCATCAGAATCCCCAAGTACTATACTATCTACCATTGTACAGCAAAAATACAAGGCAGCCCCCACTAATTATCAACATCATATGATGCATATGATGAAAAGTAAAAGCAAAAGGTTTGTTGGGTCAATTCGGTTGTGAGTTTGAACTCTTTTTAATTAAGTCCAGGTGTTTGGTTCATTCTGCATCATAAAAAAGAGAAATAATTGGTGAAAGAACGTAGAACGTGGATCCACCTCACCGGCTACATCCACAATGGCCCTCGACCAGTTATATTTTTTAGATTTTTTATTATTTTTATAGGATATCTTTTGGACTTTTACTAATGGAGAACTGTGATTTTCCAATTACATGGACCTAAAATAGCATAAACCTTGCTACCCTTTAAAAAAAAAAAAAAAAACATTACAATAAATCTAGATACACTAATAAATTTCACAACTTTTTTCATAAACATTGGGGTCTACTGTATTCTATGTGAAAATTATATATATATATATATATAGATTACAATATGTCATCTAAAATATGAAAAACGGTTCTGAAAATAATTATGCAGGTCATTAATTATTGAAAGAAAAAATTTATTACCACAACTTTTATCATCATGAGTAACGGATCTATACGAAAATAATAGATTTTTATATGGTCTATGTCACATCACATTGTAGCAAAAATTATGTCTCAAAAGTTATGGTCGTAGAAGAACTCTTGTTAAAAACAAAAAGAGAAAAAGAAAGCAAAACTAACCTAATTACCCAATAAGAATCCCAATAGTACACCTCTCGAAATCTTGATCCTGGAATCATCACCTGCTCAGGCAAAGGAAGAATAGTATTCAATTCTGGTCGCTTATGGACCTCATCAGAGACTTTCCTACTCAAATTCTTCCACAAAGCATGCACCTCCAAAGCCCAGGCTCTCACCTCTGGGTTCTCAACCTTTGGTAAAAACCCCTCAGGTTCAGGCACAAAATCCACTGGTTCAATGTACACCATGTCATTCCCTGCACCCTCAAAATACTTCTCTATAAACCCTTTTAACCCCTCAACCGATAAAGACCCATTTGCAGACTTTCGAAGCTCATCAAAAGCTTTCTCAGTGGTTGACAAGTCCAACTTTAGTGACAAATCAACGTAAAGCTTTGGGTCAAAGTTGGTTTCATTAAAGGTTTTGAGAGCGGCTTCTTGGACACGTTCAAGGAAAGTGACCAAAGGGGTTGTGGGAATCACAGGGCCTGTGTCAGAAGAACTGCAATTTGACAAAGATTCTGTGATTGCCATTGTTGTTGTTAGTTGTGAGAACAATGAGTAAAGTAGTGCGCAGAAGATGTGAAAGAAGGTTGTTTAAAGGTGAGAGTTTGAGTGAAGGTTTAGGATTCCAAAACGAGAAAAGTAGAAAAGATTATTAAACAATTAAGCACGAAGAAGAAGACGAATTATAACATGCCGGCTGTGTAGAATCTATAGATTATAGAATATAGGTATAAAGCGTTCGCGTTTGTTTGCTGTGAAGTATAAAATTTTGTTTGCTTTTTGTGTTTGTTTGTTGTGTGATATTTTATTTTGTTTGCTTTTTTATGTTTGTATGTTTGTAGTCTTGGATCAAAAATTTAGCCACAACTTTTAATTTAAAGTTTTGTTATCTGTGAAGTATAAAGTTTTGTTTGCTTTTTGTGTTTGTTTGTTGTGACATTTTATTTTATTTGCTTTTTTTTTGGTTGTATGTTTTAAGTTTTGGACCAAAATTTAAGCCACAAATTTTAATTTATTAAAAGAAAAATTATGGTTTTACATTCACGGCAAAAAATTTTTCATTTTACTCTTCTAAAATTTACTTTTTTTTTTTTATTTTATATTTTTAATTTCACAAAATACTCAAATAAAATATTATTTTTTTACCACTTTTTATTATTTTCTTCACTTATTTTCTTCGTTGCCTCTCTCTCTCTCTCAAACCCAACCACCATCATCATCATCACTACCCGATCGGCGAACCACTCAGGATCAAAGCAACCCAACATAAGAAAGCCATTCAAGATCAAACCAACCCAAAATCAGAAACTCATTTAAGCCGAAACCCACTCAATCCGAAAACCAAATCATCACCCACCCAAACCGAAACCCACTGATCAAACAACGAGAAATCAATGAGTTGACCGGCGGCGATTTGATCAGACTTCGTGCGGCAGTGGTTTGATCTTGATCAGCGGCAATGGTTTGATCTTGATCAAATGAGAAAAACGGAGAGTGAGGGGAGAGTGATCGGCGGCGTGTGGTTTGATGTTGATCGGCGGCAGTGGTGTGATGTGATCAGGCGAGTTCTTCGTGCAGCAGTGGTGTGATGTTGATCACGGAGAGTGAGGCGTGAGGGACAGTGAGGTGAGAGCCTTACTAAAATATTTATGCAAGTGCTACTGTGTAACTTTTTCTATTTTCTAAAATTTTTACAAGCTGATGTGTTGCTTTACACGGTAAACTAATCAAATATAAACAATATTATATACATTTACATGAAAAATGTACAATTTTGTACACTATTCTTATAAATATATGGTTGAAAGAGAGAATCTATTAGATCCATATATGCAAGTGATAGGCCTCTATTTATAAATTGCCACATTAAAGTTGTAGTAAAGATTATAACTCAAAAGTTGTGAATGTAGAACTCTAGCTAATTGAAAACAAAATGAGAGAAAGAAAGCAACACTGACCTAATTACCCAATAAGAATCCCAATAGTACACCTCTCGAAATCTTGATCCCGGAATCACCACCTGCTCAGGCAAAGGAAGAATAGTATGCAACTCAGGTCGCTTGTGGACCTCATCAGAGACTTTCCTGCTCAAATTCTTCCACAAAGCATGTACTTCCAAAGCCCAGGCTCTCACTTCTGGATTCTCAACCTTTGGCAAAAACCCCTCAGGTTCAGGCACAAAATCCACTGGTTCAACGTACACCAAGTCACTCCCTGCACCCCCAAAATACTTCTCTATAAACCCTCTTAACCCCTCAACCGATAAAGACCCATTTGCAGATTTTTGAAGCTGATCAAAAGCTTTCTCAGTGGTTGAAAAATTCAACTTTAGTGACAAATCAACGTAGAGTTTTGGGTCAAAGTTTGTTTCTTTAAAGGTTTTGAGAGCGGCTTCTTGGACACGTTCAAGAAATGTGATCAAAGGGGTTGTGGGAACTACAGGACCCTTGTCAGAAGAACTGCAATGTGATAAAGATTCTGTGACTGCCATTGTTGTTGTTAATTGTGGCAATAATGAGAAAAGTAGAGCAAAATATGTGAAGGAAAGTTGTTTAAAGTCAAGAGCTTGAGTGGTTGTCATTGTTGGAAAACAGTGAAGGCCTAGGATTTGAGAAAAGAAACCATATATAGGAAGAAAAATTCTTGTGCCACACAAAGACACAATATTGGTGGTTGGTGGAGAGATGTCCTACAGAGGCCCACTATTAGTTCTTTACTTATCACAACTCACCGTACAGGTGAGTTGTAATTAATATTGTGCTTTTTGGTGTGACACAAAAATTACTCATATAGAAAAGGACAAGAAAAGAAGAAGATGAATTACAAGCTTGCCGGCTGTTTAGATTATAATATATGTAAGTATTAAGTGTTGATTTAACATGATTAATTTTACCAATTTATTTTATTATTTAACTTATTTTTGTTATTATTTATGAGTTCTACTGTACTTTTTAGTACTATTTATGAGTCTTACTGTTCTGTTTCAGCTAACTTTCACTTTTATCTATAGGACTTTTAGCAAAAAGTTTTTAATTTCAACAAAATAAGTAGATCCCAAACAGACTATAAGTGTGTGTTTGGTATGATTAATTTTGCCAACTTATTTTACTATTTAACTTATTTTTGCTATTATTTATGAGTCCCATTGTATTATTTTAGCTAACATTTACTTTTATCTATAGTACTTTCAGCAAAAAGTTCTCAATTTCAGCAAAATAAGCGAATCCCAAATAGACCATAAGTTTCAATATTTAACACCGTTTCCCGTAAAATGTATATTAAGCATTTGTTTGGCTACAGTTTAAAAAGCTAGCTTATTTTACTATTCAACTTATTTTTACTACTATTCATGGGCTACAATGCACTTTTTGGTAATATTCATAGGTCTCACTATACTATTTCAGCTAACTTTTACCATTATCTACAGTACTTTCAATAAAAAGTTTTTAATTTTAACAAAAAAAGTAGATTCCAAACAGATCTTAAGTGTCGGTTTGGCAAAGATTATTTTTGCCAACCTATTTTACTATTTAGTTTATTTTTACCAATATTCATGGATCTCACTGCACTTGTTAGTACTATTCATGGATCCCACTGTACTATTCCAGCTAACTTTTACCTTTATCTACAATATTTTCAACAAAAAATTTTCAATTTCAGTAAAATAAGTGAATCCTACACAGATTCTAAGCATTCACTTTTGTTTGCCGATTGCATCAGCTATATAAAGCGTATGTTTGCTTGCTTGAAGTGTTTGTTTATTATTTGGTATTTTATTTCTTTTGCTTTTTATTGTTGTATGTTTTTAGCCAATGACCAAAATTTTTGTCCAAATTATTTATATGAAGACACTAGTAAGCGCAAACAACAAATCCATGACTATTTGATCCTAAGTATCCAGGAAAAGGCAGAATATGTTCAAATAGGATAGCCTCATTAATTTGAGCAAATGATAAATTTTTTTTCCTCTTTTTTTCCACACCACTCACTATTGATAACAATATAGAGGCATAGAATTACGACAAAAGGTACCCATAAAAGCCTATTTCAATTAAATTTTATATTTTAATTTTAATTAACTATTATGATTTTGTTGTTTTTCACTTTTCTTTTTTAAAAAAATGAAATAAAAGGAATGACATGTTATACACTATAATTGTGTTGACTATAGACACAATTACTCTTGTTACATTACCGATTGTCTTAAAAGTTTAAGCTATAAGGAAATTGTGAGTTTAATCTCTTAACCATAATTCTAACATTCTCCCTCATTTGTGGGCCTAAACTTTCCCTTAATATTACTCTTGTTACATTACCGATTGTCTCAAAAGTTTAACCTATTAGGAAATTGTGAGTTTAATCTCTTAACCATAATTCTAACACTCTCTCTCACTTGTGGGCCTAAACTTTCCCTTAATAAATGAGGGCCCAACAAGTGGGAATTTAACATTTTAAATAGGAGGTAGAGTGAAGATGGAGATCAAACTCAGGATCTCCTGCTCTGATACCATGTTAAATTGCTGATTGTTCCAAAAGTTTAAACTATTAGGAAATTGTGAGTTTAATCTCTTAACCATAATTCTAACAACTCTTTTGTTTTAATAATTACCAATACGAAACTGTGATTTGCCAAATATTTTTTTTGGTGAACAAAAAAAAATTATTTGGGTACTATTACAGTTCTTGTCACTTTATTTTGAGTACTATTACATAATAGGAATACAAATCTTCTATTCCATTTTTTATTTTATTTTTTATCAATCACAATTTGTTGTGTATTTGATTTTTTTTTTTTTTTTTTTTAACTTTAAAACCATAATTTCCAAAATCTCAATAGAGAGTGGTAGAGGCAATTACGGTACTTTATTATGAACAAAGAACATTGAGTTTAGTTTGAGATTTTTTTTTTGTTGTTGGGTGCAACCATTGATATCAATAATATGATCGATTATGATTAGAGTAACATTGTTTTATTGACATCAATTTTATAACGCCTCTTGTCTATTGTATCTCTAGATTCTCTACCCCTATTATTTTATTTTTTGCCTTTTAACTCTACAATTGCAACTTGTTCCAATGCACAATTTGTGACTATGGTAGGACTATATTATAAGTAACATTATCAATGTTAACATATAAAAGGGGCATTTGGTTTCGCTTAATGTTAACTTAAAAAAATAAAATAAATAAATAAGAAAGAAAAGGAAGCGGGAAGACAAAAAGACTGAGTTTGGTAGTTTGATTCAGAGAGTTGGTGGGTCTGATTGCTGGTTTGAAGTTGAACCTATCATTTAGTGAATAGAGGAAAAGATAGGAAATGTGGTGACTAAAAAAAACTTCTCTATCGAGGTTCTTAAATTTTTTTTTTGGCTAAAATGCAAAACTGACCCTCTAAGTTTCACCTTTTGTCATTTCAGTCTTCTAACTTTAGTTTCGGTCAATTCAGTCATTTAAGTTTCAAAAGTGTCTCAATTCAGGCCTTTTACTAACTTCTGTTAATGCTCTACCGTTAAGTGCTTTTTTTTTTTTTTTTTTTCCTTCTTCAGTTTTTATATTAAAAAAATGCAGAAAACTAATTATATAAAAAAAAAAAAAAAAAACTGGGCTCAGTGAACAACTTTGTTCCCCTAGCCACTCTCTCTAGGTTGGACCTAAGGAGCTCCTCTCCAAGATTCGTTAATGGCCAACAACCAAGGTCAACCGGTCTCTACTCCTTACCGGTCACTGCTGACTATCCTTGCTTGGTGGTGGTTGTCTTTCTCTTTACTCGGTTCAAATAGGTCAGTCTTCCTCTCTCTACGTTTCCTCATCGAACCCTCATTGGAGTTCTAACCCACGGTTGGGCTATGGTGTTTCGTTGGTGTACGACACTCTGTACCCAAACCCATTTGGGCCTGGGACTCTGATATGAAGGTGCGACCTATGAACCTGACCCTTTTCTACCTAAAAGCCCAGCCCCTACCCACACAAACTGCGGGCCCAAGTTTTGCTACCTAATCCTTGCTCGGCAAACCTTTCCCGAGCAATGAAGAAAGAATGACGTTCAAACACACCATCCCTTGCATACCTGGCAGTGCCTTAGGAATCATCACTGCTAAGCATATCTACGGAAGTGGGAACCAAGTTCTAAAGCCACTCTCACCACATTCCACTCCCACCTAACCACCCACTTATGATTAATGATATTGGACCTCCTGTTGCACTAACCATGGAAGTGATCATAGTCTTTCCACTAATTTAGAGCTATAAATATGAGAAGTTGGAGGAAGAAAAGGGGTTGTTGTTGAAAGGTTCTCAAGAAATAGAGAGAAAAGAGTGACTGAGAGAGAGAGAGAGAGAGAGAGAGAGAGAGAGAGTTTCATTGAGTCTTAGTGCCGAGAACAACCTATAGTAGGAAATTCTAAACCCACTTTACAAATAAGTTGTGAGCCCAAGTGAGGTTAGGCCCAATAGCCTCATTTCAGGCGCACATAATTGGCGCCGTTTATGGGAATCTCCTACAGAGCTGTGGTTGTGCCGAGACTTACGCACAAGAATATGTCTGGAAGACGTTCTGGGAGTGACACTGAAAACGGTTTAGTGGGATCTTCTCGGGGATCCTCCTGGCGAGAACGGAGGAAAAAAAGAAGTTTTGCTACCTAATCCTTGCTCGACAAACCTTTCCCGAGCAATGAAGAAAGAATGACGTTTAAACACACCATCCCTTACATA
The DNA here is from genome assembly GCA_023621385.1 of Quercus gilva. Lineage (NCBI taxonomy): Eukaryota > Viridiplantae > Streptophyta > Magnoliopsida > Fagales > Fagaceae > Quercus > Quercus gilva. The sequence goes on along the minus strand of CM042474.1, from coordinate 30,815,588 downwards.
CCTGGCAGTGCCTTAGGAATCATCACTGCTAAGCATATCTACGGAAGTGGGAACCAAGTTCTAAAGCCACTCTCACCACATTCCACTCCCACCTAACCACCCACTTATGATTAATGATATTGGACCTCCTGTTGCACTAACCATGGAAGTGATCATAGTCTCTCCACTAATTTAGAGCTATAAATATGAGAAGTTGGAGGAAGAAAAGGGGTTGTTGTTGAAAGGTTCTCAAGAAATAGAGAGAAAAGAGTGACTGAGAGAGAGAGAGAGAGAGAGAGAGAGAGAGAGAGAGAGAGAGAGAGAGAGAGCTTCATTGAGTCTTAGTGCCGAGAACAACCTATAGTAGGAAATTCTAAACCCACTTTACAAATAAGTTGTGAGCCCAAGTGAGGTTAGGCCCAATAGCCTCATTTCAGGCGCACATAATTGGCGCCGTTTATGGGAATCTCCTACAGAGCTGTGGTTGTGCCGAGACTTACGCACAAGAATATGTCTGGAAGACGTTCTGGGAGTGACACTGAAAACAGTTTAGTGGGATCTTCTCGGGGATCCTCCTGGCGAGAACGGAGGAAAAAAAGATGCGAAGATAGGGATCATGAATGAGAGGCAAAACGGTTCGGTCTTGGAGAGGAGTCGTATCAAACACAATGAATGGTGTCGAGTGCTTCAGGGCACAGACAATTTGATGAAAGAGATGAGAAGCTTGAACAGTTACGCAGGCTGGTGAGAGATCTGGAGTTGGAAGCAGAGGGCAGGTATTGGAGAAGGGACCGAAACAACCGAGAGCGAAGATCTAGTACGGGAGAAGATCATCATGAGACGGGGTCCAATCAATCTGGTTCCCGCTGGCACCGAGAACGTTCACATTCATGGGAGTCCCATTTACATTAAGACCATTTGCAGGAATCTCGTCAGCGCCGGGACCGTTCACGTTCATGGGAATATGCAGATCGAGGTTAGATTCCCCAGAAGAACGACGGCCCCATAATGCAGTCATGGATGCAATGAGCCGCGCCTATGCAGAGCTGCTTAGTCGCCGTTTTCAACCGACAATGAGCGAGCCCCAATGCCAGACAGGTTTACACGCCCTCCATTCAATTCCTACAATAGGAAAACGGACCCAGTAGAGCATGTCAGCCATTATATCCAGATGATGTCTTTGCATACTCGTAATGATGCGCTGATGTGCAAGGTGTTTCCCTCAAGCCTCAGCCCCATCGCTTTGAGATGGTTTAATAGGTTATAGAAGGGCTCCATCCACAATTTCGCCGAGTTGATACAGGAGTTCAGAGTTCGGTTTGTAACATGTAGCCGGGTACCACAACCGGTAGACATATTGCTATCCATGAAAATAAGGGTAGGGGAAACCCTTCGCAGTTACGCCAGCCAATACTGAGAACTTTACAATGAGATCAGCAGGGGCAATGAGAAGATTGCTGCAAGCATCTTTAGGATGGGATTGCTCGAGAATTCCGGAATACGGGAATCATTGACAAAGAAGCCTCCTGAGGACATAAGGCAGCTGATGAGGTATATTGAAGAGTACAAACGATTGGAGGATGATCGGCTGCAAAGCAAAGGTAAGGCGCTAATGACAAATCGTCCTCGGCAGGGTGGCTTTCCACCCAAGACCCGAGGGAGTTTAAGGATTCAGGAGCTGGAAGCACAAGTAGGGAAATGAATGTAACGTTTAAGAAGCCAGTGCATAGGATTGTAGATAAAATTAAAAACGAACCATACTTCAAGTGGCCGAACAAGATGGGGGGTGACTCATCAAGGAGGAATCAGAACTTGTACTGCACTTACCACAAAGATAAAGGCCATACTACCTAGTAATGCCGCGTTTTGAGGGATCATCTCGGGCAGCTGACTAAGGCCGGGTATTTAAAGGAGTTTGTGATAAATGCAAGGGACTGAGGAACAGGGCAAGATGCTCCACAAAGGGCGAACCCCCTTCCACCCCCACTAGGGATAATTGAGGTTATCCATACTGCCCCGGGGGGCCTTACTGCAGCAAGAGAGAAAGAAGTATTAACTGTAGTATCGGCGGAAGGTAGCTCGAACACACAGTCGTTAGGAAAGAAGATAAAGCTCGCTCGGGAGCCTATTGCTTTCGATGATAATGATTTGGAAGGAACGATTTAGCTGCACGACGATGCGTTAGTAGTCATGGCCCGAATAGGTTGCTTCTTAGTGAAGAGGGTAATGATAGACCAAGGAAGTGGGGTCGAGATAATGTATTCGGATCTGTTCAGGGGGCTTGATTTAGGAACGAAGACCTTGTGAAGTATAGTACACCCTTGGTCGGGTTTGATAGTAAAGTGGTAATTCTCGAGGGGCAAACCTTGTCCGTAAATACGGAAGGCAAGGAGGTGGTGGTAACATTTATAGTGGTTGCTTCATTCTCTCCATACACGACGATACTAAGGAGGCCATGGATCCACGTAATAGGGGCTGTTCTGTCTACCCTGCATGTTAAAGTTAAATTTCCTACCTAGAAGGGCATTGCTGTAGTAAGGGGAAGCTAGCAGACTATTAGACAATGTTTGGTTGCCATAGTCAACTAGAGGAAAGAGCAAGCCAACCCGAAGGGTCAGGCCGAGCAAACAGACCCGTCAAAAGGGGTTCCCTTTATAGCAACTACAAGATCCGCAAGAGGAGAAGGGGGTTGGCTATGCCAAGGAAATGATGAAGGTGAGGATATTGCTAGATGTTGACAAATACTTCCAAATTGGAGAAGGCATGTATGACAAGGACAAGATAGAGATGTTGTTGTTCCTTGTACAGAACGTGGATGTGTTTGCATGGAGTCCGTATGAGGTGCCTGGTGTGGATCTCGAATTCATCATCCATAGACTTAATGTAGACCCTTCATTCCCTCCAAGGAAGCAGAAGCCAAGGAGATCGGCCAAAGAGCATGCTAAGGCAGTGAAGGCGAAAGTTCATAGGCTGAAAGAGGCTGGGGCAATAACAGAAATCTACTTCTTGGAATGGCTAGCAAATATTGTGGTAGTGAAAAAGAAAAAGAACGATAAGTGGAGGGTTTGTGTAGATTTTACGGATTTGAACCAGGCATGTCCAAAAGACCCGTTTCCCATGCCGAAGATCGACCAGTTGGTAGATGCCACGTATGGACACCCGAAAATGAGCTTTTTGGATGCCTTTCAGGGGTATCACTAGATCGTCCTAGCCCCCGAGGACCGAGAGAAGACAGCATTCATCTCCCCGGAAGCCAACTATCATTATACTATGATGCCTTTTGGATTAAAAAAATGTCGGGGCTACGTACTAGCAGATGATGACGAGGATGTTCCGGGATAAAATAGGACAAACGGTTGAAGTGTACATTGATGACATAGTGGTGAAAAGCAAGCAGGAGGCGCGGCATATAGAGGATCTCCGGGGTGTGTTTGAGGTACTTCGGCAACATAAGTTATGCCTTAATGCCGAGAAGTGTGCTTTTGGCGTGGGGGCTGGTAAATTCCTAGGATATCTGATCACCAACCAGGGAATAAATGTAAACTCGGACCAAATATAAGCCATGAAGCATCTTAAGCCACTGAGCAATCCGAAAGAAGTACAAGTATTGACGAGGATGCTAGCTGCCCTTAACTGATTCATCTCCAAATTCGCTGATCGATGCCGATCATTCTATCAGCTTCTAAAGAAGTGGAAAGGATTTCAATGGGATGAAGAATGCGAAAGAGCTTTTCGAGATTTGAAGGATTACTTGATGCAAGTGCCCATGGTCATGGCACTAGAGCTCGAGGAAGATTTATTCATGTCAATGTCCAATCATTCAGTGAGTGCCGTACTGCTCAGGGACCAAGGAGTGCAGCAACTCGTGTATTACATCAGTAAGACTTTGGTTGATGCTGAGACAAGGTACTTACCCTTGGAGAAATTGGTGTTAGCCCTAATACATGCTACGAGGAAGTTGTTGCATTATTTTCAGGCCCATACTATGTATATCCTGACTGAGTATCCCTTACAATCGTTGTTGAAAAGATCAAACTTCACGGGCCAAATAGTTAAATGGGGGACTCGGCTAGGCTCTTTTGACATACGGTACCGACCACGGAGTTCGGTGAAGGGCTAGGTCCTTGCTGATTTTGTTGCAAGGTTTTCTCTTAAGAACGACGAGGGAATGGTCTGTCATGTGGACGGAGCATCTAGTGCCTTGGGGTTAGGAGCCGGGATTGTTATCATTACTCTAGAGGGAATAAGGTTAGAACATTCTTTTAGGCTGGGGTTTAGAACCTCTAATAACGAGGCCGAGTACAAAGCCTTACTTGCTGGATTAAGAGTTGTTTTCGAAATGGGAGCCCGGGATGTAGAGGTATATTCGGATTCTCGGTTTGTTGTTAACCAAGTTTAGGGAACCTTTGAAGCCTAAGATCTCCGGATGAAGGCATACTTGCAATCCGAAAGGCAGATTATGAACAAGTTTGGCACGGAGAAGGTGTCCTAAGTGGGCTGAGCGCAAAATAGACATGCTGATTCCTTTGCCACGCTAGCATCGTCAATGACAGAGGAGGTCCCTCGGCTGATCAAAGTAGAACTAATAGTAGAATCGAGCATTGGTGTGATAGATAGTGTTGGCATTGTTGGGGTTGATGTTGCCATGATTGCAGTGACTGAGCCATGTTGGATGGACCCAATAATTGAATTCATGGCTGAGGATCTAGTCCTGAATGACGAAAAGGAAGCCAATAGGGTTTGCTGAATAGCACCTCCGTACTAGTTATCAGCAGATCGCAAGTTATACCAGATATCTTTCGGGGGGCCGTACCTTTTGTGTTTGCACCCAGAAAAGGTGAGTGAACTTCTGGCTAAGCTGCATGGTAGAGTGTGTGGCAGTCATGTGGGGGGGGGGGCATTCGTTGTCACACCGAGTGATGACTCAGGGATTTTGGTGGCCACAGATGCAAAAGAACGCCACCGAATATGTTGCGGAAGTGTGAACAGTGTCAAAAGCATGCCCCATTGATCCATTGGCTAGCAAGTCATCTGAATCCGGTCAGCAGTCCCTGGCCCTTTGCATAGTGGGGGCTGGATATTCTTGACCCATTTCCCCGAGTAACGGGCAATCGAAGGTTTGTATTAGTGGCCGTCGATTACTTCACCAAATGGGTGGAGGCAAAAGCTTTAGCTAACATTTGAGACGTGGACGTCAAAAAGTTTGTATGGAGAAACATAGTCACGAGGTTTGGGGTGGTAGACTCACTAATATCTGATAATGGGTTGTAATTTGATAGTAAAGTTTTTCGTGCGTTTTGTAGTAATCTCGGCATCAAAAATAGGTATTCCACACCAGCCTATCCACCAAGCAATGGTCAGGCTGAAGCCACTAACGAAGCGATCTTGAACGGGCTGAAGAAAAGATTGGACGGTGCAAAAGGTAGGTGGGCTGAGGAGCTACCTAACGTTTTGTGGGCGTACTGAACAACCCCTAGAAGGTCCACGGGAGAGACTCTGTTTTCCTTGACGTAAGGAGCTAAAGCGGTGATACCAGTCGAGGTAAACCTTTACAGTGCACGAGTTGTAGGGTTCGACCCCGCACAAAATGATGAGCTGATGGTGGAACGCTTGAACTGGTTGGAAGAGTGCTGGGAAGCGGCGACTATACGGCTGGCAGAGTATCAGCAAAAACTTGCTCGGCGCTATAACCGAGGTGTAAAGACAAAGGAATTTGGCGTTGGAGATTTGGTATTGAGGAAAGTCGTGGGGAATATGCGAGATACAAATGCCAGGAAGTTAGCCCAGACTTGGGAAGGGCCCTATAGAGTTACTGCCATCGCTGGCGCGGGAGCGTATTATTTGGAGGACCTGGACGAGAGACCATTACCTCGGCCGTGGAATGTCCATAATTTGAAGAAGTTTTATCACTGATCGGCTGTACGCTAAGTTGTAAGTTGAATGTAATATCGTGTATGTGTTTTACTAATGAAAATGGTGATATTTACTCGTGCAGACATACTTAATTCTATTATTGATCCTTGGTTCGATCCACATCACCGAGCAGGTAGAAACCTTAAAAATTATTCTAAGGACAAAAGCCTGATCCTCGGTTCGATCCACATCACCGAGTAGGTGGAAACCTTAAAAATCATTCTAAGGATAGAAGCCTGATCCTTGGTTCGATCCATATCATCAAGCAGGTGGAAACCTTAAAAATCATTCTAAGGACAAAAACCTAATCCTCGGTTCAATCCATCTCACTAAATAAACGGGCGGAAGCCTTAGGCAACATTTAAAAGGGAAAAACACGCTTCTCGGTTTGGCCAATTCATCGAACATGTCTAAACCTTGCGCTAAAGCATATATATTCAAAGGACAGACAATTTATGCCGAGATGATACCTGGGACGAAAACTTGCCATACAATTCCAATAAAATCACCTAGCTAAAATTATCCAAGGGCGGGGGCCTACATCTTGGCTCTCTCTATCACATATCTAATGTAAGAAAGCTAATATGTGCTGAAGGGTTTTTCCAATGCCGAGGATCCGACTTATTCTACTCCTCCCAACCTAATTGCTAGAGGGGCATATATGTGCAGAAGATAGAAAAATGTATAGCCAACCGCATAGTATTAAGCATTCACCAAAAACAGTCAGGATAAATGGTTGGCAAAATAAGCCTTAATCAAACAAACCAATGTCTTGTCACCAAAACTTGATGACCATATAAATATTTAACTCAGAAAAGAAATAATTGCTTGGCCACTACAACCCGGTGGCATAGGCAAATTTACTAAGGAAAAGAAATTACTTAGACAAGGGAAAAAGCGAAAATAAACAGCGAGAGTCTGATTCGGCAATTACAATGTGGGGTCGGCGGGCTGTACCTGGGCGTTGGTTTCGATCGACTGCAGGTTTGCTGGGGGCTGTAGGAGGTCCTGGCCGAGTTGATCTTCATCACGGGGGTTACTGGTGGCTTCCATTTCATCTAACTCCGCATGAGAGCCGATCTGCTTCAGCAAATCCCTCAGACTGGTCATCTCTTCTTCGTCGGTAGACCCCGGAGGATTTTGCACGACTGGAGCAAGGTTCGGGAATGGGATTTGATCGGGATCTCTTAAGGGGGAATCCTTGGGGACTCCTAAGACTTGCAAAGCTGCCAACCAACCTTCCTCGAAGCCTAGCTTCTGGGCATCCCTAATAACAGGCTTAGCAGAGTTCTCCGCATCAGCAAATCCCTCGTTATACCATTTGTTCTCGCATGCCTCTAGAGCTGCCCTTAAGTCGGCCAATTCCTCGGCCTGTGCAATGTTCTCACTCGCGGCCTACGCCAATTTTAGTTTAGTCTCCCCTAGCTTGGCCTGCAGCTTTGAATATTTCTTTTCCGCAGCCGCCCTGGCCTTTTTGGCCACAGCAGCCTTTTTCTCTGTAGTTGTAGCAGCCACAACTTCCTCCCAACCGGCATCCTCAGCTAGATCCTTCAATCATCCGTCGAGTATATATGCTAGTTGAGCGGCCTGATTGAGTAACAACGATAAGTATGAAAACAGGAAAAATGAGCCAGTGATGCTAAAATACAAAAAAAAAAAAAAGAAAAAAAAAAGAAAAAAAAAAGGAGAAGAAACAATAACAACAAAAGTTTATTGCGATGGTATGCCATTATAACCTCCTCCCCATGGATTCGTCATTGCCCTCCTTAAAAGCGTGCACGTCCTTAGGCAAAAGAAGTCTACGCGCCAGAGATTGGGCTACACGACCCTTCTCTCCTTTCTCCCATACTCGTGCACACGCATCAGAAGGAAGAGGCTTGCTGTCTTACTGGAATGTGGGCTACCACTCCGGTGCAGCTCGGGAGGAGGATGCCATGTTCGTTCCGGTCTAAGCCGTAGGCTCACGAATGACAATGCCACTTGATGGCTAGGGAGGGATCCTTGTGGGCTCGTCACTCGGGCCAATGGGAGTCTGTCTGATAGTACGTGGCCTCTTCCGCTGCCGACTAAGTGCAGGAGGCAGAGGAGGAGGGGTCTGGCCACGACCCTAAGGCGGTTGTTGCTACTTGGTTGGTCTGACATTGGGAACGAAATGACTGATTGTCATCGTCTTGCGTGTCACCATGTTTTCGCTTGGATGGTTTCGGTTTCAAAGTGAGTAGTAGGTTCGACGGTTACTTCCTCGGCTTCCTGAATGGGAGCCTCGGGGCCAACTAAGGCTTCAAGTTGGGGAGGGACTTCCGGCTGAACTTGCTCGTGTGCCCGTTCTCGGCAGGCTCAGGACACACGCTTGGCCGACTCGTCCCGTATTGGTTCACGCTCGTCAAAACAGATGTACTGAGGACCAATGTCACGGGCCTTTCCTGCTGTGAATTTTGGGGGAAGGAAATTCGCGTGATGTACGTCGATGTAGGATAAGAGAGGACTATCAACTAGTAAAGATTGGTTGAAAGCTTGCCAAGTAGAATACACGGGATCAACTCCAAGAATCAAATGGGACGCTCGGAGCTATCTGTCCGAATGAACAATTTCGGACCCGCGCACAAATTTCAAATCCCGTACATACGCTACCCTAATATTTGGGATGAACACTCTATCGTCTACAACAAAAAATATCGCGAATAAGTATCGAAGCAAGCGAAACCATTACAACATGAAATGTATATCTACATATAGTAATGAATAGAAAATAAAAGCAAGTTAATGATCAGTACGAACCCACTTCGTGCCTTGTGAGGAGGCAGGGGATTTCATCGGCAAACCAATTGCCGCGCACCCGAACAAACTCTCCAGCAGAATTCCTATTTGAGTCAGGTAGGTAGGAGATCACCCGTACCCTCATATCTCTAACTTTTAAGTAATAGTTTGTTTTCTTATTCCCACATAAACTGTACATGTGGTTTATGTCATGATGGTCTAACTGTAAACCGAACATCTGATTCAACCTACTCACACAACTAACTACCTGGTAAAAGTTGGGGGGAAGTTAGTCGGGGCACAGCCTATAGTACCTAAGAGTATTAAGCAAGAGAGGGTCCACGAGAAATCTAACCCCACCCTCCAGAATTGCCATCAAAGGGGAAAAATTAATGTTGGCCCCTTTGTGGATAGTGATTTTGCTCTCATGGTAATATGTTACATCCACATCATCAGGGATGTTAAAACCTTGCCTAAAAGTGGCCAAAGACGCCTTCATATTTAGAAGAAAGGCATACCCCATCCCAAACTCTAAAAAAAAAATGAATGAAGGAAGAGTTGGAAATAAAGAGAAGAGGTAGAGAATTTACTTTGGGCTCTAAGAAAGGGAGAAATTCTGGGCTGGAGGATAAACGCACAGATGAATGCATGGTAAAGAGGGAACTTAGAGAGTGGAGAGTGAAAAAGTAAAAGAATGATTTAGAATGCACTATTTATAGGGACCAAAGGGAAGTAAGCAACGGTTATCCAGCAATAATGAGGATTAATTAGCAAACCTTACAGATACCAATGCAACTGACGTTTGCACCACCTCGGTTCACGAACCATCAGGTAATGATGACGACTGAACTGAACGGCCCAATCCAACACACCTTTTGAGAACACATTAATAAGTTTCTGAAGTACCCCAGATGTTCCCTCATTGAACTTCTCGGGTAACGAGTGCCTTTTTGGATTCCTTGATTCTTGCCGAGGTTCGGGCACGAATTAAGGGGGGCTAATGTATGGCACTCTGTACTCAAACCTATTTGGGCCTAGGACTCTGATATGAAGGTGCGGCCCATGAACCTGACCCCTTTCTACCCAAAAGCCTAGCCTGAACCCACACAAACTGCAGGCTCAATTTTTGCTACCTGATCCTTGCTTGACAAACCTTTCTCGAGCAATGAAGAAAGAATGACATTCAAACACACCATCCCTTGCATACCCGGCAGTGCCTTAGGAAACATCGCTGCTGAGCATATCTGCGGAAGTAGGAACCAAGTTCCAAAGCCACTCTCACCACATTCCACTCCCACCTAACCACCCACTTATGATTAATGATATTGGACCTCCCGTTGCACTAACCATGGAAGTGATCATAGCCTCTCCACTAATTTAGAGCTATAAATATGAGAAGTTGGAAGAAGAAAAGGGGTTGTTGTTGAAAGGTTCTCAAGAAATAGAGAATAGAGAGAAAAGAGTGACTGAGAGAAAGAGAGAGAGAGAGAGCTTCATTGAGTATTAGTGCCGAGAACGACTCATAGTAGGAAATCCTAAACTCACTTTACAAATAAGTTGTGAGCCCAAGTGAGGTTAGGCTTAATAGCTTCATTTCAGGCATGCATAGTTGGTTTCAAAGTCTTTTGGATTTGGTGAACAACCTGGTTAATCTCCCTCTCTGATTTGGTCTGTGTCGTTGGATTCTTTCTCTCCAATCCAATATGGGTGTCCTTGGATTCTTTCTCTCTCTGATCTGATTTAGGTTTTCAAGTTTAGTTTTTAGTCAAATCTTTTCTTATTTTTGATTTTGTTTGTAAAAACCAAAATGAACCACAAAAAAAGAAAAACCCAGAAACATTGTTTCATTGTTGAATAAATAATCATTGTTTGTGGGTAGGGAATTTGTAAATTGTATATGTTACTGATGGTTGATGTTAGATAATTGTTTGCTGTGCTTTGTTTTGAATTTGTATATTAAAATTTTGGGTCCATTTGGATGCCATTTTTGGTTGTGTAGATATTGCTCTATTAGATGCAACCGAATATAAAAGAAACAAGTGCCTCCTATAGACTTGAATGGTTGTTCCACTGTTAAACATTTTATGAACAAAAAATATATATATATATATATATATGAAGATTGCATAATAAAGGAAAGCAATGGTCTCCATATAAAACAAGCAAAGAAATTTTTTGTTGTTTGTGTGGTGGGTTTGTGGTGTGTTATGGGATTTCTTAATTTAAAAAAAAAAAAAATTTAAATTAGTTTTCTGCATTTTTAAATATAAAAATCTGAAGAAGAAAAAAAAAAAGCACTTAACAGTAGAGTATTAATAGAAGTTAGTAAAAGGCCTGAATTGAAACACTTTTGAAACTTAAAGGATTGAATTGACCGAAACTAAAGTTAGAGGACTGAAATGACAAAATGTGAAACTTAGAAGGTCAGTTTTACATTTTTACCTCTTTTTTTTTTTTTTTAATTTTTTTTTTATGGAACTAAAAGGTAGAATCTTTATTGGTTTCAGTATAGAATTACAAGATTCAGCAAAAAAAAAGGAGCATAAAATTACATGCAACATTGAAATACGCTTTACTGCAACATTGAAATAAGTTTTGCTGCAATTGATTAATATATTGTGGTCCCTGCTATGTATATTTTGGTTCTCATTATTCTAGCACTTGTAGAGTATTGCAATTAATATAAATATATCAACTACAAAAGACTGTCCCAACTCCCAATTAAAAAAAAGGAACTTTGTATACTTGCCTACTCATTTGTAGATGAATGATTACATTGGATTTAAAAAAAAAAAAAAAAGGAACTTAAACCAATTGATATATCAACTACAAACATAATGTGAAATGTAAAACCAATGAAATGCACAAGAAGACTGTCAAACTCTGTTGCAGAAGTGCAGGTTGTAGTCTCCAACTCTCAATTCAAAGCTGAAGTTTTTAATTGGGTTCCTGTAAGTGCAAACATGGCTGCATATTCCCTGTCTCATTGGTCACTTGTAAATTCATTCACAAGTTATTTTGATGTTTTCCCTGTTTTGCTGTTGTTTTGTGTTTGCCCTCCCTGTTCTGGGTTGCCTTTCTTGTCATGGGCTAAAAATGGTCTTCTTTTCATTAAAAAAAAAAAAAAAAAAAAAAGATTTATATATAGAACAGTGAAGCATATTACCACGTATCTCCTTCTAGTTGCTATTTTATTTTTCATTCTATTTTGTTTTAAACCAGCCGGTCTTAATAACCAAGGGATGACTCAATGGAAGAAAATGTTATTCCTAGCGTGCCCATGGAAATTTCACCATCAAAAGCCGTGGAGTTTGAATAAGTTGAGATTGCCTACGATTTTTATAATGAGTATGGAAGAAGGGAAGGTTATAGTATTAGAAAAGAATGCATGAATAAATGCACAACAAAATATGGAAAAGTTACTTTGAGGAAATTTGTGTGCAGTAAGAAGGGAGTTCACAGCACAGACAACCAAGATCTTAAAACTAAAAAGCTTTGTGCAGAAACAAGATATCGGATATGGGTGTGAAGCACGTATGGATATTTACACTTAGGGTCCGTTTGGATACAATTGAAAACTGAAACTGAAAACTGAAAAACACTGTAGCAAAATAATTTTTAAATATGTAAATAGTACGGTGGGACCAATTTTTAATGAAAAAGTTGTTAAAAAGTAGAATTTATGGATTCGTAAACAGTGCACATTGTGCACTATTCATAGGAAAAGTCAATTGTTTCGGCTGAAAAGGATTAAAAAAAAAAAAAAACTGAAGAAACGCAGACGTGCACGCTTCCCAAACGCACACTTAATCAAGATAGCAGCAAATATGTGGTGACTGAATTTATTGATGGGCATAACCACTAACTTCATCTCTAAGCAACTGTAAACATGAATGGTCTATTGTTTATATTGTTTTTTAGATTTCTTTTTTTTTTTTTTTATCTCCTTTTTTGTCATTGATCTTTTAAAGATTTAAAACTAAAAGTTTTATTGAATAAATTGACTAAAAGTTCTCTTTTTCATTCTTCAGAAAGATGAAGATGGGGGAAGAAGTAACAAATGCTATAAGGGTAGCGCGTCTAAGGAAAATTATTGAATATTTGAGAGTACAATAAATGTGTACTTTATCCTCTCACATAAATTGTGAGTCTCACAAAAAATTTAATTAGTGAAACTCACAATTATAATAGAGGCAGGAGTATACATTTATAGTACTCTGGGAGTAAACAATAATTATCCCGTCTAAAAATATTCATAACCCAAACTATGGAAAAAAAAAAATGAAATTAAATCCGTGTAAAGAAGAAAGTGAAATCTATCTTACTTGAACATTAAACTACCCAGAGTTATAATTACTTCAACTGTGTAGATAGAGAAAAAATGTATATATCTTAGCAAAGTAACTTCTTTCTGTTAAAAATTATATACGTCAAAATAACTTGCTAACTATTCCACTTCCCCACTAGGGGTTTTTTTCAATCTAACGCTAAAAACACAATGCCTGCAATGTCTCTTTGTCATCTTGGGCACTCATAAAACATGGCTTCCCAACTTCAACCCTTTGCACATGTACAATATTTCTACTGAATGTGATGGAGATGTTTTCAGATTTCTTTGTGCTAATGCAACTAATATAGTTATTGAGAAGGTACTCACATTTTGCTCCCCAAATTCTTCCTGCAGGCCTTCAACAGCAGATCCAACCCGTTCGGGATTAGAAGGTGGGTGTGTGTGTGTTGTTTTTTTTTTTTGAGAAGAATAGAAGTTCTGTATATTGATCAAATGATATAAATGAATCAGTACAGTATATGTTCAGCACTAGAGCTATTTATTATGAGCAGATCCAACCCGTTTGGGATTAGAAATTCTGTGATAGAGTGGGAAAAGGAAGGAGAAGACTTTATTATGAGCCAAAAGGTTTTGAAATAAAAGAAAAGAAGTCACAAAGCTGTTTGGTGGACATGGTTAAACACATGTTTTCAGTTTTTAAACAACATTGCACGTATTTTTACACATTTTCATTCACACGTATTTCTACGTATGTTTTCAAACAACAAAACACATATTTTTAAACACATGTACCAAACACCCCTTGAGATTTTTTTTTTGAAGCACTTCCACAAATCCCCACAACCAATGCCCCCATGGAGGGACCCTATGATATCATATTCCTCTTCTTCGATAAACATATTTTATAGAGGCATATTCTATCATATTACTGTGTTGGTTTCTCCACAACCCTGCTATACTACAGTCTGGTTGTGCTAGTACTAGTACATGTCCCCACGCTTTGATATTCGGATATGCTTTTATGACCACAAGTGCTGCTTATATCAAAATTAACAATTGCATTTAGGTAAGTTCTTGGATCTAAAACTTGGATTTACCGGGTTATGTTAACAGGTGCTTGCAATTGTTAATAAATTTATATATATCTAAAAGCTGAAGTGTAACACTTAATATTGCCTATGCTCACATTGCGTCACCTCATTCTCCACGTCATTGCCTGTATAATCATTCTTTTTCTTATTTAATTTTTATTCCTAAATTTTGTTGACAATTTTAGAATATATATATATATATATATATATTTTGAGAATGTATTAATAAATATATAAATAGATTGACTTTACACATTCATCTTTGGTAGTTTTATCTTTATATATAACTTTGCATTTATAAATTCATCTACTATATTTAGATGTTTATAACTAAACAATAAAATCAATGAAGAATTTAAAACCAAAAACAATGTCTATACATATCTATCTATACTATTATATAATAATGGAAGATTTAAAATAAATTTTACAAAGCTCTTTTTGTGCCATGTCATTAGCAGCCTTTTTTTATTTTTTATTTTTAGTTTTTTTACTTTGTTTAACCTTTCATTTTCTTCAACAATTGTCTTCTTCTTTGTTCAATTTTTCATCTTCTCCAATCATGTCTTCCTAAATTTTTCATTTGATTTCATTTGTATCTTCATAAATTCTACAGTTTCACTTTTTTGAACCTTTCATCTACTTCCATCATTCTTACCCTTCATCTTCATAAATTCTACGGTTTTATTTTTTTGAACCTTTCATCTGCTTCCACCCTTACTCTTCCAACTTGATTTTCTTATAAATTTCTTTTACTTCATTTCCACCTCTCTCCCCTATTCTTTCCAAGTTGTTTACTGCGAAAAGGTCAATACACACTCTCTCTCTTCAAATTTGTCTCTTTTGATGCATTTTTTTATTTATTGTTTCAACCACTTTTTTCCCCGCTAATAGTTCTTTTTGTTATTGTTGATTTAATTGTCACTTTACATTTGTTTCTCTTTTTGGTAAAGTTGTATCGACTTTTATGCATATTTAGGTATTTTGGTATTCCAATTCTTGATCAATTTTTTTTTTTCCTTTTTTATTTTTTTAGTGATCCATTTAGATGTTAAACTATGAGATTTTACTAAGTTATTTTATTATTATTTTTTAAAAATCATTTTGGGAGAACAAAATTGCAATTTTTGTAGAGAAAATACTCTTAACAATTGTTGTAAGGATAAGGGCCCAAAAATAATATATTGGGCCTTGGGCTTTGTCTGAGGGCGTTAGTTTGTCAGGATAAACTACATTAAGGGTGTTAAGTTCAGAACCCCATAAGAAAAATACAAGCAGGAAGGTTGAGAAAGTTGATCTGAGGAGGATTATCTCCTTGGGTGAGCAAAGCAAGGATCAGATTCATATCTCATCACTCAAGGTAGCCTTCTAGGACGATCTATTGATGGAGACAGGTGATACGAACGTACAAGAAGGATGGGAGCTAAGAGGTATCTAAGGGAAAGTTGCTGCCATCACATTGAATGCACTGCAACTACTTTTCTGGCCGCATTTATGTGGAGAAGACCCCTGAACAGTGCTGCCTTGGCTACCATAATTCACAGAGAGCCAGAGGGGGTGTCTGATGGGACGGGCGCTCAAGTAGTGTCTCGGATGATTAACAAGTGTGGGGTCAAAATGGTCCAAGAGGATCTATATAGTGTAAGAGACCCTCCGTAAAATGGGGATAAAAAAATCAAGAAAGAAATACTGTAGCAATCTGGAATTAGATTTGTAATAAAGCTTTAAGAGCAATACATAAGAACTAATCTCCTCGGACTTGGCCGAGGACATTTTTCTTTAGTGAACGCCTATTATCTTTCTTTCTTTGTTATTAAAACCTATTGGCTTGTTACTTAATTCACTAAAACCCAGTTTTCTAACCCATTCTCTACAAATTTTTTGTTTTGGGCTTTTTGGGCTTAAGTCCATACACCTTTTGGGCTAGGAGTTCAAATTGGATCCATACAATTGTATTAGAAATACTCTATATATAGTGCCACTTATTTAGATAAAAGCAAAGGTTAATCAAATGGAAATAATTAGATTAGTGACATATTTTAGCTTTCGCAATTGTATTTTCATTATTATTTTGTTGTTGTTGTTATTATTATTATCAATTATTATAATGAAGCACCTAGAAACTTAATTATGAGAGTTTGCTAATAATTGTTTATTTTATAATCTCTTTGGGTGGACAAATTTGTAGTTTCTGTAGAGAAAATAATCTTAATAGGTTATATATAAAAAATTATTTTCCTAATCGATCAAATCAATCATTATTAAGCGATGACTGATATGACATTTTGCAAAGTGATGATTGATAAGACATTTAGCTTTTTTGCAAAGTATCTTCGTATAAGTTTGTTTTGATTCAATGTATTTTTATGGATGTATTGAAATAAGTAATGTATTCAAGGAGAGAGATCAGAATTATACATTATATACTTTAAAAGATATATAATATTAAAGTAGGATGCCACAAGTTGAAATTTTTTAATAATGGGAAAAAGCTATTTTTCTCATTCTTTTCTAAATGTCATAATTGGAAAATTTTAATCCACACTATATACTATCACTAGCAAATTGGCTCATAATATGAATAGATGAAAATATTAATATAAAATAAAGTAAAAAAATATATAATTTTTTTATTTATAGAAAACACAAAATTCATTACTTAAAAAAAAAAAAAAAAATACTTGCCCTTTGTTTGTGTGGTAAACAGTTATATATTACATTTCATTTCAAAATAATAAGATATATTGACTAGTTATATTTTAAAAGTTTTAACCTTACTTTTATGGAAAATATAAAAAATTGACATAAAAAATAATTGTTTTATAATTTTCCTATAAATTTTTTTTTAAAAATAGTTCATAAACCAAAACTCTAAGAGCAGTCGTTAACATTTTTCTAACTGTAAAGGAGATAAAGATTATTCACTTAACTTGCAGGAGATAAATCTTTGGTACCAGACTAACAAACTTCACAGTAAGATTTGTTTGGTTCTGGTATTTTGTAGCCTACTTTATTTAGGTAAAAATGCATATTTGATCATAATTAAGCTGAACAACTTTTCATTTCAAAATTATCTTTATACTTTAAAACACTCAATTTAGTCAACATATTTTCAAATTTTTTTTTTAAAAAAAGTTCTTATCATAATCTTATGAATGAAAAATACTAACGTGACAAAATTTGAAAGTCCAATGCAAGTTCTATACCATTCAAAATTTGATAAATATTCTGTGAGACTGTGTTTGGTTGCTCCATGAAAATACGTGCTAATAAGATGTTGGACTAATTAGTAATTAGCAATTAACTATCTATGAATCCAAAGTACAATATGCAAGCATGTCATGAATTTTATTTTTAAAGCAGCACGTGCGAAAGATATAGAACTTGAGGAAGTACATCTGTACATGGAGCTCAGATCCTAACTCTGCTATCCCAGTTCATCATCCCCAACATATAAAAGAAAAAAAAGAACTTAATGGCTTCTATTATTTTAAGTGAAAGTCATAGACGCAAAAAATTTGGCATAATTAAGATAATGTGATAGATTGATAACAGTAGGTAAAATAATAATATTACTGGTTAATCAGATAAAAATTAGTACAAACTTGTTATATCAGTTTGTATTAAAAATGTTGCAAACTTTTTTTTTTTGGGTGTATACAGCATTGCTCTTACTATGAAAAAGTTACTGTTAAATTCACAGAAACCTTGGCCGACCAAATTTATCTGACTCTCTCTAGTCTTCTATTTTGTTCTTTAGCTTTTCACTATGGTCTATGTCCCAAAAAGCGTTCTTATCCTTCTGAAGCTGACACTTCGTCAGTCCTTTGTTTTTAATCAGTGTCCTTTGTTTATCATGTTGCCTGTGACTTAAAAGAAAGAAACCTTTACTAGCTTTCAAAATGATTTTCTGCATTTTCGTAAATTAAAAGGGAAAAAAAAAAGACAATTTTTTTTATAAATTCAATTCTGATTGAAACTAATCCATAAATGAGTGCAAAAGCTATTGTTACTTTGTTTGGGGAGCTCAGAGTCTCAAAGAGTTGAGTATTTTTCAGGGAAATCAATTTAACACTGTGATCGTTAGGAAAAACTGAAGGCATGTCACTCTGCCCCGCATAACCAGTACCACAAGAACATTTTAGAGGTAGTCCTTATATAATTCTTTGTTTATGTTATATATCAATTGGATTAATATTTTAGTAATTTGTTATTTTTTTTTTTGGTACTAATAACTAAGAATATAATACTGTTAGTATCACACACTTTGTTATAATTATTTTACATGGTAGACTGTGAGCAGTGAAGAAAAAATATTAAGTTTATATAATAGTGATAAACAATCAATCACAGTCTGTTACGTAGAACAATTATGACAAAATGAGTGGTAAGCTTGAGAATATTACTAAAGAGAAACAAAAGCCGCATCCTTCCTGCAAGCATTCAGGACTGCACCGGGGAGACGCAAATTACACCAAAAAGAAGATCTATAAGCAACAATAAATTTACTTAACAATGTGCTTTGAAGTTAAGCTCTCTCTTATAACCCAAATAAAATTACAACATGTATACACATTCATATAAAATCAAAAAAAATAAATCTGGAAACAAAAGTAGATCATACTAAAGAATATTCCAATGTAGATCAAAATACATGAAGTCTGGATAGAGCCAAAAGATAGTATTATAATCCTATGAGTTCAAAACAAAATGGCTCATTTTCTCCATTAATCTTTTTAATGTGATATATTTACACATGGCTCGGTAAGGTGAAGTTGTCCTGGACATGAGATATGCCTTTACAGCAAAAGGTTTTGGAAATCAATTATATACTGTTTTGCCTTTAAATGAGAACATTGGCAGCTAAAAACAATCATTTATCATTGTTAATTTAGATAAGAAATATGATAGCAATCCATTGTACAAAGAAGGGGCATGCTTTGTTCCACAACAGCAAGCTTAGGTCACTCACTCTTTCTATATATGCGTGTAACAAGTTTGGCCACAAAGGGGAAAATATGCTTGAGCAGAGCACATTATTTGCTTCAACTTTATTTAAGAACTTGATTGAGTATGTGATTTTATTAAGTTAAAACCAGAGGTCCATAAGTCTAATAATACGTCCTCGGATAGACCTAGGGTCCGTTTGGATAGAGCTTATTGTTGCTAAAAACTGATGATTGTTACTGAAAACACTGTAGCAAAATAATTTTTTTATGTGTGAATAGTACCGCGGGACCCATTTTTAATATTTTTTTTGAATAAAATGGCTGTGGGTCCCATGAACAGTGTGTGAATAGTACCAAAACAGTACTGGACAGTGTTTTTTGTCTCATGAACAGTGTGTGAACAGTGCACGCACTGTTCATAAACAGTAGTTTTTGTCTGTAAAAAGTCAAGAAATCCAGCCCAAAAAAAAAAAAAAAATTGAAAACGCATGAGAAAACGCACCGCAACTAACCTGGGTATCCAAACCCACACCTAGTATGGGTTTGGATAGCACAACTTTCCACATTGCGTTTCTGCATTGCGTTTTCTGCCTTTTTTTTTTTTTTTTTTTTTTTTTTTTTTTTTTTTTTTTTTTTTTTCGTTTTAGAGACAAAATTCACTGTTTATGAACAGCACGAGTACTGTTCGCGTATAGTAGCACACTGTTCACGCACTGTTTATTACTATTCACAGCACTGTTTACGTACTAAAAAATATTAAAAATTAGTCACACGGTACTATTTATACATTTAAAAATTATTTTGCTACAATGTTTTCAGTTTTCAGCAACAATAAGTTATATCCAAACAGACCCTAGTAGCCCACTGTTCTTTCAGACCAACTTGTCTTGAATATATGATACACCAAAAACGTATCAAACCTTGGATTTTGTACCTCTTTATCTTAATGAAAAAAAAGCTCTTTTCCTCTCGTTTGGGTGTTTAGCTCCCAACTCTATTTGACTAATAAGCATTGAGAGAGAGAAGGGAATCCCAAAAGACTATATTTATAGAAAGATGTTACGTCCATAATATTTTTACAATATTTTTACAACAAATCATAGGTGATTAGTTGTTATTAGTTCAAATTTGAACATAATATTAAGATTACTTTTTTACCCTAACAATAACAACTAGTAATAATCTGCCACTTAGAATTTATTGTAAAAATATTGTAAAAATGTTATAGACATATCATTTCTTATATTTATATATACAAATTTGCAAGTCTAGTCATACTTTCCACTTATTTTGCCAGATCTATTTTTATAACCCATTTGGTCTAGGCTGGGTTTGGATACAAGGCCACGTTTCACGTTTACGTTTTCATTTTTTTTTTTTTTTTTTTTCCAGGCGTTTAAAGGAGTAGTGCGGTTACTGTACATTACTGTGCGGCTACTGTTCAATGAACAGTAGCCGCAAATGCTGACTTTTCAGCCTTGAACAGTGCATGGGTCTCACAAATCTCAACTTTTAACATTTTTTTCATTAAAAATGGGTCCCACGGTACTATTCACACATTTAAAAATTATTTTGCTACAGTGTTTTCAGTTCAGTTTAGCAAAATAAGCTGTATCCAAATGGACCCCTAATGTCACAAACATACATGAATATTAATGGTTTGATTTGAATAGTACGATTCTTTCAATCATTGCCACTCCTTTCTGTGGGAGCCTGGAATCATGCAAGGAGGACCCCTCCCTTAAATTAGGCTTTTAAGCGGTTTCCAATCTCTTAATCTAAATTAATATTGGATTAATCAGATTATACATCTTTCAAACTCCTTGATTTGAATCACTAATTAAAAAAAAGCTTGGCATCACATACCTCACTTTAGCCACACAAAAAGAAAGAAAGAAAGAAAGAAAGTCTCGAAATTGTCACACATTAGTTCATTTGCATTTGGTTTAGCTTTTTTCTAGAATTTATTTCTTTACATACAGATTTTTAAAAAGTTTCACTTTTTCTAGTTACATTTTTAGTTTTACCCACTTTCAACAAATAAGCAAATTAATAAATAAGCCAATCTAATATCTAGACAAAGATTGTGATTTGTTAGAAAAGAAATAAAAAGAAGAAGACAATTTTAGAAAGCATGCAGAAGAAGCTCCTTAAGTATTTGATTAAAGTACTTTATCAAAAAAAAAAAAAAATGTATTTGATTAAAGAGAAGTGGAATTTCAAAGCAATACACAAACTTAAATGTGCGCCTGTCTTTTTGTGTCATAAATTCACTTATATTTTCAGTTGGGTTTTAAGTTGTACTCCCCCACAGAAAACAAATGAAATAAGGTATGCTAATCTCACAAGTCACAATTATAATATCTTATTAGTTGAGTTTTAAGCAATCTCACTGCAGAATAGGCTTTTTTAGGAGAATGGTGTCAATGGCTTAGAAAAAGAAAGAGATCTATCAATGACCCACCACTACCCACTAAGTAGTGCTTCAATCTTTTGTGACATAATGAGTCCATAAAGGTGCCAATGAATTTATTTACCAAAGAAAAGAAAGATGCCAATGGATTGGAATATGATATAGGTAATGTGTAATTTAGTTTGATTTAATTAAGGGTTAACTTTGTCAGTTCATTGGGGAAGACGTTGACTTATACCTATCAAGTGTTTGGCAGCTAGCTCCACCAGAACATTATTGTGCAATCAGTAGGTGATGCTCCTAGAGCTAATCCAAGGTTTCTTACCTAATTGACTGATTGAATCTTTGGTCTGTAGAATCTCGAAACAAAAATAACTCCAGATTTATATGGTTCATATTTTTTTTTTAAATCTTTTATCATAGGGATTGTGGCCAGATAATTGATTTGAGGTGTGATGGCTGGAACTAGTATTAAAAAAAAAAAAAAAAAAAAAAGTTATGTGGCCGATAATTTAGTCCACTTAAGTTTATTTGGTCTATTTCGTTCTATTTGGTTCACTTGGTCCATTCGGTCCACTTTAGTTAATTTCAGTCCATTTGGTCTATTTGGGTCCACTTCATTCTATTCATTCTATTTTGGTGCACTTACTTAAGAATGGGGAAAAAAAAATTGGGTTTGAGAATACCTATTCTAAATCCAAATTTATTAAAAAAATAACTAAATGATTTCTGGTATTATCTTTCTTTATCTTTTTTTTTTCCCATCTTAGTTTATATTAATTTTTAAGTTTTTGAGTGAATTACACCACTTAATAACTTATTATTAGATGTAAAATTTGAAAAATCTACTGTTGGATTACATTATATTCATATTCTCTCCATGCTTGCAAAATTTCATGATAATCAAAGATCAATAATCATGTTATCAATCAATTGTTTAAATTCAAGTTTTTGTAGTTTAAAACAATTAATAAAAGATGAATTTATAAATCACATGATAAATAACATCTGATTGGTATGAAGATTAGCACGCATGTTAAGCACATATAGAACATGTAATTCAACAGTGAGACTCTTAAAATTTGAATTTAATAACAAGTTATTGGGTGGTGTAATCTCTCTCTCTCTCTCTAGATGTATGATATTTAGTCTCAATTCATTAATGAGTTGGATTCTAATATGAAGTTACGCCAAATACATTCTTTTGGGAGTTCACAAAGGAAAGGAATGGAATTGAATAAAATGATCATAAAGGAATGGAAAGAAATGAAATGTATTTAACCCAAGGAAAAGAATGGAAAAGAAAGAAATGGAATGAAATTAAGTAACCTTGTTTGGATGTTTTAAAATAAAGGAATGGAAAGGAACGCAAATGAATGGAATGTAAACTTGTATGGGAGTAACATAGAGGGAAATTAATTGAATTATTTTATGACAATATTACTATTAGATCTATATTTTAAAATAAATGACTGAAGATATAGGGGTATTTTGGGAGTTTTAGTAAAAAATTCATTAAATCTAATTCTAATTCCTTCCAATTTCCGGGGTAAAGAAAATTTGAGATTTAAAAGGAATAGAGAGGAATGAATGTTCCCTCCTACCCAAACCATTTCCTCCCACTTAAACTCCTAAATAAGGGAATGAACTTTCCATTCCCTCTATTAAAACTCTCAAACAAGGGAAGGGAAGAATATTATAAAATTATTCTCTTCATTTCTTTCTATTCCCTAGTCCCAAACGAGGTCTTAGTTGTTGAAAATTCTTGCGGAATGAAAATGTAATATCCAAGCCTATAGATATGGAAAGCATAATATATCAAGTGTATTGAGCAATTTTTGGACATATTGGACCAAATTTAGATGTAGGTATAAAATAAATTGTTGAATTAATTAATGAATTTGCAATATAAATGATGAAAAAGATTAATTCAACAATTTTTTTCAACAATTTATTTTTTCAAAAAATAATTTCATTGAAATATAGTTTCATTGAAGCAAAATCTAGATTCACTCGAGCAAAACAATATTGGAACTTGAAAGTTTATCTGTCCCTCACTCAAGCAAGATTGCTAGAACATGTTTTATTTATTTTTATTTTTTATACATAATAGAAATCTACTCTAACTTAATTTAAATGTGTATGTATATGAAACTCCCTTCTGGAGACCTGAACCCCGACCCTTGCCTCCCCTCTCACCCCATAAGAATTTTGTACTTGTGGAGTGACCATCATACTAATGGCCTGTTTGGAAGTTTAGAGAGGGAGGAGAGTAGAGGGGAGGAGAATAGAGGGGAATGGTTATTCTCCATCTTGTTTGGATGTTTTTAAAATTAGTAAGGGGAAAATGAGTAATTAAGGCTCATTTTGTTAAAAAAAATGGTCACTCATCACTCAAAATACCCCAACTCCCTACACCCCACCCGTTTGGCACCATCACTCAATATTTTTCAACTGTTTGTGGGCCCCATACCTATCACTTGGTGCAATTTTTACTTTTTTTTTTTTTTTTCCTTCAACCCCTAATACCCAAACTCACCGAACCCAATGAAAAAAAAAAAAAAAAGAAAAGAAAACCAAACTCATCAAACCCAGTGAAAAAAAAAAAAAAAAATCACCAAACCCAGTGAGGAAAAAAAAAAAAAAAAAAAACTCATCGAACCCAGTGAGAAGAAAAAAAAAAAAAAACTTACCGAACCTAGTGAGGAAAAAAAAAAAAAGTAAGAAGTTGTGGTTGACTTGACTAGTGGGTTACTCAATGTATGTTTAATTATGGAAATGCTATTGAAAATAGAGTTATGAAAACTGAAAACACCTAAATTGTGTTTTTAGTTTTCATAACTCATCATTAAAAAATCAGAGAATTGAGTAATGGAAACAATAATCCAAAACTCATCCAAACAAGTGCTTATCCGTGGGACCCACATGATTTGGATGATGAAAATAGAAAACTGAGTGATATCACTCAAAACTCACTACATCCAAACAAGCTCTTAGCCATTCTTTTTGTTTGGATGTTTTAAAAATTAGGATGGAAAAGAGAGGAAATAATTTAAATAGACAAATTTACCCCTATTTAAAAATAGACTTGCAACATTGATCTATTATTAATTTGTTAGATTAAATAATTATTTAATCAACATTCTCATTCCATCAAATGCCACTAATAAAAGTATAAAACTACTATTAACTATTATAAAATAATTTTTATTACCTAAAAAAAAATTATAATAAAAATAAAAATCCTTCATAAATTTCTACAGTTTCCTCGCATTTCTCACCAACCAAACAAAAAACAACGTGCCTATCCTGTAATGTAACACTAATCTCATCACAGATCAAAATCTCTTGTGCATCTCTCCCTAGTTTTCCATCCATGCCTTAAAGCCCAGGACATGCACCCCAGCCAATCGTATCACGCTATGTTACAGTCATCGACGTCGGCGCTACAGGCCTCATAACTGCTCGGTAGCTCCGCCACAAGGGCCACAGTGTGGTGGTCTTCAAGCGAGGTGACCAGGTTGGCGGACTCTGGGTCTACACCCCGAATCTCGAACCTGACCAGATTGGACTCGACCCCGACTCGGACCACGGTCCACTCCAGTATCTACCACTCCCTTCGTACAGACCTCCCTCGAGACTCCATGGGCTTCTTGGACTACCCGTTTGTTGCCAAAGATGACCTGGACAGAGACCTAAGACTATTCCCGGGTCACCGAGAGGTTATGATGTATCTGCAAGACTTCGCGCGCAAGTTTGGGATTGATGAGTTGGTGAGGTTTGAAATGGAGGTAGTGCGCGTGAGATTCGTGGAGGAAGAGGAGAAATGGAAAATTAAATCAAAGCAAAGACACAAAGAAATGGATGAGATATTTGGTGCTGTTGTTGTATGTAATGGATGAGATATTTGTGTCTAAAAATCCTTCGTAAATAGTGGGATCCAATATCTTTTTTCATTCACCTTAAATTTTCACAGGAAACAAACAAAGATTATTTATATAACCAGTTTGTAATTTTGTTAATTTAGAAAGGATAAATTGAGGAATTTATTTGGTCAATAATTTATCTACTCTACTCTCCCTCTAAATCTCTCCAATTTTGAAGAATTAAAAATGAGGGGTTAGAGGTAGTTGAAACCCCTGCCCCTCCTTCCTTAAAAAACTTCCAAACAAGGTAATTAAATTACTTTCATTTCCTTTACTCTACTCTCCCTCCTTCCAAATAGGCCATAAGGGTGCGCGGTGGTGCTAGAACATGTTTTCTAAATCTCTTAGTAATAGGTTTCGTGCTACTTGCTTTTAACCCTACTTGTGCATGATTTTTCTTTAGACAAAATCGCTACACCCTGTGCAAAATAGGGAAAAAAAACTTATGCCTTTTCTCCTTATGCTTAACTAAAAGACCCTTTGTTCTTTGTCTGCTCATCTTGTGATTCCAAATTGCGAGGTAGTGAGATTGTTTTGAAACCAAAACCAAAAAAAATGAAAATAAATAAATAAAAAAAATTCCAGTGAGGTTCATTGCATCAAATCTTCGAGATTTCTTGGAGTGTTAGAGGTTTTGGCTTGTGTGGATAAAGAGTTCCTGGAGGAGATTCACTCGAGGAAGATTTTAGAGGATTTAGGACTACTATGGTAGGAAAGCAAGCAAAACATTTTCAGAGGTCAAACAAGAAAGTCTAGCTATACAAAAATTTTATAAGTAGAATGTTGTTACTACTTTTCCTATATTGAATTTTCTACAGAATTGGGTGCCTGGAGTGGCTTTTTAATTGAAGAGGTTCTTCTTTGGTTTTCTACTTCGTTATCAAATCTTGTATCTTTATTTTTATTGCTTTCTTTGTATTGCCTCTAGATTCGGTATTTCATAATTGGGGTTGAATTATCTATTTGTGTGGATTAACTCATGATAAGCGCTTGAATGATCATTAAATTCAATAATTCCTCTGCATATATCATATAGGGATCTATATAAATTTTTCACTTCGAATGTAAGACATGCATTAGCCCGGCATGTCAAAACTCAATTGTTCAGTATTCTTAGTAGAATACATCTTTGGTTTCAAGATTATGGAGCAAATCACTCTTATTTGTTGCTACAGTTTTATTTGCTGTTGGCTTGTCATAATGAACAGCATCTTTTCTAAAGAGCTACTAGTGAGGCCATTCAAACTACAAAATCATTAGCAATCTATCATCTGGTCCTGAGGCCATCCAAACTCCTCTAGAAAAGCCAAAACAACTCCATTTGACCAGCCAAAACTAGTCTGCATTGCAACATACCTCAAAAAAGACTTTAGATCAGAAGGAACAAACTGATAGGCTCATTCATTGTGTAACAAGAATGTTTTCAACACAAATATTCTTTCCACAAAAGCTTAAGACATACCTGGGGTACATATTTACCACCACCTCCAAAGTCTCCACACTTTTCCACATTATATTTTTCATGCATTTTGCCAGTTTTCTTGTAGGCCACATAGTTGGTTCTGATCCACCTCATAGCAATGTCTTCAGCTACTGATCTTGCTTCTTTTGATCTAGATCTTGCTAGGCCTTCAACTATCATGTGTTGAAGTGGAGCCCAACCATTTGGAAAGTCCCTGTAGTACAAGTTCTATATTGTCATAGACATTTAAAATTAAAGAAAACAAGTATTTTAACATGCAAATATTTCCTCCATTTCATAGAATCCAATGATTATTTCATTTATCAGATATATGCATCCTCACTCTCACAGTATATAGGTTTCATAGTTGTGTGGAACACATGTTGTGAGAGGGAGAATGCATATATTTGATACATGAGATACCTTTTCAAACAGAACCTCTAGTTGTTAGGGTTTGTGCCCTAAAATCTAATTTATTGGCATGTTATAAATAATTATATTGTTTAATTATATGAGACTATCTATAAATGAACTAATGGGACATTATCTTAGTCCATGAGATGTACAGTATGTGATTTATGTGAAAAGTCATAGAAAATATAAATCACAAGTTCTTTGTAAACTCAGAATTTTAGTTCGTAGTTGGTAATGAAATTGGGCATTTCATCTGCAAAGACTATAACATATCAACTAAGATGATTTGTCTTGATCATGGAAATAGAGACTTCTAGTTGATATGTTGATATGTTTTAAGAGTTAAGACATATTGAACTGGACCGCTATGAGGTTTATTATTCTCCTAATGACTGTCAAATGAATAATAAATCTCATAACTTCTAATTACATCAACTCTAAATCTTGAGAGAATAATGGACCTGATCATGAAGTGTAAGTTGCTTTGATATATCAAGAGTGAGATCTATAAGTCACGATTAAAACCTTAGTATGTTGGGCAGCCGCATTTAGTGTTGATGGAACATATATTCTCAAGATGGAATTCATAATCTCTTAACAGAGATATAAAATATTCCCTTAAGATAAGTTTAATGGGTTTGGTTTTTCAGAGTGTTGGGCCCAACCATTTTAGTAAGGAGTTACTAAAGTATATATTTATGAAATTGGATTTCATAAATATATGATGAATAATATAAAGGATTAAACCGGGTACTCAAGGATTAAAATGTAGTAATCTTTAAAGTAGCAGTCTACATTCATGACATTGCATTACTATAAATATTTTAATGAAGGGGTTGCATATATAATAAAGTCTTGGGATATAATTTATTAATAAGGCCTAGAATGCAATTATATTCTTATAGTGGTATTGAATATAATTAATGGTAACTTTAGACTTGTCAAGAGTTGACAGAAAAGTCGAAGGCCCATTGGAGCTAGAGTCTTATTTGTTCCTTTTGGTTCCATCTCAAGTCACAAACTAAAACCCAATTGGGTAGGCCTAAAAGGCTAACCTAATTAGAAATTAGTTTTTATTTAATAAGATTTATTAAATAAGTAACTACTAAGGTAGTTAGAATATACGTATGATAAAAAGAAAAAAAATAAGTTTTTCTCCAGAAGGAGAAGAAGAAGAACTTTTTTTTAGAATCAATGTACAAAAGGACTGATTGAGAGACCACACTTCTTGGGCACCATGTGGAATTGAGATGAAAATTAAAGGTACTCTTAAGTCATGGTTTTGAATTTCACAGCATCAAGGTACGCTTTCTATTATTTGTTCTAGAATTCAAGGTTACATGTTATCTTTCATGAATGAAGTTGATCCGTGTTTGTTGCTTCTGCTGTGTGTTTTGTATGAGATACAAACCAAATTTTCCAACACTGGCCCCACCCACTTTCTTTCTCTCTTCACTTTTTGATCAATCGAAATTTTATTCTGACATAGAGATCAAATCATGGGGATTTTAAAATGGGTACTAACCATTGTTCTCCTGAATTCATCAAAGAAGTTGCAACTCCATAAGCACAAAGCAGGCCAGAACCTTACAAGCTTTTCTTGACCTTCTCCACCGGAGAAGTATCTTCATACAATAAAAGCATTTTTTGGTACTAATAAATGTTAATGTTGCAGAACTAAACAGCAACCAAAGGTCCAAATCTAATTATATATTTCATGTTTTTATATCCAAGAAAAAAACCCATGCTGAACACATTATAATAATCAGTAGTGGTTTTTTATCCTTTCATGTTGCTATAACTGTCTTAGCAGTTCACACCAGCATAACCTCATTCCCAAGAAAGTTTTTTTTTTGCACGAATTGAAGAATATGTGCACGAATTCCCTGTTCTAATTGCAATTACACATGAACCATAACTTTGGATCAATGCTAGTAACCTGTTAAAAAACTAAACCCCAACAGAAAAACAATGCTGCTCTTCATATTACCATCTTTCAGTCAATCATATATTGTTCAAAAATAACCAAGCTACTAATTAACAGCTTCATGCTTGCATGTTCACTAGCCTAAGTAAGCTGACATGAACTAAAGTGCTAATTTTAACTATCAAATGAGTTAAGATGAAGTCAATTGTAACTAAAATATGGTGGACTGGAGATATGGGTGTGTTAAACTAATAACAGAACAATTTTAAATAACTTTCCAGAACATGACAGATTAATTTCACATATTAGTATGAATTCAGATTAAAGTAAGTTGTCCATGTTTCGTGAATTTTTGAAGCACTTATTGAGGTCCTAGAAGCGGGAAATCAGAGCTGTGACTCAAAATGAATTAGTTCTAGTTTTTCATTTGATGAAAAATCTATTAGATATTGCTTTTCTTTGACTTTCTTTCTGATAAAAAAATCAACAAATCAATGGGCTCATCAGCCTCAATTAGACACAAACAGATTTAGCTCCATAGAAAGATTCAGCTGATTGAAATGAGCCCAGTTTGGACCAGAACAGCTGATTTTATTTGCAGTTCAAACTTGCATTATAAAAGCTCAACAATCTCAACCCAAACCTAATTAGCCATGCTTGAACCCAGTCCTGGTGAACATTAAGAGTCGCAAACCTGAGTAGAACGACTCAACCCACAAAGGAATGAAGTTTGAAGCGAATACACTCTGCTTCTGGTTACAAGCTTCCCATGTTTGACATCCCTAAAAGTATCAAAATGAAGAATCATTAGATCCGCAGAAGAATTAATAACTCTCAGACACCATAAACTTTTGCATCAAGATACTACCTTGCATGTGCTATCATTGAGCCAGTAATCAAGCCATTGTCCCACCTCCTCATTCCAGAAAACAGATTTGATTGCGTTCAGTCTGGACTGAGAAGCTTCGATGAAGCTCGTAGCAGTGCTATTATCTCCAGTAACTTTTGCTAAGAACGCAATGTCTAGCTCCATCTGAATCAACAAAGTACCACAGCTCTAGACATGCTAATTGGTTTCTAATTTCAATGATTCTATCTAAAAGTGTTCTGAGCCATACCTTAAGTATAAATGTATTTAAATCAACAGGTAAAATTGTTGTCGTAGCCAATGTGGTAAAATCCAAGGGATTCCTGAAACATGAAATTTGAAAACTAATCATAACTTCATCAATCAATTTGTGAGTATCCAAAAGCTCAACTTTGACAAGCATTAAGCATTTCAAATTTTTGCTATGGAACCAAATAATTCTACTTGTTGAATTAAAAATGGGGAAGAACACATTTTCCAATGTGACTTCATTTTGCAGGCTCATTAGTCCTAGGCTAGCATTCACCCGCCAACACTTTCTTTACCCATAGCTTTCAAAAAGACAACTATTTTGAGGTGAGAAAGGGCATCCCACTGTACAGTGGACTATACAACAAAAGTTAAAAAAAAAAAAAAAAAAAATCAACAATCTAATTCAGATACCCATGCTGAATCAGATTGTGAGAAGTTCATGAAATACAGGAAACGATGGTACAGAAAATCTAATGTTTGTAGGAATACCCAGAATATCAAGTTTTGGTTCTAATCTAATTTGAAATTGGCCAGAATTTCAACTGTGTGGAAGCTGGAAGGTGAGCATGTGTACTAATCTAATCTCATATAATTCTCAAAATATACATTCCACTTCTTTTTTTTTTTTTATAGGAGAATATACACAACACTAAAATTTGAATATCAACTTTGATATGGAAAAAAATTAAAGATGTAATCAGGATTGGTAGTTTTGTAAGAGAGACTAATTCTCAAGAGAAAATTATTACCTCATCCACCTTGAGCTGAAGTCCCAGCCAGATTCAGCAGCTGAAGCCAGTTCACGGTAAAACTGCTGTTTTTCAGAAACATTTGAGAGCTTGGAAGCAAATTTCTTGTCCTGTGAGATGAAAATACCTCTTATGTTATCCACCATTTATACTTCACATATAATATATCTTATGCTAAGGCATGTAAGCAGAAGACAACACACTTTGGTTGTAGCTTCAGGCCTGGGTTTGTTCCACATTGCATAATACCGATTTAAAGTATGGTTGCAAGATTGAGAATCTTGAATGATCACCTTATGTATATCTAAAACAGAAGTCAGGTAAACAGAAGGGTTTCTGCCCCAAAATGAAGCTAGGAAAGATACCTAAACATAATTCCCCTCCAAACTACAAAGCAAAGGCAAGCAGAGAGTCATCTAAGTGTGTATCTCATAGTACCTGAATTCCAAAAGCAATTCTCTTTGAGCAGTGCAGGGAGAGATTTTTTAACCAGTTGCATATCACCAGTCTTATTGTATATATCATAAATCATAGCACTCAGGAGGGGAGGCTGGCTGCAAAGATATCCCCAAATTTGTAATTTAAATCCAGTTATATAAGCAATTAGAACACACAAGAATTTGCTATAAAATGAGATCTATATGACACAATCCCAAGGGGGTGAAAAACTAATAAGGAAAATTTTAGAATCAGATAATTAAGTGACTAAGTGCTACACACATGATGAGAGCATTAATGCCCAAACTAATATAATGTGAATGTATATGTGTCCTCGTATCCTTCAATTTGAGATAAGTGCTCCAGTATTCATTTCATTTATCATGAAGAGAAAGCAAAGACAGTTTAATTTGAGATTCGTCCTGTATCAACGGACTATGAATTTGGGAAGAATTTTATGTGTGGCTTTGTATGCTTTTAAACACTAGTCCCTCATTATTCATACTATGAATGCGTCACTATTAACATGATAATGGTTGTGATATGAAGTACACCATGCATCAAGCTTGGTGCATATCAAGGAATTGAATGACAAAGAATTATTAAAGATGCTACACAGAAAGAAAATGACAAAGAAACCTGGCAGAAGAAAAAAATAATGATATGTAATGCAAGTAAACAAGCAAAAGCCAATGACAAAAACAAAAATTCAGTAAGAGTTACTATAAATGTTATATTTACAATGAGGAGAAGAATCACTATCGGCAATGTGGAACACAGTAGCACCATAAATACAATATAATAACAGAAGTAGAAAATGAAAGAAGATTTACCTTCTATTAGTGTAATAAGGCCTTCCACCATTAAGAACATAACCATACTCTTCTATGAAGTAAATAAGATTAGCCACAATTCCTTTTGCAGTCTCATACATCTTACTTGCTAGCAAGCCCCTGCACCACAAATACATATCAATCTGACGCAGGACAATCAAAATAAAATTGAAAGAACAATAAAATAAAGAGATATGACCTAGGAGTTAGCACCTAAGCCTTTCTTGAAGTCAGTACCAAGCTGGGAAACCACTAGGAGTCAGCACCTAGGGTAGACCTGGAGTTAGTACAAGACCAAAGAAAGACCAAACGGCCATTGTTTTCATTCATCAAAATATCAACTATCTCTTAAAGAGTACAATATATTGCTTATAAAGGATTGCTAAACCCTAGTTCTAATTGGTTAGGAAACTCTAATTGCCTTATTACAAAAATAATTTTACTTCTAAATTAAAAAAAAAAAATTAAAGAAAAGGAATGACCTGTTATACACTATAATTGTGTTGATTATAGACGCAATTACTCTTGTTAAATTACCGATTATCCCAAAAACTTAAGCTATTAGGAAATTGTGAGTTTAATCTCTTAACCATAATTCTAACAATCTCCCTCACTTGTAGGCCTAAGCTTCCCTTTAATAAGTGGAGGCCTAACAAGTGGGAATTTAACATTTTAAATGGGAGGTAGAGTGAAGATAGGGATAGAACTATAATGGTGTTGACTATAAACACAATTACTCTTGTTAAATTACTGATTGTCCAAAAAGCTTAACTTATTAGGAAATTGTGAGTTTAATCTCTTAACCATAATTCTAACACTTTCCCTCACTTATGGGCCTAAACTTCCCCTTAATAAGTTGGGGCCCAACGAGTGAGAATTTAACATTTTAAATGAGAGGTAGAGTGAAGATAGGAATCGAACTTGGAATCTCCTGCTCTTATACCATATTAAATTAACAATTGTCTCAAAAGTTTAAACTATTAAGAAATAGTGAGTTTAATCTCTTAACCATAATTCTAACAACTCTTTTGTTTTAATAATTACCAATATTTGCCAAATATTTTTTTGGGTGAACAAAAAAAAGAAATTATTTGGGTACTATTACAGTTCTTGTCACTTTATTTTGAGTACTATTACATAATAGGAATACAAATCTTCTATTCCATTTTTTATTTTATTTTTTATCAATCACAATTTGTTATGTATTTGATTTTTTTTTTTTTTTTATAACTTTAAAAGCATAATTTTCAAAATCTCAACAGAGTGTGGTAGAGGCAATTACGGTACTTTATTATGAGCAAAGAACATTAAGTTTAGTTTGAGATTTTTTTTTTTTTTTGGGTGCAACCATTGATATCAATAATATGATCGATTATGATTAGAGTAACATTATTTTATTGACATCAATTTTATAATGCCTCTCGTCTATTGTATCTCTAGATTCTCTACCCCTATTATTTTATTTTTTGCCTTCTAACTCTGCAATTGCAACTTGTTCCAATGCACAATTTGTGACTATGGTAGGACTATATTATAAGTAACATTATCAATGTTAACATATAAGCATCAGCAGTGGGCCTTTCAAATGCCAAATGTAAGGTACATTTGGCATTTAGGCCCAAAAACATGCTAGCAATTGGAAGGCTAAAACTGAGAAATGCCAAATTTTTTTGGCATAGTGCTACAGTACCATCTTACAAGTAAGATGGCACTGGCATAGTGCTACAGTACCATCTTACAAGTAAGATGGCACTGTAGCGCTATGCCAAACCAAAATAATATATTTTAATCCTTTTATTTTTTCTCTCTCCTCTGTGTCAAAATTTCTTTCTCAACATCTCTGAATATTTCATCTCCCTCTCTCTCTCTGACTTCTCTCGTCTCTCTCTCTTTGTGCTGGTGCTTGAGGTAGAAGAACTTGGAGTCGCTGATGGCGGCAGAGGGGATGAGTCTGGTGTCAAGGAGCTTAAGGATTTCGTCGCATATGTTGGAGAGCTCCGACTCGATCCGGGTCAAATGGCGCTGCCGAAATGGGTTGCGATCCGGGTTGAAAGTGGGTTGCGATTTGGGTTGCGTCGCCTAAGTGGAGAGTCTGGTGTCAAAAAGTGCCGCCGAAGTGGGTTGCGATCCAATTCTTTTGGGTTGCGATCTGGGTTCTGTGTGAATGTGTGTGTGTGTGTGTGTGTGTTTCTAGAGAGTTTGGGTTCTGTGTGTGTGTGCGATTTAGGTTGCGATCCGTCGAAGTGGAGAGTCTGGACTTTTAGATTTGTTGTGATTTTGCTGGGGTGGCAGGTGAATTTCTGGTGCTTGTTTGATTTGGGTGATTTTTTGTTGTGATTTTGTTGGGTATGGGTTTGCTAGAGGTTGAGGCAGGTGCTAGAAGTTGAGGGAGAAAGAGAGAAAAAGGAAGAGAAAAAGAGAAATAGTAAAAAAAAAAGAATATTTGAATAAAATGGGAAAAAAAAAAAGAGTTTTGGAATATTGGTTGAATTGAAAAATAGTACGGAATAAGCGATAAAATAGCTTTTTGAGATGGTAAAATAGGATGGGATGAGATTTTTGGTTGTGGATGCTAAAGGGGCATTTGGTTTTGCTTAATGTTAACTTAAAACATAAAATAAATAAATAAGAAAGAAAAGGAAGTAGGAAGACAAAAAGACTGAGTTTGGTAGTTTGATTCGGAGAGTTGGTTGGTCTGATTGCTGGTTTGAAGAACCTATCGTTTAGTGAACAAAGGAAAAGATAGGAAATGTGGTGACTTAAAAAAAACTTCTTCTATCGAGGTTCTTAATTTTTTTATTGAACTAAAAGGTAGAATCTTTATTGCTTTCAGTATAGAATTACAAGATTCAGCAAAAAAAAAAAGAAAAAAGAAAAAGGAGTATAAAATTACATGCAACATTGAAATACGCTTTACTGCAACATTGAGATAAGTTTTGCTGCAATTGATTAATATATTGTGGTCCCTGCTATGTATATTTTGGTCCTCATTACTCTACCACTTTTTTTTTTTTTGGTGTGTGTGTGGAGAAAAGGAGCTGTAAACTTTAATAAATACTAGCCATGTCGGCTAAAATTACAGCTAAAAGTTGGGGGGGGAACATCCTCCATCCACACCAACTGAGAGTTAACATGTCTAGCTAAATGATGAGCGGCAAAATTACCTCGCCTTTTAACATGAGAGAAACTACAAGAAGAAAATAATGCAGATAGGAGTTTCGCTTCTTCCACTAGGTGTCCATGATATGCAAATGAAATGTCATCATTGAGCAAAGCCTTAATCACAATTTCTGAGTCTCCCTCCACCACAACAGATGAGATGCTTAACTCAGCAGCAAAATTAAGAGCCTTGACAGCTGCTACTTCTTCAAGAGCAGTCACAAAATTGGGAAGAGGTACTTTTTCAGCCATAGAAGCTATAATTTGACCCTTCGCATCGCGAATGATTACCCCAACTCCAGCCATATTTTCTTTTCTAAAAACAACCCCATCAAAGTTCACTTTGAGGTAGTTAGGATCAGGGGGCTTCCATTTGATGTGATGGGGAGGCCAAGTCTCACAATCTGGAAGCTTTGGGGGAATTGCTCGAATGAAGGTTGAAAGTGCAGCAAGAGCATCAGGCACTTCTTGTTCCACATGAAAAGGTTTGGTGCTAGTCCTCAATTGGTTTCTACGAAACCAAATAGTCCAAGAGATTTGTGCAAACAGCTCTATGTTTAGGCTTTCCTTGATCAAATATTGTACTAACTCCATAAAACTAGAAAACTAAGTTAAAACCCGAAAAACCAAGCAAGGATTTGAACTCTAAACAGGATCCAAAAGAGGGCATTGCCAAAGAGCATGGAGGACATCCTCTGGATCATGTTGGCAGTGATCACAAAAGTCATCAATTAAAACTTTCCTCTTCACCAGATTAGTTTTCATAGGTATGGAGTTTCAGATGGCTTTCCATATGAAATTTCTAATCTTGTTTTGGACTTTTAAGCCCCAAACCACCTCCCAAACATCCTTATCCACCCCTTGTGCCCTGAAATCCGAAACCACCACCTCCTGAGATAGTAATTTGTATTTAGATTTCACAGTATAGATACCAGAAGAATTGTAGGACCACACAAGCTTATCTTCAACTGGTCTATGGCTCAAAGGGATTGACTAAATAAGGAGCACCTCATGAGGTAGAAAGAGTCTATTCAATAGATTAGCATCCCAACATTTATAAAGTGGGTTGATGATGGAACAAACTTTGGCATTTGCAAAATCTTGGACCACTGGGGATTGAGTTTATGGTTGAGTGGTAGAGGGTAGCCATGGATTAGACCAAAGACTGACAGCATCCCCAGTGCTAATCCGCCACCTAAGGCCTTTCCTTAATACATCTCTTCCCTTCAATAAACTCTTCCAAGCATAAGACCCCTGCGAGCAAATCGGAGCATCCATAATTGAATCATGAGGAAAGAACTTGGACTTAAAAATTCGGTAGAATAGGGAGTCTTTATTATGAAGAAGACGCTAAGCTTGCTTGGCCAAGAGAGCATCGTTGAACAAGGCCAGATTTTTGAAACCCATACCACCTTTCGCCTTTGGCTTGCATAAAACCTCCCAACTGACCTAATGAATTTTCCGACGGTCCCCAGGTTGGCCCCACCAAAATTTCCTAATCATACTCTCTATTTCATCGCACAAACCCAAAGGAAGTTTAAAGCAATTCATGGTAAAAATGGGGATGGCTTGGGCCACGGCTTTAATTAGAACTTCCCTACCTGCTTGAGAGAGTAATTTTTCCTCCCAACCTTGTAATTTCCTCCAAACCCTCTCCTTAATATACTCAAAACTTGCTTTCTTCTTCTTTCCCACAAAAGAAGGTAAACCCCAGTACTTCTCATACTCCTGAATTTTGGGAACACCAAACATCTCTTTTATGGCGAGTCTTCGATCATCAGAATTGGATTTGCTGAAGAAAATGGAGGTTTTTGATCTATTTATTTGCTGCCCCGAGCACTTCTCATAGACACCCAAGATATCTAGCACCCTTTGACATTCATTGGTGTTAGATTTGCAAAAAA
Source organism: Quercus gilva (assembly GCA_023621385.1). Taxonomy (NCBI): domain Eukaryota; kingdom Viridiplantae; phylum Streptophyta; class Magnoliopsida; order Fagales; family Fagaceae; genus Quercus; species Quercus gilva. Next base: position 30,778,263 of record CM042474.1, on the reverse strand, counting down.
GTAAATTGTCGTCAACAAATAATAGGTGAGTTAGTTTCGGACTTCTTCTACACAATTGGAAGCCATGAATATCACCATTATGGGCTGCTTGAGAGATAAGGCCATGAAGACCTTTAGTACAAAGAAGGAAAAGAAAGGGTGAGAAAGGGCCACCCTGTTGAATTCCACGGGTGGGTAAGATCATCCCCTTGAGCTCACCATTGACAAGAATAGAATAAGAGTCTGTTGTCACACACACCATTAGCAACGAAATCCAATGGTGGTTAAATCCCATTTTTTCCATAACTTCTTGTAAGAAAATCCACTCCACTCGATCGTAAGCTTTACTCAAATTGAGTTTCAGCGTCATATATCTGTTATTGGGTGACTTATGCTACTTCATGCTATGGAGAGATTCAAAGGCCACCATAATATTATCCGAGATTAGGCGATTCTTGGTAAATGCGCCTTGGTGTTCAGTAATGATCTGAGGTAAGATTCTTTTCAACCTGTTAGCCAAAACTTTGGAAAAGATTTTAGATAAAAAGTTACAGAGACTTATAGGGCGAAATTCAGAAGCCAATTCAGGATTAAGAACTTTAGGAACCAGTGTAATGAAAGTGTGATTGAGGTGTGGTGGAAGAGTGGCTGAATTAATAAAATAAAGGATAGCTTGTGTGATATCATTACCTATCAAGTCCTAGTAGTTTTGGTAGAATAATGGGGGCATTCCATTCAGGCCGGGGGCTTTAAGAGGTGCCATTTGACTTAATGCTAAACTGATCTCCCATTCCATGAAATCCGCATTCAGCTGTACGTTCATGTCTTCAGTGACAACCTTTTGGATAGTGGACAATGCTTCTGCGGGTTGATAGGTGCCTAAAGAAGTGAATAAGTTTTTGTAGTAATCAACTAGATAATCAGCAATTTCTTTGGGCCGGGTACGCCAATGGCATACTGAATTTTTTATTCCTTCAATTTTGTTCTTCCGATGGCGTTGAGTGGCTCTATTTTGGAAGAACTTAGAATTCTTGTCGCCATGAATAGCCCAAAGAGCCCTGGAATGTTGAAGCCACAATCTGGTTTCCTTATCAAGTAAGTCGTGCACCTCCATTCTTAATTCTCTAACCCGAAAGTTGACCCTAGAGATCAATGCATCAAGTTCAGCTCATGCTAGAAGGAGTTTTTTCTTTTGCAGATCTTTCCTTACACTACCAAACTACCTCCAACTCCATTGAGTCAATGCCTTACTACATCGATCAATTTTTTGAGTGACACCAAACCCCGAAACATCATTAACTTCTCTACACCATTCTGCCACTACCGTATTAGAACATCCTTTGTCAGCCAACCACATCTCCTTGAAGTGAAAAGGTTTGGTGCTTCAAGAAGGTTCAATACCATCAGGCATTATCCATAAGGGAGAGTGATCCGATGTTGTGCAATGGAGGTGTTGAAGTTTTCAGGCCCAAACTTGAGAACCCAATTTGCGTTAGCTAAACCTCTGTCCAATCTTTCCCAAACTGAATGTCCATCTCTGAAGTGCTTTTGCCACGTGAAAGGAGACCCCATGTATCTTAAATCCATGAAGCCATAGGTATCCAACACCTCCCTGAATCTTTGCATTTGTGCGTGGCTTCTGTTATTTCCACCTTTCTTTTCTGAATTCCTCACTATCTCATTAAAATCCCCAACCACCAACCAAGGAAAATTAAAACGCCTATTAAGTGATTGTAAGAGCTCCCAAGATTCGTGTCTTAAATGAGTAACTGGTTCCCTATAAAACCCTGTAAACCTCCATGCACCTTCAGACCCTTCTCAAATAATCGAGTCAATATGATTTTTTGAAGAAGTTTTCACCGAGACCTTGATAGAATTTTTCCAAAACATCACAAGTCCCCCACCTCTATTAACTCTTGGAACAATAAACATGTCATCAAATAGAAGAGTAGTTTTTAGAACCTTTAGCCTTGCTTCATCCGCCCATGTCTCGGCTATAAACACGACGAAGGGATCTTTTGCTCGGACTAACTCGCCAAGCTCCTTCCCTATACATAGGTTCCCAAGCCCACGACAGCTCTAAACAAGGAGATTCATTGTAGATGGCGAGGCTGACTAACAGCCTCCACCAATGGATTGGAATTGTCTTCATCATTCTTTGAAACCTGCAATCTCTTGCTAGGTAACTCCATGTGATCACCCTCATCATCTCTGTTAACCCTTTTACCTGAATTGGCAGCTTGCATGGACTGGTCTGCACCAACTCTGTTTCATACTATTCTTTTCCAGGACCTTAAATTAGGGGTATCAGTTACATCCTCCATAGGGTTTACTACATTATGCCCACTTGGAGTTTCGGGTTTACTTTCTCCCAAAAGAATGGGATTTGATACAGAAATTAAGGGATTGGGAGTAAGTGAGATTGGTTTACCTATGCTGTTACTATCCACCCTGTCAACAGTTGTCAAACTCCTATCCACCTCCCGAGGACCTTCAGTCACACCCAACCTCAAATTATGGGAAGCAGAAATTTCGGGACTTATGTTATGCGTAGGATTTGAAAGGTTAGAAGCAAGTGGGAATTCAGTGACTTGCTCCGTAATTCCTGGATTATCCATAATTGAATGCTCTGTCCTTAATTCCTAAGTAACTAAGATAACTCCTCCGATAATGGTGGTCTGAGGAGGTTAGGCTGCCTGCCCTCCGACAGTACTTGGTGTGGACTGAAAGCCTTCTTCTTCCTCATCACCATACCCCTTAACTGAGACCACCATTTTCTTTCCGTGATTGAAGGGAGGTGCTCATAGCCGAGCACTATATTCTTGTTTTGTAATATCTAGAGTGCCCTTACTTACTAACCACTTACCACAATCCTTATGGTCATGAGAGATTAAGCCACACCAATAGTAGAAATTTGGGATTTTTTCATATTTAAACAATACCCAAACCTCCCTACCTTCCTCCAAAAGTACCCGGCGCCCTCGGTACAAAGGTTTTGTGCTCTCCACATTAACTTTGATTCGCAAAGTCCCCTCCCATAAGCTCCTCTTTAACTTGGGAGTGAATGACATTGCCCACCGAGTTCCCAATCTTTACAGCTGTCTCGTTAGTCAGGTGATCAATGGGAAGTCCAGGAAACAATAACCAAAAAGGTACAAGATTGAACTGGAGTTGTCGAATGGGTTGTCCATTAACATACCTCTGGAACAAAACCAAATGCTTGTCAAAGCACCAAGGTTCGTTCATTAGAACTCTTTCGATATTGTTTTCAGTTTTGAAAACAAAGATCATGATATGGTTTCCCACATCCCAGACTTTAAAGCTACACCGAGTTTTCCATAAAGGCTTGAAAGTTCGTCCAATGGCTTCAACATTGAGGACTCGTTTAGTCAGGAACTTTGCTGCTAAAGCAAATTCTAATTTCTTATTACACCCAGTGAGGGTAACATGAGGGAACTCTTTCTCTGTGAGAGAAAAGCAGTTCCAATCATTTAGAATTGAATCCATGATGAGTAAAAGACAAGAGTTATATAGGAAGAAAGAGAGAAAAAACACAGTTTCCCCACCCCCTGAATAAGGACCCCACTAGCCCTACCAATAACAGAGTTAAAGAAGGGAAAAGTTATCACTCCAAAAGGAGGATAAGAGTTTCTACAGAACCAGTTCTATGGCAGAAGCCAGAGTAGCTAGTTTAGAGAAAAAAGACTTTGTTACTCTAGTACTTGTAGAGTATTGCAATTAATATAAATATATCAACTGCAAAAGTGTCACGCCCCAAACCCGATACCCGGATTTGTGACCATGACCGGCATGCTAATACCAAGCCTAAGCCTGATATTAACACGAACCAACTTAAACTTTTACAAAAACTTTCTTCTTTCTTTACATTCTTGTTTCTTTACTTAAAAGATATAACTTTTCCTGTGACATTCAGAGCATCTACACTGTATTCAAAAATAATATAATCCACCAATCATTCCATTTCTAAATCTCATTCCATTTCTAAATCTCACATAATACATCTCTTATTGCTTTAAGGTACACGACCTTCATTATATCCTAAAATCCACAATATTACAGACTAACATCAAATTGCTAATTTAGGATCTATACATATAAAACTAAAGCTAGCTCCTTCCAAACCTTGACTAAGGCTCCCTCTGCTCCAAAATAACCTGTTGACTGAAAAATGATAGGGTGAGCTGCGAAGCCCAGTAAAGGTAAGATATATGAGAATTCAATAAGGATGCATGTAAATCCGTTCATTTCATTTTATAATTATTCAGATAGGAGAACATCTTTTCATGCATAGTATTTTATACTATATATAATAATAACTTATATGCTTCCCGTAAGAAAATAATTGTTCTCCTTTTTCTTATCAGAATAATATTATTGAAACCTTTCGGATTAAATTTCTTTCATTTCTTACAAAGTCACCATATATATTTTCATTACAAAATAATCATTTTAACTTAAAATTAGATAATCGGCAACTTTGTCTTAAATGGGAAGCATCTTAAAGGATAATAAAACTTTCCTTCATAAATTTCTTCTTGTAAACCATTATAACTTTCATAATTATAAAACTTAACGTTTCATAAAGAAAACAGATATCTGATAACTTCTTAACATAAACTTGTACTTTCTTCAGAAACTTTATTTTTATAGCATAGCAGAGTTACAGAAACTTTTATCTTTAATGAACAGCTTTCTTTTCATCAGAACTTCTTCTTTCCATGAGAGCTTTTACTTTTCACAATGCATTTAAACAAAATAATTCTCTCATGATTAATAACATAACATAACCTAGCTGTTCATAAATAACTTGTTGGTTAGTCCATATCTGATAAGTCTGTACTTATTTGGGAGGCTTCTAGCACCACGGTGCTAGGCATCCAGCATTCCCCACAATGCCAGGTATTCCCGGGATTACATCATAATACATATCTTCCAACCATGGGGGTAGGTTGGCTTCCCCCAAGTTGGCCGTAACCAACAAGGGCGGGTACAGCAGAGCCAGTCCCACTTAATGGCCAATCATATAACGTTTTCCATGGAAAGTCAGTAATTAACCCCTACTGACAGAGTTCAGATCACCAGAGAACATAACCCGAAAACATTTCATACTTATTCATCATACTGAATTTTCTTATTTTACATAACATTTCATAATAAAAGCATTTCCATTGTTTTCTTCATCATGTTCGTGGAATTAATAATAGCATCAATATGCTTAAATCATATACATAAAGTTTCGAAAAAGCTCACGAACATATCTTGGTCTGATAATGCTTACATGCCATATCTCTAATCAAAAACATTTTAATGCATAATATACTTTAAAATAACCTCATGACTTACCAAATGCCCATATAACTTATCCCTTACCTGAAAGCAGAGGAACTGAGAGCCTAAAGTCGAAGGAGCTTAGAATTGGCGACTGGTAACACCTAAACCAAAATCAAAACTTATTACTATCCATTATTCCTTATCATAAACTTACACATTCATCTCAAAACCTATCTCTTAGAATCAAGGACATCCTAATCCCACCTCAATGAGGTTCCCACAAACATATCATGCATACATAAACAAATGATGTAACAAACTTAAGAAAACCATCATTCTCATATTTATATCATATCTCCATAGGAGTCAACTTCATTTCAAAAGGTACTTGGAGCTTAGGGTAATAATGCATGCATAAAAATTAACTCTTTTAAGCATTGTCATGTAACCATAAACACACATAAGGCAACATATGCATGCTGAACAAAACAGCTTCATAAACACAACCGTCGAATGGTTTAGAAACCCTCCTTTAGGGTACTAAACCTTGAACCAAGTCATACAAAAATTAATCTATGATCTAGACATATCATATGATGAGCATAATAAATTATAGCTCAAAACATTCACCCTAGCTTGAGAACTAAATCCTCAAAGTTAGGCATGTCCCTTATTATTTACTGTTTCATTCCAGCAGCGTATACTTAACTTATAAAATACAAACGGACCATCAAATCACATCCAAACCTCATGAAATTTTACAGAGCAACTCCCCTGTATGTCCAGTATATACCATAAAAATTTCGGAATCAAAGCATAAACCCATGATTTACTAAAAATCACGCAAGACAGTATACTCAAATCTGTCCTGACAGAATTTCTTGCAACTTACAAATTAAACCATTATTTTTATGTTCATCCAAATGCTGTGAGACCAATTCCAAAACAACAGTATATGTCTTAGCTTTCATATAAAATAACCCTAGCATCCAAATTCACTATATACAATTTAGTACATATTTTTCTTGTTGTAAACATCAAATCTGTCACAGAGACAGCTTCAGTGCATGTTCTTTCTAAAATCATCAACAAATAGCAGTAGGTCTTAATTTCATTTGGGTATTTTTATACCTATAGTATACATATTAAAATATGTTAATAAGCATTCAATAGACCACAATATCATCAACTTTTAAATTACTAAAACAGAATCACAAAGTCAGCTTCTAAAATCAGAACAGAGGATGAAGAAATAGAGATAACAAAACAATTATACTATCCAAGATACACAAAATCAGATGAAGTTTTAATTACTTACCCACAAAATCTTAGTGTTAGGCTCTTAATTTCATCTTTAGAGAAAGAGGGCTGCCTGTAAGAGCAAAGAGAGAAGAGAGAAGCCAAGAAAGAAGAATAGAGAAAGAAATAAAGGAGCTGGACTTTCTTGTCTGATGCAGCCAAGAAGATTAGATATGGAAGAAGACTTTTGGGGCAGCAAAATCAGATAAGGAGAGTGGACCGTGGACTTGAGGGAAGACTTAGGAGAGCTTCCTAGCTCTTTCCTTAAGAGAAAAGAGGGCAAACTTGTGTGAGAAATTCTGATTTGCATGTTTACCCGTGGGAAAAGGAGGCTTCTTTGATGTTCTAGTGGCTTAAGAAAGTCAAGGAAGAAGTGAGGTGGCTCTTGGTGATTGCATGGCCGGCCAAGTGTCTGATCTTTGAGTTTAAGAGTGAACATGCAAGAAACTTTGACTCTACATGTGTTGAATTTCAATTGGTTGCATGTGGGTGGAATTTCCACTATAAAATCTCATGCAACATTGCTTAATTAAAATACCATCTACGTATCTAATAACTTAAATCACTTAATATAATTTTGTCCATACTTAGTATATATATACATAATAAAATTAACCATTCAATTACTTATTTATAATCTTTACAATTCTTATTCAAAAATATTATAAAGTGATATGCTGATTAAATACTCTTACATTAATTATAAAAGAAAGTGGATTAAAATAGTAATTAATCACTTAAACACATAGTTTAACTATTAATTTTGGGTCGGGGTGTTACAAAAAGACTGTCCCAACTCCCAATTAAAAAAAAGGAACCAGATAATTACAGATTATCCACCTATGGTTTAGCCCGAATTTAACTTACTCATTTGTGGTTTCATTTTTGATACTTTAGCCACCTATGCTTCCCTCCGTTACTACTCTGTAACCCACCGCCTTTTCAAACGTTACTCTAACATATAATTCATCAAAAACAAAACCCAAAACAGATCAAACACTCCTCACTCCCAAAACACACTCCCATCTGAACATGTGCAAATTACATCAAAAAAATTGGCAAAAATTATATTTAACTTTCCCACACTTTCTCACCAACCAAACAAGTTAGATCCACAAAAAATAAATAAAATAAATGAAAAAAAAAATCAACAATGAAACCAGCTTCAATATTCATCTAAAGATAATTGTGCGTAACTTTCCCATGTTTTCTCACCAACCAAACAAGTTAGATCCACAAAAAATAAGTAAAATAAATGAAAAAAAAATCAACCATGAAACCAGCTTCAATATTCATCTAAAGATAATGAGATTAAGCAATCTGTACATGCCAAATAGCCAAATAAATTACTTGCTTAACAAAGAGTCGGCTCATCTGAAGATCCTTTCTCCGATCCGTGTTGCAGATCACAAATCTCGAGCTGGAACTCCTCTCAATTCTGTCAAATCTCCTTCGATGACAACAAAGAAGGCAAACTCTTATGAAGATACAGATGTGAATGAATTGGAATCATCAATCTTTGTTGCTGATTCATCTGAGAAGAAGGCTTTGGTAAGTTCATTCTTGAAACCAAGGAAACTATTGCACAAGAGGAAAGGCATACCTCACATGTTGACACGCCAATTGTCATTGGAGTTAGCTGAAGAGAGAGTTATCACCGAGAGAAGCAATGGCCGCGGAGCTCCAGAACAATGACAAGATCAAGGAGGAGCTCATCTACACAAACCACAACACAGAAACAGACAATATTATTAAAAGTTTTTGTTCTGTTTGATTTGTTTTGGGTTTTGTTTTTTATGAGTTATGTGTCTGAAAGGGAGGTGGGTTATAGAGTAGTAACAGAGGAAAGCACAGGTGGGTAAAGTGTAAAAAATGAAACCACGGGTGGATAAGTTAAATTCGGGCTAAACCACAGGTGAGTAATCTGTAATTATCCCAAAAGGAACTTTGTATACTTGCCAACTCATTTGTAGATGAATGATTAAATTGGATTTAAAAAAAAAAAAAATGAACTTAAACCAATTGATATATCAACTACAAACATAATGTGAAATGTAAAAACCAATGAAATGCACAAAACTGTCAAACTCTGTTGCAGAAGTGCAGGTTGTAGTCTCAATTCAAAGCTTAGGTTTTTAATTGGGTTCCTGTATGTGCAAACATGGCTGCATATTCCCTTTCTCATTGGTCACTTGTAAATTCATTCACAAGTTATTTTGATGTTTTCCCTGTTTTGCTGCAGTTTTGTGTTTGCCCTCCCTGTTCTGGGTTGCATTTCTTGTCATGGGCTAAAAATGGTCTTGTTTCCATTAAAAATAAAAATAAAAATTGATTTATATATAGAACAGTGAAGCACATTACCACGTATCTCCTTCTTCTAGTTGCTATTTTATTTTTCATTCTATTTTGTTTTAAACCAGCCGGTCTTAATAACCAAGGGATGACTCAATGGAAGAAAATGTTATTCCTAGCGTGCCCCTGGAAATTTCACCATCAAAAGCCATGGAGTTTGAACTTTGAATAAGTTGAGGTTGCCTACGATTTTTATAATGAGTACGGAAGAAGGGAAGGTTATAGTATTAGAAAAGAATGCATTAATAAATGCACAAAAAAATATGGAAAAGTTACTTCGAGGAAATTTGTGCGCAGTAAGGAGGGAGTTCAGAGCACAGACAACCAAGATCTTAAAACTAAAAAGCTTTGTGCAGAAACAAGATATCGGATATGGGTGTGAAGCAAGTATGGTTATTTACACTTAATCACATAATCACTAACTTCATCTCTAAGCAACTGTACACGTGAATGGTCTATTGTTTATATTGTTTTTTAGATTTTTTTTTAAAACTCCTTTTTTGTCATTGATCTTTTAAAGATTTTAAATAAATTGACTAAAACGGTAGCCCATCTAAGGAAGATGAAGATGGGGGAAGAAGTAAAACAAATGCTATAAGGATAGGCCGTCTAAGAAAAATTATTGAATACTCTGGGAGTACTATAAATGTGTACTTTACCATCTCACATGAATTGTGAGTCTCACTAAAAATTTAATTAATGAAACTCATAATTATATGAGAAAGGTGAATACGCATTTATAGTATTTTAGGAGTACTCAATAATTACCCCCTTCTAAAAATATTCATTAATCCAAACCATGGAAAAAAAATTGAAATTAAATCCGTGTAAAGAAGAGAGTGAAGTCTATCTTACTTGAACATTAAACTACCCGGAGTTATAATTACTTCAACTGTGCAGATAGAGAAAAAATGTATATATCTTAGCAAAGTAACTTCTTTCTGTTAAAAAATATATACATCAAAATAACTTGCTAACTATTCCACTTCCCCACAAGGGGTTTTTTTCAATCTTACTCCAAAAACACAATGCCTGCAATGTCTCTTTGTCATCTTGGGCACTCATAAAACATGGCTTCCGGGCGACTTCAACCTTTTGCACATATACAATATTTGTTCTTCATGTGATGGAGATGTTTTCAGATTTCTTTGTGCAAATGCAACTAATATAGTTATTGAGGAGGTACTCACACATTCTGCTCCCCAAATTCTTCCTGCAGGCTTTCAACAGCAGCTCCAACCCGTTCGGGATTAGAAATTCTTTTTTTTTTTTTCTTTTTTTTGGGAAGAATAGAAGTTCTGTATATTGATCAAATGAGATAAATGAATCAGTACAGTATATGTTCAGCACTAGAGCTATTTATACATTATCTGCTACTAATTAACGGCACATGGGGAATAGCTAACTTAAGCCTATTAAACAAAATCTCAAGCAATGGGCGCCTGGATATATATATATATATATATATATACTAGTTGAATGCCCGTGCGTTGCACGGTTTTGGTCAATAACTTATTAAATACAATATAAAATAATGCATTTTAGAAATAATAAATTAAATGAAATATTTTTATTCATAATTCTCTTCAATTGTACTAATTGTCTAATAAAACTAAACAATAAAAATTAATATCAACATTTAACAAAATAACATGTCCATGCAAATTAATGTTTAAGCTTTAAATTAGTATCAACATAAAATTCACAAATTATAAGCTATCCAAATGTATAAGCATTAAAAAAATAAAAATAAAAATTCCATTTTCTATATATATATATATAAAATATAAGAGAATTGATTGAGTATCACAACTCTTAGCCTACTCAATGATGTAGTCAAAATTATACATTGTATTATACTTGGATGATGCACGACTTATTTAAAATTTATATGGAAATAAATTATAATCATATATTTTTTTTTAGAATACTAAATATTTTTAACATACACATGGAGAGATGGGAGAATGTCTTAAATTATAATCATATTGATAATAAGTGAGCCATATGATAAAATGGATTAATTTTATAATATATGTAACTTTGTGCGAGTATGGTATATAGTATATAAATTTTATTATATATATTGAATTAAATTTATTTAAACTGCCACAAACATTTAGTAATAGAATTATAGTTGAAAAGAATTTATATTTTAGATGATAGTGTTTTATGTAGAGTAAATTATTGGTAATATTTTTCTAATTTTCATTAACCACACAGTTTAAACACTTGTCACAAAGAAAAAAAAAAGTTAATCAATGCATTAATCTATGAAACCCCAAAAAATAGCCTTGGTGTAGTTATTGAATTATAAAATATAAAAACCAATGAAATAAAAATGGGAATCTACCTGAAAATCCAATATTAATAATAAGTAAAAGGACGAATATTAAAATTGAGTTAAAAAACGAAATTGAGATAAAATGGAAATCTACCTTAAAAGCCTATACAACCTTTTCTTTACATCCTTGGGATTGAGTGTCAAGAGTCTTCACAATCTTAGAACCCATGGAATCTTCTACAACAACATTGAAAAAGAAAAGAAAAGAAAATATAAAATAACATTTATATAGCAATAACTAAAATTGAAAATAAAAATCAGAAAGAAATTAAAATCTAAGTTAAAAAAATAGAATAACATAGATTACAACCTTTTAATTGTATGTCAATTTAGGAGTCTTCAACAATTTTATAGGATGCTTGCTTGGAATCACCTATGAAAAAATCGAAAATAAATTTTAAGAATAAACTATTAGAACATATAACAAATGGAATGAAACATATACCAATAGCTAAAATTGAAAATATAAATCAGAAAGAAAATTAAAATAAATTAAAAATATAATTGTATATTATACAACCTTTGAATTTAATGTCAATTTAAGAGTTTCCTATGACAAAACTAAAATAAAAATAAAATAATAGATCTAAAACTATATAAAAGGAAGCGAATGGAACATGAATTTCATCGATCCTTTAAGAGATCAGATTCCCTAATGAAAAACAACAATATTTGACTCCATAATGAAAAACAACACTATTTCAAAAGTACTAAGAATTAGCTTTCAATTCCAATTAAAAAAAAATAAGTATGAGAATCACTAACCTTTGTTGCATGTTGTTGGACTGAGATTATGATAGGGTGATAGATCGAACATATTAATAACACAAATTTCCTTACCTTTCCATCTTAATGTTACAAATTAGTTGTACTTTTCTTTAGTTGCTTTATAACTTCTTTGGATAAAGTTATGTTGATAACAACTTCTTTTTATTTGTGGGTTTTTATTTTATTTTAATTACAATGATTTTTTAGATAAATATAACATATTATTTGTTCTTATCAACCTTTCTTCTATTGTTTTATCACTTCTTAGGATAAATTAGTTTTGTTCTTTGTTTATTTATTTTATTCTGTTTTTAAATTTCTACGTTTGATAATTAGGTTTTAATAAAAAAAATCATATCCTATTTCCTTATAGATCAATCATGTTTTTTTTTTTTTTTTTTTTTTTTTTTTGGTGGTGGTTTTTGCTTTCATTCTATTCATAATTTCATATGACCTTTCTTTTTTCTTTTCTTTTTTTCTCTTTTTTTTAGTTTGGTAATATAACACATTGATTAAAATTCTATTTTCAATAGGATTTAAATTTCACATCAAATGGGACCATAACAATATATATTCTTAAAAAAAAAAAAAAAAAAAAAAACTTTATCTTATATCCTTATTGCCTCATTCACGTGTTTTCATTTTATTAAATTTTTTTTTTAAAAATTTTTACATTATGTTGATATCAACATTTTTTTTTCATTCTATCCATAAAAATATGACCTTTTTTATTCCATTTTTTTCATGGGATAACAACAAACACGTTAATTAGAAATCCTAATTATAATAGGATATAGTGATATACATAATATTTAATTTTTATTTTTATTTTAAAAAATTCTTTGATTTTTCTTTAATTTTAATATTAATTTAATAATATTAAAAATTTGAAAATTTAGATGATAAATATTATCTAAATTAAATTTTTGTATGTTAAATATTATCCCTTAATTTAAGAAATATATCCTAACAAATAAAAAAATAATATTAATTAGATGATAAATATTATCTAAATTAAATTAATGTTATCTAATTTTATTCAATGATAAGAACAAATTAGAGTCCTGGTAGTATACTATTCCTTTTTAATTCTTTAAAAATCTAAAAATTTAATAAAATTTCAGCAATTTGGTGAAGCCACGTGGCATAACCACAGAGTCTAAGCCCAACTTTTATTATATACTAGTATTATGCCCGTGCGATGCACGGCTTAATCAAGAATCATGTCTAATCTAAAGAAAATAATAAATATTTTTTTAATTTAATTAAATTTAAATAATAACATATATTTAAGTGGTAAACTCAATTTAATAGTTAAGAATTATAAACAACCCAAATTATTAAACAAAATAAATAAATAAAAGTAGTGAGATTTACATAAGAATTAAATTTTTGTATTTGAAATCAAGGGAGGAGACATCGAATTTCAACCTATCAAAACAAATGTGTAAATATAAACTTCAAGAAATATTTTTGAGAAATACTAAGAGTTAAGACCTTGACAATAAGTTTGCATCGATAATTGAAAATAGCTTCATTAGCATTGAGATGTCATAAGAATTAAAAAGTAATACCATTTTGTGAGGTCTGCACATCCTTCTAGGCTAATTTTGTGAACAACAATCTATATTATGAGTAAACGAAGATCTATATTGCTAAGCCAACTAATCTATATTGCTATGCCAACTACACCTTAATTTTTAAGGTTTTTATCTCTCTTAAGAATCCTTTGTTGTGATCATATTCCAATAGATTATGGTTGATGAAGATCTAGTTAATTAAGTTCCGACAATTCAAGCTTATTGTAAATAATCACTTTCAAAATTCTAATAACATGAATACTTCCATTTTTTTCTCCTAAGAAAATTTAGGCGAAAGAATAAAGAAAACATACCAGAAGTAATGGGGATTGATCATACTTACCAATTATGGAATAAAAATCTTAATGATCCATGAAAATAGCATCCATGACTCCACAAATGAGTACGTGCCTCCCTCCATGGCCAAATAGAGATGGTCAAAATAACTAAGCTTTTCAAAGTTCCCTTCAAACTCTATAGCTTCAAAGAGTTCCAATATTGTTAGTTGTAGTATAAATAATATGATGTAATTTATGAACATAATGAAACAAAAAAAGGAAAAAAAAAAAATACAGGATAGAGTTAAATAACCTTGGAGAGGAAATAGAACTTGTAGCTTTCATTATAGGCATCCTTAAAGTATCCACACAATTTGACCTAGTACAATACACTGTGGTACTTTCGTTATAGAACAAAACCATCCAAGTAAAAATATATACAAAAAAAAAAACTAAGAATACAAAAAATATAACCTTCATGAACAGTCCGAATGAGAAGTTTAAGGGAGGTGGAGCAAATATATTTATATTTTTTTTTCCAATCGATTTTTATTCCCTATGATCTAATCGCAAGTTTTAGATATACTTGAAGGTAAGCAAAAATAGCAGCAATTTTTTTAGATAGACACAAAATCTTAATTGTTCTTATCAACTTTTCCTCTACTAATCTTTGGATAAATACAAAATTTTACTTTTTCTTATCAACTTTCCTCTATTTATTTTTGGATAAACACAAAAGCTTAATGTTGATATCAACATTTTTTTTTTCCTTAACTTTATGAATAACTGTAACATGGTGGGAAAGATTAATTATTAAGAGTTTGAGTTTGAGACGAAGAGTTTAATTAGAATTGATTTTACTTTTTTGGTGGCAGAATATCTAGACATGTACACTGTACTCACTCCCTAAGAGATTTTTGTTGGATAGACCAAGAGAACAATTTTTTTTTTTAGATAAAAAGAATAGTTGTACATTAAAAGAAAGAAAATTTATTCAAAATTACACTCTTATATTATATTAAAAATAATTTTCTTGAAAATAAACTTTATTAGCTATACGTTGTTGTTTTTTTACGTGTAGCAATATAAATTTTAAAAAATATATGGATTAGATGGACCTTTTTTTATTTTATTTTATTTTATTTTTTTTATCTAGAATTAGATGAAGAGTTTGGATTGTAATCCAATTAAGATTTTTATCAACTTAGAAATTACTATAAGAGAATAAAAATTATATATTTTTAAAAAATTTGAAAAAATTTCTGCAATTTGGTAAAACCACTTGGCACAACCATAGCTTCTAAGCTCAACTTTTATTATATATTATATTATAAAGATCTTGATTGTCGTAATTAAATTCATAATAGATCTTCGTTTTAATCTTGCAACTCTTGTTATTTCAGAATTGTTCAACTATTTAACCAAAAATAAATAAATAAACAACTATAATATACACAACCAAACTAACATTTTGTATGTTTGTAAGACAAATCAAGTCAATGTAGACTGTAAAGTGAAAAAAAATACTTGCCTGTAGGTCAGTAGTGGTGGTGATTTCTTCCATGTGAGCAATCTTCTGTTGTAATTTAGAGATAACTCTAATCATCTTTTTCTTTTGAGAAAGAGAGAGAGAGAGGGAGCAACTTTTTGAGAGATTTTTTTTTTTTTTTTTTGATAAACAAAATGAGAGATCTCTTTTGAAGAATACATAGTAGTTTTTTTTTTTTTTTTTTTTTGATGTATTTGATGCGGCTTATAGTATTCCAACTGTGATCAAATTCTTTTTATTTATTTATTTATTTATTTATCTTAGTATAATCTATTTGAAATTGGTATTTGAGAATCAACACATGACATGCTTAGGAATATGATTATTTCACAAATAGATGGTGACTATGAAAGCAATCAGTAATTTATAGGTCAATTACTGTATATTGTATAATATGCATGGTTCAGATATTTGGTTATTAGTAAAACAATTTAAAAAAAAAAAAAAAAAAAACGTTTGCTTGATAAGTGGTAGAATTATATATTTATTTATTTTTCTTAGTATTATCTATTTGCAATTGGTATTTAAGAATCAACGCATGACATTTTTTTTTTTTTTTGGTTATATATATAAACGTGTAGTATAATAATTAAAAAATAAGAAAGTAGTTGCATAATTCTTTACCTCTTGAAAACTTGCTTTTATCACCTTGCTTCTAAGAAACCTCATCAAGAAGTCTGGTTTAGTATTCATCAAAATCCTTCCTTCTTTTTAGCACTATTTGTCTGCTGGTCTCCCAATATTGTTGGGTTTAGTATTCTAATTGTGATCAAATTCTTCTTCTTTTTTATTTATTTATTTTTTATAGGATTATCTATTTAGTTTTATTCAGTTATCTTTAATCTAATTAAGATTTTTATCTACTTAGAAATTATAGTTGAAGAAAAATTATATCCACTTAGAATTTATAGTTGAAAAAAACTTATATATATTTTTTCTTAAAATCTAAAAATCTAAAAAAATTTCTACAATTTGGTGTCGCCACTTGACGCAACCACGGCGTCTAAGCTCAACTTTTATTATATATAATATGATATGATATGATATAATATAATATAATATCTCAATTGTATAATCGCTCAAGACAAAGTCCTTAAGAAGAAGAGTTTTGATTGCTTTCAGCGAAACTAAGCCCAATCATTCACACCATAGCAAACTAACTTCAACTCCATTATCCAACCACTGACAATAACACATAAAAAGACACTCAGAAATGCACTGATATCAGAGTTTCAAACCTTTCAGGCCTTTTTACAAACACAGCCACACCCGGTTATGATTGATTCATATGACCAAAACTCCATATAACCGGATCCTTTGTACTTGCCTACTGTTGAATATAAAAGCTTGCATTATGAACATTACTAAGCACTGAACCTGCGGTTTCCCATTGACATACATAAAAGGCCTTGGACCAAATCTATTTTAAGTGTTTAGGTCATATTTAGTGCACAAAACTCCCACTTTTGCAGGATTTGGGAGAATTCATGGTAGGCAACGTTACCCTCAATTTTTTAGAGAGGCTGATTCTTGGACTCGAACCTGCAACCTATCGCTTTTGGTGAAAGGCATTTGCCATCGCACTAAGGCCTGACCACTATTTATGTTCTATATGATGCCAAAAATATAGTGTTCTGCATTCCTATATTCTGCATAGCAAGATTAGCCTCCCACGTATCCTCACAAAAGACTTCAAGATTTGTAGTAGCTTTACTACTTGGTTGTTTTAAAGACAACAATGTCATTGCTTTAGATAACTATTTCACACAGTTCTGACATGCTATAGTTTAGGACAAATTTCATTGAGTCCTAAAATATGTGGAACTCCTCTCTTTCTCACTAATACAGTATCGATTAAACCTCACACACCCCTTTTTATAAAGGAGAGAGAACCGCTAAACTATAAATCCAGTGGTTTTGGTACTCAGACTTTGACTGTCAACAGAAATTAACAATCTATGAACATAACACCACCAACTTGAACTCAATTCCAAATGAGAGTTTGTATTACTCCCAAAACAGCAATAGAATTTAACGGCATTATTTCACACACACAAGCTTGACTTTTTTTAATCACAAGGTCAAATTTCTCATTGAATAGTGAGGACTGAGGACGGAGGACTGTGGCAAGAATGTCTGAAATTTTACCTTTAATAGTTCATTGGTGAGAAAAAATGGAATAGAAAATGGTACTACCAACCAACTTAACACCTGTAGGAACATTTCCAGACAACCAGCAGTGATCTTTCCTCCGCATCTGTTATGTCCACCAAACTCTTGAGGGATGGATTGATAACAATCCTCTTGAGTGCAAGGTAATGATTAACCACACACAACGCAAGTTCCAAATCAATAATCTTACACAAAAGCCTTCTAGGATCATACTTTGGAAGGGTTCCTTATTCGTCTAGCCTGTATTTATCCAGATTTGTTCAGCCATAATCAAGAAGAAACAGATATATGTTTGTACATACCGCAAGGATAAAAATTATAGCCACAAAGAAGGTCAAAAGACTAAAACCAATAAACAAGATTAAGGCCAGCATATTGCTTATGGCATATACTGTACTTGAATGAAATTATGTAATTAATTCTCACCATTGGATGAAGTCATTTCTGACAAGGGCATGACTTTAAACAGAGATGCTACCCAAAGAATGTATCCATTGGAAAAGGCAGAAACCTTCAACTCTATGAAATAGCATACAATGGGTGGTCATATGTCTGAGTCTGACCATACAATAGTAGCAACGACAATATTGAAGACAAATCTGCATTTGTCAATGACTCATGAATATAGTGCAAACAATACCAACCAACTTGGCAAACCAAGTGGCAGCAGAAACCACTCAAGGTACATATTTCCAACAAGGCTTTCCAAATACTTAAAAAGTTCGTTGTTCATACCATGCTAGACGGTAATGCTCTCTTGATCAAAGAGAACCTGCCAAGGAAATAATAGTTCATAAATATTACTAGATCTTCATGTGCAATGAGCTACTATGAGGGAGGATGTCTGAGGAAACTAGTAATGCATTCACAATTACTTAGCTAGTTGAGTTCCACTTTTTTTGTGCATATACAGACACATACATAAAATTGTTTTGAGTGAGCACCTTCTAGCCCCAAAGCAGACCCCAAGATATAATGGTTGAGAAAACACTATATGATCTTAACAAGCCAATGAGATACTATAATGGAGGATGTTTGAGGAAACTACTTATGTATTCACAATTACTTTGCTAATTAAATTTCACTTCTATCCACTTATAGAGAGATATACATAAGGTATTTTGAGTGAACACCTTGTAGCCCATAAACTAGATCAAGAATGATGGCTCCTAAAGCCGACAAACTAAATGGTCCCAAACCAATTTTTAATGAGTAACTAAGTAGACCTTTCTCTTCATTTTTTCTCTCCACCTCACAATCATATGCAAGAAAACTAACATGATTTGAATAATTAGAAAACATGTTTACCATTGAACTAATTGAATACCTTCTGTAAGAGTTTCTAGAAGTAGCATAGAAACCAAATAATTTGCCCAGCCATAATGGCCATACAAGAAATTAGATGGATTAGTCTTTGCCCTTCATTAGAAGCAATTCATTAATCAAATGTTAATGTTTTGCAATTAGCAGTCCTAGTGTTTCTTCATCAATGGAGGTATTAGCATATGCAAATTCACCCCCAGGCTCATCGTTGCCATATTTGTAACAGTATAAAGCATGGGAATGGTTTATGTCAAGTTAAGCATATACATATACACACACCCCTACACACCAACCACCTTAACGAAAATCTGAATTTGAACCACAAACACCACCTGAGAAAATTGCCAGAAAAAATTTCAAACCGAACATCACCTGAGCAAATAATAAAGATAAAGCAAACTCTTCTATGCTATTGCTAGCCAACAAAGCCTGGCTCAAATGGTACTTCCTCCCCCACAAGATTGGGTGGAAGACGAATTCTTGGGAACCTACAAATAAGTGCTTGTATGACTTACCAATCAAAAGAGATAGAGAACTCAAGCATTACGCTAGTTTATGCCATTAAGAATCCAGTTAAAATCTTCAAAGGTTACCCTAATAGTTCTGGGTACTCGGAAAATTACCTGAGCAGTTTTTCACCATTGTAGTTTCTGCTATTCCTACACCTAAAAGAAAGGAAATATATATATAGTGCATGTTCTATCTTCATCACTAAAATTAAAAAAGTTGTATTGCCATTCATGTCGTCCCATGGTCCATTTTCTTGAAATTTTTTTTGTTCAGAATACATATTTTATGGACAAAATTAGAACCTACACTATATCTTAGAGACAAATACTGCAGTATTCTATTTACCTGAAATATCAAGGCTTTATATTGTTACTGAAAATTAGAACTTAATAAGAGTGAAAGGAAAGTGAAAATATAGAAACTTTTTTTAATTTTTAGGATGTAAATAAAACCCAGGCTATATTTTAAGACCAAAAGAATATTTTAGCCTAAATTTTTTTTTATTTTAAAAACCATACCCTGATTTCCCATTAGCACCAACAACCAAAAAAGCTAATTAATACAAGCAACATAATAGCTTCTGAAATTCCTAAACTAAAATGAGAAATCTTAAACCATACCCATATTGCCAATCACCAGCAACAACCAAAAAATCAAATTCTAAGCTAATGGGTTTATGGATTTCAAAGCTCCTCAGCTGTCCCTTCTGTTCCACATGCAAAGCTTTAAACTTTAACTGCTAAAGCTTTCAGGAATTGGAACGATATAGGAAAAATAATATTGAAATTCATCCCTGGAGCAATTAATATCTCATAAACTTCATTTCCATCACAGTGGAAGGATATAAAAAATAATAATAATAAATATTAAGAATCAAGGTTTAAGACAAATCCATTCTCACCTAAAGCCAGCATTCAAGAAAACCCAGAACCATGTTTATGAATGGTGTTTAACACAGAAATGTGTCTGGGTTTTTATAGCCAGGGTTTATGTCGTGGATTTTCAAGGAAGATTGGGAAAATCTTGACCGTTAAAAGGATGTTACACAGCAAGCCGAGATCAAACGGAAGATGTTAGAGTAAAAAATATATCTTATCTCTTATTAACATTAGGGATGTACCCACTGAGAAAAATATTTGTTCAACCACAATTTATCACCTCAAGCAAATTGAGCAAAAGCTTGTATTAGGAAAAATATAAATTATTTCATACATTAACTATATTAACTATTAAGTGTCATTGTTCTGCCAAAAAAATAAAAAATAAAAGTGTCATTGTTATTTAAAGTTGGATCTTTTTTTAATTTTATTATTTTTTTATAACATATAAAGTTGGATCCTATATATTAAACTCACGTAAGAGATTCACCTTATATGAGAAGTGTGCATATATAATACACTGAATGTATTGAATAATTTTATTAAAAACTTGTAAGATAAAAAACATAAATTTTGCTTCTCTTATTTTGTTATAGAATATAACCAATTTAGAATAAAAATTGAATAGAACAAAGAGGGAACCACCCAAACAAAATAATTACTTATTAATTATCGAATGAAAGTAGTGTCTTTGAATAATAGGCATGCGAGATATGAATTCTTATTTTCTCCTATGGAAAAGAAGATCCCTTATTCTAAAAGCGGTTTGAAGATTTTTTTCGTCTTGTCGTGTGTACAAGGTTCTTCACTTCTTCCCTTCAATGCTTGTTGTTAAGTAAAATACTTCCTTTTTTTTTTCCTCTAAAATATGCTTTTCCTTGTGATTACTTTTATTTTTATTATTATTATTATTATTATTATTATTTTTTCTTCTCATTACCATTAGTGAAATTTTTTTAAGGAAAAAAAAAGGAGGCTCACGTATATAATTATCACCTGGGTTATCAAATGTTTTTTCCACTTGTAATAATGAATTGAGGAAAAAAAAAAAAAAAAAAAAACTCATGATATTTAAAAGAACTCAACTATCATTCTATTAGACTTTCATCATTTTTATTGGACAACAAAAATGATCATGTAGGTATGACATAAGCCAAAACACATGCACAGTAACTAATTATCACCTAACACATATGCTCACGTGGTAAATTTCAATTAAATAAAAATAACGAAAGTTTAAAAGAATTAACAGTGTTATTTAGAATGCAAATTACAACAATAAGATCATAAATTCATATAATTAATATAAATTTTTTCTTTTCATTTCTTCATTTTGGTTTTATTGATATATACTCATCATTATTCTTTGGTACCACTTAGGTTTTTTTTTTTTTTTTTTTTTTTTTTTTTTTTTTTTAAATATTTATGTTTTGAAGTTTAATAAATAAATAAAAAAGGTAAGACAAAAGGAATAATAAATTGCAGCATTGTGTTCATTATATTGCTTTTATATGTATTTTAAAGAAATAAAAGTAAAAAATGTAATCTTTCCTCTATTATTAACGAGAACAAAGCAATTGGACAAAAGGTAACAATTTCATTCCATTGAAACTATTCCATTCTCATTCCTTTATTTATTTATTTATCTTCCCTCATAAATCATAAACAACACTTCCAAATTTAGGATAGAGGGTGGACGGGTAACTAGTTGTGACTATCTTACTTGAGTGTAACTATAATAACTCTTCTACTTGTTAAAGAATCAATGCCTGAAAAGCTTAATCGGTGATGAAGAGCTTAATCGGTGATAAAGAAATACAAACACTCAGGTGAGTTAAGTCATAATTTGACAACACCACCACCTAGGACACCAATGATTCCAGATGATCAAAGGCAATAATAGTCTATCATTTGAACTAACATCACACTCTCGAAGGAAAAAGTGTATATACTAGTTCACCTTGACTACATAATGTACATGCTATTTGGCTATAATGGCATATGCTTAGTTAATGTTAAAAAATAGTCATAGCTAACCAAATGGAGTTGATTCAATATGCTTAATAGTTCACACTTCACAGACTTAATTATGCTAAATGAACACTTAGCCAGTTAACCTAACAAAGAGGAGAAGCTTGTTCAAGGAGAGGTAAAACCGTAAAAGCCAAAATCTAAAAATTACTATATACAATGCTAGTACAGGATTGTGACAATTACGATGATATCCTCTTCTTAAAATTTCCAAATTTTAACAGGGGAAAGAGTTCTATGAACTCTAGAATAGTGTTAACAGCTAGCACTAGCAGTATTCGTGAAATAGTAATGCATCAGAGATCAAATACCTTCAACCTATAAATGACTCTAGAACAATTCAGCCAAAAAAAAAAAAAAAATGAAGACTCAAGAACAGAGTTCTAATAGCCAATTGATACGCTCCTAGGCTATAGGATTAGGAACATAGATTTTGAAGCTCAATTCCACAAATTTCTCTAGACAAACTTTGTGGACCAGTTGTAAAAAGTAAAAACAAATAAAGAGTGGAAGAGCCATCTCCTCCCAATCTCTAATTTAGGTCATTCTGATGCAAGTTCTTAATTAATTTCTCTTTTTAAGGAAGCTACATTAGAATAATTCCTAATATTCCTACCTTGTGTGTTTGGTAGATGAAAAAGATGAGAGAATAAAAAATGCAGAAGCATAGAAAAAATTTTAATTTCTTATTACCTTCTATATTTGGTCAAATGGGTTTCAAAGGACAAAATAATAAATTCATTTATTGTTTACATTTTCACACTGCTTTTCTCTTGAATTGCGGGGATTGAAGTTTGTGGGCCCAGGTGAAAAATCACCCACCCAATTTTCCTTCCCCCTCCACTTTCTCTCATCAACCAAACAATGAAAAACTCTTATTTTTCCTCCCCTTTTCTGTCCTTTTTCTTTTTACCCTAGCCAAACATAACTAGAAGTTTAAGCGGTCAATTTGTTTTTTTAGCAATAAATACTGGAAAGATAAATCAAATTAGTTTGTTCAGGAGACAGTTGACTTAAATTCCGGATAATAAGCCACGAAAGTAAAAGGACAGCATTTGGAAAGCATTTGGAAGCAGAAAATGAGCTCTGCTCTGGGATTGCCATTTTGCCAGAACAAACCAATTATTTACTGACGTCTAAGAAAAACTGAAACAAACCGTAGTAACTCCTGTGCTGTGAAAGATTCCTACATGTGCTATAAAAGATTTCTACATAGAAAACAATCCTGAAAATCTGAGACAGTCGAAGTTCAAGGTGGTTTAGCAGAAGAAACCAAGAAGAAAAGTCAAAGGTAATGGAATTGTCTACTTCTTACCCACAAAGGCAAACCAAGGTGAGAGTACCAAAGGCGAGAACTTTGAAGGAGAAGAAAACAAAGTTCTACATAATCAGACGTTGCATAGTCATGCTGCTTTGTTGGAAGGAGCATGAAGATTAAAAATGCTGGTAAAGTTAAACACCCATGCATGTCCCTGTTTATAATGTGTGTACTTTCAGACTAACAAAAAGTAGCAAATACATTATGGAGCAAGCAGTAGAATATATAGATGAACATGAGAGAGAGAGATGAGAATCATGCGCTTGCTGTAAAGTTTTAAATATGGCAATGCAAATTGAAACTTCTTCACCTTGTAAATAAATAGATGCATATATATTTTCCTCTTGATTAGTTTTCTATATATTCTCTGAAAGGAAAGATTTTCTGGCATGCTTTCTCTATTAGTAAAGTTCTTTACTTACTGATCATAATATAAGAAGGGAGTAAAAGATGAAAAACAAATCACCAGAGGTGTTCTCAAGCAAAGCTTTTATACAGAGCAGTTGGAAAGTAAATTTGTTTTTGATATCAACTTGTGTTATCTAAAGAGTGTATGGACATCAAGCACAAACAACTCTCACTGTCACCAGATTCAATCAAGTTTTTACTAGAAACTACTGCACCGAGTAGCAGATTCTCTGCAATTAACTAAAAGATTAGCATGATACTGTTTCTCAAAAGCAGCACTTTTTTCTTGCCTTTTCCAAAGAAATATTTCAAGAAGTAACATTTTGCTTTCTGGAAGAGTCTTGAGCTGATGTAACTATCCTAGAAAGTTTTAGGTGTCATTAGAACAAATTAATCCAGGAAAAATTTATCAAAAGGCAATCCTAATAAGAGTTACTTATTGAATATTATCACCCTTAATTAGCCTAAACTGTTTTCTTTTCTGTTCTAATTTTTTTATTATTTTACTTTTCTCTTTCAGAAACAAAAAGACAGGGTCTGGAGCCTCCTAATCAATGCATAAGTTTTAAGTTGCAGTTACACTGTTACACCGACAGCAACTTGAACACGGAATTTTTGACATCTGCTAGGACAAATGTGAAAGCTGAACTAAATAGACAAGTGGTAGCTACTACCATACATAAAAGAAGAATAAGATTATTAGTGACACTAGTCATTCGTGTGAAGGATGACGTGTAGTGACACTTAAAGATTATGTAAGCATTCCTGTCCTCTGACATCATATAAACTAGGAAAAATTAATCCCAATACTTTTTATATAAAAAACTTAATATAATCAACTCCAAATCAAAGATATATGTACATAAAATTCTTACTAAGCATCAAAAAACTTATCTCATGTTGGATGAAGGATTGCATTCTAATAACCCATATATGCAACTTGAAGATCATCAAGGCACTAAGAGGAACTTCATATGGGTTCCACACAAAGTACAAAAGCAAACATGTTTCTCAGCAAAGAAAAAGGGGAGGGGGGAAAAAAGGAGAGAGAGAAAAACTTGAGGCAAACAACCAAACCCAGTGCAATAGTATCAATAAACTAATTGGAGTCATTCACATATATTCTTTTCCGTCATTCTATTCTATCCAAAATCATACTATATATCACCTCCTTCATTAGCACGTCATTTTTTGTCTTCCTCTACTTCTTTTCATTCTCTTGACTTGAATAAATCATTTTTCTTCACTAGTGCACTGCATTAATTGCTTTGCACATGACCAAACCATCTCAAATAACCCCCCCCCCCCCCCCCCCCCCCCCCAACTCATTTTTTCATTCATGAGAGTCACCCCTATTTTTAATTGAGTTTCTTCATTTTGTATGACCTTTCCTTATATTTCCACTCATCCATCTTAACATTCTCATCTGCTCACCATATAGCATGGCTAGTGTTATAGAGGTATTGTTAAACTTTCCCAAACAATCCCTTTAACTTAATAGGTATTCTACAATAACAAGTCCAAACCAATATTAGAACCCCAAAAGTAAAGCACAATTCTAGACCCACAAATATACAACAACAAAGCCTTAGTCAGAAAATTCTAGACCCACAAATATAAATCATCTAATTTAACACCGGTGCCCCGTTTGACGAATCTGGTGCCTACAGCAAGCAATTGGAGCTTAAAAATTGAATCTTTTTGGCATCATGAAAATGGGTTTTGAATCAAAAATATGAACTGAAGCCTTGAATGTTGAATCCCATTTGATCTCAATTTGAGAGCTCCAAACCATGCTGCCAATGCCAGCCAAACAAACCACCAATACATAAAAAGCAAAACCCTAAACTTTCATAATCAAACATTTAAAAGACTAAGCTTTTCACTAAAATTAGGGATTTGCTTCCTAAGTTGTTCAACAAACATTAACCATGTACAATTATGAATAAAAAAAAACCAAAAATAAAAACCGCAATAATCAATTAACTTAGAAAGCATAAAAATTTTTCTATATCATTGGATTAAATGCACAGAAAATAAGCTAAATTTCAATTATCCACACAAGAACACATTCATATGGATATATTTTCAGGCACAAATTATCTATTTCAAGCTCTTATAATTTGATTCAGCCAAAAAAAAAAAAAAAAAAAACCCTAAAACATTTTTACATAAGCACACGGGAATTGAATACCGAAGAAGATGGATGAGAATGAATCAGACGGGGAGCTTGGTGACGTCGTTTGGTTGTTGGACATTGACATTGACGGTGCCGTTTTGGAGGTGGGTTCGGGTGTCGTTTTGGGGTAGATTGGTGTCGTTTTCTTCTTCGTCTTCGGGGTCTGTGGTGGCGACGTTGACACAGGAAAAGCGCTCGAGGGAAGAGAAGAAGGCGGAGACGACGGTGGAGCTCACCCAGCTGGCGGCTTGGTCCAGCTTCTCTCGCGATATCATACTCTGATTGTTGTTGTTGTCGTCTTCCATTTTTTGTTTGTCACTTTTTTTTTTTTAGCTGAATAGAAATTCTAATGATGGGATTGCTTCTGATTTGGAAGTACAGAATTGAGATTTGCGAGAGAAAGAGATTGAGATGTCAGATTTGGAGAGATTTGTAATACATGGAGAATGGCCAAAATGGTAATTTGGATTCGTTGACATAAAAAGTGGCACCAAATAGGGCTTGAGAGCGTACTTACTGCATTTAGCATTTTTTTTTTCTTTCTTTTTTTCTTTTTGAAAAAACGAATTTTATATTTTTCTAGTGCAGTGTAATTTAAGAGTCCGTTTGGATGGAGGAGTGGAAAAGTGGGAGGATGGAAAATTGTGGAAGGATGGAAAAGTGGAATGATGGAAAATATTTAGTTTTCCCTCTTATGTGTTTGGTTGGAGGAGTGGAAAAGTGGGAGAGTGGAAAACTCTTTTGTTTGGTTGGAGAGAAAAATGGAAGGATGGAAAATGTAATTTATATAAATTGACTATTATACCCTTATTATATAATATGTAAGAAATAAATTTATTTGTACTCATTAAATAATATAAAATTTACCACATCATATATATAAATTTATGTTATTATTTTTATTATTATAATGTAAAAATTACAGTAATGAATCAGGTCACATTGAAAAAAAAAAAGAGAAAAGAGAACTTGGGCAGCTGGATGTTAGTATGCTGTGAAAGTAAAATGAAAAGAGACAAAAGTGATAAGAGCAACCGCATCAATCTGTTTTAAAAATTTCGTCTAATTTACACAAAAAATTATTTTTTTATTTTACACCATTATTTTTACAAAATACTCAAATCAATTTACCTATTATACACTTTTCTTTTTTTTTATTAAAATAATATTTTCCTACCCTTTTTTTAATTATTTCCCAACTACCCCACCTAACCCCTCCTTTTTTCTAATTCATGATAACACCTTATTTCACCTTGTCTCTATCTTATATCTGATATCTCTATCTTCTCCGCCTCTCTTTCTTCTCCTTCTTCTTCATTTTTTTTTTTTTTTTTTGTGAGGAGTTGGGGGTGGATGGCCAAATGGAATTTGGACTAAAGTATTTGGATGAACATGGGTGTATTTCTATCTCCGGCTTTCTTTCTTCTCCTTCTTTCTTTCTTCGTTTTTTTTTTTTTTTTTTTTTTTGTGAGGAGTTGGGGGTGGATGGCCAGATGGAATTTGGGCTAAAGTTTTTGGATGAACATGGGTTTGTCAAAAATAAAATGATATCTGGGTGCTGTGACTTGTGAGTGTAAGAAAAGGGTGATTGACGGTGAAAATTTCAATTTTTTTTTTTTTTGAGAATTTTTTTCTTTCCTCCTCTTCTTTTACAATTTGAGTTTTATGCTTTTATTATAGATGATGATTTTGGGCTGGGTTTGATTTTGGGCAGTGATTTTGAGTTGGGTTTTCTAATTGTTTTTCCGTTAATTTTGGGTTAATTTTTTGTCGATTTTGGGTTAATTTTTTGTTTTAGGTTGCTGTGTTTGGTGGTGGTGCTGGGTTTGGTGGTTATTTTCTGCTTCATTCTTCTTGCCGCACGGGGTTGTTGTAGACGTTGGAGAGGGCACTTTTGTAAAAGTGCTGTGAGGGCACTTTCTCTCCAGTGTTTTCCTCCCAATTTGGGAGGATGAATTTTGTGGGCCCGGAGAGAAAAATTTTCTCCCGATTTTCCTTCCTTCCCCATTTTTCCTCTTTTGCCAAACAGGGGAAAACAATGTTTTCTACCCTATTTTCCTTCCTATGTTTTCCATCCCTCCTAAATTCACTCCATCCAAACACAGTGTAAATGCTCAAATAGTGTTTTCGATCCACTTTCTATTACGGTGTTACCTATATTAAAAAGTGCAAATGCACATGTGGATAGTGCTCCTATGGATGAACACAAACATAGAATCCAGGTTAGAGATAAGAAAAAAAAAAATCAAAATCAAAATCAGCCATGACCAAATTGATAGAGAAAGAAAAGAAAGAAGGAAATTAATATGTATGTGTTTGAAAACTTCACTAGAGATTAAAAAAAACGAAATTTTGAAAATCATGAAAGACAGATAGAGACATAATTATTACTCAATTATTTATCAATTTGTCTTCTCTTTTGTAGATCAAAGGAGTAGAAATGGATACATTCGTTTTTTTTAGACCTCTTTTTGTATACAATATATACTTGTGGGGATATTGGACCTGAAAGCCCATCGTAGGTTTATATGATTGGGCCTATGGCCTAGTTCGAGGACATGGGACTATCCAAGGATAGGGAAGCTTTATTACATAGGACTGCATGGCATGTGGAGGTAAACTTTAACCACGAAGGTCCAAAATGGTATGCCGAGGACACTGGACACATATATCCTCGGCTGACTAAGGCTGAGGTCTGTAAAGGTTAGCCGATGATCAGGGCAAAGCCCCTAGAAGTATTGCAAAGGCTGATAGTTCTTACCAAAATATTGGGTAGGGAAGTGTCCTAAAATATCTGAAGGAAAGGTTGCCACCACCGCATTAAATGTTGGACAGCTAATTTCCTTGCTGCATTAATGTGGAGAAGACACCTAAATAGTGTAACATTGGTTGCCCCAATGCAACATAAAGATCAGTATGGGTGTTTGATAAGACAGGTACTCAAGTGGTAACCCCAAATGATTGTCAAGTGGAGGACTAAGATGCTTCAGATGGAACTATATAATGGGAGAAACCTTTATGAAAGGGGAGGGAAAGAAAAGGAGAGAAAAAAGACCAGAGCATTGAAGAACCAAATTTGTAACCCAATTTAAGATAATATATAAGAATAGGACACCTCGGACCTCACTGAGGACTGTTTTTCTTCAATACAATCTTACTTCTGTTCATTCTATTCTAACCTGAATCTATCCCAACATCTGTCTGATCAACTAAAGCCTAGTCTTTCAACCCATTCTCTATAAATTTATTGTTTTGGGGATTTTTTGAGCCTGAGTTCATTCATACCGTGGGCTTGGAATTCAAACTTGGCCCTTACAATTGGCGCTGTCTGGGGGAAACACTGGTGTTGTAGTGAAGACAGTGTAGAACGATAGCAGATTCAGGTCTACACCAAGAGGGACCCATGGGATCCCAACATCGAGACTATTTTCGTGATCTCGAACGACAAAGGGACCGGGAGGGAAGCATACATACCACCCATACCATTAGTAGTAGGGCCCAGGGTAAAACCCACATTTCTCAGGGAGAGAATGTTAAGAACATACAGAAAGAAATTGACCACCTGAAGAGGAGCCTACGCCATAAACGGCGAAAATGAGCTCTACCCCACCCCAACCTCTTCTCCGATGGTGAAAAGGATGATAGCTATAGGCGAAAATCGAAGACCCTGCCCAACGAGACCTTCTCGTTTGAGGAGGACTACAACCATGAATGCAAGCGGAGAAATTCATCATCAATTGGCCTTGGAAACAACGCTATGAGTAGAGTGCTCAACCAGATCTCTAGGTCACCCTTCATGCGTTGGATCGAGGAAGGGAGATTGCCTCAGCGATTTTCATAACCCACGTTTACCATATACAATGGTAGAACAGACCCTGTAGACAATGTTAGCCATTTCAATCAGAGGATGGCTATACATTCTAGGAATGAGTCGTCGATGTGCAAAGTATTCTCGTCCAGTCTGGGGCTTGTGGCGATGAGGTGGTTTAATGGTTTAAGGGCAGGTTCCATTGATTCTTTTAAGGAACTTACTCAAGCATTCGGACCCCGGTTTGTCACGTGTAAAAGGGCTCCTCGTCCTTTAGCTTCCTTGTTGTCTTTGGCCATGAGGGAAGGAGAGACTCTGAAGACATACTTGGACCAATATTGGGAAATGTTTAATGAGATAGACGGTGATTTTGATGATGTCACCATAAGCACTTTTAAGCTCAGCCTACCCTCTGATCATGGTTTGAGGAAGTCTTTGACAGGGAAGCCTGTCACCAACATACGCCAACTCATGGATAGAATTGACAAGTATAAGAGGGTTGAAGAAGACCAGCAGCAAGATAAGGGAAAAGGCAAGGTTATCCCTCAAGAGATGGGGGATTTCAGGTCGGACCGTTACAACAACAATAGGCCCTGAAGAGATCTCGTGGGACAATCCGAGATTGCAGCTTCACAGGTAGTAAACACTGTGTTCAGAGACCCTGTGCACCAAGTCTTAGAGAAAATAAAAAAATGAGTCATATTTCAAATGACCAAGTAAGATGAGTGGAAACCCTTCTAGGCACAATCAAAATCTCCATTGCCAATACTACCAATAGCGGGGGCATACTACCAAGGATTGCCGAACATTGTGGAAACATTTGGAGCAATTGGTTAAGGAGGGAAAATTACAGCATCTTTTGTGCCACCCCAACGGGCGAGGTGATAGTCAAGGCCCGGGGCTCAGGGGAATGTCCCCTTAAGGCCCCCAATAGGCACGATCAACGTCATTTTCGCCCTTCAGGGTAATGTCTGTGGCTCGAATTATTGCCGAAGACGCTAACCCCAGGCCGAAGAGGACTATAGTAGAAGTTCTACCAATCTTGGGCTTCTTGGAGGAAGATAAGGCAGGAACTATTCAGCCACATGATGATGCCTTGGTCGTGACCCTCCGAATAGGTGGGTATGATGTAAGAAGAATGATGGTAGACCAAGGTAGTTGTATGGAAATCATGTACCCCAATTTATATAAAGGGTTACATCTAAAACCTGAGGATCTGACTATGATTCCCCTTTGGTGAGTTTTGATGGGAAGGTGGTTATTCCAAAGGGTTAAATCAGGTTACCTATGCAGGCAGGATCACAGGTGGTAGAAGTGGACTTTATAGTAGTGGATGCATACTCTCCTTACACGGCCATTGTGGGTAGGTCTTGGCTGCACACGCTAGGGGCTGTTTCTTCAACCCTGCATCAGAAGGTTAAGTATCCGGCAGGAGACAGTATTGAGGAATTGATAGGAGACCAGTCCATGGCTCAGCAATGCCTTGTATCTGCCATCTCGCATCAAATAGTAGTTGAGTCCTCAGCCTCAGTAAATGAAGGGTTATAGCAATCAAAGTCTATAGACTTACTTGGTAAGAAGCTGGCCAAGGAGGCCAAATGTGAAAATTTAGAGAAGTTTATCATAGTTGACGATCTGAAGAAGTTTTTTCAAGTCGGAATTCAGCTACCCCCTTAGGAAAAAGAAGAACCGGTGGAATTTCTTAAGAAAAATGTTGATATATATGTTCACCTAAGATGCTTATGAAACTCCAAGGGTAGATCCAAACTTTATTTGTCATTATTTGAATGGCAACCCAGCTGTTACTCCAAAAAAGCAACCACTTTGGCGTTCGTGCCAAGAACATTCTGATGCTATCAAAGACGAGGTGATGAAACTTAAACGAGCTGGGGCTATTAAAAAGGTCTTTTATCCTGAATGGCTGGCCAATACAGTAGTGGTAAAAAAGAAGAGTGGGAAATGGTGCGTATGTATAGATTTCACAGACTTGAACAAAGTCTACCCAAAGGACCCCTTCCCTATGCCTCGGATTGACCAGCTAGTGGATGCAACTATAGGCCATCCTCGGATGAGTTTTCTCGATGCATTCCAAGGGTACCATCAGATACCTTTAACTTTAGACGACCAAGAAAAGACAATTTTCGTCACTCCTACTGGAAATTACCATTATAAGGTAATGCCCTTTGGTTTGAAGAATACAGGAGCTACCTATCAAAGCATGATGACCAAAATGTTTAAGCCACGACTAGGAAAAAGCATGGAAATCTACATTGATGATATGTTGGTTAAGAGCAAGACAAAGTATGATCACGTCATTGATCTTGGAAATACTTTTGATACCCTGAGGAAGCACAGGCTACGGCTTAATGCTTCCAAGTGCTCATTTGGCGACGGATCAGGGAAATTCTTGGGCTACATGGTTACTCACCGTGGAATTGAAGTCAACCCTAACCAGATTAAAGCAATTAACAACCTTCAACCTCCTCGGAATCCCAAGGAAGTTCAGAGGCTTACAGGAATGATTGCTGCTCTAAACCAATTCATCTTTCGGTCAACTGATAGATGTAAACATTTCTTTCAGTTGTTTAATAAGTGGAAGGGATTTGAATGGACTGAAGAATGCGCCCTAGCTTTCTAGCAGTTGAAAGATTATTTGTCTCGGCCACCCATAATGTCCAGACTTGAAGTGGACGAGGTTTTATTTGCCTATATCACGGTAGCCTCCCATGCGATGAGTTTGGTACTAATACGTGTTGATAATGGTGTTCAGAGACCATATTACTATGTTAGCAAATCATTACATGAAGCCGAGGTCCATTATTTGCTACTAGAAAGAGCCATTTTGGTAGTGGTGCATGCCACACGCAAACTCTCCCATTATTTCCAAGCACATACGGTCGTGGTCCTAACCCAATTACCGCTTAAATCTCTATTAAGGAGTGCTGATTACACTGGAAGAGTTGCAAAGTGGGGTACGATTTTAGGAGCTTTTGACATTAAGTACATGCCGTGCACCTTTGTCAAAGGCCAGGTTCTTGCTGACCTGATTGCCGAGTTTGTTGAATCCTCGGAAGAAGAAAATATAGAAGAACAAAACATGAATGGAAAATCAGTTGGAATGATCTCCATGCAGGAACTTGCATCTTGGACAGTCTATGTTGATGGTGTAGCGAACCATAAAGGATCTGGTGTGGGGCTAGTCTTGATATCTCCAGAAAGCATTACGATTAAAAAGTCTTTGAGGTTAAGCTTCTCGGCTACTAATAACAAAGCTGAATACGAAGCTCTGCTAGAAGGGATGATCATGGTACAAAAAATGGGTGGAAAGGCAGAGAAATTCAT
This sequence comes from Quercus gilva, assembly GCA_023621385.1. Taxonomy (NCBI): domain Eukaryota; kingdom Viridiplantae; phylum Streptophyta; class Magnoliopsida; order Fagales; family Fagaceae; genus Quercus; species Quercus gilva. The sequence goes on along the minus strand of CM042474.1, from coordinate 30,744,853 downwards.
CTCTGATTCAAGATTGGTCGTTGGCTAGGTCCAAGGGGAATTGGAAGCTAGAGATCCTAGAATGCAAGGATATTTAAACTAGGTAAGACATTTACAGTCTAGGTTTGAATATTTCAATTTGACACAAGTCCCTAGAAGTAAGAACACACATGCGGACTCTCTTGCTACTTTGGTAACCTCTTCGGCACAAAGTCTACCTCAGGTAATCCTCGTAAAAGACTTATATAGACCTAATGAGGCAGGAAGAACTGTAGCTCATGTTCACCAAATAAGGGCGACTTCTAGCTGGATGGACCCTATTGTATCGTTCCTTAAAGAGGATGTTTTGTCAGAAGATAAGTCTGAAGCTAACAAGGTGCGAAGAAAGGCTCTTCGGTTCTGGTTGTCTGAGGACCAAAAGTTGTACAAGAGGTCTTTTTTTGGCTTGTATCTACTGTGTGTACATCCAGAAGAGGTTGAGTTAATTCTGGAAAAACTGCATGAAGGAATTTGCGGAAGTCATATGAGGGGAGGTCATTATCACATAAGGCCTTTACCCAAGGCTACTGGTGGCTGAGGATGCAAAAAGAAGCAGAAGACTATGTAAAGAAGTGTGACCAATGTTAGAGGTTTGCCCTAAACATTCATCAACCTAGGGGAGTCCTTAATCCCCTCTCTAGTCCATGGCCTTTCGCTCAGTGGGGCTTAGATATCGTTGGCCCTTTCCCCAAGGCAACTGGGAACAAGAGGTATCTATTGGTCGGCATAGACTATTTCACCAAATGGGTTGAGGCCGAACTATTGGCAAACATGAAAGACGTGGATGCCAAGCGCTTCATTTGGAAAAACATCGTCACTAGGTTCAAAGTCCCTAATACCCTAATCTCGGACAACGGACTCCAGTTTGACAGCAAAGACTTCAGGAGGTATTGTAGTGACCTCAGGATAAAAAACAGATATTCCACCCCAGCTTATCCACAGGGGAATGGGCAAGCTGAAGCCATTAACAAGGTGATTGTGAGCGGACTTAAGAGGAGGCTAGACGACGCAAAAGGCAAATGGGTCGAATAGCTATCACACGTCTTATGGACGTATCAGATTACTCCTCATAGGTTCACAAGAGAGACCCCCTTCTCCATGACGTATGAGGCTGAGGCTGTTATTCCTTTAGAAGCCAGATTCTCCACTCTGAGGACAAGTTCTTTCAATCTGAGCAGTAATGATGGGTTATTAGAGAAGAATTTAGATTTAATTGACGAGCGAAGAGAAAATGCCATGGTCCAGTTGGCATATTATCAGCAGAAGCTCAAGCAAAGGTATGATGCTCACGTAAAGCTAAGGCCACTGGCAGTAGGGGACTTGGTCTTAAGAAAGGTTGTAGGAGCTGCCAAGAACCCAGCATGGGGGAAGTTGGGACCCAACTGGGAGGGTCCATATTGTATAGCATCAGTGACTGGGATAGGTGTGTTTTATCTTGAAGACCTCGAGGAAAAGGCTGTACCTTGTTCTTGGAATGTAAATAATCTTAGAAGATATTATTATTAATACAAGTTTTTCTCCGTCTTCATTGTGCCTATTACAGCACTTCTCTGTCTACTTTACCATTGTTCTAAGTGTTAAACAGAACCTTAGTTATGCCTAGTTCCTCGGACCATCTGCTTTTGGAAAATTAACATTGTATGAAATTTATCTAAGTATCAAACAGAACCTTGGTCATGCCTGGTTCCTCGGACCACATACCTTGGAAAAATTGATATCTTTAAGCTATTTATCAAGGTGTTAAACAGAACCTTAGCTATGCTTGGTTCCTTGGACCATCTGCTTTAGAAAAATTAACACTGTATGAAATTTATCTAAGTATCAAAATGAAATTTATCTAAGTATCAAACAGAACCTTAGTCATGTCTGGTTCCTCAAACCACATACTTTGGAAAAATTGATATCTTTTAGCTATTTATCAAAGTGTTAAACAGAACCTTAGCTTTGCTTGGTTCCTCGAACCATTTGCTTTGGAAAAATTAACATAGTATAGCTTCGTTCTAAGTATCAAACGACAACTAAGTCATGTTAGGTTTCTCAGATCACATGGATTGTTATCACCCAGCAAAGATGTAAATTGAAGTTAAGTCCATGAGCATCACTTAAAGCATTCTAGGGTGCCCTGGACTTGGCTTTTGTTTGATTAACATTTGAATATTTTTTCTCACAGTTGGAAAACTTGCTAAAGTAAGGAGGGTTTAATAGTCTTGATCTACTCTAATTCTCACTTAAAAATATGTGAAAATTATTTTTTCCCTTGTGTAAACAACTTCACACCGTTGTAACATATGGCTATGATCAATCAAGAAACAGTCAAAATGAAAATTGTACAAGCAAAGAAGATAATCAGTATAAGTTGGGGAAGGTAAAATGCATACTCCATTAACTTTACAGAAATTACACTATAGAAATTACATTATAGAGAAAAGAGAAAATTCCATTATAGAAGCTACAACTACATTCCAAAATGGGAGTTCATCGTTTTAGCTTTATCTGGAGCCCACCCTTGGAAGTCTTCTCAGCTTGAGTAGCTACGTCAATAGGAGTCACTTTCTCCTTCTCCTTAGGATCTTCCTTCGCAGGCATGGTGACTGAAGCTAAGGCCAGTTCAAAATTTTGAAGGCCGCCCCATCTTGTGGATTCTCTATAATCTTATCCGAGGGCCTACCCACATCAGTAGAAGTTTCCTTGGAAGCTTCAGATTCCTTTGCTTGCTCTTGCTGATTAGGAGGAGGAGGACCCCGAGGTTGTGGCTCTTCAATAGGATCAACAATTGTAGCAGCTACTTCACCTTGATCAGGAGCAAGGCCTGAGGCTCTTATAGTTGGTGGGTAGTAGATCTTCTTTGGCTTTCTTAGTTCGGAAAAGGCCTCAACCCCAGCTCGGTTGAGGGCCTTTTCCCAAGTCAGAGCGCAGTAGGTTCAACATACTGTTGGCACCTCTGCCCTAAGGGCGTCCTTGGTCTCGGCTACTCCGACATCGTAATCTTGATGTTCAGCTGCATCTCTAGCCTTCTCGGCCTCCTTTCGAGCTTTCTCGGCCTCATTTTTAGCCTTTTCGGCCTTATTTTTCAGCCTTTCGACTTTTGCTAACTTCTTTTGAAGGGCAACTACTTGCTCTTTAGAAGAAGCTAACTGTGCCTTGGCATCACACAAGAGCAGCCGTTGATCATCGGCTTGCCTTTGAGCGCCTTCTAGAGTTGAGTTAGTGCTTTTCCTTGCTTGTTCCTCTTCATTCAATTTCTTCCTCAGATCCTAATTGGATTGGTCAACAATTTTGAGCGACTCCACGGCTGCCACGCGCCTGGTCCTCTCGTCGTCCAGTTGACGGTAGCAAGAGTTGGTTATCTCCTCAACTCTAAAAGTTGCTTGGACTGCTTGAAAGAAAACGATTAGTAACCTTACAAGCAAGAACAAAGATATAAAGGAGAGGGGATAACAGGGACCATGCCCAAGTATCTTTTGAGGTTAAGGAAAACCTCAGGCCTCCTGATAGACAGCAGCTCGACCATATTAGTGGGGAGTAACAAAGCCTCTTCCAAGGCCGAGGCCACGTGGCATCTAGTCCCTCCACAGAAATCTCTGATGGACTCATTATCCCTCAGGGGCTCACCATTGATCATCGGAGCTGGAAGCTAGGCCTGAGGCTCAAGTGGCTGACTGTCTCTTCTCTCTGAGACCCTCTGCCCAGTTTGTCCAATTTTCTGCTGCTTGGTAGCCCGAGGGTTCTTTTCTTCAGGAATAGGACGAGATCTCCCAGTCTCTAGTACATCCTTGCCCTTCTGTTCTCTCTTCCTTTTTGGGTTGGCAGGCTCAACCCTGGGTGACAAAGACGGCTGAGAAGGAGGAGGAGGAAGTTTGGGCTGAGATGGTTCACCGGGTGCAGCCTTCCCGGGTTGGGACTTTATTAATTCCAGCAAACTCTTCTGTGATTTCCTTTAGATGCCCATCTCGTCTATTAAGGGTGAAAAGTGTGGGCCGAGGTCAGGAAAAGAAGCTTCCGGGGACAAAGCTTGATCGAAAACTTCAAATTTGTCTTTGGACTTGTTCACTTCTATCACCTCTTCCTCTTCAAAAGGGGTGGTATGAGATGAAGTGGCAACATCGGAACTTTTTCTTGATGATGAAGCCCGTACTCTTGGAATACCTTCAGGTATGTCAGTCGTACCTTGGGCACTCTCCGGTGTTGAGGAAGGAAGAGGAATATGTTGGGTGGTGAAGGTGCCCTCTAGAATTACGGTGCCCTCAGGAAGAAGAAACCCTTCCACGGCGATGCTGATGCAACGTAGACGTGGATCGTGGGCTTTTATCACGCACATGGGCGCCTAGAAAGTGCGTGAAATGGGAGTGATGCTGAGGATCAAATGAGCTGTTCGAAGCTAGCCGTCGTCCTCGTTTACAAATATCTCGACCTTGAGGATTTTTTCTAAACCCTCCCTGTTGACCAAACCGAAATTTGGCTCAGTGGCGTGTCTATCTGCAAAATTTATGAAGTACATATCAGTAAAAGCGAAATAACACCAACCCAAAACAAGGTAAAGAGCAATTTATTTGTTTCTACTCCTAGAACCACACCTGGCTGCCCTTTTTACGTTGGGCAGGGAAGGCCATCGTGCCATTCCCCAAACACAATCAGAAAATCTTTATTTGGCCCTTTACTGGACTCGGGGAGGCAATGTATAAGCCTAATTTCGGGCTTCCTCGTCTTCATATAGTACCATTTCCCCTTCAAATAATGAAGATTGTATACCCAATTGACATCATGGTAGGTTAATCCTAAGCCCATTTTCTCATTCAAGATGTCCACGCACCTTAATATCCTAAATACATTGGGAGCGTATTGGGTAGGGGCTAAACGGAAGAACCTAAGGTAATCCCTCATAAAGATTCCCATGGGGATCCTCATACCACCTTCTATAAATGCAATCATGGGGATTACTACTTCTCCTTCTTGCCTTTCTCGAACCATTCCCCTTCCTCACAATATCTGAGGTTAACATTAGGAGGGATCCTATACTGAGCCCTAAAACTTGCCATATCTTCCTCGGAATCAACTAAGCTCTTAAATCTACCCATTTCTATAAAAGAATCGGAGAACTAAAAGGACTAAGGAAAGAGAGTGGGGCCGAGGATATAGAAAAAGAAAAAAAGCATAGGAAAGAAGAAAGTGTAGAATAATAAAGAAGAAAAGTTCAAGAGGACTTACAGGAAGAATAAGAAGGTCCTCGAACAAGCAGTGAGTATTTATAAGGGCACAGGTACGTAGAAAAAGTATGCAGGTTCAAAGTATATGCGCTAGAACAAATGGAATGCTAAAGTGAAGAGAGAAGTTGATTTGAAAGGTATTTATATCGAAGAAGAAACCCAAAAGCGGGAAAACTCCCGCTCGGTACCCAAGGGACTTGCATCGCATCATAGAACGTGGGGAACATGAGGCTGCCAGAATTAAATGAAAAGCGTGTCTCGTAAGCCAAAGCGACAGGAACGTGACTTAAGCAGTTATGATAGTGCATCCATGAGCAGAAATGGACCAACGGGGATACCAGACAGCCTTGATGACGTCGAAATCCTCCTTTCCTCCTAAGGAGTCAGAAAGAAGAATCTCGAGGGGCTATTGTGGGGATAGTGGACCTGGAAGCCCATCGTAGGTTTATATGATTGGGCCTATGGCCCAATTCGAGGACACGGGACTGTTCGAGGATAGGGAAGTTTTATTACATAGGACTGCATGGCACGTGGAGGTAAATTAACTAGCAAAAGTTTTTTTTTTTTTTTTCCCTATAATTTTCTTTCAAAACGACGTTATTGTTGGATGAATGGATGTTGACGAAAGAGGATAAATTGCAAGTGTTCGTAGAATGGTTTAGAACTTAAGAGGATATTAGGTCTTTATGTTTTAGAATTGGAAAATTGTGTCAAATTGTGAGTTTTATTGTGTCTAAAAATGGAAATTGAAGATCTAGTTGAAGTGACAAAACCTACTTAAGAGTTGTGTAAGAAAAGCTAAGTATTAGTGACCTTAACTCCAACCTTGATACTGGCTCGTTTGCACTTTCCAGCCTTGATTCCAATCGATCAATCGCACCTCAAATGTGAGGTTTTTGTTTCCTTGACTCTAGGCTTGAATCCACTTGGTTCCAGCGAGACAACAAACATTCATCAACACAAAAAGCTCAATAACTTGTTTGTTTTAAGTCCAATTTGAGCTCCGTTTGTTGCGTTATAAAAGGGACATTATAAGTCATTCTTATAAGGTTTTTAAGAGAAATAAAAGCTCCATTTGTGCAACTAGCTAGGGTTGTATTACCAATATTTTTTTGAATTCATCATATTGGAGAGTTTCAAGTATATTTGAAGAAGCTGAAACCATAGCATTACCACTACTTACAACTGTGAAGAAAACTTCAAAAAGTTCTTGAAGTCAATCGTAGGTTACAGCCATGATCATGAGTGCATCATCCATAAAGGCATTCCATAGAGTTGAAAAGTCCAGACATTCTAGTGTAGTGAAAGGTTTTCTCTGTGAGTTGTCTATGGGGTATAAAGTCTAGGAAAATGTTTTTCCTAAAATTGTGGTAACATTTCATGCTATGTGGATTTTTTTAATTAAGAAAGTTTCCCCCCAGTGATTTTTACTTTGGGGGACAATTTGCTCCATTAGTTTTCCTTAGGTTACCATATTGTGTGTTTTGTTTTGCTACTTTTACTTTTACACGCGTGTCAATTGCAGGTCACGTAGTTGACCTACTTATTTTACTTTTACACCTCATCTTTACCAAATATGGACTCTTGCTAATATAACATATTGTGATCTTACGGATTCACATTAAGTGCAATACCTAGGGTATTGAACCTGGTGCAATTCACCCATTTTCTTCACAATTTTTTTTACTTTTTAACTTTAACTTTTTAACTTTGTTTTTAATATATTTTATTCAATGGTTGAGATTGAAAGTTGTTTTTTTAACTTTTAATCACAACCATTTATTTGGTATTGCATCAGATGCAATACCCTAGGTATTGCACCTGATGTGAATATGTGATCTTACATATTTAAAATGACATCAACTATGGAGTATAGGTAACCCAGTACACCACAATAAATACATGCCACCTAATATATTATATCACAATTTTATATTACTTTTTAAATCTGTCATATTTTTTTTTGAGAATCAAATCTGTCATATTTGTTTGTCAAATTACTTGTATTTGTTGGTGTTAATTATCATGTCAACTATGTAGTACTTAATAAAAAAAATTCTTCATTTTCATATGAAAATGATATTACTAATTTAATATTATTCCCATTTTTTTTATTTTGTCATCAGTTATAAAAAAATGTGTCACTAATATTTCTCTTTTGACTAACCCCACGTATATGCTAGACTTAATAATTCATTAGAACAAATTAATATTTTGGTTCTTATTCTTTGAGTATAGTTTGATATCTATTCCACTTGATTGTATCAATTTATTATGTAAAGCTTTTAAAATAATTTAATACTATCCTTGCTCTCACTTTCACCAAAATTTATTGTAAAGAAGATACAAGTTGTCTGTTACTTGATTAGTAAGATAATTTCGAATTTGTACCAATTTATTTTATCACAAGTCTTGAAAATTATATTACCATTGCTCTCGCTTGCCCCCAAAATTCATTGCAAAAGTGAAAAGTCATATGAATCCTGTCTTACTTGATTTGTATAGCGGCTGTTTGGTAGTGTATTTTAAACAACAGTTTTCAGTGTTTAAACAACATTACACGTATTATCACACACTTTTTCACCCACACGTATTTTCAAAAAATACAAACGACGTTACTAAAATAACATTGACAAACGAAGTGGAGCGCCATAAAACAAAAAAGAAGTGGAGGTAAGGTAAAGTAATGTTGAATTTTTTATTTTATTTTTTAAAACACATTAGGGATTAAATTAAAACAATTGATAAGAATCTTTTCTTTTAAATCTTGAATTTGCAATGCTATAATTTTTGTGCCATATTTTTTTTATAATTAAATAAAATTAATATGTTCTTTGTTGAGCTGTGCCGACCTATAGTTAGTGATATAGCGAGTGACAAAAATTGATTTGGGAAAATGCAATATAGGGTCCTTGATCCCTTGGTTCCTTGAATGAATTTACACTTTTGTGTGTCATGTGATGCACAATTATTGAACACTATAAGGATTATTCTACCTTCTTTTTTAATGAATAATATACGACATAGCCTTTATAATATGAGACGTGAATTCCATATGATGTCTACATACACGAATAATGCAAATCTATAAGTGATATTTAGATGTTCCTTATGAGCATTGGCTGGAAATACCTGATTGTTAATTTGTATTTTTGGGAGGGAGCAGGAGAGATTGAACATCATTCATGTCTTGGCAAAATTGACAGATATGCTGCCTTGTTAAAAGATAAAGCCTTCTTAGCTATAGTGGCTTGTGATGATAGGGAAGAACTTGTGTCTAGTGTACTAGTTGCATTGGACACGTTAAGATGTGAACACATATCCGTATCCTAACGTATTCAGTGCACAATACATTGAACACAAGGCATGTCCGTGATGATAAAGGAAAGATCATAAAGGCTTGGACTAAGGAAGCCCCACTTAGGGAACCAGTAGTTTATGAGGCTGTAGCCGTTTTTGGGTCCTAAAATTGGCTAGGACGGAACAATTGCAAAGAATTATAGTGGAAGGAGACTCATATATTTGCGTTGATGCTTCAAATGTGGATCCAGATGATGCGTAATAGAATATAGTATATACAGTACACACTCTCTTTGTGATGATGCAATATTTATTACACTATTTTACTAGTTGTTCTTTTGTTTGGGTAAAAAGTAAAAATAGAAGCAAACTCGATTGTTCATACTCTAGCCAAGTTTTTTGCCCATCAAAATCTTTCTTTTTGTTGTAACAATTCTTTTCACCCTCCTTGTATCAAAGAGGTTTGGTTGAGAGATGTTCTTTTTTTTTTCTTTCGCATTTGGTAAACTGTAATAGACACTATAATGTAATAGATATTCTAATGGTATAACTATTCGGTTGTTTGGTTATGTTTTTATTACAATGAATAGTTATTCCTTGTGAATAGTTATTCTTTAAAACTAGTCGCTAACCCGTGCGATGCACGGGATAGTTAAATAAAATGACAATTAACCAACATCACGTTAAGGTAAAAGAATTAGTGAGAGACTAATTTGCCCACCAAGAATTAAAAAAAAAAAAAAGATTGATATAATAAAATCTAAGAAATTTAAAAATAGAAAATTGGGTTAATAATATACATATTATAGACATTTTGCTAGTTAGCGTTTAGAAAAAAATGAATCTGTCATAATTATATAAAATACAATGGGAATAAATATTTAACTTCTATGCTTTTCTATAGTTTAGAAATGTTGTCTAATGTAGAATGTTATTGGATTGTAAGAAAGATTTTTATAAAATGTTAATACCATATATATATGCTTATATTGTCAATATTTCACTGTAGGTGCATAGTTACTGAAACCTACAAAGTAATTTATAATTCTTAAATTAATAAAGCAAAATTCCCAAAAGTTATATATATATATACACACACTCAAAACTGATATAAACTACAAAGATAAAAACAAATCTTATTTAGTCGTATTAATAACAATATAAATGTTAGAAACTGAAAGAATATTGACAGCCACCCAATGTGAGCATGTTCCTCTATTTGCTTCAGATTGTAACATCTAGAAGTAATTGTATTAGACCATTACACTACCCCACTAATCCATTATCCCACTCAATATTAATGGAGTGGAGTGTATATAAACACCAAGAATGATAACCATTGGAGTGTGAACGAATTCTGCATTTCTCATAGTGTTTATAGAGTGTTGTGAGGCTCTTAGGTTATGGATTATGTTTGCATCACTCTAGTAGTGTTTAACACCGTCGGAGGAACGTTTTTGGTTCGTGGGTTGCTCAAACTGGAATTCAAAACGTGTTTGGATAGCTGGTCTGTGTGGAGGCTGGCTCTAGACAACGTAGAACAATCTCAAAGCTCCTGTGCGATCATCGGCTTAGGCCAAGAGAGGTATGTCGAAAAACTGATTGTTTATACATCCGTTGCAATTCTCTATTTTTTACAATAAACAATTCAAAACATAGAACATTATCAAATTTATAACACATAATTCTATTATCTTTTACGTTGAGTCCAAACAAATAATTTATTGAAATTAATCCAAACAAATAATTAATCAACCAAAAATCAAAGCTTTAATTAAGAAAACAAAAAATCACATGAACCCAAAATAAAAATTCTCAATAAAGAAAAAACATATAAGGTAAAGAATTAAGATCAACCTACTAAGACGCAAATACCAAAAACTCCAAAACTTAAACCTTCCAAATTTTATAGAATCCCCAAATTTTACTTCAAAACCAAACAAAACCCTTCAAATTCAAAAAATTCATATATAATATACCAAATAAAAATTTACCACACCTTGGGTTTGAAGACATAGGTTGCAGCTTTGATTTTTCTCCAAAAAATAGAGATGTTTCATCTGCCGTATACAATATAAAATAATTATTAGAAATTTCAACTCAAAAACCAAACCCACAAAAATACTATCAAAATATAGAGATTAACCCAAACACTTAGAAGAAAATAAGTTCTAAACATAACAAAATAATAAGATAGAATGAAAATTTCAGGCACATATGAAAGCAAATAAAAAAGATAAAACCTACATTTTTTTTTTTTTTTTTAGTTGAGTCTCTCTTCTTCTTATTTTTTTAATTTTAAAGTGAAGTTAAGTTTAGAGTTTTGAGATGGTAATTGCTAGGGTTTTAAGAAGAGAAGAGGGAGTCCTACCAGAAGTCTAAATAATATAAACAATTCAAAACATGGAACATTATCAAATTACACCTAATTCCATTATCTTTTACTTTGAATCCAAAAAAATAATTAATTGAAATTAATCCAAACAAATAATTAATCAACCAAAAATCAAATCTTTAATAAAAAAAATAAAAAATCACATGAACCCAAATAAAAATTCTCAATAAAGTAAGAACATATAAAAATTTATTACACCTTGGGCTGGAAGATATAAGTTATAGTTTTGATTTTTCTCCAAAAAATAGAAATGCTTCATCTGCCATATACAATATAAAATAATTATTAGAATTTCAATCCAAAAACCAAACTCATAAAAACACTATCAAAATATAGAGATTAATCCAAATATTTAGAAGAAAATCAATTCTAAACATAATAAAACAATAAGATAGAATGAAAATTTTAGGCACATATGAAAGCAAATAAAAAAGACAAAACCTACGTTTTTTTTTTTTTTTTTTTTTTTTTTTACGTGAGTCTCTCTCCTTCTTATTTTTTTAATCTTAAAGTAAAGTTAAGTTTAGGGTTTTGAGATGGTAATTGCTAGGGTTTTAAGGAAAGAAGAGAGAGTCCTATCAGGAGTCTCTCTTTTTTTCTTAATCCTAAAGTTTTTTTTTTTTTTTTTTTTTGGTGAGTCCTTTTTTTAAAAAAAAAAAATTCAAACCTAAAGTGAGTTTTTTTTTTTTTAATTCTAACGTGAGGTATCTTAAAAAATTATAATTAATTTTTAATCTTCAATTTTATATTATATATATATAATAATAATGATGTGATAGGCAAACAAAATATATCTAATAGAGTTTTACTTAAACTAAACTATTGTAACACTAATAAATATAAGAAGATATAAAACCTAAAATAAAAAGAATCTAAAATAAAAAGAAACTATTTGGTATTTTTGTGATAAGTTGATGTAGAATATTGTTATTTCGGTATTTTTATGCAAAAAACGTTATTTTAGGTCTAGGTGATTTATTTCCTTGTTTTTAGGTTCTTTTAATGTTTTTTTAGGTCAAATTTGGTTCCTATTATGGTTAGGTATTAATTAGGGCTTATTTTAGAATATATTTTCTTATCCATCAAGTTTTATGGAGCCCTTAAATAGGCCTCCAAGTTTGTATACGTTTTTCAATATTATTGATATTAATAAAAATTCAAACTTTTGTCTATTGTTTTTCTGGTGGATTCTATATAAGATATAAAACCTAAAATAAAAAGAATCTAAAATAAAAAGAAAAAGAAAATAGTGATGATGTGGAAAATTGTAAGAGTTTCAAAGGTTTCGGTTTTATATATATATATAGATGAGGAATAACTATTATTTATAAAAAATACTAAATATCTATTCTTTTACTTTATGTAATAACTTTTTAAAAAAATTTCATAAAAAGCCATTAGTTGCCACATTTTTAAAAGGAAAGAAAATAAATTTTTTTAATTAATTATTAGCTTCATTTTGGACACCCTAAATTCTTTATCAAAAATATTGAATATCTATTCCTTTACTTTATGTAATAACTTTTTAAAAAAATTTCATAAAAAGCCATTAGTTATCACATTTTTAAAAGGAAAGAAAATAAATTTTCTTTATTAATTATTAGCTCTATATTGGACACCCTAAAATAAGTGTATTTTTACGAAATTTGACTTAAAAATGATTTAATTACACATTTTTTTTATACTATACTAAATTGTGCATGCATATTCAGGTTTATATTCCTAAATGGTCACCAAACTAATAAATAATAATACTTATTACATTGCAACTTAATGTATTCATTGTAATACTTATTTTTATTCTTATGTAATAATCATTACAGTGTACCAAACGTACCTTTAATGATATATTTCCTATTTAGAAAGAAAGAAAAATGAGAATGAGGATGCCTCAAATTTCAATATGAAATTTATTTTTCCTTTTCTTTTTGTGATTTAAAAAAAAAAAAAACTAATTCTAGAATAACAAAACTTAGTTACAATATATTCACCAATAAACCACAAATAATATTATCTTTTTCATGAAAATTAAATTAAATTAAATATAACTATAAATTTAAATTTATTTGGGAAATTTAATGCAATGCACATATATTCTTACGTTTTTATCCATTTTAAAAATGCATCCAGAGTGTCTCTTCTCTATCAGAGACGTAGAAACCGATGGTTGGTCAGTTCAGGAAAACAATAAGGTCGTATTTATATTTTATAATAGAGGGCCTTTGTCACCATCCAGCGCATCTGGTGTAGTGGTATCATAGTACCCTCCCACGGTACTGACCAGGGTTCGATTCCCTGGATGCGCATATTTCTTTTCATTTTTCTTTGCAGTCCTGATTTTATACAGACATAGCCCCTTTTACTTCCACAGCAGTGCCTGCTTGAGAGAAAATGTAAAACTGCTTTAATAAACCTCACAAAACAAACTTTTTGGGAAAAATAAACCAATAAAAATAGGCTATAATAGACCGAACACATAGAACAACATGACACTTCTTCAAATTCGGGAGTCCAAGAGTTTTATAAATGTTCTCGATGGAAAAAAAAAAAAAGGCAAAAATGCAAAACTGACCCTCTAACTTTCAGTCATTTTCATTTCAGTTTTCTAACTTTCAGTTTTGTCATTTCAGTCTTCAAATTTTTAATTTTTGTCAATGTAGAATTCCGTTAAAACTATGTTAGAGGCTGCAGTTAATTGAGCCAAAACGACGTCGTTTTGGCTCTTTTTATAATTATAAAAATAAAAAATCGGATTTTAAAGGAAAAAAAAAAAGGAAAATCTGTAAAAAAAAGAAAAAAAAAAGAAAAAAAAAGAAAAAGAAAAGAAAAGAAATTGATGCAGTTTCATCTTAGATCTTAGATTTGCAACTACCAAAGGCTCTAGAAACGCAACGTAAACATAATAGTAACATTCAGAATTTCTGGTAGTATTTTTCCTTGTACATTTTCCTAGCAATCAAACAAAGAGACACGAGGAAAAACAAAATAGCTAAGAGTGAAAATTTAAGGAGCAACTCCGACATTGACTTTACTGGGACTAGAATCAGCCAAGAAAGCCTCCGTAACGCCGAGAATCGGATCCTTCGCTGCAGGCTCCACGTTCCCCCACCACGTTGACATCCACCTCGCTCCAATATCGGAGCTTCGATTCGTGACCCGCCTCGATGTCTCCGCCCGAAACGCCATCGTTTCTCACACTTTTTGTCTGAAATAGTGAAAGAAAGGTGTACAGAGCAGAAGTGTTTTGAAGAAAGAGCTAGCTGAGATCAAAACAAAGAAACCGATTCAGAACTCCATCCCTGAAAACGGTATCTTGTTTTCGTATCCCTATCTGTTCTTGGTTCCATATTGTTCACTGTGGAACCTTATAGCTCATTTCTTTGTGATTGTAGATTCTGAAAAATAACATTTGTTTTTGTAATTTATCATTGTCTTTCAGTCTTCTGTTGACTATTGTTTTTGGTTTTCTACATCTTCTTTTAGATGGGTTTCTATTGGAGTATTTAAGGATTTATATTGTGGGTTGGAAAATTAAAAACGTTTAAGGCTTTCTTCTGGTATAAGTGCTTTTGTTTAAAAGAAAGCTTGATCTGTCTTTTTTTTTTTCCTAATATTATGCACTGTCACTAGAGTTCAGTGATGGAGTTCTGATGGAGTTCGATGATGGAGTTCTGAATCGGTTTCTTTGTTGTTCCCCTTAATTTTTTTTTAATCAGAAATTTTTTATTAAAAAAAAAAAAAAGCCAAAACGACTGCGTTTTGACTCATTTAACGGCAACTCTTAACTGAGTTTTAACAGAGTTCTGTATTGACAAAAATTAAAAGTTAGAGGACTGAAATGACAAAACTGAAAGTTAGAGGACTGAAATGAAAAACACCGAAAGTTAGAGGGTCAGTTTTGCATTTTTGCCAAAAAAAAAATTGTAAATGAAAGATCCCGTTGAATTGAATTGGGTCCATGAATCTAAGAAATAGTGATAATTCTTGATCTCTCTCAATATCTCTCTAAATTCGAAAATCCAAGATTTGAATTAATGTTCTTCCATTGAGTCCTCCTAAATTGCATTGATTTATCCTAAGCTATAAATAACCCTTTCTTGTTTATTGCCAGTTTGGGACCAGGACAATATGCACATGCAATTTCAAAATTTTGCACCAGGTGATGCAAAATGCCTGCAGGTAGCTCCAATATATATCCTATACATTCAGGAAGAAACTGAATCCAAAATGAACGGATGCCATTCTCTTAAATCAATAAGTGTACACAGCATACGAAAGTTCTATGTAATCAAGAGAACATTACAATTACAAAAACTATTGCCCAATTTGTTACCCAATTTACAAGCATAGAGATCCTGTTTTATACAATACTAGTTCAATATTTTTACAATTGAGCTCCTAGCTCATTTCTATTTGTATGAGAGCAACTGATGAACTTTGAACTTCAGCTTGTCACTTTTGGTAGCTGAAATCTTCAAAGAAACTTATTAAACATAGTAGAAAAGAGATCCAGACTCATAGATGCCACACTTCGCTTCTATTTACCGCTGTCAGTAGCCAAAACAGGAGTTCCATTTTGGCTCAGAGAAAGAATGTAGGAAAACACTTTCTTCATATGATTTACAACTCTTGCTTGGATGTACATGTGATTTCACTTACATTAACTTGAATTTTTTGACATCAGGCATTTCCTTCCCCCGTCTCCATTTTCTTCTTGACCGGATACAGCATTTAGCTACTGCTGCAATTATTAAATCATCAATGCTAATTTAAATTATGTTAACAATTATTTCCTACATAAACAATTGGACCCCCACCCTCTTTCTATCCCCTGATTGGTAAAAACAAAAACCATGGCTGTGGAGAAATCCTGAAAGGGAACTATCCAGGTCAGGTGTCATGTTAATCTACCAAAAAAAAAAAAAAAAAAAAAGTTGATCAACTGCCAATCAGTACCAACTAAAACCAAACTATTAGAGTGAATGATCTTATTTTAAAATGGGGTAATTGCAGTAAACCTACTTGTGGTTTAAGCCAAATTCACATTGCCTATTTATGGTTTGAAAAGTGTTACTTTGCCTACTTATACTTAAGGTTCGCTCCATTTGCTACTGTAACCCACCTCTGTTTACCCCCATCTTATGTCTCTCTCATCCAAAACAAAAATCACATACAAAAACAAGAGAAAACAAAATAAAAAAGTTGGGGTTTTGTAAAAATTAATAAAATCTGAGTCTCACACCTTTCCACTGTCTCTCTCTCTCTCTCTCTCTCTCTCTCTCTCTCTCTCTCTCTCTGATTATTTGCTGACATTTGATTATTTGTTGCTTACCTTGCTGATTAGCCTAATACCTGGAGTTTGTAGTTAAGTTATATGTGTTTACTCTAATTTAAGTTGATTCAGAGTAGGTTTATCATTTCGAACCCAGAGTTGTATACATGAAATCTAAATAACCTCAGTTAGTATAATTGCAAAAACTAATCATTGACTAAAAGCAAAATCAATAAAGTTTTTCTGCCACTATTCTTAAGCTATATATGATTGGTATTTGGTGGTTATAGATATAATATTGGTTTTGGAAGGACTAGGCTCTAGAGCTCCTTTTTGGCCCACAAATCTGCAGGGTGTTATGGCATTGTGGGCTTGCCACACCAGGGGTGCGATGTTAAAGATGTGTATTAGATTGGGGGCGCAGAGATATTGGTTCTCTTCTGCTAACAATCTCCCACTTACTTTGCACGGTGAGAGGCGTCAATTTTGTTGGCTTATCAGAGCAATGAAGGTCCTTTGTTTCACAAGCCCTGCTGGTCCATCATAGGTGAAGCTTCCATTCGAATTGTTAACAGATGGTGGATGATTATGATTTGCATTAATAGTAATTCTTTGTTGTTACCATTGTGCTAGAGAGACATGAAGAGGAGCGAGACACAGAGTGGACGGAGAGGGAGAGTCAAATGTTTGTTATTAATTTTTACCAAACCCTAACTTTTTGATCTTTTTTCTCTTGTTTTTGTTTGTATTTTTAGTTTTGGGAAGAGAGAAACATAAAATGGAAGCAAATATACATATTTATCCTTGTTTTTAACAGAGATGGGTTACAAGAGACTAATGGAGTGAACCTCAAATGGGTAAAGTGACACTTTTCAAGCCATGGATAGACAATGTGAATTCGGACCAAACCACAAGTTGGTTTATTGGAATTATCCCTTTTAAAATTTTCCATACAAGGTTCAACCCAAAGTCATTGAAACAAGTAATTCAAAATCAAGACATAAAAAGAAACCCTCTTGAGCAACTCACTTGTTTGTAATACTTGGAGAGAGAGAGAGAGAGAGAGAGAGAGAGAGAGAGAAAGAGAGAGAGAAACATCCCTATGTGAAAAAAATAAAAAAATAAATTAGAGAGATCCAAGTTTTTTTTTTTTTTTTTGATGAAAGAGAGATCAGGTACTTATGATACCAACCTAAATTGAAGCTTTGAGATCTTGATAAGAAGTAAACACTCCCTTTCAGAAGCTGCTGTTTCAATTTGCCAAAGGATAGAGAGATACTAGGCAAGAATATTGAGCAAAGCATAAATCAGCAGAGGTCAGTCCGATTGTCATCAGTGCCAAGCAAAGAAACAAATAATTGTTATTCACGAAACTGTTTTTTTTTTTTTTTTTTTTTATAGGAAATCTGGAAATTTCATTAACTAACAACGGAATACAAGTTGATTACATCTTAAGCGCACATGTGCTCAATAAGGCTAGGAGTTTCCTCCAGCCAAGTCTCAAAATCTTCAACATGTTTAGCATGCTGAGCAAGTACATAGGCAGGCATGTTGCCCAACCTTTTGATATGAGAGAAATCTACAGACCTAAAGTTCTGAATTTGAGAGAGAATACCAGAGACTACATTCTCTATGGAAGAGGCAGCTGCATTGTTCCCTTGGAGGGCATTGTATAGGAGGAGGGAGTCAATCTTGAAAGTAACTTCTCTGACCCCAATATCAATTGCAAATTGAATAGTAGCTTCCATAACTTTCGCTTCAGCTTCTAACGGGCCCAACGGGAATGAAATCTTCTTGCTCATGGCATCCACAACCAACCCCGCATCATCACGAATGACCATACCCAGACCAGTTGCTTTGATATGGGAGAATACTGCCCCATCGACGTTTAATTTGTATCGGCCAACAGTAGGGAGGGACCACTTAATATTTTCTTTAACAATAGGGGGAGTAGACTGCTCATTTGCCACTTGAAATTCCTTTAGCAAGATAAGAGAACTGTGGGCAATGTCCCTACTTGAACGACGTTGTCCCCCATGCTGCACCTCACACCTATTCTTCCAAATGCCCCAACAAATTGCTACAACCTTATCCAAAAGATTGGGAAAGGCCAAATCGCTCCTAACAATCTGCCAAACCACATCCACAAAACCCCAAGTCCGGCCTATTTGGAAAGGGAAAACAAGTTTAGTGTTTGCCCAAACTTCCTTTGCTTTATCACAAAACCAAAACAAGTGACAGGAGGATTCAGACTCCTTACCACATTCCTCACATTTGTCATCTGTCGTGATGTGCCTTTTCAGTAAGTTTTCCTTAGTGGCTAGGACATTATGGCATGCTTTCCAAAAGAAGTTCCGAATTTTATTTGGAGTCTTCAAACCCCAAACTCTTTTCCAAACCTGCTTCATTGTAGAGCAATTTGAGCAAACCCCATTTCTACCCTCCCAAAACTAACTCCTCCCTCGCTAGTCTGTAAGCGCTTCTAACAGAAAATCTTCCATTCTTGTTGGCAGCCCAAATAACCTTGTCAGGAGGGAGTCGGTAACTAAGCGGCGTGCTTAGAATAGTCTCAACATCATGAGCAAGGAAAATCTGATTCACCAAACCCACATCCCATTCCCCTAAATCGGCATTAATGAGTAAACTCACCTTTGCATCACTTGGGAGGAGGTTCACAGGGGTTGATATTTTGTATGTTGTTGGAGTGGATAGCCAACTGTCCTGCCATATCTGGATACTTTCCCCATTACCCACCCTCCACCTTAAGCCTTTTCTCACAATTCCTTGGGCCGCCATAATGCTCCGCCACACATAGGAAGGGCGAGACCCCGTGGCAGCATCCACAAAGTTACTTTGAGGGAAGTATTTGGCCTTAAAGACTCGATAGAACAGGGAGTCGGAATGATTTTGCAATCTCCAACCTTGTTTTGCAAGGAGGGCCAGATTGAATGTTTGGAGGTCCCTAAACCCCATGCCGCCATACTCCTTCGAGAGGCACATCTTTTCCCAACTCCACCAAGACATTTTCCTCTCATCTTTCTTTTAGCCCCACCAAAATTGGCTTACCATGCTTGTTAGTTCATCACATAGGGCCTTGGGGAGCTTGAAGCAGCTCATTGTGTAGGTTGGCACAGCTTGGGCAACCGCTTTGATTAAAACTTCTTTTCCGACTGTGGACAACAATTTCTCTTTCCAACCAGCCAGTTTGCTTGCCACCCTCGCCTTGAGCTCTGCAAAAGTATTCCTCTTGGATCTACCCACCAATGATGGAAGGCCTAGGTAGGTTTCATGTTGTTTGATAACCTGGGCGCCAAAACTACCTTTGATTGCTTCTTGTATTCTCCTATCTGTGTTGCGGCTGAAAAAAAGTGAAGTTTTCTACTTGTTGAGTTGCTGGCTCGACGAATCCCCGTAGACCTTCAGTAACCTCAAAATTTCCTCACATTCTTTAATGGTTGCCCGACCAAAAATCAAACAATCATCAGCGAAGAACAAGTGAGATATTTTAGGGCCCTTTTGGCAAGTCGACACGCCCCTCAACAGTTTAATATGGACTACTTGTTGCAGCAGGGCCGATAAACCTTCTACACATAACAAAAATAGATAAGGAGATAAGGGATCCCCTTGGCGCAAGCCCCTAGAAGGGGTGATGTGACCTTGGGGAACCCCGTTGATACGAATAGCAAAAGATACAGTAGAAATACATAGCATAACAAGTTTCACCCATCTCTCATGAAAGCCAAGTTTTAGCATGATTTTTTCCAAGCATCCCCATTCCACTCGGTCATATGCTTTACTCATGTCTAATTTCATAGCCATTTTCCCTAATTTTCCTTTTCTCTTTTGATTGATATGGTGCATTGTTTCTGACGCCACCAAGATATTGTCTGTAATTAGTCTTTCAGAGACAAAAGCACTTTGATTCTCACAAACAATACTAGGCAGCACCCTTTTCAGCCTATTGGCTAAGGTTTTTGATGCCAATTTGTAGATCACATTGCATAAGCTAATGGGCCTATAGTCAGTAACAAGTTGGGGGGTTTTTGACCTTTGGGATTAAGACAATATGAGTTTCGTTGAATTTTGGGGGAATGATGCCTCTATTAAGAAAATTTAGGACAGTTTTTATGACAACATTACCAACAGTAGGCCAAAAATGCTGATAGAATAGAGGAGGCATACCATCTGGGCCAGGGGCTGTAGTGGGGTGCATTTGCTTCAGAGCTCTCTCCACTTCATGGGCATGGAACTCATTGATTAGTACAAAGTTCATTTGCGCAGAAACCTTTACATGAATGGCGCTTATCAATTCATCACTGACTGCCTGGTTGCCTGTGGAAAACAGATTCTTGTAGTAATCCACAAATATTTTTCCAATCTCATCAGCGCCTTCTTGCCAAGAGCCATTGCTGTCCTTTGCACCCAAGATAAAATTTCGTTGGTGTCTGTTTGAGGCTTTTGTGTGGAAAAAAGAGGTATTCCTATCCCCTTCCTTAAGCCAAGAATTCCGGGATCGTTGCTTCCATAAAATCTCCTCAATGTCGAGCATTTTGTTTAATTCCATCTTTGTGTTCTGGATTTCCTCCATATTCACTAAGGCTTTGTGCTGGCATTCCAACCTTTGTAGTTGCTCTTGAAGGAAAGCTACTTTTTTGCCTACGTGCCCAAAATTGTTTTTGTTCCAGACTGTAAGGGAGGAACGACATTCCTCCATGCATTTAGGAAAAATGTTCTCTGGTGTATTGTTTATACCCCTTTCCCAAGCCCTATCCACAACCTCAGCATAGCCCTTATCCTAAAGCCACATGGCCTCAAACCGAAATAGCTTTGGCCGAGCGGAAGGCCTACAGCAAGGAGGCAAATCCCGAAGTAGGAGCATACAGTGATTAGAGGAAGAAGCCGCCCTGTGGTACACCTGGAACCTAAGGAAACAAGACACCCAGCTAGTAGAGACTAAAGCCCTATCCAACCTTTCTTGTACCCAACCATGGACACCTCTCTTTCTGCTCCAAGTGAATTCTTGTCCTACAAAACCGATGTCACGAAGACGACAGTGGTTGATTGCCTCACAGAACCTGTCCATTTGTTTTGCTGAGCGGTGACCCCCACCTTTCTTTTCCCCAATATGCATCAACTCATTAAAGTCCCCCATGCAGATCCAAGGCAGACTGTTTCCCCTCGCCAAGAGCTTAAGGCGTTCCCAGGATTCCCCTCTTTTACTGGTCTCCGGGTTGCCGTAGAAACCAGGAAACCTCCACTACTTGTCCCCAACACCCCCCGAGACTATAACATCAATGTGTCTTTCTGAAAAAGTTTGGACCTCTACTTTGACATCCTTCTTCCATAGAAGGGCTAATCCCCCGCTCTTGCCGACATTGGGCACTGCTAAACCTTGAAAGTGATCTAACTTCCTTTTTATTTTAGGTAAATCCGTTTTGGGGACCTTTGTTTCAATTAGAAAAACCAAACTGGGATCTTCCTTCTTCACCACCTTCACCAAGGCGTTAATTGTACGGGGGTTTCCAAGCCCACGACAGTTCCAAATTAGCGAATTCATTGCTCCCAGCGGGACTGCGCAGCAGTCTCCGCCGATTTAAACTATTGAGCCATAAGCAGACCAAGAGAATGAGCATCACCATCCAGCCTAGCCCGCTTATCCACTAACACATTTGTGGGGATTTCTTTTAAAGGCATTATCCCTTTCCTCTTCATCCCAACTTCCATTTCTTCTTCCACTATTGACTCCCTTCCAAAATCTCCTCTGCTAATTCTTGTCCACTTACCCGCTTTTCTATCCTCATTCGAGCCTTGTTGTTTGCCATCACTATTCATCCTTTCTACACATATATTTTCCTTACCTGCATCGTTCTGAGTTTCTTTTGGGGGTATGGTGGCCTTTCTCCTTTTTGGGCTTTATATTCATACCACAAACTTTGGAGGGTGGGGCCTTGGGCCCGCTAGTAAATACCACATGGTCATGACCCAAAAGCCCAGACTGGGCTAAGGTGTTCCTAATTGGGCTTGGGTCCACCACTTCTATAGGACCACTCTTATTCGCCTCTATAGGAGCATTTAAAATTGCCACATCATCAGACATAGGTTTACTAACCTCAGATATTTGATCCGAAGATGAGTTCTGAGGCTTGCCCCCAAGATTCGTTGCTCGACCCCCACTTGGGTTTGATTCCTTATCACACACACCTTCTTTGTCAGAACCATTAATTGCATCGTCAATTTCCTTCAGTTCCTTCAGAAAATTTGAATTTGAGCTGATATGTTGCGGGATTTTCTCATATACCATATCTATTGGACTTGACAGCTCTGTGTCAGCCCTAGTTGAACCCACATCATCACCCTCCCTAGCCAGGGTTGTGTTTGGTACAGAGATTGCCCTTGTCGTCGTCCCTTCCTTATCACCCATCCCATTCCGACCACCCGTTTGATTTGCCGCTGAACTTACTCCCCTGCCTTCACACTCATGCTCCTTGGTCACCCTGACTACTTGTGTCCGTTGGAGACGGTTAAGCTCAGCTCGTAGCCAAAGGCCAAATTGCTTTTCCTCGAGCCGCAGAGTTTCTTTGCTACTGACCCACCTCAAACAATCCCTCTCATCATGATTAACCATTCCACACCAATAACAGAAAATTGGGATCCTTTCATAACGGAACTCCACCCAAAGAGATTGAGTAGGTCCCATACGAACCATTCGTCCTCTGCACAACGGTTGAGAGATGTCAATCGTGACTCTAACTCTAAGATGGTTCCCCAGACTAAACCCATTCCCCTGAACATCCACCTTCTCAACTATTCCCAGAGATCCCCCTATTCGTTCACCTGCTCCCTTGGTTTGCTTCCTCATGGGCAAGCCGTGAATTTGTACCCAAAAGGAAGTTTTGTTGAGGCTTAAATTCGTCGTAGACTCATCGGGCCCCAATTTGTGCAAAATGATAAGGTATTTGTCAAAAGACCATGGGCTGAAAAGCATGACCCTATCCAAATCCTCCTCTGTCTCAAAGACAAATAGTACCTTATTCTCGCCCATATCTCGGACTTCAAAATTTTTCTTGGTCTTCCATATGGGTTTTAACACCTTTGCCATTGCCTCTAGATTGATTCTTCTCTTGGTAAGAAATTTCCCCACTAGCATGAAGCCATCGGCCATCTCTTGTGAGTTCAGATCCACTGCATTTCCTTCCTTCGTCGATAGCTGTAGCCTCTCACACCGCTTTGTAATCTCCTCCATTCTCACTACCACACTATTTTAGAGGATTGACCCAAAAGATTCTACCAGAAATGGAGAAACTCACCTTGTCCCAAGACAAGCCCCTTTTTTCATCTCCACGGGTTCCAAAGAACCTAGAGAGAAAACTATATGTCTGCTAATTCTAATTGTTTAATTGATGATGAATTCATGAAACCGTTTTTTACACACTAGATCTGTTCTGGAATTTGAAATTAATGGAGCAAGGGTTCTATAATGGTGCTCTCATGGACTTGGTCACTAGTCTCCTTCACATTGAAAATTTTTGGCACCTAAAAATATGTATGATGATTCATCATATTTATCAAGCAAAACAGTCAGCAAAAACATCATCCATATATGATCTCACACACCATTCACATTTGATATGCTGGTCAACACACAATCAAAGAATAGAAAGTGCAAACTTTCATAAATTCAATTCACATGCTTTCATCTCATTTTGTAGAAAATTAGGCCATAGGATCCTCATGCATAATAATTGGTTAGTTTGATTTTCATGCTAAATTCATTAGATGGTGTTGAAGATAAAGAACAGAAGCAGAGCAAAGTACGATTGTTTGATCACATATCAGATACAAGCTTGGAAACGACAGCGCTTGACATAAGTGGTGAATTAATAAATTTCATTGATACGACGCTGTTTTGCTCTAGATTTGCTGAAGGCTTTATTGAAAGCACTTAAGTGAGATGGGCTCAGTAGTTTGTTGCTAATTGAACACGTGTAATGCTCTTATTGGCAGTTTAGTATAACCATTTTTCCCTCTAATATGGAAATTAGTTTCAGAGTTAGTTTTAGATATTGTTGGTTCATCCTTTTGGATGAGTTTGTATATAAATAGTTAGCCTTTGTAATCTATTCTCACAACTTGTAATCTCTCTTTTCATTCAATAAAATTGTGAGGTTTATTTAGAGTCTTTTGTTTTTTCATGGTATCAGAGCTTAAAGCTCATCAATGGCCTCCGCTAAAACTACTAATACTCTGAATGTTTCTCAAACTCAATCAGGATCAAGCTCTAGTGATCAAGCTCATCAATGGCGTCCAAATCCATTTTTTTCTAAGTTCCAGTGAAAGTCCAGGTATCATTTTGGTCATTTAGCCACTTCTTGGCACCAAGAACCATCATCCTTGGTCTCGAGCTATGGTCTTAGCACTCACTGCAAAGAAGAAGATTGGATTTGTGAATGGATAATTTCCAATGCCAAATACAAGTTCTCCTTTGTATGAAGATTAGCTAAGCTGCAACGCCATGGTTATCTCTTGGATGATGAATTCCATGCACATAGACATCTCTTGTAGTGTTATGTACTATGAAATTGCAAGAGAAGTCTGGATTGAATTGAAGAACCGATATTCACAAGGTAATGCTCCCAAGATTTACAATCTTTAGAAGGAAATCTCTCACATTTGTCAAAATCAGTTAACTGCAGTAGATTACTTCACAAATTTCAAGTGCCTCTGGGATCAATTACTCAATTATGATCCACTTCCAGAGTATTCTTGTGGAGCTATGAAAGCCTTAAATGATTCTTACGATAGTTCATATGTCATGAGGTTCTTGATGAGTTTGAATGAGAATTTTTCAATAATTCGAAGTCAGATCCTAATGTCTAATCCTTTACCATCTATTGGGAAGATTTATTCACTTGTTCTTTAAGAAGAAGCACAAAAACATATTGGACATGTGAATCTGCATCATCTCAGAGTGAAGCTACTACTATGTATGCAAACTCCAAGTTCAATTCTGGAAATTATAGCAATTCTGGAAATTCTGGAAACAAAGGAGTCCTTTGTCAAAGGAGGCAATCGAAAGGAGAGACCTTTCTGCACTCACTACAACATGCCTGGTCATACTGTGGACAAGTGCTATAAAATACATGGCTATCCACTTGTGTATAGGGCAAAAGGAAAATCTAGTTCTAGTGCTAATCAAGTTTCCACTGTTGCACTAGTTTCCAATTCTGTAGAGAATTTCCAGATTTCATCTCAAGAATGTCCAATCTCCAAAGCACAGTGTGAGCAGCTCCTAGCTTTCCTTAGTTCTTCCAATTCAAGAAAGAATAATATTAAATAATATTTTAATGAAATTGTAGAGATATTGGACCTAGGAGTTCTTTATTTGCTTATGATTCGGGCCTGTGGCCCAATCCGAGGACGATGGGTAGTCTGATGTAGAGAAATCTTTATTAGAAAATACTGTGTTAGTAAATAGAGTTTAGTTCTGGTCACAGTAGCTCAAGAGGATGGGCCAAGGACAAATGCATTCTCGGCTAGCCCATACTGAAGTCCAAAAAGGTTGTCTGTCATCCAAAGTAATGTTCCAGAAAGTCTCGTTGGTGTAGATAATCGTTGTAGAGACGCTACATAGGGAGAAGTCCTGAAATATTTTAGGAAAAAGCTGCTGCCACCACATTAAATGCTCCGCAGCTAACTCTTTGGCCGCATTAATGTGGAAGTGATATCTGAACAGTGTATTCTAGCCTTACAGCTACTACATGAAGACTTGTGGGAGCAGCTGATGGGACAAGTATCAACACCAACCATCTGGCATGCATATGGAAGGTGGGGATGAAAGGGAGAGACAGTATAAAAGAAAGAAAGGACAATGAGACTAGGGATCGAAAAATCAGAGAAGAAGCACTGTAGTAATCTAGAACCAAAACTTATAACCACATTTGAGAGCATTATATAAGAACCAGTCTCCTCGAACATTGCCGAGGACATTTATTCTTCAGTCTACACTTGTCTATCTTCATCCTGTCATCACCAATCTACTTACTTGTTGTTCGATTAACTAAAGCCTAGTTTTCTAACTCATTTCGATACAAATTCATTGTTTTGGATTTTTTAGGCCTAAGTCCATTCACATTTTGGACTAGAAATTCAAATCTAGTCCTTACAGAAATTATGTTTTTTTTTTTTTTATAAAAACTTTCACTAAAAGAAAGTATATTCATTTTGTTGTATTTATCTATTTATTTTTTACTCACTTTTTTTGAAGAAACAAACACACACAAGAAAGAGGGAAAATGAAAGACTTTTGCTCACATGAGCATCAATTTTCAAAGTAAAAAATCGAGTTATGAATGAAATGATATGCAATTTTATGTAATTTTGATTAATGAAGACTTATAAAATGCTCAAATTATTTTATTAACAATAAACTTTTACTTCTATAAAAAAAAAAAAAAAGCTCAAAATATAATGTGTGAATCTATAATATAATATTTATTATATAGTTAGCTTCAAATTCCTAGCAACTTGGTTACATGCATGATATTACAACACTATGCTTCCGTGTCAAGCCAATAATTTTATATTGGCTACACTTTATAGCACTCAAACCAAAAATAAACCCATTAGAAATCATCCCTGGGCATTTATAACTCCATTATGCCTAGTTTATTAAATCTCCATAGTACGAGCTTCGTCAAAGTCGCTGGTAATTGAATAATATACTTCATCTTCTAGTGATAGCTTATGATACACACGAAGCTTTTGTGCAAGGCATGTTAGTGGAGGACTGAGGGCATGAAGGCACTCTTGGTTCATTTAGAAATTAGAAGCTATGCTCTATTTCAAGACAAAGAAACAGAGTGGCATTTAAATTAGCTAAATTTTTAATGAAGTGTGAGTGAAGAAAGCTTTTGTTTAGGTGAAATTCCTCAGCAGTTAAAGGATATAGTTTTGATTAATGTTCAATTATCTAATTGGATAGGCACTGCTTTTTTTACCCAAAAATAAAGTAGGTAGGAGGTCGTAGTAAGTATAAGTTAAGGTGTTTTTTGTGCGGGCCAAGGGGGTAATTGCCCCCTCTCGCCCCCCCTTGGTTCCACCCCTGATTAGGGGTCACATACAATGATTAACCTAATCTTTAGCTCACATCTCCATGTTTAAAATGGACAAAAAGCATATTACAAGTTCAACAAAACCATTGCACTAAAATTTAAATGTCAAGCATAAACATCTACATTCACCATTTTGTTTTATGGATAACCGACGCTCATTCATTCATTCAGATTTCTTACAAAGAATAATTGGACTAAGCCAAAATATATATATATATATATATATATATATATATATATATATATATATATATATATATATATATATATATATATATATATATTACATTCTTATTTCATTGTTTTTCATTTTCTTTTCTTAAAATATGAACTGTAGAGAGAGTAGTTTCCTGATCTTGCATCTATAGTGTAATGAGTGATGAATTAATAAGTATGAACTATTATATATATATATGATGATAGATACCTTTAAAGGAGACTAATTAGATTATTAGAGGAATTTGAGGTTAAGGTTTAGGCAAATTGAATACAAAAGGAAACCAGAGATGAATCTCCCCATCAGAAACATCCCATCCCGAGGTTTCAAGTATGTAGTGGTGATTGGTATTCATTCGTATTCATGCGTAGTAACGGTGGTTTAACCTGTGCTCACGCTGAGCTAAGGCATCAATGATCAATTCCATCTGCTTTGTAGTAGTGAGGTGAGGTTGACAATTACGTTTTGTTGAATGACCCCTGGAGCTTCCACAAAAACATGAAGGACTTCACCGACGTAGATGTATCTGCACACTAGCATCACAAGAACATTGGAATTCTCAACAATAGTAGGTCCACACTAAGTATATTGTTGCGAACCATTCACATTCATTGCTTTTGGAATTTGGAATTGTTATTGAAGAATTGAGATATTTGATTTTGTGTTGTGAGTGAGAGAGTATGGGAAGGGGTTTATATAGGAGTGTGAGTGAGAGAGAATTGAATTATCCAAGGGGTGAGAGATGATTGGTTCATATTGAAGCATATCAATCTAATAAGGAATCAAACATTGCAGTAGATCAAATTAGATCAAACTTAAATATTGCAGTAGATAAGAACAGCTCAAGATAAGCCCAATCAAATAGAACACTCTCCTATCTCATCTACATTTGCATTTCGAATGAATCCTTTTGTATTCAAACATCTTATACTATCTAACAAAACTGTTTATATTATATATATGTATATATATATATATGAATACAATTCCCAACATTGAGTGTGTGGTAAATACTTCTCATGCACACTTATTACATCTCTCTCAGAGTCTATTTTGTCTCATGTTCTCGACTATAAATGTGATACAAATCCAATACCAGTTAGCTACCTCAAAGAAAGGTAACTCAAATGTGACCCGTTATTTTTAGAAAGATGCATAGTCTTAGAGAGATGCTTGCTGCAATTGGACAATCTCTCTTGGATACCGAATTGAGCTCCTATATTATTGTTGGCTTAGGAATTGAATTCGACCCACTTGTCACTTTTGTCACCATTCGAGTATGAAAAGGTTTATACTTTCAGAAATTTAGCAAACACAATGAAAGACAATGAGAGAGAGAGAGAGAGAGAGAGAGAGAGATGAAAAACTGGTATATTTTTTATGATGCGAAAAATCACCAAGTTGAGGGCCTCGTCTCACTGGATGGATGATCCCGTAGTGGGTTGTGTCTCTGGTCCAAACCTATAAGAAAGCTTGAGAAAGAAGTGTAATACACCGGTGTGGTGGTTGCCAAAAACACTTCGATGCTTAAGTCAGAAAGGAAGAGAATGATATAGAGAGAAAAAATGACTTAGAGCATTTTTTGGGTGAGTATTTGTGTGTACCTTTGGATTATGTTGTCCCTTCCTTCTATAGTTGTTTCCTGTCTTAATGGGTAATGAATCTCAGCATTCATGGGCAACGGCTAGTGTGCCATCAATGGGAGCTCTGAAGTACATAGCTCACTTGTTATCGTTGCTCCGTCCATTACTTTTTATCATCAATGTGCATAATAAATGTGTAACGCTCGTTTTGGTCATCATTGACATGGAATGATGATCCCATGTTATTTTCGGCTTATCAGCTGCCCCTCTATTCGTGCTCTTGTCTTTGAGACGAGGTGAGAACAAAATCGTCTGTCACTTCGTGTTCCGTGTTCGGCGCATTTATTGGGAAATGATGTCTTGTCTGCCATGTGCCACGTGTACAATCAGGATGTGCTCGCCGTGTAAGTTTTTCTTGGTTTTTCCGCGCACAATCTCCCATTCATTTCGTGCTTTTTCCCTTATTTTCTTTTCATTTTTGCTCAATTTTTCTTTGTGGCGTTTCTTTTGCTTTGGAGTTCTTCTTCTTCCTGACTCTTCTTCGTTTCCTCTTCATTTTCTGGTAAGTTTTTTGTGCTTCCTTCTCTGCTTTTGTTCTTTCATGGTAGATTACTCTTTAGTTTAGTCGAATTGTCACTCAGTTTCTTTTTTCTTTGCTCAATTGTGTGGTTTGCTCGGGACTATAGGTAGACAGCGTCTTAGGGTTGGGTTGTTTGTAGAGAAAAACTGCCCATATAGGTATGTTTTGCTTTTCCTCTTTCCCTTAATTCATCGTTCTGTAGGGATTGTCGAATCTTTGATAATGTCAGGGGAAGGTAAGGTTAGATCTAGTGAGCTTGAGATGGGTTTGTCTTCGTCTGAGGATTGTGGTGTCTTTGAGGTTACTTCTCCTTCTACTCCCCACAAAGCTTGGGGTATATGTTGTTCTCTTAGGGAGAAGGATGAGAAAAGGATTATGGATAGGTTCCAACTCCCCTCTTTTGTAAAAATTAGGATTCCTGATGGTGACGATAGGGCTTGTCACTCCTATGCTGACGAAGTGTGCTTTTATAAAGCTAACTTCGATAGTGGGCTTCGTTTTCCTGTTCATCCCTTTATCAGAGAGCTTTTCTTCCTTTTGCAACTTGCCTAAGCCCAGTTAGTGCCAAACTCGTGGAGGATAGTGGTGTGTTGTATGGTGCTATGGACGTCTGCCAATGACAGAGACATCATTAGGATAGACGAATTTCTACATTTCTATCGTCTACGAAAATCCAAGGACTTGGGCTATTGGGAGTTTAAACCATGGGGTAATAGCTCAAGGTTGGTTCTTGACTCCCCCCTCTTCTCTCCGAAATTGGAAAACCAATTTCTTCTTCGTCTTTGACGACGGCTGGGAGTTCGCTCTGAGTGAGGGCCTAGATGATGCCTTTAAATTGTTTCGTAGTTGGAGAACTCCTGTGTCTGGTGCGTCTTTTAGTTTATTTTATTCGTACACACTTAATTGTCCAGGTGGTCGTGATACTAATGTTAATATTTTTGTTTTTTTAGCTACCACTCATCCTCGTCTAAAAAAGAGGTATCACGCTCGCATTGAGAAAGTTAGAGAATATCTTAAGATGGTTAAAGATTTTGACGAGCTCATCTATCCTTAGTCTCTTTTTCTGCATTTCCTTGGTCTAGAGCCTTCCACGCACGTTCGAAGGAACGTCGAGATCGTCAAGAAGAGTAAATTTGTCAAATCGTCATTTGAGTAGACTCAATGTACTTGTGCTTATTTCTTTCTCTCTCTTTTTATTTATATTTATATATATATAAGAATGACAACTAGATTCAGTAAGGCTAAATTGGCCGAGGTCTAAGAAAAGAAGGCCAAAGGAGGTTTGACAGGTGGCCTTTTGACGAGAAAATGCTAGAGGGATGTGAAGGCCCCCAAGGACGATCCCATGTTGACTTTAGCCACTGCTAGACTTGCTCCTCAACGTCCAGCCTCGCCTACCACTTCTCTGGAGTTGATCGCTTCAACCGACGATGGTTCGAAATCCAAGCACAAGGACAAAGCTTTCCCGAGCTCCTTATGGGATGATGCAGGGGTTGCACTATTAAAAGCCCACGAGGCTATATATGTTGATGACTTTCTCCCTTGGGGGGGAGACCGTTTCAAGAGTTGATGTTGTTGGGAAATTTAGACCCCAGTTGATAGAATCAACAAGTTTTAAATCCAAGTTGTTAATTAGATTTATTATGAATAAACTTGTTAAAACAAACAAACATCAATATCATGTCAATAATGAATGCAGCGGAAAAATAAATAAGACAAGATATAATGACCCAGGAAAACCAATGAAACCAACCAATTTCACAATAAAAAACCTGGGGGGAAACCTTCCCGAAAAGCAATCCATTATAGTAAAGAGAAGTTTCAGATCTAGTACAAAACCTTTGTCCCTAGACTCTACAATCCCCGTAGATGAACTCACAGCAGAGACCTTCTACCGCTTCAGAACCTCTGAACTCTTCAATATATGAACGCCACCCTTTTGTTGCACGAATCCCAATACGTGACTAACCAATTGCCCGGATCCCAGTACGCGACTTAATCACTAACTAGAAGAAGATGTTGGCTGCAAAGTTCTTCACTTCATCAAGAATGAAGATCAAGAAGCACTTGGTTACAAAACCCTAAGGCGCAAAGACGCAGTAGCTTCTTTTAGAGAGAATAAGGCATCGGTCACTTTTTGCATATGTTCTCCTTGTATTCTCTTATGTGATGGCCTCTAAAATAAGCCTTATATAGGTCTAGGATTGTGAGAAAAGAAACCCTACACAAAGACATAAGCCTGGCCCAAAAATCAGATCTGAAAATCTGAATTCCCGTAACCTCGATAGATACCTCGATCGATCGAGAGGTGTCGAGATTTATTAAACCTCGATAGATAGCTAGGTGTCGAGGAGACAGAAGATTTCTCGATCGATCCACCAGCTGTCGAAAAGGTGTCGAGATTGCAATAAGAAAACACCTTAAGAGCTCGAGAGATAGCCAGCTATCGAGAAGGTGTCGAGATGCTGTCGAGCTATCTGTCCACAGGTGTCGAGCTATCTATCCAACTTTAAAGAACACATTTTCTTCACTTGTTTCTTGGTCCAATCTTCATGGCTTTAATACTAGACTTGAACAACATGTTCCTTGAAGTATTAAACACATCCTAGATCTACCCAAATACAAGTAAAGTGCGTTTTGTCAAATGATTAGCCAACTACATAAAATATGTCCTTAACAATCTCCCCCTTTGGCAATCCGTGACAAAATCAAAACAAACAAATGAACATATGAGAGAAGTCATAAATCACTCAACTTATACTTATTTGTTGAATACAATAAAATCTATCCTAACACAAACTCTTAAAAAACTTTGCAAGAAGAGAGTTCATGGCAAGTAAATTTTGACAACCTGTATTTCTGAAACACTTTAAACAAAACTCATCAAGGTATCTTAGTGTGAAACAGAAATTATAGATTGCATACAAATAAAGAAACATGTGTATAAAGAACGAAAAGAAACAACACATGTAGGAGGTAGGTGAAAGAAACAACATACATCCACATATAAAAAGAAATAAGTACAATGTATGTCAGAATGATCACAAGATCAAATGTACAAGAACAATGTATCTATAAGAAAGAAAAGAAAAGATACATCAAATCCTCACTACATCCCTCAAGTATCAACACTCCCCCTATAAAAAATGAAACACAACTCCCCCTTACAAAGGAATGTATTTCTCCCCCTAACATGTAGAATCTTATAAAAGAAACCACATTCACAATTTCTCTCCCCCTTTTTGTCATGATTGACAAAGGGTACAAGAAGCTAGAAAGTTTTACCCGAGAAACATAAAGATGATCAAAGATGATCAAAGGGGTACAAAAAATCCATATAAATACATGAATGTAATGAAACAAGATGCTATGGATGACAAAAGAAATATCCAAAACATGGGAAAAACAAATCTCTCAACAAGAAAAATGTTAAGCACATGGATCCTAAAACACACACACACACTAAACAAGTTGTTGGGAAATTTAGACCCTAGTTGATAGAATTAACAAGTTTTAAATCTAAGTTGTTAATTAGATTTATCATTAATTAAAACTTGTTAAACCAAACAAACATCAATATCATGCAGCAGAAAAATAAATAAAACAAGATATGATGACCCAGGTAAACCAATAAAACCAACCAGTTTCACAGTAAAAAACCTGGGGGGAAACTTTCCCAAAAAGCAATCTACTATAGTAAAGAGAAGTTTCAGATCTAGTACAAAACCTTTGTCCCTAGACTCTACAATCCCCGTAGAAAAACTCACAGCAGAAACCTTCTACCGCTTCAGAACCTCTGAACTCTTCAATATATGAACGCCACCCTTTTTGTTGATGCACGAATCCCAGTACGTGACTAACCAATTGCACGGATCCCAGTACGCGACTTCAATCACCAACTAGAAGAAGATGTTGCCTGCAAAGTTCTTCACTTCATCAAGAATGAAGATCAAGAAGCACTTGGTTACAAAACCCTAAGGCGCAAAGACGCAATAACTTATTTCAGAGAGAATAAGGCATTGGTCACCTTTTGCTTATGTTCTTCTTGTATTCTCTTATTCTCTTATGTGACTGCCTCTAAAATAAGCCTTATATAGGTTTAGGGTTGTGAGAAAAGAAACCCTACACAAATACATAAGCCTGGTCCAAAAATCAGATCTGAAAATTCTGATTTTCGTAACCTCGATAGATACGTCGATAGATGTATCTGTTGAGCCTCAGCCTCATTAAACCTCGATAGATAGCTAGGTGTCGAGGAGGTGTCGAGGAGCTATCGAGGGGACAGGAGCTTTCTCGATCGATCCACCAGCTGTCGAGGAACTGTCAAGATTGCGATAAGAAAAGCTTAAGAATCTCAATAGATAGCTAGTTGTCGGGGAGGTGTCGAGAAGCTGTCGAGATATCTATCCACAAGTGTCGAGCTATCTGTCCAGCTTTAATGAATACATTTTCTTCACTTATTTCTTGGTCCAATCTCCATAGCTTTAATACTAGACTTGAACAACATGTTCCTTGAAGTATTAGACATATCCTAGATCTACCCAAATACAAGTAAATTGCGTTTTGTCAAAAGATTAGCCAACTACATAAAAGTATGACATATGTTCTTAATATGTGAACCACATATGTCCTAACACAAGTCTAACCAATTTTATATTTCAAAAACAAGTTAAGACAGTTTAGTAAGCATACATTAACACATGTAAACCTAGTGATGGCCAAATCACATTGTACCTGTACATGTATCAAAAGTAGCAAAGAATATTGCATGTCGTGTGTGAAGAACATCGCAAGATTGCATAAGTGTATACATGTTATGACGATTTTAGATATGAGAAAATCACTTTAACTCACACACAATCATTAACTCACACAAAATCGTAACTGTTTGATGGGGACTATCACCTTCGAGGTACATCCTATAACTCTCACATCTCCTAGAATACAAGCTTACAACCATATTTAAAGCATTTTTAATCTTTTTTTTTTTAATTTTCTTTGCATATTTTCTTTTTAAGCATATCATGCATGGATATACAAGGGAAAGAAAAGAAATACCCATTAATATTTAACATTCCAATTTTGCTATGCCGAAGCACACAAATGTCATTGATACTGCACTTTTGCTATGCCGAAGCATACAGGTGTCATTCATGATTAGCGGGTAACAGTGATGAGATGGTTATTTATGCCTTTCTCTTAAGATTTTCTAGTCCTACCCGTCAAAAAGAGTGATATGAGTGTTAAGTCTAAGAGATAACTTAATTTTACTCATCACAAACAAGAGCCACAAAGCTCACTTACTTAGTTGTGCATAAAGATGCTCATCTAAGCTACAAAAGATACAAAGTTTAGAAAATTTTGTTTCAATGGCCATCCAAGGTACATAAGTACCAATGTACACAAAACATACACTGTTTTTGTATTTTTTCTGATTTTTCCTTTTTATTTTTATTTTGAAAACAAAACAAAATAAAAACTAAACAACTAAACAAAAACAGACAAACAACATGAAGGCATGAAAGAAATATGCAGATGCATGAAAGTATGATTCCAAAAGCAGATAAGAAATCAAGCAACGAAAGTCCTACTTTAGATAGAAAGAATTAAAGTAGAGGACAAACAGAAAAGACAATTAAATCTTAGGCTTCTTTCTCACCCACACAGCACAAGTCTTTGGCCGTGAAGATGAAAAGGAACGTGTCCTTGTATGTTTACTAAAGGACATAGAAGAATTAAAATTCTCCTGAAATTGAGTTAAAAAGCTTAAAGCTTTTAATAACTCTCCAAACAAAGGTGTAGGTCCTTGAGAGGAAACCTGTGACCGTTTGGACAATTGCTTATGAGGATACAACTTAAAGCAATTAGGACGAATGTGTCCAGAAACACCACAATGGTGACAAGCATGAGCAGTTTTAGAGCTACTTGGCTTCCTAGAAGGAGGTCTAACCTTAGAGGTTGACAGAGACCTCAACTTAGGACAATTTGGCCTAATATGATCAACAGCATGACAATGATGACAAATGGGGACAAATTCAGATTTATCATTCAACCTAGGAGGAGTTTTAGACATAAGTTTAGAAATTTCAGCATTAACATTATATTGTTTACCTTTGTCTATCCTAGCAATATTAGCCTTCAACTCTTCATTATTCCTTTTAAATGGGGGAGTATAAAGATCCTTTTCTTTTAAGTTAGGCTCAACAACAAGTTTGACACTAGTTAATTTTTCAACTTCAGTTTTAGATTCAACTAGTTACTCTTCCAAATTTTTAATTTTGTCCACCTGAGATGAAATTTGATTTTTAAAATTCTCATTCAAACTATTGACTTCATCCAATTTTGCAATCAAATCATCTCTTTCAAGGTTGACCTTTTTAAATTTAGCTTTTAATTTTGTAGAACATTCAAGAGATTTCATACAAAAATTATAAAGCCTGTAATAGGCATCTTGAATATTATCATCATCATTCAACACAAGATCATGTGAATCAAAACAATCAAAAGATTCCATGACAACGGGGGTCAAGGATCACACTCAGGAAATTAATCCAATCAGAGTGAACCCGCTCTGATACCACTTGTTGGGAAATTTAGACCCCGGTTGATAGAATTAACAAGTTTTAAATTCAAGTTGTTAATTAGATTTATTATGAATAAACTTGTTAAAACAAACAAACATCAATATCATGTCAATAATGAATGCAGCAGAAAAATAAATAAAACAAGATACAATGACCTAGGAAAACCAATGAAACCAATTAGTTTCACGGTAAAAAACCTGGAGGGAAACCTTCCCGAAAAGCAATCCACTATAGTAAAGAGAAGTTTCAGATCTAGTACAAAACCTTTGCCCCTAGACTTTACAATCCTCGTAGATGAACTCACAGCAGAAACCTTCTACCGCTTCAGAAACTCTGAACTCTTCAATATATGAACGCCACCCTTTTGTTGCACGAATCCCAATACGTGACTAACCAATTGCGTGGATCCCAGTACGCGACTTAATCACCAACTAGAAGAAGATGTTGGATGCAAAGTTCTTCACTTCATCAAGAATGAAGATCAAGAAGCACTTAGTTACAAAACCCTAAGGCGCAAAGATGTAGTAGCTTCTTTTAGAGAGAATAAGGCATTAGTCACCTTTTGCATATGTTCTCCTTGTATTCTCTTATGTGACGGCCTCTAAAATAAGCCTTATATAGGTGTAGGGTTATGAGAAAAGAAACCTTACACAAATACATAAGCCTAGCCTAAAAATCAGATCTGAAAATCTAAATTCCCGTAACCTCGATAGATACCTCGATCGATCAGGAGGTGTCGAGATTTATTAAACCTCGATAGATAGCTAGGTGTCGAGGAGGTGTCGAGGAGATAGAAGATTTCTCGATCGATCCACCAGCTGTAGAGAAGGTATCAAGATTGCGATAAGAAAACACCTTAAGAGCTCGATAGATAGCCAGCTGTCTAGAAGGTGTCGAGAAGTTGTCGAGCTATCTGTCCACAGGTGTCGAGCTATCTGTCCAACTTTAATGAACACCTTTTTTTCACTTGTTTCTTGGTCCAATCTTCATGGCTTTAATACTAGACTTGAACAACATGTTCCTTGAAGTATTAAACACATCCTAGATCTACCCAAATATAAGTAAAGTGCGTTTTGTCAAAGGATTAGCCAACTACATAAAATATGTCCTTAACAGATGTCATCTCAAGCGCACAAGGTTATGCAGGTAAGATTTGTGAATAAGGGTTTTCCTTTTCTTTTGTTGTGTTGTGTGTTTTTTTTTTTTTTTTTCATGCTTCCTTCTTTCCTTTGCAGGTGTTAGGTGAGTCATTGTACATCTTGGGAAAGTATTTGGATTAGAAGGAGAGGTATGTGAAGGCCAAATCTAAGGTGGAATCTCTTTCTACTGAGAATGAGTTGCTTAAGGGTCAAATTTCTGCCATCGCTGACGAGGCTAAGAAAGATAAGGACAGCTTGACGACCTTAGAGAAGAGCATCGACACTGAGAATGCTTTTTCCAAGCTGAAGGATAAGCAGATTGCCAAGGCTCTCTCAAAGGTTGAGAGGGCTGGCTTAGAGGCAGTGGAGAAATTTAAAGCCTCGGACGAATACTCAGATAAGCTTTGCAATTATTACGTGGAAGGCTTTGACCTTCTTCGTAAGTACTTGGCAAAACACCATCCAGAGGTTGGATTTATCCAATCTTGACATGGAGGCTGTTGAAAAGGAGGTGATAGCTGATCATCAGTCCGCAGAAGAGGTTAGGGAAGGTGGAGAGGCTACCGCTGTTGGTGAGACTATTAATGCTGACCTGTCATCTTCTGCTTTTCCTTAGATAATCCATTTTTCCCTTTTGTTTAGTATTATTTTTTGTAAGATAAAAACATCATTATTTTTAGGGCTCGTTGTTTTGAGCACGTCTATTTATTTCCTTTGAACAATCTATTGAACAGTCTTTTGGGCTCGTCTGTTTTGAGCATATAATTTACATAGAACTGATTCTTGTGCCATTGCTATGAATTAATAGCTTTTCTTAAGTCATGTATGAATGGCAACGTTGCTGGGAACAACTTTTCTTAAGTCATGCATGAATTAATAACTTTTATGACGACTTAGTTATGTATTAATAATTTTTATTAAGTCATATACAAGTGGCGACTTCATTATGTGTTAATAACTTTTATTAAGTCATGTATGAATGACGACTTAGTTAATAAATTTTATTAAGTCATGTATGAATGACGACTTAGTTATGTATCAATAACTTTTAATAAGTCATGTATGAATGATGGTTTCGTTATGTATTAATAACTTTATTTTAAGTCATGTATGAATGACGACTTAGTTATGTATCAATAACTTTTATTAAGTCATGTATGAATGACGGTTTCGTTATATATTAATAACTTTATTTTAAGTCATGTCTGAATGTCGATCTTGTTATTTATTAAAAACTTTTCTTAAGTCATGTATGAATGACGACTTACTTATGTATCAATAACTTTTATTAAGTCATGTATGAATGACGGTTTCACCATGTATTAATAACTTTTCTCATGCATGAATGGTGTTTTGTTAATACGTATTAATACTTTTTCTTAAGTCATGTATCAATGACGATTTGGCCAATAGTTCATAATGCAAGAATCAACTATGCATAATTCCTGAATAGTACTTCTGAGTATGTTTTATTGTTAGGGAGACAAAACATTCTTTTGTCTATGTAAAGCAGATAATAATAAAAAAGAGGAAAATAAAAGTAAACATTGTAAATATTTTGGAATACTTGGGGATTGTTCAAGTATTTCTTTAAGTGTTCTATGTTCCATGGACGAGGTAGTTCTTGGCCTTCCAAGGTCTTCAGGTATTATGATCATTCTCTAGAGTAGCGAATGACTTGGTAGGGTCCTTCCTATGCTGGGCCTAGCTTCCTTTGGGACAAGTCCTTTGTTGCCTGTGAGACTTTCCTAAGGACGAGATCACCTATGTTGAATCCTCTCACCCTCTCCTTCTTGTTGTGGTATGTAGCCATTGCTCCCATGTACTTTTCCATCCGCTTTGAAGCTTCATCTCTTACCTTGTTGATCAGATCTAGATTATTGTTGAGTTCTTGGCGGTTCCACTGCTCTTTGTACGTTTTGACCCGGATGTTCATCAGTCCTACTTCCATCGGTATGACGACTTCAGTTCCATATCTCAATCTGAATGGTGTTTCTCCCATTGGCACCATTGTGGTCATCCTGTATGCCCATAGAACGTTAGGCAGCTCTTCTAGCCATGCAGCTCTTCTAACCATTACCTTGGGAATGTCTTGGAGAAGAGTAGTGGTTTTTAATGCCTAGATCTTGGCAAAATTTTCAAAACTTGGGGTTGTTAACTTGCTTCCTGTTGTCTGAAATTAGTACATTTGGAATGTTGAACCAACAAATTATGTTCTTCCATACAAAGCTGGTGATCTTGGCTTTTGTGATCGTTGCTGTTGGCTCAGCTTCAATCCACTTCGTGAAGTAGTCGATTATGATGATAAGGAACTTGTACAACTTCCTTCCTATGGGGAGTGGTTTCATTATGTCGATCCCCCATTTAGTGAAAGGCCATGGAGTGGTTATTTGATTCATTGGCTCACCTAGTCTCTTTTGGACGTTCGCAAAGCATTGGCATTGGTCACATGCTTTGACGAGGTCATATGCATCCTTCTATAACGTTGGCCAGTAATATCCTACTCTAAGTGCTTTTCCCGCCAAAGATCTTGCCCTTGCGTGGTTACCATAGACCTCTTCATGTGTCTCTCGAAATACGTAGTTGGCTTCTTCCTTGTTAACACAACAGAGATAGGGGAGAGAGTGTCCTCGTTTGTAAAGGGCGTCGTCAATAAGGACAAAGCAAGCAGCTCTAATTTGTACCTTTCGTGCTTCGTTCTTGTCTTTTAGGAGTCATCCCTCTCTCAAATAACGGACAATGGGAGTCATCCATTCGTCTTGTTCTTGTCTCTTCATCACTCGTTCTCCCTCAGTGCTGGGTTGTCCCCTTGTTTCCATGCATAACTTTGGAGACATGCCGTGTTTGTCTAACGAGGCTAGACTTATTAAGAAATCAGCTTCAATATTCTTTGCATGAGGGATTTGTTGGAACTCAACATTGTCGAAGTGTTGTTGGAGTTCTTTGACAATCTTCAGATACTTCTGCATTCTTTCTTCCTTCGCTTTATAGTTTCCTTTTACTTGGCCAACTACAAGCTGAATATCGGTTTGGACGATGAGGGTCTTGGTTTCGAGGACTCTTGCTAGGCTCAATCTTGTTAGAAGTGCTTCATACTCGGCTTCATTATTGGTTGCTGGGAACTATAATCTGACCGTGTACTTCAGGATTTCTTCTTCTGGTGATATGAGGACCACACCTGCTCCTCCGGCCTTCTTAGTGGCAGACCCATCTGTTTGGACCGTCCATGTCTTCTTTTGGGGCTCTTTTTCTTCTTGAGGATAAATGAATTCTGCAATAAAATCAGCAAAGACCTGAGCTTTGATTGCTACTCGAGGCCGATATTCTATGTTGAACTTGCTAAGCTCTATAGCCCATTGGACGAGGCTCCCTACTGCGTCTATCTCTTTCTTATCAGTTGGTCTGTAATGACGATGATGAAATGTGCCTGAAAGTAGTGGCGCAGTTTTCTGGAAGCGACTACTAGGGCGAAAGCAATCTTTTCTAACCTTGGGTAATTTACTTCAGCTCCCTGAAATGCTTGGTTGGTGTAGTATACCGATCTTTGCACATCTTCTTCTTCTTTGATAAGTGCTTATCGCTGTGTTGGATACTACCAAGTAGAGTTGTAGCTTTTCTCTTGTTACTGAATGGCTTAACAATGGCGGCTGTGTCAGGTATTCTTTTAACTTCGCCAATGCTTCCTCACATTTGTCTATCCACTAAAAGGCCTTCTTCAAGACCTTGAAGAAGGGTAGGCATTTGTCTGTTGCTCGAGAGACGAATCTGTTCAATGCCGCAACTTTCCCTGTTAAGCTTTGTACTTTCTTTACTGTTTTAGGGGACTTACTTCCATTATTGTCCTTATCTTATCTGGATTAGCCTCTATGCCTCGTTGAGATACCATGAATCCCTTGATGAGACAACAAAGACACACTTTGTAGGCTCTTCACCAACATATCATCTACATACACTTCTAGATTTCTTCCTATCTAATAAGAGAACATGCAATTCACCAGCCTCTAGTATGTGGCTCCAGCGTTCTTCAGTCCGAAAGGCATCACTTTGTAACAGTACAACCCTTGACTAGTGATGAATGCGGTCTTCTCTTGATCTTCCTTGTTCATCATGATTTGATTGTAGCCAGAGAAGGCGTCCATGAAGCTTAAAAGCTTGCATCCGGCAGTTGAATCCACTAGTTAGTCGATACTGGGTAAGGGGAAGCTATCCTTTGGGCATGCTTTGTTGAGATCTGTGAAATCGACACACATTCTCCATTTGCGGTTGTTTTTCTTTACCATTACTACATTGGCTAGCCACTCAAGGTAGAATACTTTCCTTATGAAGCCTGCCTCTAGGAGTTTCTCAACCTCCTTCGCTACTTCCTTATTGCGTTCAAGTGTGAATATTCTTCGTCTCTGTTGCACTGGTCTGCACTCTGGATTAACATTGAGACGATGCTGGATGACTCCTTTATCAATTCCTGGCATATCTTTGTGCTTCTAAGTGAAAACGTCTTGGTTCTCTCTCAGGAAGTTTATTATCTTCATCTTCTCTGAAGCCGAAAGTGCTTAACCTATTTTCAAGACTTTGGATGGATCTCCAGGGACGACCTCAATTTCCTGTGGTACTTCTGACAGTTTGGGTACTGGTTCAAGTTCATCTATCATCCATGTGTGGTTTTCCCCTAATGCTAGGGTAGCTTAATAGCATTCTCTTGCAAGGATTTGGTCTCCTCTGATTTTCCCTATGCCATGGGCTATAGGGAATTTAACCTTTAGGTAATAGGTCGATGTTGCCGCTTTCAACCTGTTGAGCATTGGTCGTCCAAGAATGACGTTGTATGTCAATGGAAAATCAATCTCCTTGGAGACTTGTGCTAGATAAGTGCCTATAATTATGGTTAGTTTAACAATGCCTTTGGGAATAACTTTGTTCCCGGTGAAACTTACCAATGGGGAAGTGAATGGTCAAAGCCTTTCTTTGTTCAGTTCCATTTATTGGAAAGCTGGCAAATAGATGATGTCTGCTAAGCTTCCATTGTCTACCAGTATACGATGCATGTTGAACTCTTCCATCTTGAGCATTATAACTAGCGGATCGTCATAGGGTTGTCTAATGCCACAAGCATCCTTCTTAGAAAAGACGATGTTCGGTTCGTTGAATCTAGGTGTTTTTGAAGGTGGGAACTGTGAGTGTACGCTGTTTACTTCTCTTGCATATGCATTCTTCAGTGATTTGGAGGATCCTCCCACTACCAATCCTCCTAAAATCATCCTTATTTCTCCTATGGGGGCTTTATTGCACCCTGTCTCTGGCTCCCTTTCCTTCTCGTCTCTTTGTTGTCTTCTATACGGCTCTGTTCTTCGTACAAACTTCTACAATTTTCCCTGACGGATTATTGTTTCTACTTGGCCCTTTAGGTGCCTACATTCGTCAGTGTGATACTCGTGGTCTTGGTGGAATCTGCAATACTTGCTTTTGTCTCTTACTTCTATTGGGGCGTGAATGGGTCTAGGCCATTACAGAGCTGATTCGTCCTTTATCTACATCAATACTTGCTTGATAGGCATCATTAGAGGAGTGAAACTAGTAAACTTAGGTCTTCGATCTAGGAGGTTCTTCTTTTTGTCCAATGCATGAGTAGTACCCCGTGTTTCCTTCTCCCTATTAGGGTTGTGACTAGTTCCTTCGTCTCTTTTCCTTTTAGTCGTCACTCCTTTGGCTATTATTGCGTCCTCTGCATTCATATACTTCTGGGCCTTGTGGAGTAATTTTGCCACTATTTTTGGCAGACTCTTGGTGATTAAGAAGAAGAAATCTCCTGGTAGCAATCCTACTTGGAAGGTCATCAGGATCACTTAGTCTTCCGCTTCGTCTACCTACAATAACTCTTTATTGAAGCGCGTCACGTAAGGTCTCAGTGATTCTCCCTTTGCCTGGCGTATGTTGAAAAGATGCCCAGTTGGCTTCTTGTGTCGTTTTTCGCAAATGAAATGACGAACAAAGCCTTTGCTAAATTCATCAAAGTTCGCAATGGTGCTTGAGGGCAGTTTGCCAAACCACACCCTGGCTGCGCCCTTCAACATCGTTGGGAAGACCCTGCACATTACTTCGTCTAGGGTCATTTGTAAAAGTATCAAAGTCTTGAACGACTCAATGTGATCCAAGAGATCTCTTGAGCCATCAAAGGACTCCAATTGGGGAAGACGAAACTTTGGTGGGAGTGGATGGTTCAACACTTCTGTGGTGAATATGAATCCATCCTTCGGATCATTCCGACTAAGTTCTCCACAGCTTTGTCTTTTATTGCATTCCTAAGTTCGTCCATCTCCCTCTTCATGTTGCGAAGCTCACTCTCCATTCTGGACGAGTTTTCTTCTGGCGTTCTCTTCCTCCTATTCACTTGGCAATTCGATCCTTCCTCATTATGATTTCCTTCGATCCTTTGACGCTCTTCTTCATTCTGGTTCTCCATGATCCGCTATCATTCCTCATTCTGGGATTCACCAACTCTCCTCAGCTCTTCATTTTGGCAAGCTACTTTTTCCAAGCTGGCTATCAAGGCTTGGATTTACTGTGCAGCTTGTTCAGCATCCATCTTATGCTATGAGGTTCTCTTTTGTCATTTAGGGAAGATGGCTTTGAACGATCAGCGTTTCCCACAGACGGCGCCAAACTGATTATGCGAAAAATCACCAAGTTGAGGACCTTGTCTCACTGGATGGATGATCTTGTGGTGGGTCGTGTCTCTAGTCCAAACTTGCAAGAAAGCTTGAGAAATAAGTGTAATACACCGGCGTGGTGTTTGCCAAAAACACTCTGATGCTTAAGTCAGAAAGGAAAAAAAAAATGATATAGAGAGAAAAAATGACTTGGAGCAATTTTTAGGTGAGTACTTGTGTGTACCTTTGGATTATGTTGTCCCTTCCTTTTATAGTTGTTTCTTGTCTTAATGGGTAATGAATCTCAGCATTCATGGGCAATGCCAAGTGTGCCATCAATGGGAGCTCTGAAGTACACAGCTCACTTGTTACCGTTGCTTCGTCCGTTACTTTTCATCATCAACGGGCACAATAAATGTGTAACACTCATTCTGGTCATCATTGACATGGAATGAGGATCCCATGTTATTTTCGGCTCATCAATTTTCACAATAGCTAAATTAATACACTCAAGAGTTCTTTATATACTTCTTAAAAAAAAAAAAAAAATCTTAAATGAGAAATTTAAGAACCAACGGCTACTAAGATAAAACGCTGTCGTAATGAACTTAAATGA
Source organism: Quercus gilva (assembly GCA_023621385.1). Lineage (NCBI taxonomy): Eukaryota > Viridiplantae > Streptophyta > Magnoliopsida > Fagales > Fagaceae > Quercus > Quercus gilva. The sequence continues at coordinate 30,700,190 of CM042474.1, read as the reverse complement.
GAAATGATGTCGTGTGATTTAACGATCACATGTGCTGTTGACGAAATGTTCGTCCGTTCCTTTTCATCATCAACGCGCGCAATAAATGTGTAACACTCATTCTTGTCATCATTGACATGGAATGAGGATCCCATGTTATTTTCGGCTCATCAATTTTCACAATAGCTAAATTAATACACTCAAGAGTTCTTTATATACTTCTTAAAAAAAAATCTTAAATGAGAAATTTAAGAACCAAAGGCTACTAAGATAAAACGCTGTCGTAATGAACTTAAATGAAAAACGATGCCGTGTGATTTAACGATCACACGTGCTGCTGACAAAATGTTGCCATTTGGTTGGCCAAAATTGGAAATTAACACCATTTTTCAAACAATATAATTAGTAGGCACTGTTTTCAAACTATATTTTTTTTACTAACATCCCGAGTTTAAAAGACTCGATTTAGGGCCTATAAATCGAGTCTCAAAGACTCGATTTCCATGGTCTGATCACGTCTGATGTGGCATTTTCCACGTGGTGATGACCTAGAAATCGAGTTTCTAAAACTCGATTTATAAGCAAATATCCACACAAAACAAACCACCTAAGGGTCAGAACATAACGACTTTAAATACAATTTTCATAGCATTATTTTTCCTTCTTTCTCTCTCTTCTTTTCCCCTCTATCTCTTTCACCTGAGTTTACCAAGCTAACAAACAAAGAAGAAGAAGCCACAGCCGTCACACCATCAATTCGAGCCTCCCTTTAGATCTGCTAGTTTTTCTCCATCCTTTCGCGAAACCGACGTTGCAAATCTCTTCTTCAATTCGATCTCCATTTCGGAGACATGCGCCGCCACGCGTGGTGGCCATTGACCCACGAGCTATCACAGATTTCCTGTCGACTGGTAGTTCATGAAACCAACACCACGGATCTCTTCTTCGGCCTCCGATGTGTAAAACCCAAGAAGCAGGCGTCTATCTTCAGCCTGATGCGCCTCCACGAGCGGCCTGAAGTTTTGTCGTTGACCCACACGCCATCAAAGATCGCCATTGGCTGTGTTGCTCTGATTCTGAAGAACCCATGCCTTCTTCCTGCACTTTTATCTCAAAAAAGGTTTGCTTTTGCTTCTATTTCTGAAAACATAAATTGCTAATTTCCTAACCAGCGAGGTGAGGTGAGCTCTCTCTCCTATCTAATCTAGGTCTCTAGATTTTCTTAAATTTTTTTTTTTTTGATATTTCTGAGAATGACTTGTACATGAGAGACTTGAGACTTAAAATTTTTTTGGTTTATAAATCGAGTCTTAGAGACTCGATTTTCAAGTGGATGTCACGTGAAAAACACACCACATCAGACGTGATCAGACCATAGAAACCGAGTCTTTGAGACTCGATTTATAGGCCCTAAATCGAGTCTTTTAGACTCGAGATGCTAGAAAAAAATATAGTTTGAAAACAATGCCTACTAATTGTATTATTTGAAAACTAGTGTTAATTCCCAATTTTGGCCCCGTTTGGTTTGTTCTGAAATCTTCTGTTAAAACGATGCCGTTTGAAGCTGTTTTGAGTTCTTTTGTTTAACATCCCCAAACTAATGGAGGGATTCATTAGTTTGCCACACAAAGTCTGAAAATGAGGTGCTGCAAGAAGCTTAGTAAACACATCTGCCAGATTGTCTTTGCTTGAAATAAACTTGACACAAAGGTCCTTGCAAAGAACCTTTTCCTTGACAAAATGAAAGTCAACCTCAATCTATTTGAGAGCAATGGCAGAAACATTATCACACTAAAAGGTAAGAATGTGAGAAAGTAAAAGATGAAGCTCCTTGAATAAGGTGTGTAGCTAGTGGAGTTCTGTAGCAGTGGTGGCAAGGGCTCGATATTCAGCCCTGGTGGATGAGGGAGAAATAGCGGATTGCTTCTTAGAAGACCAAGAAATAGAATTAAGACCCCAAGAACAACAAAATTCATTGTGATTCACAAAGCACATAAAGAATAAAATGAGAGACAAAGATGGGTTATGTTGGGTTACCAGATCAAGAGATGGTCGCTTTTGTCAGTTGTGTCACGGTGGTCATGGGTTCGTCATTGCCGTTAGTCCCAATTTGAGAGAAAGAGAGAGACTCTCATTTCCCAATCGACCCTATGTGGGTCACAATAGTTCGCAGGGTGTCTCAGTGGATCAATGGGGTTGTAGTTGTGCGTGTGGCATAAATTGTTTTACCCTTCTAAAGGGATTATTTATCAATCAATCTGAAAATACTTTTCAAGTTAAAACTATTTTTATTGTCAAACCAAACACCCAAAAATGGAGAAAATAGAATATTTTCAGTAGATATAGCAATGGGGTAGGACGGGGCCAAAGGATGAGGTCTTCACCCGTACCCCTACAAAACTTTACTTCATGTTAATTTGTCACATCCCGCTTAACGCCCTTACAATTTTTTTTATAAAACTTGTTTCGTTAATATAAATATACTTGAAATTTCAATTAAATTATTATTTTAATCAAACTAATTTTTGGTAAGAATTGAATAACATTAAAGTGATTAACAAGACAATATCACAATAAAATAAAAAGTCTTAATATTCATGCATTTATATACTTAGTTATTCAAATTAAGTTTTTAACACTAATAGAGTGGGGAGGGGCGGTGCTAAAAAACCTAAACTCATCCCTGCCCTACCACCTTTGCAGGGCGAGGAAAAGTTGCACAAGGCAAAGTGGAGTTGGGCGAGAAAAATTGTCATCCTTAATTTTCAGTTGAAACAAACTCAACCTTAGATGATATCTGTATTTTGTTCTAGAATAGCAGTTCCTAATTTTATTGCACCTTGATTTATTCCGTCACTACTATCTCACTCGCACTCACTGACTACTATTAGTTGTACTTTCTCAATTATTGAGCCTCATTATAAGTCTTCACTGTATCAATTTAATGAAATTTTTTTCGAAGTTCTTGGCCCAAAAAAGAAAAAAGACTCACCTTGTTAGATGCAGCCAAGAGGTGTTCCTCCCTTTTCCGGTTTTCCTTCCCCTTTGATTGAGGATTAATAACTGAAAAAGAAAATGTAGATAGTAAAGAATGCCTTGTGGAGTATGTGCTTTGATGCATCAGGCAAAGGAGGACTGAACAGTGAGTGACTTCGACCACCTCTCGCTACCATCTACAGTGAATAGCAAACCGAGCTGAACTTCATAGGCCAATGGCATACATAAGTTACTTGAAATGAAGCAAATAGTATGTCCCGGATTGATGTTGCCCAAATTCTAGCAATGTATTAAAGTAAAATAACAAGTCATTTCCACGATCATGAACTGTCCATTTTTATTGAAGCAGAAACCTCTGAACTCTTTTTGGCTTAAAACAATTGAACCTAGCTTCTTGGCTTGGAAGTTGGAAGCCACTTCCAGCGTTTGGAAATGGAATGTTTTGGAGGTCTAAAATCAAAATAACTTCAGGATTTATAAACCAAATGGGTAAATTGAATTCTGATTACATGGTTGGAAAACATTCTTTGACAGTGTCATTCCATCAACTTCCAGTACTTCACGGTTCCAACATCCACTTTTTTTAGGAAAGTGTTTTCCATTATCTGCTACCATCATTTTTGTCACATATCTATAAAGCGAGTATCTCTGAGTGTCAAATAGGAATCACTTTCTTTGACTCCCCAGCCTTAACCATACATGGGGATCTGGGGGCTCAGTCCAACTCATAGTTGCTCCCAAGTCCTGAAAAATTCATGTAGAGTAAACCCAAAACCTGGCAGCCCTGAGGTTGGGCATAAAGCCTGTCACCTGAATAATTTCCACTAATAATAAGGCACTATTCCACTAATAAAGTCTGTACACAGTTTACTTCAAAATTTAACCAGTAAATTTTTTTTTTTTTTTTTTTTGGGGATGAATAAACCAGTAAAATGTTACTGCACCATAATATTAAAATTCAGTTAATAAACAATGAACCAAGCCCTTAAACCCTATTCAGTACTCAAGGAATCAGAAGTGCAAGTTCTAACGTTACTGAAAATCATCCTTTAATTTGCACCAGATTAGCCTTCAATTTGTCATCTAAATAGTCTCTAAACCCTATTAGGGGGAAAAAACAATTAATGCCACAAATTCTGTAAAGCTGCAGTCTATTATTAGCAGCAGCAGCAGTGACGATAATGATGAAAATCTTTGATGCATATTGAATAACTTCATTCCCAGCAGTCAATATGTATTAACTTGATAACCGATAAATATTAAAAAGAATGTTGCCTCCCAGTGATTCTTGAGCTTTTAAATCCTCGATATCAAAGTTCCAGGCGCTAACTCCTCCTTGATACTCACTCAGATGGAGGCAAGACAGGAGATTACCAACAATGATAAGAAGAAAAAAAAAGTAAAGTATGCATTGCATTTTGAGTACAGATATCTCTGACCACTGAATGTAAGATGTTACCAATTTTTATCCACTCCAAAAAGTAACTATTTCCTGGATTTTATTACACTAATTCTAGTTTGAACAAAAAAACATATCTGACATAAAAGAGATTAATCTCTAGGATTTGAATAATCCACAAAGATAACAATAAAAAATAAAAAATAAAAAGGTAACATATCTTGTTTCTCATTATCATTATTATTAATTCGCATAAATAGTTGGAAAACAGACTAAAGCAGGATAAAAGAGCAAACTGCAAAATAAGAAACATAAAGTATCTCGCATGCATCAACCAAAGGAAACCTGTCGATTTAAAAATCCTACACTCTAATACAGATTATTTTCTGTGTTTCAATATTGTTACGCCTTTCTTTTCAATAGTTTTCTATGGATTAAGGGTCTTTAATAATCATTTAAAGAAAAATATGATGTACTTTTTTCCTCTGATCTAATGGCTTCTCATGGATTTGGAATTTAGGATGGGCATGCCCAGGGCAACTCCTAAACAACGAACAAGACTGTAATCTTAGATTCTCCAATGGAAATAAAGCTGCAAGAATATTCAAATAGGGGGCAGTTGTCACTGATAGTTACTGGATCATCTTAGTTGAGGTCTTCACAAATGGACAGAATGCAAAAAGAAAGGAGGGGGATGGGGAGCACATTATTCTGAGAAGCCTTGAAATTATAACCAAAAAATCAAGTCATTATGGAATGCAAACACTTGGTCAAACCTATCAGCTTAGTAAGGTGTGTTTAAGCACATTACAACTCAGAAACAAAAACAATGAATCCTCAAAATAGTATTTTTAAGAAATGCAAACTGTTGAATATGTAGTAAATACAGATAATAATAAAATATTTCCTCTAAATGCATCATGACCACAAGTAAACCAAATTTAAGTTCAAAATAAATAACGTGAACTAATTTTTATGAGTATTACCTGTGATATTGCCTCTTTTTTCTACTGGAAGGAAATTTCTTTGCAGAGTTCCACTGCATCTTTAAGCTGCAAAATTAACCATAGCCATCAGACAAGCCTACCACGACAAGTGAAAGTATGAAAGCTGAATCCCAGCACTATGATGGCTAAACTAAAGGGCTTTTACAGGATTACATGATTCCAAAGGGGTGGCAAGTCAGTGAATAGTATAGAAAACAAGTGAAGTTTTCAGCATTGCAAACCAAACAGCAAGGGATGATTACCTCCTAGCCGTAAAATCAAAACTGAAACTTGGCTTATATATTGGAGTAGACTTGTGGAACTAGTGCCTAATTATCAAATGGGTGGATCTCATCTAGACTTTTGGCTTATATAATGACTTGGTCATCAACTTTTATGCAGGGGATGTGAGCAATACCAAAATTACATGAACAATTAACCATATCAAAAGATACCAATGGCAGATTAAGAATTTCAATGCCTTTCCTTTCCTTTCAAAGTAATGTTCGTTTTGACATTCCAATGGACTACTAAATTTGAAAGGAAATAAAATCAAATTTCCATTCTAAGAGAACTAAAGCCATAACTAGCTGCTATTCATTTCAATTGATACAAATCCTTAAAATCAAATTGAAAATTGATGTTGTGCTTAACATTGATAAGGGGAATTTTTAATTGGCAAAATAAAAGTTGTTGATCTCTAAAGACCCGTCAACTCTATTATGCATACTAAAGACTTCACGTAAGATGAAGCCGTCAGTCTCTAAGCTGAAAACAGTAAGCTGAAGACCATAAGCTGAAGATAGTAAGCTGAAGATAGTAAGCTGAAGAGAGTAGCCGAAGCTGACAACCCTAACGAGGTAGTAGGCGAAGCTGATGACCCTGACGAGGGAGTAGGCGAAACTGACGACCCTGACGTGGTAGTAGGCGAAGCTGGCGACCCCGACAAGGGAGTAGGCGAAGTTGACGACCCTAACGAGGTAGTAGGCGAAGCTGACGACCCTGGCGAGGGAGTAGGCGGAGCTGACGACCCTAACGTGGTAGTAGGCGAAGCTGACGACCCCGACAAGGGAATAGGGGAAGCTGACAACCCCGACGAGGGAGTAAGCGAAGCTGACGACCCTAACGAGGTAGTAGGCGAAGGTGACGACTCTAACGAGGGAGTAGGCGAAGCTGACGACCCTGATGAGGGAGTAGGCGAAGCTGACGACCCTAAAGCTGACGGCTCCAATGTATCCTTGACTTAATCACCACGCATGAGTATATAAGGAAATATCTTGTATCTCACGCTTAGTTTTAGTCTCTTACAAGGAAAAGATTCCGCAATATACGCTCATGAGGATTCCTATAAGGAAAAGACTTCTAATCCAAGAAAGAGAGGTCAACCCTCTACTACTATAAAAGCCCCAATACACTCACAAACCAAGGTACGCATAATTTACCCTCTCTAGCACTCTAGAGTTGCGAGAATATTTATGACTTAACCTTTGGAGGGTATTCGGCCGGCACCACACCGGTGCTCTTCGCAAGGCTTTTTCTTCTCTTTGTTGTGCAGGTTTACATTCGAGCGCGCAGTATCGTGTGACTCACTGGTGAAATTCTTGACATCATCAAACATAAATGAGATTTAATAATTCCAAAGAACTAGACAGGATGCTCATATAATTTACCAACAAAATATATACCAGCCACGATGATCCCTAAACATTATAAACTACCTTTGATTATGTTGGTATGTTGCTAAAGGCAAAGCCAACAAAGAGACAATAATATCGTTCCAGGTTCAATGATCTATGACCTATCCCAGCTATTTCGAACAGAGGAATATATTTTTACTCATTGTCAGTGTCTTAAGCCGGCATTTGAACCAACTAAATTCTATTGGTTTAGAGACAATATTATTGTATCTTCTTATTAAGCAGTCAAAGACATCAAAGAGAAAACATTATTCCAAATTCAAAACAAACAACAAAAAACATAGCCAAATTCATCACACCCATTAAAATATAAACTGAAATTCATATAACCAAGTACTTTGATTAAGGTTTCCAAAGAAACTTTACATAGTATGATATGTGATAACCCTACATATAGCTATAATTAAAACTCTAGGCGTCGAACTTCCACGGGTTCTTCTGAACTAAATGGTAAGTTGACTAGAATGAGAGAACCTCTAAAACCAAATTCGAACTTTCCTCGGTCGTAAAATCCAGAAGGAACCGGAATGGCCATTGGAAATTGATCGCCACCGCCATCTGCCACTCCGTTCACATTGCATAGGCCGGTGGAAAAATCCATTTGGGCCCTCACATCTCGAAGGTTGGTTCCAGCAGTGTTGATCCATATCTTCTGAGCTCCTTTTGTACGTTCGTAGCGAACATTTGGATTTGGTTGCTGCTGCTGTGGTTGATTGTTGTTGTTCATTGCGGCGAGAATCAAAGCTAATCCGAAACTTTTTGGGTTTATTACTAGGTTCTGTTCTGTTTGAGTTAATTTTCGGGGTTTATATATGGGTTTAGGGGGAAATAGGGAAAATAGCCATCAAACCCAAACTATTTCATAAGTTAGGAAAACTTTCAAACTAATTGGATTTCTAACAATTCGAGTACTCTGTGGTCGATTTTACTGTTCTGTTTTCTCAGCTTTCTCAGCACCTGACGTGGAAGAAGGCGTAAGGGACGGGACAGCACAACAGAAATCGAGTCCAGAGGACTCGTTTTCTATGTACAGAAATCGAGTCCTCTGGACTCGATTTCTGTTGAACCCGTCCAATCCCATCCCAGTCTCATCAATGGCAGGCGCACGTGAACCTCTGGGCTGGGACTTCTGGGACTTATTTCTTCCCATGCCTCCACGTGTTGCCATGGGAAATGCTGAGATCTATTACCCGGTCCACCTTCAGCACTTTTTTTCTCCTCATAAACACTGTCAGCTCTTTTTTTCTTCCTCATAATAACTTTCAGCTCTTTTTTTCCTCCTCATAACCTTCAGCTTCTCTTCATAAAACAAAGAGCTCCTCTTCATAAATAACCTTCCTACTCTCTCACTTGCATTCACAAAACACTTCTCAGGTAATGTATTTACAATATTGTGATTATTTGCTAGTATTTTTTTAAAGAAAAATTTAGAACATATTAGGAAAAGTTTAGTTTTTGTTATTTGTTAGTGTAAAATATTGTGATTAATTTATTTGTTAATATATTGTGATTATTTTGCTAGTTTTTTTTGGACACATATTATATACACATTTATATGATCATGAATCTACTTAAGCAAAAATATCTAGGTAATGTATTTACAATATTGTGATTATTTGCTAGTATTTTTTTAAAGAAAAATTTAGAACATATTAGGAAGAGTTTAGTTTTTGTTATTTGTTAGTGTAAAATATTGTGATTAATTTATTTGTTAATATATTGTGATTATTTTGCTAGTTTTTTTTGGACACATATTATATACACATTTATATGATCATGAATCTACTTTAGCAAAAATATCTAGGTAATGTATTTACAATATTGTGATTATTTGCTAGTATTTTTTTAAAGAAAAATTTAGAACATATTAGGAAAAGTTTAGTTTTTGTTATTTGTTAGTGTAAAATATTGTGATTAATTTATTTGTTAATATATTGTGATTATTTTGCTAGTTTTTTTTTGGACACATATTATATACACATTTATATGATCATGAATCTACTTAAGCAAAAATATCTATAATGACTAGATATTATGATTAAATATTGGGGAATATTTAGTACTAAATATTGTGATTAAAATTACAACATATTGGGAATTTTTTTTTGTTAGTGAAAATATTGTGATTAAATTATTTGCTATGTTTTTTTTTTAAAATTAATATTGTGATTATTGGGAATATTTAGTACCAAATATTTTGTGTGATTAATTATGTTATTACAACACATGGGAATATTTGTTTTGTTTGTTAGTGTAAATATTGTGATAATATATGCTAAGTTTTTTTTAAAAATTACTATTGTGATTAATTATTGGGAATATTTAGTACTAAATATTGTGATTGTTAGGAATATTTAGTACTTTTAGGTCTTTATCATGAATATGAAATGAATTATGAGTTTGATACTTAAGATAGTATTTGTAGTCTTTTTACCATAAATTATTTCAAGATATACCCTCTTAGGATTTGTAACAGAAATTTCAATGGATATGAATTTGGTAATGACTATTTTTGTAAGATTACTAAAGGTATATGCAAATTTGGTTGAGGTTAGTATTGTTGGCATTTCCATACGCAAAGTTTTGTGATTGATGTTGATTGAACGTTATAAATTTGTGACTAACACAATTGCACTTGATGATCTATATAGGTTGACAATGATTCTTATAAATATATACTACGGTGGACCCCTTACCAATACTAACCCTTATGACGGAGCCTCGTTTCAAGGTCCGGGTATCCAGTGCTACTATATGACGATACGCCGTAAGCCAAAGACCCTGACTGAGCTAAAAGTAAAAATTATGGAAGAGTTGCAAGTGAACCCTGCTTTGCATGACATACATATTACTTTCCGTTCTCCATATGAAGTCCTCAATCAATGCATTAATTACAAATATATGGAGATAACAGAGGACAAACATGTGAAATTCATGTTTAGTAAGATGCAAAAATGGGAAAAAGCAGCAGATTTTGAGTTGTACATCACTTTGGAGCCGCGTGCGGAAGTTGGCGTAGAGGAAGAAATTGTACAAACAACTACATCTCTACAGTTTGTAGTCCTAGATGATCGATGCACCACATTGGGAGGCTATACACCCCCTTTTCAAGAGACACCAGCAACAATTGAGAACGAACTTGGAAATAGATATGAAAATCAATTTTGTACACATCAAGGTGAATCGTCTGCAATTCCAATAGTTGAAGATGAAGACGAAGACTGTTTTGGGGAAGATCATGACAATAGAGATGAGTACGAAGAGAGGATTGACAATGGCGACTTTGACAGGGGTGTTGATGATCATGAAATTTCTCCAATTCCTGATGTTGATAATATGGCTGAATGTGATGAAGATGATGCGGACACTAATGTCAAAGTTCAGCATGTTACAAATACAGCCCCCATTTATGAACCTCCTGCCTCATCATTTTATGAAAATACTTGGGAAAATATGGTTGATCCTGAAGTTGTTCAGCAAGCATTTGGTTCTTCTTGGAATGCGGACATGAATTTTGCGAAAGGGTTGATTTTTGCGAATAAAGAGGCGGTGAAACGTGCATTAACAATTTATACCGCAAAGCATAACAGAAACATTATCACTATTAGGTCAACCAAAAGTAGACTGTCTGTGAAGTGCGTCGATGAATCATGCATGTGGTACGTTGGGGCAGTCGAGAAGCCTCAACATGGTCTATGGATGGTCACATCTTATAGGGGTCCTCACAGTTGTATACCCCTTGGCACAGCCCTTGATGGTAGAATGATGGATTGTAATTTTCTTGCAGCAGAATTTGTTCCATTGTTGCAAGAAAAACACACGGCAACAATTTATCATCTCAGAACCCCCCAAAAAAGAAAAAAAAAAAAACCATATTATAAACTCAATCCCAAAATTATATTACATAAACAGGATAAAATTATTTTTTATAGAGTTTCAATTTATGACGTCCACTTTTGATATTTTAATCTGATGATAAAAAGCACAATCATCAGAGTAAAACATCAATTTTATTAGTTGAATTAATTGAAATCCTCTAAATATGATAGGATTTGAACCTCATGATGTTTCCGGCATTTTATGTTTTTTTTTGGCAAAAAACCAAATGTAATAAGTTAATACTTTTCTTATTAAAACTGTAACTGAAGAAGTTAGAACTTAAAAAGGTTGTACATCATCATCATCAAACACGTACAAGATTCAGATACTATTGGAATATGCCACACGGCATCCAACCATTGGTCCAAGATTCAATACCCTCTCTCACCTACCTAACCCCCAAACCAAAGCCAACCTTAAATTTTTTTTCCAGAACACGAAATCGATATATCGATAGCGACTTCCTTATAAAACTTTCTTTGTTTTATTTCTGTTTTTGTGGGGCAGCTCATTCCAGCGTCAGTCAGCACCGTCCCTTTTTCCTATTTGACAAATTTGGGTATGTATATGTATGTATGTGCTCGTGTTTTGTATACACATGCATGTACGTACATACCATATCTATTTATATATAAATATAAATATATCACTCTTTCAGTTATTATAAACTTTGTTTCGTTTCAGTTATTATAAACCATATTATCAAACCCCCCCCCCCTTCCCTACTTAAAAAGTAGGTTTTGCCAACACATAAGGTTTTATTAAAAGATTTGAATTCACTCACAATCTTTAGTGTAGCAATTGGCAACAAAATATGGTGACAGAATGGTCCCTCAATTTCCCTTCATTCACACATAAAGTTAGAGGCAACAAAACAGTCATCTTTAAAGCAATAAGAAAATACATCTCCTTGAGATTAAGAAGCAGGTAAAGTGAAATAAGCTGTAAGCCTTTAACTGCAAGACTCATATCACATCACTCTTAACTGTTTTTGTGTGTGTGTGTGTGTGTCAAATTGATACTTCAAGATATCGAATTCTCCTCTATGTGGTAAATTCCAGTTTAGAGCAAAAAGTTAAGAAAGAAAAAACGATCAAGTCCTCTTACAAAATACAAAAAACCCAGTCCAAAAGAAAAACATATGAAATTGACAACCTTATCCACCAATGTAGCTTCAATTTAGACATCACACACTCTCATCACTCAAAATAAACAACAAATGCAACTCCAATTCAGCCAAAGACACAGAACACAAAGCAGTAACACCATGCTCCCATACAGTTAATGACTTACTGATAACATGCTTTGCAACTAAAATGGTCCACACAACTGAACCTGATGACAAAACTTATGAAACCCATAATTCTCCTACACTTCACATTTTCCTCACACTTTCTCACTAACCAAACAGAAACTAAAACAAAAATTGAAACTGACCCATTAAAGAAAATCAAACAAAAAAAAAAGGATAGAAACTGACCCATTAAAAGTTATTTTCAATTCTTAACCACTCAAAGCAAGAAATAATTATTGATGAGCTACTTTGCCCATGAATTTGGTGCTACGGAAATCCTTTCAGTAAGAAGAATGGCATATGATTAAAGATTTAAAATGTACAAGCAACATCTTTAGCATACTATGATCACAATTGACAGATTAAGAAAAATGTATTAATAAATCCAAGGAGATCATGAAGAACATTTTTAATACAATTGTGAAAACATGAAGTTAAACAGAACATTATCAAGAAAGAAACATGAAATTCACAGTCCCATTTACTTTCAACCACTTAATAAATAAAGGTGCTAAAAGTTGATAATCAACACAAACAACTTGGTTTTTTCATAGTTGAGTATACATGCATATTGACAGCAAGCACGACCTTGATAAGCTATCTATCATAAATACAAATCAACTCAATTAAGGTAATCAATCAGCAATATATGAAGAACAAAACGGAAAATCATAAAAAATAAGCATGAAAATAAAATGAACCTTGCCTTTGTTCCTATTAAACAAAAAAAAAAAAAAACTGATCTCAGTTTTTACAATAGAGGAAAAGAAAATGCACAAACAAACTGGTCTGGTGTTACAATCAATGCATGCATTACCAATAACCCCAGAAAAAAGAGAGTCCTTACTTTTTGTGAGGTAATCGAAGCGACGAATCGAGGCGGAGACGGAGCGACGGGAGCGAGAGGGACACCGATGGCGACAGAGCGAGATGACTGAGAGAGAGAGACCGAGAGTGAGAGTGTGAGAGAGACTGAGTGAGTGTTTTGAGTTTTTTGTTTTTGAACTTTTTCTTGTTCGCGAGATGACTGAGAGAGAGACCGAGAGTGAGAGTGTGAGTGTGAGAGAGAGTGAGAGTGAGTGTGAGAGAGACTGAGTTTTGAGTTTTTTTGTTTTTGAATTTTTCTTGTAGCGCGCGATGAGGGACGCGTGGAAGATTTGGCTTATGAAAAACAACTCCAGTGGAGTCGTTTTTCTGGACTATAAAAACGACTCCAATGGAGTCGTTTTTATTTCCCAGAAAATGACTCCAGTGGAGTCGTTTTATAGCCCAGAAAAACGACTCCACTGGAGTTGTTTTATTTGCGCAGAAGACGACTCCACTGGAGTCGATTTCTGGCTTACGTGGGTCCCTCCAGCCACGTCGGTTACTGGCAAAACGAAGCAAATCGAGTACAATAAACTCGATTTTAACACTCAGAAATCGACTGCACTGAACTCGAATTGTTAGAAATGCAATTTGTTTCAAACGTTGCCTAACTAATGATATTGTTTGTGTTTTATGATTATTTAAAAAAAAAATCCTGTGTTTAGAGGTGAGTGCTGAATGGTTTTTGGTGTGATCCGCTGGGTAGGTTGTGGGCAAACAAGGCGTTGAAGGTCTATTTGGTCTTTCAAAAATAATAAATAAAAAAAGAGAAATAATATGTCTACAACATTTTTACAACAAATCCTAAATGGCAGGTTGTTACTGGTTGTTATTATTGGGGCAAAAAAGTAATCTTAGTGTTAGTTTCAAATTTAAACCAATAACAACTAACCACCTGTGATTTGTTGTAAAATTGTTGTAAACGTATCATCTCTCATAAAAAAAACAATTATTTCGTTGAAGTCTTTTTCCTTAAAAAAAAAAAAAACTTATACAACTTAAAACTTAGAGTGCTATATATATATATATATATATATATATATATATATATATATGTTAAGGGTGTGGATTTGGTATTAGAGTCCTTAATAATTAAGATATTTTGTTCTTGCACATTAGGTTGTTTCAATCATATTGAATTGCTTTATTTTTTATGGTTATATTTGTTTCAATATAAAATATTAGAAAAAAATTTATTTTACACTATTAATTTGGTAACACATTTGAAATTTGATGTAATTGGTTGGTGGTCAATACACTTTGAAACACACAAAATTTTCATTAACACAAAATTCATCATACCAATAAGATAATCCCACAAAATCCAAATACTAACAAATCAACGACACCAAAATTAATTGTCATTTACAAAGCATAATCAAAATTTACTAAAAAAATTTTAAAAATAAAACGAGAGACAAGGATAGGTTCTAGTGGGTTGCTAGATCAAGAGATAGTCGCTGGAAGATCATGGTTTTATTAGTCGTGCCACGGTGGTCATGGGTTCGTCATTGCCGTTAGTCCTAATTTGTGAGAGAGAGAGAGAGAGAGAGTTTTAGTTCCCGATCTTGCCCTAGGTGGGTTGTAAGAACTCGCATGGTATCTTAGTGGGTCAATTAGGTTGTGGTGGTAAGGGGTTTGTTGTGAGGCATAAATTGTTTTACACTTCTAAGGGGGTTATTTATCAACCAATCTAAAAATAGTTTTCAAGTTAAAACTATTTTCATGGTCAAACTAAACACTTAAAAATGGAGAAAATCTTCCAAAAAATAATTTCAATAAAAAAAAAAAAAAAAAAAAAAAACTCAACCTTATATAATATTTGTATTTTGTTCTAGGCTTCTAGCACACCAATTCCATATTTTATTGCACCCTAATTTGTTCCGTCAAAACTCTCTCACGTACTCACACTCACTGAATACTATTGGTTGTTCTTTCTCAATTATTTAGCCTCCATTATGAGTTTCCCCATATCAATTTATAGAAATTTTTTGCATTACTTAGGCCCCCCCGCCCCAACCCTACCCCCCCCCCCCCCCCCCCCCCCCCCCCAACACACACACACACACACACACACACACACACACACACACAAAAAAACCCCTCACCTTTTTGAATTTCCTTACTAATGCACACACACTACTGGTTATTAATTATTACCCCCATTGTCTCACATCATAGTAGCAGAAGCGGCCAATTTGATTTAACAAAATCATGATATTTGTTGAACAAAAATTTGTACCAGTTCATAAAATCAAACTGAGAATAAAGCGAATGAAAAAGCTGCAACATATTGCAGTTGACAAATGAAACATAGGTTCAAGAAACAGAAAGGTTCTGTTAGTTATGAAGGAAAAGCCTTACCCTGCATGGACTGGGAGCAGTTTTCTCACTTAATAAATAAGTTGTGGAATTGAGAATTTCCTTTTCCCTCCCTCCCTTCCTCGTTCACCAACAATTAAAATGCCAAAATTCCATTTATGAAACTTGTTTATTTTCAAGAGATTTGTTAGAATCTGGAATTCTCTAAAAATCTCTTCCTCTCTCTCTCTCTCTCTCTCTCTCTCTCTGAAACTCTCACCAAATATGAACTTCCAATTTTATTGAATGAAAGATTGTGTAATTACATTACAACACACAGCTTATATACAGTCTGAGGCTATGCTAAGCAAAAAAAATATCTACCAAAGCTAAAGATCCCAAAACTAACAAACTTAGAAACAGAATCTAACAGAAAACGGCATCGTTCTTCACAACATTGCAGCAATTCTTTCTTAAGTAGAACGACGATCGTTTCAGCCTCCCGATTATTGCCTCTTCTTATAAAAACGCAGTCATTCTTCTGAAGCTGTTTTCTTCTTTGCTTAATTTAACGACATCTTTCCAAGTCTTTGCTCATCCTTATCTTCTTAAGTTTTAACAAAATTTAATATATACTAATTTTCTTCTGTTAAGACACAAGCGGCTCTTGCAGTATCAGTTACATAAATCTCCTTAAGCATATCAATATCCTACTCATTCACTCATTATAATCTAACTTGATATATATAGTCTCAGTTTTTTTTTTTTTAATTAATATATTTAGTCACATACGAACATTTAAATTGATGAATAGCATATCAGAAGATTTACAACACCATATGGCACTGCAATTTAAATATCTTACATAATTTAATGTCTACAAATCTTGGGGAACACCAAATTTGCCAATTAAACATCAACAACTTCACCGATTATTAACCAATACATATTATCATATTGTAGCTTACACCTCTAGCATCATGCACATGCTAGATTATTAAGTACATTTACATAATCGAAGAGCACAATCATAAACATCAAACATTAATTCACCATTTTTGTTTTATTAATAACCAACACTTATTCATTCATTCATTCATTTATCCAGCTTTCTTACAAAGAGTAATTGGACTAAGCCAAAAAAGAAAAAGAAAATTACATTCTTATTTCATTGTTTTTCATTTTCTTTTTTCTAAAAATATGAACTGTAGAGAGAGTTGTTTCCAGACCTTGCGTCTACAGTGATCGATTCTCCAGAGAATTCTTCAAATCATCAATATTAATAGTGTGATGATAGCTAGATACCTTTTAAAGGAGACTAAGTAGAGGAGCTTGAGTTCGATCTGGAGGCAAATTGAGTATAAAAGGAAACCAGAGATGAATCTCCCCGTTAGAAACATCCCAGCCCTCGGTTTCAATCACGTAGTGATTGGGAGCCATTAGTATTTGAGCCAAGTAATGGCGGTCTACCCTGTGCTGACGCTTAGCCACGGCAAGAATGATCAATACCCTCGGCCGCTCATGAGTGAGTTCGACAGCGACGTTTTCTCTAGTGACCCCTGGAGCTTCCACAAAAACATGGAGGACTTCGCGGACGTAGAGGTATCTGCACTCTGGGGTCACATAAACATTGGAATCCTCAGCAGCAGCAGGTTCACACTCAGTATATGCATTTTGTTGCGTACCACCAATATTCACATTCACATTCTCATTCATGATTGCCTTTGGAATTTGGAATTAGTCAATACTCAAGAAATATGAGATATTCGATTTTGAGTTGTGAGTATGCATGCATGAGAGAATTATATGCATGGGAAGAGGTTTATATAGGAGTGCGAGTGTGAGTGTGAGTGAGAGGGAAGTGAATTTTCCTAGAGGTGAGTGAGCTCTTATTGGTTGATGTAACAAGCACGTGGATCGTTTGGGGGATATTTGAATCTGGGGCGTTGGATTTTGGGATTAAGGACGGTTGAGATTTCAGAATGGTTTTGGCGGGTTATGGTGTGGGATAGAGGGCTTTGTTAGTTTGTTAGTTTTGGCGGTGTGGGAATGAGTAGTTAGTTACAGAGAAATGCCAAGAACTGAGCTCTGATTAGTTGATGCAACCAGCACGCGGATATTTTGGGGATATTTGAATATCGGCCGTTGGATTTTGGATTAAGGACGGTTGAGATTCGAGAATGTTTTAGGCGGGAGAGGGTGGGATGGAATGAAGGGGTTTGTTAGTTTGGCGGGTTGGGTTGGGGTAGAAAGGAAGAAGAGGTAGAACTTAGAAAGAAGAGTACGGGTTTTAGCTTTGGCTCTGGCCTTTCAAGTGGTTTTACAGGTTTAGTTTCCTATTTGAATTTACCATGAAGTCTTGGATTTGATGCGAGAGGGTGTGGGACTTGGGAGAGTTCGTGGATATTTTAGGTACTTAGTGCATGATATATGCTCTTAAATTTTTTTTTTTATTTTAAATCGTTTACTTTAAATTGGAGGATTGTGTACTCAAAAATTCTAACATCACATAAAAAATAAAAAAATAAATCATAACTTTAGTCCTGGTTATTTGCGTAGTAAACTATGAATGATAGAGAAAAAGTAATGGATGCATTTGAAAATGACAAAAAGTCAATCACAATTTGCTACGTAAAATAGTTATGTTAAAAGTTGTAACTTTTTATGTGGTACTAGAATTAGTATTGTAAACTTAGCTTGGCTTAGAGAGACCACCAAAGCTGCCTCAATACTCTATATCCATTCTATTGAAATATTATTTTTTCTTTTAAATCTTTTTTTTTTTCTTTCTGATTTGTCTTGGGAACAATACTACAAACACAACTATTCCCACACTCCATTCACAATTTCCACGATCAACAAAAAGTGGTGGATTGCAAAAGTCAATATTAGGCAAAAAATGTCCACTATTCACAATTGCACAAGTCAGCAAATTGTAAAATTGGATGTGTCTCTGGATTTATTCTTTTAACTTGCTCTTCTATCATGATCAAAAGAGAATGTACAAGAGACTCATGGGAATGACATAAAAACTTAAGGCTAACTATAATACTTGTACACAAAGATTTTAACTTAATTGAATTCAATATTTTCATAGGCAATATAGTTTTTTGTAAACATCGAAGAAATTGTCAAAATCAATTTTTTTAATTCCATGTTTCTTTTTATTTATTTATTTAAATTTCAATATGATTTTTTTATCTATTAATATTTTCCTACTATTTAAATGATTTCATCTTATGGCCATGCACAATATGTTTGTATATTCAATTTTAAATAAACAAAATACAATACAATTATTTTAAATAATAATATATACCTTTTATTTTTTATATATTAAACTTCTCTCATTCATTCACTTGTAATATATATTGCTTAACAACATAGCTATTTTTTTTTTTTTAAATATTACATGCTTAATTAGTTATTATAACTTATTAACATCTCATAAAATTATATTGAAATAAACTAAATTCCGAATAAAACTTTTATGTATTATGTGTCATATATATTCTATCTATATAATATCTGAATATTGAAATATAGTATTTGTTGTTGTCATGCTCTTGTTAAACCACATCAACATAGCATTTCGGTCTACTTTCATTCACTCGGTCCATTTCAATTTGTTCAGTCTACGTCAGTCTATTTCAATCCACTTAGGTTTATTTGTCTAGTTTGGTCCATTTAGTCCATTTCAATCTATTTCACTACACTTTGGTCCATTTCGGTGCACTTTAGTCCATTTGGTTCATTCAGTCCACTTCTGTCCATTTCGTTCTATTTCGTCTAGTTCGGTCCACTTTAGTCCATTCAGTCCACTTCGTTGATGTTAGTTCATTAAGAATTGAAGGCAATATACAATATATTTATATTGTACAATCAAAATACACTTGCCAAGTAACTACTTCATCTCTCATTCTTTTAGTTGAATTTCTCTTGATATATTCCCAACTAGACGACTGGGACAAACTTCAAAATCGTTTTCAATTTTTGGCATGTGTTCACATCCCTATAATTTCCTGCAATCAATTAAAGGATTACATCTCAAAAAAGATTGAATTGGACAAGTTTTTCTATGAGGACTGCAGCATTTTCTTGTAATCCTGGAATGTGCCATGGAATGCTGACACCTATCCTTCTGATACTGCCCATAGCTCATCTACACTACCGGATATTAAGTGCTCATTGTTGGAAATATTTTAGTGAAAAAACAAGTTTTGATACATAAATAATATCCCAAATAATTAGCAAGAACATAAAATAAAAATGAGTTTAGAACAATCTCACAATGCTATGGAATTACGCTGCGAAAGTGTTGTCTTTAAAGGTTGATTTGTGCCACTCGGAGTAAAACTCAGTGCGACCGGTTCTCTTGGCCAAACAACCTCCCAAGATTAGACTATAGCGTCAACCTTCGTGGTGGATGCACTTCCACTCACGAAGGTTCAAGAACAACCATCTATAGCCTTTCCTTAGAATAAATATAAATTGTAGAAAAATATGTGGGAGAGAAAGATAGCAAAATTGTGTATATCTAAAATTATAAAGTAGTAAAAAAAACTTATAGCAAAGGGTGTGATGAATGATAATGGGTATTATATAGGCTATTCATGACAATAATAACCTATAGTTATTGATAACTAATAACCCATAAAAGCCCAACAGCTATATTATCCATTACTGCCCAACGGCTATTTTTCTCATAATTGCCAACGGCTATTTTACTCATAAATTCCCAATGGCTAGAAAATAAATAATAATAAAAGTTTCTTTAAGATCTTCTCCTTTTTTCCCGTGTGTGTATGTTAAAAATACTTAGTATTCTAAAAAAAAATAACAATAATAAAAGTGTTTGGAACACATTCCCACACCAATACTCATTGTGGCTAACCTGTAAGCAAGCAATAAAACATACAATTTATACCCACAAGAGAAATAGAAAAGCAATAGTCATATTTCTTACTAAAAAATTAGGAGTTGCACATTGTAGTCATGGAGTGCAGATGCATAATACCATGAGAATGCATCCTTGAAACAAAACAAGACTCTAAATCAGTGCCTCCACAGCATCCAAATCCAGTCAGCCATTGGCATTTTCATATGATTCAAAAGTTGGAATCAGAATAACCGCATTTGCTTTAGGAGGCCTCAATTGGTACCATAGAAACTCAAGTCATGAAAATGTGCATAACATGCTGTTCTGTGAGATATAGTACCATCAAAAGTTTAAAAATTGATCATTTGCATGATATATGAACAAGAGATAGTAGCCAGCTTAATTAACTTGAAGAAAATCCTGAAGTTCACAAAACATATCAGAAAGATTGCAAATTTCCTTAACTGAAGCACATTAATCTCCATTTGCTGGAAACATTGTCCTACAGAAAAATCCTTATAATTGCTTCCTGAATTCTTTTTTTTTTCTTTTTTTTACCCTTAGCAAAAATGTACCAACAAATACCACTATCTCAAAGACAATTTCATTAGAAAAGACAACTAGATATCCAAATCACTTAGTCCAGCCTAATAGAGAGTAACAGAGAGGAATGCTCTTACAAAGAATGTTATAAAGATGAGAAGAATGCAACTGTTTATAACAAAAAAAATCAAATAAAATAACTTGAATAGAGCAACATATCAACATGGTTACATATTATTTGTGACCTTTTTACTGCTATAACTTGATGAGCAATACAGCTGCATGTTATTTGTAAGCTGAAGTTAGTGTTAGAGTTACATTATTGTCGACCTACTTACACAAACACACACTATATATATTTAATGAAGTACAGTGCGCAACAAGTCTAGAAATTTACAAATAGTAATATCTAATTTTCACACAACATTCAATCAAAAAAAAAAAAAATCACACAACATTGCAGACACCCACAGACATCAAATACTGTCTTCTTTCCACTCAAGAAAAAAAAATCCCTCAAAACGATAGTGATTATTCTACCATTTTAGTAGATCTTTCAAAGCGGTTGTACTAAGAAATGAAGGTGGTTATTAACTTACACAATTGTTAGGCATATCGTTAAACTCATTCACCAACATTAAAAATGCCAAAATTATAAAGGTGGTTATATACCAGGCTCTTGCAGCATATCAGTATCCTACTCGTTCTGTCATCTACAAATAGGTACAAGGCTCACTCTCCTATTCCCTAATATGATATCTTAAATAATTGACATTGGCAAAAGGCATGTTATCCAAATTCATACAACGTAGCTTTAAGTACAAAATTGTAGCAAGAATGGCCACCTTTTCAAACTCAACAATTTAAATCAATCGAGTGCTATATTTGATTAATTGTGCAACTAACTACACTAGCTCAACAGGCCATAACAGTTTAACAATGCAAGTAACTGATTTAACAGCACGTAATGCAAATCACTCCAGTAATAGCTGTTACACCTTAAATTCCATGGTAAATTACTCCAGGAATCTTAATTACAACTTATATAATTTAATATCTACAAATGCAGGGGAACACTAAATTCACCAATTAAAAATCAACTCCTTCGTCCATTATTAACCAATACATATATCATTTGTAGTTTAGACCTCTAGCATCATGCATATCAAAGTGACAGCAAGAAGGAGAAGTGTCCAGCCAAAGGTACAGAGCACAAGATGAACTGCAAACTAGAAGAAGGAGAAAAACGACTGTAGTTTTACTTATGGTTGTTACTAAACGACCAGTAGCTTTGTTTTAGTTGTAAATAATCTGTTAATTATCACGTGTAAGAGTTAGTTAGAAAATCTGTTAGTTGGTTAGTGTAGTTTATTCTGTTACTTACTCATATCAGCTGGTATATATAAAAAGCTGTATAATTTCTTGGTTAATTAATTAAACTGATCATTTTTACCAAAATCTAATCTTTGATAATGCACATGCTGGATTATTATATAATGTGACTTCACATGAGATAAATTCCTTGAAGTACATTTACATCATCTAAGAGCACAATCATAAACATCTAACATTCACCATTTTGTTTTTATCAATAACCAACACTCATTCATTCATTCAGCTTTCTTACAAAGAGTAATTGGACTAAAGCCAAAAAAAAAAAAATTTACATTCTTATTTCATTGCTTTTCATTTTCTTCTCTAAAATATGTGCTGTAGAGAGTTGTTTCCTGATCTTGCATCTACAGATGTTGCAAGTGATGGATGCTCCTGAGAATTCAAATCATCAATTAATAGTGTGATGAGTGACGAATTAATATGATTAAGTATGAACTATTATTATATTTGATGATAGATACCTTTAATAAAGGAGACTACGCGGGCGGTAGAGGAACTTGAGGTTGAGGTGCAATGAGTTTGTAAGGAGACCAGAAATGAATCTCCCCATTAGAAACATCATAGTTCGAGTTTTCGACTGTGTAGTCATAGCCGTGCATTTGTATTCGCGCGTAGTAACGGCGTTCTAACCTGTGCTCACGATGTACCACCGCATCAATAACCAATTCATTCGGCTCTGTATAAGTATTGACGGTGACAGCGACGTTGTATCGATTGGCCCCTGGAACTTCCACAAAAAAATGGACTACGTCATCAATGTAGAGGTATCTGCACACTGGGGTCACAAGAACAGAGGCATCCTCATCAGCAGCAGATAGACACTCAGTGTATTGTTGCGCACCATTATTCACATTCATTGCTTTTGGAATTTGGAATAATTGGTGAGAATTGAGATATTTGATTTTTTGTGTTGTGACTGTGAGTGAGAGAATGAGAGAATATGCATGGGAAGGGGTTTATATATATAGGAGTGTGAGTGAGCTCTGATTGGTTGATGTAACATGCACGCGGA
Source organism: Quercus gilva (assembly GCA_023621385.1). Classification (NCBI taxonomy): domain Eukaryota; kingdom Viridiplantae; phylum Streptophyta; class Magnoliopsida; order Fagales; family Fagaceae; genus Quercus; species Quercus gilva. The sequence goes on along the minus strand of CM042474.1, from coordinate 30,676,962 downwards.
TCATTTGGGGATATTTGAATGTGGGGCGTTGGATTTGGATTAAGGGACGGTTGAGATTTGGGAATGGTTTTGGCGGGTTTGTTAGTTTTGGCGATTGGGGGATGGGTTGTTACTTCTTGTTAGTTAAAGAGAAACGCCAAAAGGTTGAACTTGAGTTTGTTAAATGGCCGTTGTATAGTTTCCTAGTGAATTTACCATGAGGTCCCTGGCTTTAAACAGAGGGGGTAGGGGAGTTTGTGGGTATTTTAGGTACTTTGTGCATATGCTTTGCCTAAAAGGAGCTAAGCATTGGAAGATTGTGGACAGAACTTCCAATACCCGCCAAAAAAAGATGGGATTGGCTTAGGTGAAAGACCATTCGCAGAATTAGTAAAACTATGCTTATTATACAATATGTATACTTTTTTTTCTTCTTCTTTTTGCTGAATATACCATATGTACACTTGTGTATATTTTTTAATGAAAAAAAAAAAAACCACGTTTGTCCTATGAAAAATATATGTTTTCTATATATATATATATATATATATATATAACATTTTTCAATATGACTTAACAACAAAAGAGGGTCACCTTGATGTAGTTGAAGTCATCCATTCGAGTCAAATTATCCCAAAACCTACTTTAAATTTTTTCTATTTTCCCTTCCTCTCCAGGTTAAATGGGAATGGATAGAAGACTCCTAGGATTGGAATGAATGTAATTTTACTGAGCTTGAGTTTATTGCTAAACAAGAATAATATTAAGTTTGGTTTATTTTCTTGTCGAACAAGCTCGAACTTGTTTACAAGCTAGTTGATTAACTTATTCATTTCCCATATATAGTAAAACCATGACTAAATTTTCTACCACTTCACAAATCTATGAATTTATATACAAATAGATTGTTTAAATCATTAATTAACTGCAAAAAATAATAATAATAATAATTTGATATTATACAAACCTATTTAGTATTTACAAAATAATATAATCCAATATAAAGTTTATATAAGTATATTTTTAGACATGTATATCTATAAAGTATAATATTATACATAGTTAAATCAAGTCTCATGTTCACGAACCTAGTTTGAATCTAATGTTAGAGAGACCACTACAATAGTCTCAATACTCTATTGCAGTGGCAAAGCTAGAATTTTAGTTTAGGGGGGCAAAATTAATTTGAAATTATTAATAAATATTTATAACAAAATAAATATACAACTATAAATAAGTAAAAATTTACTAACTCAACTATTGTGAAAATTATTGTGTTTCTTACCTTTTAAATAAATTAAATAAAAAATAAAATGTAAAAATGTTATGAGTCTGTGATAGTATATTAGTGAGAAAGTGAAAAGATGGGACAAGCTAAAGCTAAAAGTTCTTGTGACTTGTTAACTTTGCTGTGTCCATATCAAAAATAAAAAGACTTTGACATGTTAGATAATTCTTTGCTCTCTTTGTTACAGTACTATGTTCTTTTGCTTTTTTTGAGAAAAACTATGTCAGTTTTTTGTTCCTTTTACAGTGCCATGTTCCATTTAAATATAATTTTTCCTCTTTGAATCTAATGCTTCTTTTTTTTTTCTTTTTTTTTTTTCTTTTTTTTTTTTTTTTTCTTAATTTGACTTGAGAATAATATTATAAACACAACCATTCCCACGCTTATTTACAATTTTCTTAATTGTACAATTGTGAGTAACTGACGAAAACTGGTAGATCATAAAAGTTATGTATTAATCTTTTGAAGTACATTTAAGTCGTCTAAGAGCGAAAAAAAATTTGATAGTCTTAGTAATTTTTAATATATCCTATACCATTACCAATCACATACGATGATTTACCCTACCTTTAGCTCCCACCACATTTAAATTGATGAAAAGCATATAAGAAATTCTCCAAAACCATTGTACTGAAATTTAAATATCCAGAATAAAAAACAATCATGAATATCCTTCCATATGCAAAACAGTAGACTGCAAAGGCCATATATCAGATTGCATTGACAAGAAATTGTTCCTTTGAAGTAGTTTTAGACCTTAAGCTCAAAGGCAATATAGCAGATTGCATTGATCTTTCAAAATCCTATAATATATTCAACAAGACCCAACAGGGTTCTACAAATAGGTACAAGATTTATTCTCCCATTCCCTAATATGGTATCTAAGACTAAAGAGAATTGTCACCAGGCTTGCTATCCAAATTCATACAACGTAGCTTTATAGTACAAAATAGTAGCAAGAATGGCCACCCTTTCAAACTCAACAATTTTGATCAATCTGAGTGCCATGTTCGATTAATTATGAAACTAATTACACGAGCTCAACAAGCTACAACCATTTAACAATGCAAGCAACTGATTTAACAGTATGTAATGTAAATCAGTCCAGTAATAGCTGTTACTCCTTAAATTCCATGGTAAATCACCCCAGGAATCTTAATTACAACTTATATAATTTGATATCTACAAATCTAGGGAACACCAAATTCGCCGATTAAAAATAACCGCCTTCGTCCATTATTATATAATGTGACTTCACATGATCAGATAAATTCCTTGAAATACATTTACATCACCTAAGAGCACAATCATCAAATTCCATTTACCAGTCACATTCAATGATTTACCCAATTAATCTTTGGCTCACATCTCCATTTGATTTATCAATAAACAACGCTCATTCATTCATTCAGCTTTCTTACAAAGAGTAATTGGACTAAGCCAAAAAAAAAAAAAAAGTTACATTCTTATTTCAATGCTTTTCATTTTCTTTTCTAAAAATAAAAACTGTAGAGAGAGAGAGAGAGAGTTGTTTCCTGATCTGGCATCTTCAGTGATCGATTCTCCTGAGAATTCTTCAAATCATCAATTAATAGTGTGATGATAGGTACCTCTTTAAAGGGGACTACGCGGTGGAGAAACTTGAGGCCCATTGAACACAAAAGGAAACCAGACATGACTCTCCCCATTAGAAACACGATAGCTTGTGTTTTCAATTATGAAGTCATAGCCCTCCATTTGTATTCGCGCGTGGTAAAGGCGGTCTAACCTGTGCTCACGCTGTACCACTGCAACAATGATCAATTCCATCGGCTCTAGATTGATGGTGACAGTGACGTTGTGTAGATTGGCCCCTGGAGATTCCACAAAATAATGGACTACGTCATCAATGTAGAGGTATCTGCACACTGGGGTCACAGGAACAGCGGCATCCTGATCAGCAGCAGCAGATAGACACTGAGTATATTGTTGCGCACCATTATTCACATTCATTGCTTTAGGAAGTTCGAATTATTCAAGAAATTAATATGAGATATTTGATTTTGTGCATTGTGACTGTGTGAGCTAGTGTGAGAATGAGAGAAAATAGGAAGGGGTTTATGTATATAGGAGTGTGACTGAGAGGGAATTGAATTATCCGAAGGGTGAGCTCTGATTGGTTGCTGTAACAAGCACGCGGATCGTTTGGAGGATATTTGAATTTGGTGGATTAAGGGACGGTGGAGATTTGAGAATGGTTTTGGCGGGTTTGTTAGTTTTTGGCGGTTTGGGGATTGGTTTTTAGTTACAGAGAAATGCCAAAAGGTTGAGCTTGCTAATGGCAACTGTATAGTTTCCTAGTGAATTCACCATGAGGTCCCTAGCTTTGAACAGAAGGGGCAGTGGAGTGTGTGGGTATTTTAGGTACATTGTGCATATGCTTTTCCAAAGAGAGCCAAGCATTGGAAGACTATGAACTGAACTTCCAACACTCGCCAAAAAAGATAGAGCTTGGCTTAGATGAAAGACCATGCGCAAAACTAGTAAACTACGCTTATTATACCATATGTACACTTTTCTTTTTCTTTTTGCTGAATATACCATAAGTACACTAGTGTATATTTTTTATTAATGAAAACTAAAAACCAGTTTTCTGTAATTAAATATATAAAAAATAAAAAATAAAAATAAAAACATTTTTCAATATGACTCAACAATAAAGCGTCACCTTGACGTAATAGAAGTTATCTCTTCAAGCCACATTATCCCTAAACCTATTTTAAGTTTTTCGTTAAACTTATTTTAAGATTTTTCTATTTTGACTTCCTCTACTACCCGGATCAAATGAGAATGGATAGAAGACTAATGGGATTGGCGTGATTGTAATTAATTTTGTCGAGCTTGAGTTTATTGCTAAACAAAATTATATGTTTAAGTTTAATTCATTTTCTTGTCGAACAAGTTCAAACTTGTTTATGAGCTAGTTGATTAACTTATTCATTTCCCATATATAGTAAAACCATGACTAATTTTTCTACCACTTCACAAATCTATAAATTTTATTTACAAATAGATTGTTTAAATCATCAATGTTTCTCCCAAAAAAAAAATCATCAATAAACTGCAAAAAAAATAAATTCTGATATTATACAAACCTATTTACAAAATAATACAATTAAATTTAAAGTCTATATAAGTATATTTTTAGACAAGTATACTTATAAATTATACTATTATACATAGTTAAATCAAGCCTCATGTTTACGAGTTTGCTCATGAACATACACATTATCATGCATATCCTTCTATATGCAAAAGGACCCAACAGGACTGCAGGGCTACAATAGACTACGGCCATATAGCAGATTGCATTGACAAGAAATTGTTTCTTTGAACTAGTTTTAGCCCACTAAAATCGATTGCATTGATCTTTTAAAATCATATAATGTATTCAACAAAGACCCAACAGGGTTCTACAAATAGGAACAAGATTTATTCTCCCATTCCCTAATATGGTATCTAAGATAATAGAAATTGTCACTAGGCTTGCTAACCCAATTTCATAAAAACGTAGCTTTAGGTACAAAATAGTAGCAAGAATGGCCACCCCTTTCGAACTCAACAGTTTAAATCAATCTGAGTGCCATATTTGATTAATTTCAAAACTAAATACACTAGCTCAACAAGCCATAACCATTTAACAATGCAAGCAACTGATGTATTCAATAACCAAACACTCATTCATTTATTCAGCTTTCTTACAGAGAGAAAATGGAAAGCACGGGAAAAAAAAAAAAAAAAAAAAAAAAAAAAAAAGGTCCACATATGTAGTTAATTGTTGTGACATAAAATGCAGAGTCGATTCTGACACCCGGCTCATATTGCGCGATCGATGCTCCTGAGAATTCAAAGACTCAATATAGGAAACCAGATATGAATCTCCCCATTAAAAACGGTCCAGCCTATGTGATCAAGTCTGTAGCGATGGGTAGGGACAAGTATTTTGGCGGAGTAACGGCGGTCTCCCCTGAGTGGACGTCGCCGTGCCACTGCATCAATGACCAATTGCATCGGCTTTGGATTTGGATCGACGTAGACAGTGACGTTTTCAGGAGCGGCCCCTGCAGCTTCCACAAAAAAAAAGAGGTACTGACTGCTGTATTTGAATTTGCACTCTGGCTTCACAGGACCAGTGTCATCCACATAAAGAGCACAAGCAGTGTGGTGTGGCAGAACATTCACATTCATTTTGCTTTCGGAATTTGGAATTGAAGATTTTGTGTGTTGTGACTGTGAGAGAGTGAGAGAATATGGGGAAGGGGTTTATATATATAGGAGTGTGACTGTGTGAGTGAGAGGGAATTGAATTATCCAAAGGGAAAGGGTGGGCTCTGATTGGTTGATGTAACAAGCACGCGGATCGTGTGGAGATATTTGAATTTGTGGCGTTGGATTTTGGATTAAGAATGGCTGAGATTTGAGAATGGTTTAGGCAGGGGAGGATGGAATTGGAGGGGTTTGTTAGTTTGTTAGTTTCGGCGGTTTGGGGATTGGTTGTCAGTTACAGAGAAGTGCCAAAAGGTTGAGTTTGTTAATGGCCGTCGTATGGTTTCCTAGTGAATTTACCACGACGTCCGTGGCTTTGAACAGAGGGGGTAGGGGAGTGTATGGGTATTTTAGGTACTTTGTGCATATGCTTTTCCAAAAAGAGCCTAGCATTGGAAGATTGTGAACTGAACTTCACCAGCCAAAAAAGATCTTAGGTGAAAGACCTTAGGCCTTACGCAGAATTAGTAAACTATGCTTATTATATACCATACGTACACTTATGTATATTATATATTTCTTGTCAATGCATTCTGTTATATGGCCGCAAGGTCTTTTGGTATATAGAAGGATATATAAGATAATGTGTTCATTAAAAAAAACTTGTGAACATGAGACTTAATTTAACTGTATATAATATTATACTTTATAAGTTAATTAATTAACTCATAAACAAGCTTCGGTTTGCTTAATAAGACAATGAATCAAACTTAAATATATAATTTTGTTTAGTAACAAACTCAAGCTTGGCAAAATTACATTCACGTCAATCCGAGCATCTTATCCATTTTTATTTGATCACAACTAGAGTGCATGTTGCTCATCCAAATATAAAAACTTAAAGTAGGTTTAAGGATAATTTGGCTTGACACCCTGTCAATGAGTCACATTGAAAATTTGTTAATATATATTTAATTACAAAAAAACATATATTTTTCATACGAAAAACGAGGTAAAACGCGATATAGCAGATTGCATTGACCTTTCAAAACCCTATAATAATGTATTCAACAATACTAATTAGGGATCTACAAATAGGTACAAGGCTCACTCTCTTATTCCCTATTACGGTATATTTATATTGGCACCAGGCATGCTCTCCAAATTCGCACAACGTAGCTTTAGGTACAAAATCGTAGCACGAATAATGGCCACCCTTTCAAACTCAACAATTTAATAAGTATCAAGCATTAAAAAAAAAACAACAATCATAAACATCTAACATTCTCCATTTGTTTTTTCAATAACCAACGCTCCTTCATTCAGTCAGCTTTCTTTCAGAGAGAAAATGGACAAACTAAGCCAGCCTAGCTAGGCAATTGACACTTGACACTACATTACATACGTACTTCATTATTGTTAATTTTTCAACAACAAAAAAAAAAAAAAAAATCCCTAAAAACATAAACTGTAGAGAGAGAGAGTTATTTCCTTTTGTTTCTTTCTGCTCAGATGAGATCGATAGATGTCGACGGACACCAAATTTAACTGAGAGGCCTTTCTACAAAAGAAAGACACATATGAATCTCCCCGTTTGCAACATTATAGCTCATGTTGGTGTAGGAATGGCGAGGGATAGGTATTATCGCGAAGTAGTGGCGGAATCCCCTGACCGGACGCATTACCATGGCTTCGAGGATCAATTCTGCGGTTTCCATTGGCCTTCGAACGAACTGAACCTTGACGTTTTCTGCACTGGCCCCTGCAACTTCCACAAAAATGTGGAGGGCTACTTGACCCACGTATTTGAATGTGCACACGGGCTTCACAGGACCAGATTCCTCCACATCCCTAACAGCAACTACAGTAATATCATCCACATTCATTGCTTTTGGAACTTGGAATATATTGTTGATGAAATGAGAGTTTTTATTTTTGTGTTGTGACTGATCAGAGAAATAGGGTTTATATGTATAGGAGTGTGAGTGAGTGAGAGGGAATTGAATTATCCAAGAGGTGAGCTCTGATTGGTTGATGTAACAAGCACAAGGATTGTTTGGGGATATTTGAATTTGGGGCGTTGGATTTTGGATTAAGGACGTACGGTTGAGATTTGAGATTGGTTTTGGCGGGTTTGTTAGTTTTGGCGGTTTGGGGATGGGTTGTTAGTTACAGAGAAATGCCAAGAGGTTTAGAAAAAAGCTTCCTAGCGAATTTACCATGAGGTCCCTGGCTTTGAAGCGAGAAGAGGTGGGGAGTTAATGGGTATTTTAGGTACTTAGAGGATATATAACATGCTCTTTCTAAAAGAGGTGCTTAACACTGGAGGATTGTGATCTGTGAACTTGGCTAAGCTTAGAGCATTAGAGCTTTTTTTTTTTTTTTTTTTTTTTTTTTTTTTCGAGAATACTAAGTATTTTTAACACACATACGGAGAAAAGTGAAAAGATTTTTTAAAAAAAACTTACAGTGGTGTATATCAATGCAATTTTAGTTAGTGAGTTAGTTAATGGATGTTCTTAAGACATTTATTAATGAACTATTGTAAGAAAACTTTGATATATACAATTTCTGTTGGGAAATATAAAAAGTTGTAAAAAAATCAGTAGTTTTTTTTTTTTTTCTTTTCTACTAAATAATTTATAAAAATATTTTCTAAACTGATACTCTAATTTAACTTTACTCTTAGTTAAATTGACCTCAAAAATTTTTCTTTTACTACTTCAGCTAATTTACTATTCATAAACCACTAGTCTTAATACTTTATATACATTCCATTTAAATATTATTTTTCATCTTTCCAAAAATCAACCCAAGGAACCACTATAACCCAAAAATTTATCAAAAATCAATTCTAACAAATATATATACACACACACACACACACGAGAGTCCCATCATATTTTGTTTTGAATTGATGAAGACAAGTTTTAAAATAATCAACTAAACAAGCTCACAACCTTTTTCACAACTGTGACATATAGTTTCTTATGATTAATATATAATGAAAAATAATTATATATATATATATATTTTTTTTTTTAATTGGATAATGGGATGGGGATAGACTTTTTTAAAATAATCAACTAAACAAGCTCACAACCTTTTTCACAACTGTGACATATAGTTTCTTATGATTAATATATAATGAAAAATAATTATATATATATATATATATATATATTTAATTGGATAATGGGATGGGGATAGACTTAAACAAATGGGCAAATAACACTCCCCTCCCTTGAGGTTTAGAGAAATGACACTCACCCCCAAACTTGAAAGGAAAAAACACTCCCCCCCCTGAGATTTAAAAAAAAATAACACTCCCCCCCTTCTGTTAATATTAGTAATGGAATATAAAGCATATTATAAAACATGTTGCTTATGTTGATTTTTTAGTCTCTTATAGCACATTTCCAATTGATTTTTTAAAGTTTGATGATCCTCTTAGATTTTTTAATCGCACCTCTCTCTAACACTTTGGATCAAAATTTATGAAATAAAACAATTTGCTGAAACTTTCAAGCTTTTATTGTTTAAAAATGTGTTTGAAATTTTCAAAGTCACTTATCAATATAAAAAACTTTCAGAGTCAATTTTGGGAATACATTATTAACCAAAGGGTACGTTAGTGCACAATATTTTTAACGTCAATTTAACAGAATTTAGATAAATAAATGTCAAAGGGGGGAAAATGTTTTTTTCCTTTAAGTTTGGGGGTGAGTGTCATTTTCCCAAACCTCAAGGGAGGGGAGTGTTATTTGCCCTAAACAAAAAAGGCATCGGTCCAATCATAAGTTTAGACTTTGACAAAATGTGAAGAAAAAATTGATTTTTTTTTCCTTGTGTCTGAGCTATTGCCGCGTTTAAAATGCGGCTATAGAACCTTTTTTTTGTAGTGCCAATTGCTTATAACTTATTAGTACTATGTTTTATGATTGAAATTATTTTACTAGGAATTTTGAGGTGATGCTCATTCCATGTTGGTGATAGGAAGTAGGAATGACACTCTTTTGTTGTCCTCTCTCACAATCATGTAAAATTATTACTCTCAACTAACTGAGTAATTACATATCAATCCATGTTACTAATTAAATTAATTTCATGGTGGAATCTTTTTATTTTTATTTTTGCTGCTGTTGGTCTAGATTATCGTTTTAAGATGAAGCTACTTAGTCCATTTCCTATCAAAAGATCAGTTTCATGGTAAATGTCCATATATGCTAGAAAACCTATTTGCAAGATAGTTATACAATTGCCAGATCATAAATTCATACGTAAAAGCTATAATATGTAATATATGAGAAATTTATTTATATAATATCTAAAAACTGAAGTGTAATATTTATTTTTACTACACTCTTTTTGATACACATCAGCGTAGTATTTTGATCTACTTCAGTTCATTTGGTCTAATTCAGTCCACTCGGTCCACTTTGGAGTAGTTCGGTCTATTTAGTCGAATTCGGTCCACTTTTATTTTAAATCTGTTAAATTCAGTCCTCTCAGGTCCATTAGGGTCAATCAGTCGGATTCGGTCCATTTTGGGCTAATTGGGCATTAAATTGATTTTTTTTTGTAGGTTTCCTTTTCAGTTTAATTCTTTTTCTTTTTTTCTTAATTTTTGGGTTGAAAATAATGAAACTTTATTTTATTTGGGTCAAACTATTTAGCTTTAATCTAAAAAATATAAGCAAAATAGATATTAGAAATTAAAGATATAGCCTTAAAAAAGTAATAAAAATGATAAATATTTAAATGATTACTTTAAAATACAAATTTCAATAATGTAGGCATTACACTTATATTTGGAAAGAAAATAAAAATGCTATAATTTTAAACTTATATAATAATTTAAACTTAGGCTCTGTTTGGATACCGCTTATTGTTGAAAACTGAAAATTTATTGCTGAAAAAAACTGTAGCAAAATAATTTTTAAAATATGAATAGTGCCAGTAGGACCCAATTTGAAAGTTACAAATGTGTTTTTCCGTACAAGCTGGTTCGTGAAAAGTGCATGGGACCAGGAAGAAAACGCAAACGCATGGACAAAAACTCTATGCAAACGCACATTTAATGTAACATGTTACATGTGTTTCATGGAACAGAGTCTAAAATTTTGTTTCCTTCTCCATTTATATAAAACAATATTATAATCATGTAATTTAAATATTTGTATTAAATTACGTTATTCATATATATATATATATATATATTAAATTGTTATTAAATGCAAAATATATTATATGTTTCATTATATAAGACTTGCAAAAATAGAAAATACTTTTAAATAACACATACACTATTTAATGTACAAATTTTTACATTATATTATAATAATTATATAACATTTTTTTATGGATCGCGTGAGTTTGCGAGGCTTATGAAATGCAGCACCCATTTAGAATTCATTGTAGTTGTGCTTTTGACTGTTGATGAGTTTCTGTTTTCTCCATTTTAACCAAATATCATACGAGTTGGATCCAAAGTGATGCAATGATCTAGAATTACGGTTTATTGGTAGATCAATACTTTTGTTAGACACATCCAAAAGGTGTTCCTCCCTTTTCCAAAGAAAATGTAGATGGTAAAATGCCTCGTGGAGTGTGCTTTGATGCATCAGGCAAAGGACTGAACTGTGAGTGACTGCAACCAAATCAGAAGCTGCCATCTACAATGAATACCAAACAGAGTTGGAACTCATTGCAAGCCAACTACGCAGGAGTTGTCCTTGGCATAATTTGTTTACTTGAAATGAATCAAATGGTATGTCCTGGATTGATGTTGCCCAAATTCAAGCAATGTATTAAGGTCTCAAATAACAAGTCATTTCTGCGATCGTGAACCATTGAACTGTCCGTTTTTGTTGATGCAAAAACATCCAAACTTTTTTCTACTTAAAACAGGTGGCAAAGAAAATTTGAATCTAGCTTCTCTGCTTGGAAGTTGGAATCTACTTCCAGTGTTTGGAAGCTAAAATCAAAAGAACTTCAGGATTTATAAACTAAAAGGTTGGATTCAGAATTCTTATTTCTGTGTTGGACAACATTCTTTTGATAGTGTCATTCCATGAACTCCCACTACTTCAAGCTCAAGGTTTCCATATCAACTTTTTTTAGGAAAGCTTTTTCCATCATCTGCTACCATCATTTTGTCACATATCTGTAGGGGTTCTGTGAGCGAGTACTTCTGGGCGTCAAATAGGAATCACTTTCTTTGACTCCCCAGCCCTATCCATACACAGGAATCTGGGGACTCGACCCAATCCATAGGAGCTCCCTAGTCCTAAAATATTCATATAGAGTAAACCCAAAACCTGACAGACTGAGGTTGGGTGTAAAGTCTGTCACCTGAACAATTTCCACCAGTAATAAGGCAAATATATGCCACTATTTTGTAAACAGTTTAGTAAAAAGTATATCTATAAATATATTTTTCTAATGAATAAACCAGTAAAATGTTGCTGCAGCATAATATTACATAAATTCAGTTAATAAATAATGAACCAAGCCCTTGAACCCTATTCAGGTTCTCCAATGGAAGGAATCAGAAGGGCAAGGTCTCTCTCTCACCGGCACTAAGCCTGCACTGTGATCTTGTAGTTAATGTAAATTCAAAGAACTTCAAGATGCCATCAATGTCATTCATATTTCATTTAAAAAGTAAAGTGGCTGCAAGCCATATATTGTTATCAAAATTTATATCTAAATGCTTGGATGCTGACTTGTTAGTGTTTTCTCTCCTCATCATCATAGCCATCTTCATTTGAGTGTTCCTGATCACCTGAGGGCCTTTTGGGAACCTCCCACCTCGGAATCTCATTTCTTGATTCTTCTTCAGCAGGTGGCAGATTAATGTTCTCTGCTTTCCTCCCCTTAATATCAGAAGTTAAAGCCTATGTCAGACAAAATAGAAAAATTATCCACAATAGTTTAGAAAATGTGATTCAGTTAGTCAGCACCTCCTCAGAAATTCCTTCATGCCCCTTTGAATGATCTTGCTGACTAGTCATTGACGAAAACTGCTTTACAGCATTGCTAAAAATATTAAATCCCTGAATATCTCCATTTTTAATGCTTGCTTCCAGCTGAAAAGGGTAAAAGAGTCCAAATTACAGAAACATAGATATTAGAGCATTCAGGGGCTTCCAACGTGGTGACATCTACTAAAGCATAGGTTAATAGCCTGCCCAATCACCACCTAAACAAAAACCATTAAATTGATAATATTTAACTTGTTCATATAGCCTTAGTTCTATTTTAACTTGTTAGAATAGAAGGAATAAAAGAAAATGATGTAGAGAGAGAGAGAGAGAGAGAGAGAGAGAGAGCAGAAGCAAGATAATTAACATGGTTCAGCCAGATGGCCTATGTCCACTGTACACCACAGAGGGTGCCAGTACCACTGGGCTATCACTTGAACCCCCATAACATAAGACTCTTAGTAGCTACATCATTATCATATTAAATTGTCTATTATAAGGAGCCCAATACGTGCTATATATCGGAATACATTAGGTTTAGTCTGATAAACTTAAACCACAACAGCCCATGGCATTACAAAACCACGGTAACCCACAAAATTCTACAAAATCATGGTCTACTTATTCATGGCAATATCCTAATATATTCTAACATAACGCAAATAATGTAACATATGTGGTTCAAACCTTTTCCACTTAATAAGGGGATGAGACAATTTGTATATAAGAACCCCAAATCAACAGTGCAACCAACATTTGATAAATCTTTTTACCTGAATGTGAACTATGCCTAATACAATGCTAGCAATTGGCAGCCAGCTCTCCTCTAGCGACAGCGACATATTTGACCTAATACATAAAGATGATAAAAAGAAAATCTTGTATTTATTGTCATGCGCTTAAATCAGAGTTACATTGTTAGATTAGATGCAATCAAAGTATATTCACAAGGTAATATGTATGTTCTCCACAAAAACAGCATTAGAGTAGAAACCACCAAAGTATATCACTGCTTATGTATTGCTCAGTGACTTACTAGTAATATTTAGATGTCTAAAGAGAAATTTAGCAATTATAACGAAAACATGTCCAAATTATCATGACATTCTCTACAAAGGAGTGAACCAGAACCATTGACATTTTGAAATGATCTATATATAGTTCTGTAAGAAAGGTAGGAGTATGCATAGTTTTGTAACCATTTGTTTGTTAAGAAATACCGCGAAGCATAGTTCTTAAGAAATATTACATTGGTTCAGTTCATCAGGCTGGACAACCAATGCACCAAGATGCAAACACAACAACCATTCATCATTATTATTTGTCACATTCACGGCAGCAGTTTTGAATATGAAGCACATGTTATTTCTGGTCCATCAACAAACAATTTCTCCTTAGTTAGCAATTAATCTTTAAAAGGGCAAAAAGAGCAGCAAAATCCACATGGATTCCACTCATTTCAGCAGAGAGCAATACACACACACACACACACACAGACTAATGCCATCGAACGAACTAATTTGATATTGGAATTTTCTGCTCTGCAACTATTGGCATATCTGCAAATGAGGCTTTGTTCTACATGAATGACACGAAAGTAATCAAACTATATATTTACTTGCAGGCATCACATTGAACAAATGAAGTTCGTCTGAAAAACAATTGTAAAAGAAACCATGTCAAAGATTGAAATTGAGTTTGCCAAATACACACACACATACACAAAGAAAAGAAAAAATGTATACAAGAAAAGGTTCAAAGATATTAGAAAAAAAAAACCTTATATATGGTGCCAAGTACACAAGTGAATATACCGCATAACGCCTCTTCCCAGTGTCAAGCCAAGCAAACACCCAACTCTAACAACCAAACCAATAAAGAAAGCCAAATTAACAAAATATAGAAGCAATTACAACTTTAATATTTAGAAAACAATGAAATATACATTATTCGTCCCTAAAATTTGGCCCAATTTCCATACTCATACTTAAAATTTAAAGAGTTACAGTTCTGTGTCCTTCTATTTTATGTTACAAGTGATATGTTCACACTCTAATGCAATTTCTTTGATTATAGATGGAACACATTTTAAAAGGATTCTTCAATGGTACCTCTGGATATGGTACCGACTAATGATTCCACTTATTTATTTCAAGTGTTCTTAGCCTTTTATTTATATCCCCAAAGTAAGGAGTGACTGAGATAAAAATATTTTGGAAATATGATACCATACCCAAGTAATTAAGTAATTATTCAATCTCATAAAAAAAAAAAAATATATATATATATATATATAAACTAATTATTCAATAGTCTGGGTCAAATCTCACTTTGTTAAAACATTGCTCTTGAATATCGAATACTTTTCTGAAGAAAATTTCAGGGAGTGAGGTTAGGAACACTATAAACTTAGCACATAAGCATTGACCAATAAATAAAAAATCTGACATTTATTATGGCTTAAATATACTGTTGCTGCCTAAATTTTAGCGCATAAGTAATTTTAGTCCTGAAGTTTAAAAAGTGATGGACTTTAGTCCCTTAGATAACGTGGACAAATTAAAAAATGACACGTTATCACTCCGAGGGACTAAAAAGCAATCATTTTAAGTTTATTAGGGACTAAAACTGCTTATGAGTTCAAGTTTAGGGACCAACAGTAAATATTATAATTATGATCAAGCACATTGTAGCTTTAGCATTTTTCAATTTTCAGGCAAGCATACAAAAAATAAAAATAAAAAAAAAAGCACAAGAAAAATAAAAATTTAGGAATTACCAGCCAATTAAAGTAAGGGATAAAGCTTATGATCCCCATAACCGAGAACCTGGCATCGGACAAACCAAACGCCGAGTCGTTGTTATCACTATTCTCCGTACCATCACCATCGGTTACCGGAAGAAGCAGTGAAGTGAGCATACAAGCACCGATTGCGGCGGCGAACGGCGCGTCGTTTGCGAACTCAGCTCTACACGACCTCAACTTCTTACTCATCTTCTTCTTCTTCATCAGCTGATTTTTCAAAACAAAAAAAAATTAATTAAAAAAAAAAAAAAAAAAAAAAAGAGAGAGAAGTGGGTGTGAGAGTAGGGATATAGTATTGAAATTAAAAATACCTGGTTATGGTTTTTGTGAGAGAGTTTGGATAGGGAAGGTAAGAAGGGAGTAGTAGTGGGTATTGGTAAGAGAGGATTGGTTGAAGAAGTAAAGCGCAGTAGTGGGATCATCACGAAGCAAGTAATCCAATTCGCAGAGCAATATGAGGAATGAGAAATGAGAATATAGGAGATAAAAGTTTTGGTTTTTGATACAGATTAGATTACAGAGCCTCGGGTCTCTCTCTCGGGAAAGGTGACTGACTGATCATGGACTTATCTCACCTTAAACTTACCTTAACACATTCCTTGTTTTACACTTTGTTTGGCTGCAACTGAGGGAAAAGAAAGGAAAAGAAATGACTAGAGGGAAAAGAAAATAAAGGAAAACACTTCTCTAATGTATGTTTGGAAACAAGAAGAGAGAAGAATTACTATGATTTTCTTTGTTTGGTTTACAGAGGGAAAAGAAATGAGAAGAAAGATATATGTGTATTCTTTTTTACTTCTATACCCACCTGAATTTGAGAGTAATGTATTTAAACTCTTGAACAAAAAGGTAAACTCTTTGACATGAAAAGTTAAAATGTTTACTTTGATTTTTTTTTTTATTACTCTTTTCCCTTCAAATCCGCCCAATTTGGGCGGATGGCAAAAAGTAGGCCCAGTAGATTTGGTTTCCACTGTTTTCTTTTCTCCCTTGGAATCCAAACAATAGAAATGATACAACTTCCCTTCATTTCCTTTCTTTTCCCAACCTTTCACCCTTTTCCCAACATAGCGCTTAAGGTTTAGAGTTTTGGCTCTTGCCGAGTTTTGAGTAAGGACAATTCTTTTTTCTTTTCTTTTTTTTTTTATTTTTATTTTATATAAAATAGAAATTCTACTCTACTTTAATATAAGTGTATATGTGTGTAAAACTCCCTCTTGAAAACTTAAACCCTAGTCTTTTCCTCCCACACCCCTCAAATATTTATACTTGTGAAGTGACCACCGCATCAAGAGTACACAATGGTGAGTAAGTTTGGTTCAACTTTTTCATATTGTGCTTTTTGAAAAAGTGGCAGTTTTAAAAAGTGCAGTATGAAGTTGAGCTTTTTAAAAAAACTAAGTGTGGGTGTGAAAGCCCAATGCTACGTATTGGGCCTGGGGCCCAATTTGAATATCACCGTTTGTCCGAAGAGGTAAAAGGGATCAGGGCTGAGTTCGTTTGGTGAAAATACACTTGAAAAGGAATGATGGGTATGTCCGAAGACAATCCTGTTTGTCCGAAGAGGTTTCCCTCATCGGATCGCTAGAGAACTTAATCAAGCAAATATACTGAAGATCCTAGCAATCCTCCCAACAGATTCCACGGCAAAGAGTGAGCTCTAGGCACACCTAAGGATGAGAAGAACATAAAATATCTTGAAAGAAAAGCTGCTACCACCGCATTTAATGCACTGCAGCAACTTTTCTGGCCGCATTTATATGGAGAAGACACCTGAACAGTGCAACCTCAACTACTACCACTCACGGCAGACTAAAGTAAACATCTGATGTGACTAGTACTCAAGTGGATGCTTAGATGAAGGACAAGTGTACGGTGAAAATGAGGAGGAAGGAGTTTATAAAAAGGGAATAGGTCTCTCAGAAGGAGGGGGAAGAAAAATTGTATTCATTTAAGTCTGTAAACCTTAATCCTCTTCGGATTCAAGAGAATTCTCATTAAACGTTAGTCTGAACCTCATTTTATCCTTACTTGCCTATTTGAATCGTTGCTAAATCCATATCCAGCCCAGCTGTTTAACCCATTCTCTACAAATTCATTGTTCGGGGTTCATTGGACTGAGCCTGCAAAGTTTGTGCTTGGCCCATTAAACTTGGATCCTACACTAAGTATTTGGTAAAAACTGTTAAAAAATGTTTTTTGTAAAAATTGAGTGTTTGACTGGTAGTAATCACTTATCAAATTGCAATTTGAAGTGTAAATTACTAAAAATGACAAAACACATATAAGATGGTTTAAGAAAATGAAAATTGGATTATAATGTAGAGATACAAGTAACAAGCAAATAGATAAAGTAATTTTATATGGCAAAAATTTTTTTTTTGATATAATGATACTACTAGTACATTACTTTCATAAGAATTTAATATAAAATATAATACTTTTTTTCCTTCAATTTTAACTGAAGCAGATTGTGGGGGAGGATTTGTTCCTAGCCCGCAAGTAGTTTGTCTGCTCTGGGGCCAAAAGACCCACACGGCTTTGTTCTTTCAAGCAACATGAGCAGTTTTTGAGACTTGCTCCCACATCGAAGAAAGATGCGCCCCACACATGCCTTATAAGCCTTAACTGAAGGCAAGAGTCTCAAAAACAGCTCATGTTGCTTGCAGGAACAAAGCTGTGGGGGTCCTTCGGCCCCAGAGCGAACAAACTACTTGCAGGCTTGGAACAAATCCTCCCCCACACAAATTATTAGTCAAAATAAAAAATTAAGCTACGTGCATGTGTAACAAACTTGCGGAGATTCTTGTCTTCTTATCTATACCATGTGTGCCACACAACACTTATTTTTCCAATACAATTTCCATTTACCCCTTCTCATCTTCTTTACCTTTCTCCTTCTCTCCCTCTATATTTCTCGAATCTTCTTAGGAATTTATCTTCCACTTTGTACATCTCTTTCTTAATTTCTATGCCATGTGCAGGTATACAAGAAACATTGTTATGGTTTTATTTGTGATTATAATTGATTTTGTAAATCTACCCTCTAACTTCTCTACAAATGAGGTCCCTCTCTCTCTCTTCGACAACTGGCCCTAAGTCCAACAAGGTGAGTTTGGTCACCAGCAACATCGATTTTTTGAGAATGGGTTGTGTTGTGTTGATTTTTCTAGGTTGCATACTTGTGTTGTGTTCTTGGGGAAGAAGGGTAAATTTGGGTTTTGGGAAAAAATGTAAGGATAATTAAGGAAATGAGAAAAAGTTTCCAACAGTAGCCTTGTTGCGTTTTTGCATTGGACCTCTAAGGATCCAATGCAAAATCGTGATTTTCACATTTTGGGGCCGAAAACGCAGCATGGGAAATGCTTACCAAACACCAAAAAGTATGTTTTGAAACTGCACAGTGTTTTTTCCCCCCTTAAAAACCAAACCAAACGAGCACTATAACAATTGAGTTATTTGGTTAGCAATTGAACCGCATGATTAAATAAATATTAAAATAAGTTTGAGAAGTCATAAAATAAATATGAAAATTAAAAAAGAGGCATATGCCTAAATTACTAATTAAAATTAAGTCTAAAAATCAGGACTCCTAATAAAATTCAAAGTCAAGGTGTTACCAATAACAATACTAGAAAATAAAAAGAATGCCATAAACTTGTAGCCAAGTTTTTGCTAAATAAAATCTTATTACATTATATTTCTTCAAATTCCAAAAATAAAAGTGTATCTCAAACTCCAAAGTTTATATTCTATGCATATTTTATATTTTACTCATTGCTCAAATCTCATGAATAACCATCTAAATCAAAACTTGAAACTCTATCTATATTGAAAAGTCAAGCATCAACCTTATTATAAAATCTCTAGTTTTCATTACGCTTTGAATTCAAAAAAAGGTACTGCAATGAACCCATAAAGGTAATTTTATTCAAAACTAAATGGGTCACATCAACCCGTCTGGGTTGCATAAGTTGGTTACAAAAAAACTGCTTGATTTTACTATGTTTTACCAGGTGAATTGCATAAGTTATCCAATCAAACAACTGAATCAAGTTAGGTACTGATTCATTGGGTTCCTGGTCCAACTAGCAGAGTCGGGGCAAGTTTAATAACTCATACCATTTTCTACAATTATCTTATGTGACAGACTATAACTAGTTGTCAATCACTTTCACATGAACTTACCATTTTTCCTCCACTACTCACAATCTACCACATCAAAGCTGTGGTAAAATTATAGCACAAAAATGTGTGGCTCTAGATTTTTTCGCGAGTTTTTTCTAGTTCTCATCTAGACCACCATTGATATCACTTTTATTATGTACCATTATCAACTTGACACCTCAGCGGTTTAATTTGGGTGAAGATCTCATTTCCTCTAATCTAACCAAGAGCCTTGTAGCTAGCACTTCCTAATATTTTCAACAAATGTTTGTGGGATTCAAATCTTATTTCCCCAACTATTGAATCATCAATCTTGATGAAATTGCACACACACCCAAAAAAAAAAACCCTAATTCTAATATTGAAAAAATATTAGTTTTGAAAGCTGTTTGAACTAGGATCATGTAATTGTGACCAATATATAATATTATTCAAGACCATATACTGAAGCTTCTTATGGTTGTTTCACAATCCAATATGCTTAGTGTTTAGTAACATAATATTGTCCAAAAGTTTTGGCACAAATGATACATTATAGATACAAGATGGAGGGTAAATTAATGTTGACACTAATTTATAAAATGTACCCCCTCCACTAGAGTTTAAATTAATGTCAATATTATCGATGATCCAATTTCCTAGTTTAACCTGTTACTTTATGTAAAATCTCAATAACATTCTTTTACTAGAGTTTAAATTAATGATGGTAGATTGAAAACATTTATAATTTTAAACTAAAAGAAAACTCATTAAATGATGTTCCCTAAAATATTGGATTTTCTTAACATGACCAACAAATTTTGGATGGAGGGAGTAATTTACAATACTTTGCATTTAGTTTCATTTCAGTTTCTCTCTCATGCTTTCTTTAGGCTAAAGCAAAACTTGGGGTATTTTCTCCCCTTAACCTTAAGTTGGTTTTGGGAAAAAAGAGGGTGAGTTCCAATCTTTGTAGTCCTCCATACAAGGCACTTCCTCATTTGCTCTTTATCTATGATTAAAATCTTATTTGACCTCTTCATCCTTTTATGAATTATTGATCTAAGATATTGAAAGCAACCACTCTTTGGTTTCTCTTGACTTCATGTTTTACAATTCCTCAATCATTGTTAATCTGTGTACTAAACTTATTGTTCATGTACTCTATTTTTTACCTACTTAACCTAAATCCTTTTTCTTAAAAATTTGTAAAAAAATTGCTAATAACACTAGCATTTTCCTTATCTTAGACATCCCTCTACATTTCCAACTTTTTTAAAAAAAAAAAAACTCTAGATTTCCAACTTAACATGCCTTTGGAGGCAAAAATACATTTTAAACCTTATACTTAGCCAGGGTTACACATTGAATCTTATAATTTAGAACAATTAAAGAAATAGTGAAATTAAAAATTTTATTTAAAAAAACGGCGCTTAAAGCAGAAACGACACCATTACATCAAGAGAGATCAGAGCTCTCCTGGAGGTAATTTGCAGGCTAGCATAATTTTAGGAGAGCATATTGTTAGTTAGCAAGGTTTTGAAACTATTTAGGAAACTAGCATTTAGAGTTTGTAAAGCTCGAGTTTGGTGACAAACTTGAGCCTCAAAGACTCGAGTTCCAGTGCTGAGGTGGAGTAATTTATCCACGTGGAACTCGAGTTTTTCAAACTTGAGTTCTATAGAAGTATCTGAAGAACAAAGATGAAGATGAAGATGAAGATGAAGATGATCTGAAGAACCGAAGAACCCGATCTAAAGGAAGAAGAAGAACGATCTAGAAAACGCAGATCTGAAGACATGATCTGGAAAACACGATCTAGAAAATGCATGAAGATGAAGATGATCTGAAGAACTGAAGAACTAGATCCGAAGGAAGAAGAAGAACGATCTGGAAAATGCAGATCCAAAGAAGAAAAACAGAGATTTGGAGAACGCAGAACGATCTGAGAAATAGAGGGCAGTTCCGAAGGGGCAGAACGACGATTGAAAAATAGAGGAAGAATCTGCAGAAGCAGATGAGAAAGAAGAAGTGCAAAGGAGGAAGTCAAGTATTATAAACTCAAGTTCAACGCGGATTCCACGTGGATAATTTTTGTTTGCCAGCTCGGAAACTTGTGCATTTAAGATTCGATTTCTATCATGAAACTCAAGTCTTAAAAACTTGAAATGCTATTTTTCCACGTTGTTTTGCAAACATCACCACTAATGAAATTGTTAAAAATTTAAGGCCAAATGGAAAAAAAAATTCAGCTCCCCTGTTGAAATTCAGTTTAATGGTTTACCTTGTCTGCATCTGAAAGCTTTTGAAATTAAAAGGAAATTGAATTTTTCATCTTTATCTCTCTCTCTCTCTCTGTATTTCATTTTTTGTTTCTCTCTTTCTATATATGTATATATGTTTGTATGCAATGCTATATTTTAGTGACGAATTGTGTATTAAACATGAAAGTGTCAATCTGATTGTGCCATGGATTCAAAAAAAAAATTCTAAAAAGCCTACATGGGTATTGACTGTTTTCCTGTAAGAATGGAATTCCTTGCATTTGTTTGATTTTTGTTCTATTTATGCTTTAGCAGCATGCATAAGTACACTTCCATTCCAGTTATCTAGGATAGGTCTTGAAGAGGATAAAATTTAGAAGTAATGGGCCTGACGGGCCATCTTCTTGACGACCCATCCCTTGTGGGTCGAGGCTAAATGGGCCGAATATCCGCAGCACCTTAGAAGAATTCTAATACAAAGTGGAGTTCTAGAAGATGCCTCATTAATGGGTCTCTCTATAAGGAAACACCTTGACAATTACGTTTAGGGTCCTACAAGTAAAGGATTCCGCGATCTCCGCTCATAAAGATTCCTATAAGGAAAAGACTTCTACTCCAAGAAGGAGAGGTTAACTTTCGACTACTATAAATGCCTCGATACCCTCACAAATCAAGGTACGCATAATTTTACCCTCTCTAGCACTCTAGAGTTGTGAGAATATATTTCTGACTTAACCTTCGGAGGGTATTCGGCCGGCACCACACCGGTGCTCTTCGCAAGGTTTTCTCTTCTCTTTATTGTGCAGGTTCATACTCGTGCGCGTAAGTATCGTGTGGCTCATTGGTGAAATTCTTGACTTCATCAGTTGGCGCCGTCTGTGGGGAAGTTGACTTATTACGCGATCCGTGAGCCGTATTATCGCTTCCTGGACAACAGACTTGCATGATACTCACACGCTCGATGGCAACCACCAACGATGTTCAAGGGGAGGAACCACCTGCGACTGCCCTTGAGAGACAAGTTCGAACTCTTGCGGCCGCAGTGGAGCGCCTCACCAAACAAAACCTCGATTTGGAGGAACAGCTGCGCTAGAAAAATGTAATACTAAACGACCAACAAGAAGACCAAGAGGAGACCAGCGGTGCAAGAAGAAACCAGGAGAGACCTGAAGGCAGCCACGCCCCCAGCAAACCAAAGAGGCAGAACATGAGCATGCCATCCCTCACGAATGCGACTCCACCACACATCGTCGCAGAGATGCAGGCGATGAAAGAGCAAATGGAGGTTATGATGAACGCACTCAAGGGGCGAGTTTCCAATGACCTTGACGATCTAGTCAACCGCACAGATTCACCCTTCACTGCGGCCATAAACTCCTTCCCCTTACCACACAAGTTTCGAATGCCACAAATCGACAGTTACGACGGAGTAAAAGACCCTCTAGATCATCTAGAGACGTTCAAAACCTTGATGCACCTTCAAGGGGTTGTAGATGAAAGAATGTGCAGGGCTTTCCCCACCACGTTGAAGGGAGCCGTAAGGATCTGGTTCAGTCAGTTGACGCCGAACTCCATCAGCACATTCAAGGAATTGAGCACCCAGTTCACGTCTCACTTTATCAGGGGACATAGGTACAAGAAGTCGACAGCGTGCCTAATGAGCATCAGACAGCGAGAAGACGAGACGCTGAGATCCTACATAACCCGTTTCAATAAGGAGGCACTGTCGATTGATGAGGCCGACGATAAGATACTGGTAGCAGCCTTCACAAATGGGTTACGAAAGGGTAAATTTTTATTCTCTATATACAAAAATGATCCGAAAACCATGACGGAGGTACTCTATAGGGCAACGAAGTACATGAATGCCGAAGACGCATTGCTGGCAAGAGAGGACAAGCCGAGGAAAAGAGAACGGCAGGAAAACACCCAACAGGACCAAGAGCGGAAAAGACCCAAAACTGGGGACCGAAGGGACGACCAACGATCCAAGCCCCAAGGAAGAAAGTTTACAAGCTTCACCCCGTTGAATACCCCGGTAGACCAAGTCCTAATGCAGATTAAGGACGAAGAGGGTCTGACCTTTCCGGGAAAGCTCAAGAGCGACCCCAGCAAGCAGTCCAGAGATAGGTACTGCTGTTTTCACCACGACCATGGTCATGATACGGCTAATTGCTACGACTTAAAACAGCAGATTGAAGCCCTTATCAGACAAGGAAAATTGCAAAAGTTTGTCAGGAAAGAAAGGACGGATCCTCCACCTCAGGAACAGCAACCCCAAAGAGAGAATAAGCGCCCCAAACCCCCAATCGGAGACATAAGGATGATCGTGGGAGGAACAACGACAGCAGGCTCATCCAAGAAGGCCCGAAAAACCTTCCTCCGAATGATTCAGAATGTCCAGCTAACGGGCTCGGTTCCGAAGATAGCCCGAAAAGATAGCCCCATAATTGGGTTCTCAAAAGAAGATGCACGGCGCCTTCATCACCCACATGACGATGCACTCGTCGTCACTCTAAGAGTCGAGGAGCTTAACATGCATCGAGTTTTGATCGACAATGGCAGCTCAGCGGACATCCTATACTATCCTGCGTTCCAGCAAATGATGATTAACAAGGAACGACTGGTACCAACGAACGCCCCGCTGGTAGGGTTTGGAGGAACTAGGGTATTCCTATTGGGTGCAATCACGCTTTCTGTGACGGTGGGAGATTACCCTCAACAGATCACACGGGACGTAACATTCCTCGTAGTCGATTGCTCGTCCGCATACAACGCTATCCTTGGACGACCTACTCTCAACGCATGGAAGGCCGTAACCTCAACATACCACCTGATGGTCAAATTCCCCACGGAGTACGAGGTCGGGGAGTTGCGGGGAAATCAGGTGGTCGCCCGTGAATGCTACTTAGCCGCCTTAGAGATGGAGGATCACCAGCAGGCGATGTGCATAGAAGAACAACGGGTCACTACAGAACCCGCCGAAGAACTACAAGAAATTGTTCTAGACGAATCAAGGCCTGAACGAACGACTAGGATAGGGACCTCAGCCAGTCGGCCCATACAACAGGCCCTCAGAGCATTCCTCAGGATGAACCAGGACGTTTTCACTTGAAGCCACGAAGATATGCTCGGGATCAGTCGCTCAGTTATGGTTCACAAGCTGAACGTGAACCCTACGTTTTTGCCAGTAAGACAGAAAAGCGAGTCTTCGCTCAAGAACGGGACAAGGCAATAGCAGAAGAAGTAAAGAAACTACTCGAAGCAAACTTCATCCGAGAGGTCTATTACCCCAACTGGTTAGCAAACGTTGTGATGGTCAAAAAGGCAAATGGAAAATGGCGAATGTGCGTCGACTTCACGGACCTCAACAGAGCATGCCCAAAAGACAGCTATCTGTTACCTCGGATAGATACTTTGGTGGACTCAATGGCAAAACATCAACTCTTAAGCTTCATGGATGCCTTCTCGGGCTATAATCAGATCAAGATGGACGATGCTGATCAGGAGAAGACCTCCTTTGTCACAAGCCAAGGGCTTTTTTGTTACAACGTAATGCCGTTTGGGCTCAAGAATGCAGGAGCAACATACCAGAGACTAATGAACAAAATGTTCGCGCACCAAATTGGGAGGAACGTACAGGTGTATGTCGATGACATGCTTGTAAAAAGCCTCCTGGAACGAGACCATCTTAGAGACCTGCAGGAGACGTTCGACACCCTCAGGTCGTACAATATGAAGTTGAATCCGAGCAAGTGCGTGTTCGGAGTGACGGCAAGGAAGTTCTTGGGATTCATAGTATCACATAGAGGAATTGAGGTCAACCCAGAAAAGGTACGGGCCATCATGGAGCTAAAACCGCCGGGAACAGTGAAAGAGATGCAGAGCCTGAATGGAAAGATCGCGGCCTTAAACAGATTCGTCTCCAAAGCAATGGACAAATGTCTACCGTTCTTCCGCACCTTAAGAAAGTCTTTCGAATGGACGGATGAGTGTCAGAAGGCATTTGAGGACCTGAAAAAGTACCTTGCCTCTCCCCCACTCCTTAGTCCGGCCAAACCGGGGGAAGAACTCTACCTATACTTAGCGGTTTCACAGGCAGCCGTCAGCGCGGCCTTGATAAGAGAAGAATAAGGTACTCAATTGCCCGTCTATTTCGTAAGTAGGGGCTTTCGAGGGGCAGAAGAGAGATACCCCCAGATGGAAAAATTGGCCTTCGCACTGGTAACTACGGCAAGAAAGCTCAAGCCATACTTTCAAGCCCACGCCATCATTGTCTTGACGGATCAACCTCTAAAGAAAGCCATGAGCAGCCCTGAAGCGGCCGGACGAATGGCTTTATGGGCGATAGAACTCAGCGAGTTTGATATACAATATCGCCCGCGAACTGCAATAAAGGGCCAAGCCGTGGCAGACTTTATCGTCGAGTATACCCCGTTAGAAGACAAGGGGGTAGACACACTCAAAGAATGGAGCATCCACACGGACGGTTCTTCAAACAGGCAAGCTGGAGGAGTTGGAGTGGTAATTCAAACCCTGGACGGGGACAAAATCGAATGTATGATCCGATTGGATTACTCAACCACAAACAACGAGGCCGAGTATGAGGCATTAGTGGCAGGATTGGACCTTGCGGCAGCAGCAGGTGCTGAAGTCATGGTCGTACATTGCGACTCCCAGGTAATAACGAGTCAAATTAACGGCATTTACGAGTGCAAAAATGAAAGGATGAAGAAGTACCTGGAAAAGGTAAAGAATCGGATCGACGGCCTCAAAGTGCGATTCATTCAAATCCCAAGGGAGGAGAATGAATGCGCCAACCGTCTGGCAAGGGCAGCCTCAGCAGAGCCTATGCTAGTCCCTGATCAAGTATTGTCATTTATCCAAACGTCCTCAACTATTGACGACGAAGTAGAAGTGAATGAAGTGAATTCTGAGAATGATTGGACCACGCCATTATTAGCCTACCTGAGGACAGGCGCGCTACCAGACGGAAAAGAAGCAGCTAGAAAACTAAGAGTCCAAGCCTCACGGTTCGTACTAATCAAAAACCTTCTATACAAAAGGGGATTCTCACAACCGTATCTGAGGTGTTTGAATCATGACGAGGCAGACTACGTAATGAGAGAAGTCCATGAGGGTATCTATGGAAACCATTCGGGTGCACGATCACTAGTGCACAAACTTATCCGAGCAGGGTACTATTGGCCTACAATGCAGAAGGACGCACAAAGCTATGTCAAGAGGTGTAACAAATGCCAGAGATTCAGCAATCTAATAAGGCAACCAACCGAGGAGATGACATCCATGATGGCCCCCTGGCCATTCGCCCAATGGGGACTAGACATCATGGGCCCCTTCCCCACCGCGGCAAAGCAACTAAAATTTCTGGTGGTTAGCATCGATTACTTCACAAAGTGGGTGGAAGCAGAGGCCCTGGCCACCATCACGGAGAAAAACATTCGAAGCTTTGTTTGGAAAAATATTATCTGCAGGTACGGGATACCAAGAGTGCTTGTCTCCGACAACAGAAAGCAGTTCGACAATAGCGCATTCAGGAATTTCTGTTCGGAGCTGGGTATCAAGAACCATTATTCCTCCCCCGCACACCCTCAGGCCAACGGACAAGTCGAAGTTACAAACCGAACCTTGCTCAAGATTATCAAGGCCCGGCTCGAGGGGGCAAAGGGCATCTGGCCTGACGAACTACCAAGCGTCTTGTGGGCGTATCGTACAACCGTAAGAGTACCTACAGGAGAAACGCCGTTTCAGCTAGCATATGGGACTGATGCGGTCATACTGGCAGAGGTAGGGCTTACAAGCTATCGCGTGGAGAATTACAGCGAGGATAACAACGAAGAAGCCATGCGACTCCAGTTAGATTTGGTGGACGAAGTCTGTGCTACGGCAAAACAGAGGTTAGCACGATACCAAAACCTAATGGCAAAATACTACAACTCCAATGTCAGACAGAGAGACTTTCAGATCGGTGACCTCGTGCTGAGAAAAGTAATGGGAGCTACTAGAGACCCCTCTCAAGGAAAGCTCGACCCCAACTGGGAAGGACCATACAAGATCTCTTCATGGCAAAGAAAAGGGACCTACCACCTTGAAACTCTGGACGGGCAGAAGCTGCAGCACCCGTGGAACACAGAGCACCTACGGAGATACTACCAGTAGAGACGACGACTTGAAGAACAACACCTATCTTTTTACTCTTTGATTTTCTGATTACTTTTTAAGTTTCCGCTACAATATGCCCAATAGGCACGTTTTTTACTTTGGTTTTGCTACAATATGTTTTTAAGCCCAAGAGGGCAAGTACTTTTCTACGAATGAATGATTTTTTCAGATTCAACTATGTTCACCTACATGCACTATTCAAAATCTTAAGTCCGTAAATTAGACGGATTACCCCAAGAGGGTTAAAATTTTATGAGGTCCAAAAAGTGGACGGACAAAGCCCACAAAATGGACGGATATCCCCAGGAGGGATACAATCTTAAGTCCGCAAATTAGACGGATAACCCCAAGAGAGTTAAAATTTTATGAAGTCC
Source organism: Quercus gilva (assembly GCA_023621385.1). Lineage (NCBI taxonomy): Eukaryota > Viridiplantae > Streptophyta > Magnoliopsida > Fagales > Fagaceae > Quercus > Quercus gilva. Next base: position 30,648,691 of record CM042474.1, on the reverse strand, counting down.
AAAAAGCGGACGGACAAAGCCCACAAAATGGACGGATATCCCCAGGAGGGATAGAATCTTAAATCCGCCAACTAGACTGATAACGCCAAGAGGGTCAAAAATTTTAGTCTATATGTGGACGGAGAAAATCCACAAGGTAGACGGAGCATCCCAAGAGGATGAAAATCTAAGTCCTATGGTGGACAAATAAAAAACTAGTCTTCATGACGGGCGTACCATCCCAAGTGGATGAAAATCCTCGTAGGAAGGACGGATAGGAACATAGTCCAACACGATGGACGGGTACTACAAAATCCACTAAATAGACAGATAAGCACCAAGTCCACACCATGGACGAATCCTACAAAGGCGGATCCTACGAGTCCATAAATGGACGGAGTAAATCCACAATGAGGACGGATGTCCCCAAAAGGGATAAAATATTAAATCCGGAATGTAGACGAACGACCCCAAGGGGGTTAAAATTGTTTGTCCATAAAAACGACGGACAAACACAATTGAGTAATAGAATTGATCAAGTCCACAATTTGGACGGACTACCCAAGATGTTTAAAAAATAAAATGTCCTCAAAAAGGACGGATTTAAGAAGACATCATCAAATAAAACGATTTTTTCCTCAGTACGACGGACATAAGGATGAACGATAAAATTCATTAGCTCTCAAATAAAGTTAACAGATAAAGCAACAGATTATATATGCCAAAAGAATAAGAAACTACTGACGGACAAAAAGTACCCATTGAGGGAACTGTTTGATAAAAACAGGACGAATATATAAATCGTTCCCCAAATACTTTTACATATCAAAAAATTAAAATAAAAAGGCAAAGTAAAAAATTAAACTACGATGGGCGTCTCCTTCTCTTCTTCACGGCTGGTTTTACTGTCCTTAGGTCCACTCTCGACGACTGGTTGATCAACACGAGCACTTTTACCGTCCTTGGGATCATTTTGAAGGATTTGTTGGTCTCCTGGAGCACTAACGGGCGGGTTCTCTTCAAAGAGTTCATCCGTATTTTCAGAATTGGCAGGACGGGTAGAAGTAAGTTCTTGAGCATTAACATTGACGGACGAAACGTCAAGATCCGGATATATTGCCTTCACTTGACGGATAGCCTCGTCAAAGCCATCATTAAAAGAATCTCCGAGCTCGGACAGTAGGGCGTCTGAATCACGGTACTCTTGGACAACAGTTTCCTTTGCCAGACGGGTTTCTTTCTCTTTGTCTTGAAGGACTATCCTCAGTTCCTCCGTCAGCTTCAACAGCTCGTTCCTGTCTGTCTCAAGCAGTTTAAACTTTTTCTCCTGGGCGACCTTCCAAGACTTTAGCTTTAAAAGCTCTTCCTCCGTCAGCTTGGCTTTATCCCGAAGACGGTCTAGGGTCGTCTCATGGTTAAGACACCGTCCCATGAGACCCTTCACCATGACCATAGTCTGAAATATTGAAAAATTCAAAAGAAATCAAAAATAGTAAGACGGATAAAGAGTAAACATATATGATGTGGACGGGCTTACTTGAGCAATACTAAATAAACTTGTCTCACCCATGGCCTTTGTCGAGTGATTACCCAGGTCTTCGTAATCCTCGGAGGTGAGAAGGGAAGATAGCTTTTCCAAAGCATAACTAGGGTCGTCCCGGAGAAGGGGAGGTGGCTTCTTAAGGTCAGAGGACGGACCCTTCATCAGCCCTTTACCAACCCCGTGCTTGGTTGGGGTGACCGTCTTGGCACCTTCAGCCATAAGCCTCACGACGGGCTCCAAGGGGACCTTAGGCTTCTTAGGAGGACGGTCCCCCTTGGACGGCTGCTTTCTCTTTGCTGAAACTGTTGCCTCCTTCGGTTCCGTGACTTTTGCCGTCCTATTCTTTGCGGCGTTAGACCGTATAAGTGCCCTTCTCTTGGCAATATCCATTTCTGTAAACATGAACGGATAAAATTAGCTTCATAAAACAAAACCTAATGTTCAAACAGGAAGTAAGTGCCGGACATACGCTGACGGATCCTTTTTTCGTATTTGATTGCTTGCGGAGAAGGTACAGGCCCGTCACAGTACCAACAAATTGTATCAAGGTTTACCAATTTTGCCCAAGTCATTTCGTCCGGCGTAGTCTTGTTGAAAATTTTTTCAAGGAAACTGAACTCCTCGACACTAACTTGCGGGCGTCGTCGGACTGCATATAAACAGGACGGTTAGAAAAGTTTGAAATACGTTGAACGGTTAAAATAAAGGATCCTCACATTAGGACGGACACATACCATTCTCAGATAATATGCCCCATGTTGTATCAACAGGCATGTGGTCTATCTCTCCTGGATGGCACATCCATCTGTCACCCTCTAAGAAAAAGTAACGACTCTTCCAGTCTCGGTTGGAGTCTGGGGTTTCGTATATAACCTTTAGCAGCGAGCTCCTAGGTACAAAACTGTATATACCCCTAGATTTATCAATTTCATCTGGACGGTAGCAATGTAAAAACTCTCTTACTGTCAACCTCCTAGCTCCGTCCGACATAGCCCCGTACAGAATCTCCATCGCAATGAAGACTCTCCAGGCGTTTGGGGATATTTGGTTAACGGACAAACCCAAATACTTTAGCAGCTCACGATGAAGGGAGCTCAGTGGGAATCTGAGTCCAGCCTTCAACATTTGCTCATATATTCCGACACCGTCCACCCCTTCATAGTAACATTTCTCTGATTTGTAAGGTAGACAGATTGGAATATGATCAGGAATCTGATAGTTGTCCCTGAGAGTCTTAAAGTGGTTCTCTTTAATGATTGACGTAAAATCATTAACCGTCCATTCCGGAAGCATGATGAACTCCCTTGGTCCATCGGCCCCTACAACGGGTTCTAATTGTTGCTCCTCGCTACCGTCAAAATCTACTTCAACCAATTCCATATCCTCATTTGTTGAGGACAGAGAAGAGGCGGACGGACTCCTATCGTCGCTAGGACTGCCTAGGTCTTTATGACCTGATGAGTATACATCCTCATAGCCCGCCCCGTCGCGGACAAACGATTGATTACTCGACGCACTAGACATTGCCTAAACTTAAGACTGACTCCTCTATAAATGGTGACGGATGAATGAAGTGAGGTATAAAAAATCTGACGGAAGAACTAAATGACAAAAAGTACTTACCCGTCAGAATAATGTGAACGGAGAAAATTTGACCGTGACGGATGCGCATAACTAGGCAGTGGTGTCTGACAAGGATGACGGATTGCACTCTGACCAAAAGATTTCTAAGCAAAAATGGGAAATGAGGGGTGAAGGCTCGATATTTATAAAGAGATTACACGAGAGACGAGGCGACACCTCGATCCAAAACAACGCCCAATAGCATAGTGACGCGTGTCATTGTGTCAGGTTGAAATTATGTTTGTGGAAACCATTTACTCACGGAGTATTTTGACCGTCATAACTCTTACCCATCATGATTTTTACTCGCCATACCTATGACCGTTATGCCTGTTTCCCGTCACGCCCAAGCCGTCTATTGTCACCCCGCGAGCCCTATAAATTCTGACAGACTCACGATGTGAGGGGGCAACTGAAGAGGATAAAATTTAGAAGTAATGGGCCTGACGGGCCATCTTCCTGACGACCCATCCCTTGTGGGTCGAGGCTAAATGGGCCGAATATCCGCAGCACCTTAGAAGAATTCTAATACAAAGTGGAGTTCTAGAAGATGCCTCATTAATGGGTCTCTCTATAAGGAAACACCTTGACAATTACGTTTAGGGTCCTACAAGGAAAGGATTCCGCGATCTACGCTCATAAAGATTCCTATAAGGAAAAAACTTCTACTCCAAGAAGGAGAGGTTAACTTTCGACTACTATAAATGCCTCGATACCCTCACAAATCAAGGTACACATAATTTTACCCTCTCTAGCACTCTAGAGTTGTGAAAATATATTTCTGACTTGACTTTCGGAGGGTATTTGGCCGGCACCACACCGGTGCTCTTCGCAAGATTTTCTCTTCTCTTTATTGTGCAGGTTCATACTCGTGCGCGTAAGTATCGTGTGGCTCATTGGTGAAATTCTTGACTTCATCAGGTCTAGTAAAGTAGTAAGTTCATTTGTAACCAATTGCTCCTGGGCATGAGCATAAACTACTTAGCTCGTCAAGGGTGAATGCCTTTGGATTACCAGGGAACTGGTTCTGGCTGGTGGGTTCAGTTGCTTGTAGGTTTTACTGGATAGAGGCTAGTCCAAAGGGCTCTTATTTAAAAAGGTTCCCTATGTTAAAATAACAATTAAAAAAAAAAAAAAAAAGGGTTCATCCATAACCAATGCAAAGAGATATGGACTCAAAGTTGAACCTTTATGCAAACTTATTGTGATTAGAAATTCAAATGTGATACTGATGCTTCTGCTAGTTATGCAAACTTATCGTCATAATAGTCTTTCATTGTGTTTTAGAAATTCAAATGTGATACTGATGCTTCTGCTAGTTATGCAAACTTATCGTCATATACTTTAGAGGAACTCCCTTTTTTTATGAAATCCAACAGTCAACAGATAACCTTTCTAGGTTATATTGGGTTTTAGTGGCAACTATTAGAAATCCAGGGTTTAATTGAAACCAGTATAATATTCAAGGGGATTAATGTAATATTCCCTTTCCTTTTTGCTTTTGTGCTGTCTGTAGTATGCTGCTGCTGAAGCTCTTAGATGCTTTTTTCTGAGTTGGTTGATGAAGAATGTCAAGAGTTAGAGACAGGACTGAGGATCTGAAGGATGCTGTAGGGAAGACTGCTCTTTCTTTGGAATATAGCGAGGTTCGTTTATCATTTGGACTCATTTTTTCTCTAATTATTTATATGATGTGTTTCTTGTGATGGAAACTTTTGGCATGATGGAGTTCTGGGGAAAAGGTTTTGATTATAAATTTATAATGCTGGTGTAAAGATATAAGTTGTTTGTTTTGTTCTTTTGTTATTCCCTAGAAATTTTTTCTTTGCTATCTCTGATGTGTATTTGTTAGAAACCAGTCAAAATCTGCTTGTATCTTTATTTATTGTGAAATTCTATATCTTGATGTCCCTGTAAGTGACTTGGCCTGTGCATGTAATACATAATTTGTTACCTTGACAACAAATAAACTTTTTTTCCCCTTTTCCTAAGTGAGGTGTTGTTGCTTTTGGCAGTCAAAATTGGCAGCCATTTTGACATCTTTCATTATTCATAAACCTCAGCAAGGTCAGCTTTCACTAAAGCTGCACTGAAGACGGTACATTCAATATTGCTAGAGTCCTTTATTTTTCTGTTCCCCTTTACTGTGGTTAAGGGAATTGGTTCACTAGAAATCAGCAAAAAAAAAATTTGATACGCAAGGATCTCCAGGTGTTTTTTTTCCCCTGATGGAAAGTGAGCATTTGAACATTTACATATAGTTTGTTGTTCACTCTTCTCTATATCATCTATTAGCTAGAAAGCGTTGAAGCTTTGGAACAGTTTATGTTGAAACATTGAAAGGATTATGTGGATCTTTATCACACAACTGACCAGGAGGGAAATAGCTTTGAACATGAGTAAGTTGTCAAAGTAATCCTCAGAAACCCTTTTCTAAGTCGTTCTGTTATCTCTGTCAACATATTGAAATCACTTTATAATCTAAAACAATAGAATCAGATGCTTATGTTTTTGTGATGGGTCTTAACATGTTTTTCTTCCACACAGATTATTGAAGAATTACATGTGTAAGGCATTCAATGTGGCTTTGAAAGTCAGTTATATGTATATATAACACATATTGTAGTTTATTTCAGGTTGACCCTGTTTTAATTTTTGTACCAAGTGCTTAATTGATTTGTTTTACTAGTTTCCATTCTCCACAACAGAGTAACTTTATACAATATAGGGGCCTCTCTTTTTTTAGTAGGTAAATCCTTTTGTACATTTCATGAAAGATGAAGCTGCATAGTTATTAGACTACACTCATATTTTTTAAATCAATTCTTTGCAGGTTAGTACCTTCATTGAAGCATGCCAAGAACAAATTTATATTATAAAAAATAGCATAAACAATGAAGAAGCAAACTCCAAGGGCTGGCTTGGTGTAAGAGCAGCATTAGATAATACTAATGCCGATACTAGCGCACAAACATGGTGCGGTATGATTTTTTTTTTTTTTTTTTCTAATTTTTACTAAATCTATTTATCTTTTATTGGAGTTGTGCTGGGTTTGGACAGATCTTCCTTTTTAAAGGTCTGGTCTCATCTGATCTAGAGGTGGCCAGTTAGATTATTTTTACCACTTTGTGAGTTCCAATTCATGTTTTCATTGATACCCTTGTCTGAAACCCTACATCTAACTGCCCTAGATGTTGTGGTTATAGGACCACTTGTCTTGTTTTCATTATTTCCCAAGGTTAACTTTGCCTAATGGGTAGCTGATATTTTTTCACGAGTCATCAAGGATTTTTTAATACTGATTAATAATGTTTTTTTCCTGTCATATCTGATAGATTAATTTTCTTATTATATTTTCTTGAGCTGCAGGTTTTAATTTTAAGTGAGAGACTTCATTCAGTCACAATGCAATTTGATCAGCTAAGAGCCACACGCTTCCAAGATGCCATTAATAGAGCAATGCCTAGAAGAAAACTCCACCATAATGCCAATTCAAATTCTGCTGATACCTCTAAATCAAATATGTCAGAGTTCAAGGAGCCTGATGAATTTCAACCTGACCATCTTAGAGTCCAGCAGCAGCTTTTGGATGATGAAACACGTGCCCTTCAGGTAACCAAATTAGTGGCTCTCTGATCACATTTGTTTAAAACCACCTATAATCGTGTTTCTTCTCTTGTTCAATTTTAGGCTGAGGTCGTCCTAAAGTTAAAGCTGCTTGCCGTTGCTCATTATGCAGGTATAGTTAACTAGTCTTCTGGATGGCGTTCAAGAAACTGAAACTAAGATGGTGGAAATGTCAGCATTGAATCACCTTATGTTCACCCATGTTCTGCATCAAGCTCAACAGATAGAACTTCTGTATGATCAAGTGAGAGATGATATCTGTTTTCCGTATTTCTTGTTTATATGTTTAGCAACAATTCATACACCAAATGATATCTCTGGCTTTGTACAACTAATTCCCTTGTGAAATTGCTCGAAATGGGTGGCTCCCTTCAGTTAGCATTTGTTTCAGATGGTAACTCGAATACTTTATCATAGTAGTTGTGGGCGAGCTTCAACATTGCTTTAAATTGAGGAAACATACGCACTCTGCATTCAAAATTCCAGAGCTGCAGTGCTAAATGGGTGAGGTCTGGTTGACCTGTTAGCCTGATCTGCTGTAGTAAATAATAGGATATGTTTTTTTTTGGTGGGGGGGGGGGGGTGTGGTGGGAGGTGTGGTGGGGGTGGGGTGTGGTTTAGAAGTTGACATATGATGGCGTCAAGAAGTGCAAGCTCTATAAACCATGGGTATGTCACTAGGGAAGTACGAGCTCATAGGTGTAATTTATTTCTCCCTTCTGTTTTCTATGCTTTAATTATCGTTGTCTAATCTCTAACATCATCAATCAGACATTTGGGGAAGCATATTTTACATCTTTAAATTGTGTTACAGTTAGATAGAACATGACTCTAGATGCATCCAAACACTACATTTAGAGCTGAATCCTAGGGTGGAAAAGTGATGCAATACATTAACTGAACATGAAGCAAAAGCATTTCCTTCACTCTTTTATTTGTAATCACCAAAATGTGTCGTGTACTGTTTTCTTGCCTACTTATTGTTGGGATTATTCTAGACACTGGAGTTAAATATAACTTACACCTATTCTCTTATTTGTTCCTTTTTCTTCCCATCTTTTCTTGTGTTTATTTTACAGGCAGTTGAAGCTACAAAGAATGTAGAGCTTGGTAAAGGGTAGAAAGTAAACTACTGACAATATATATTGACCTTTTTTTTTTGTTTTTGGTCACTATAAATTAGATAAAGGTTTAAAAATATAAAGTGAAACCCAAAATTTATTTCACAACTTTTTTAATTAAAAAAATATAATATAATTTGAATTTATGTCAGATTTATAGGTTCAAATACTATCATTTAATAAAAAATTGAAAAAAAAAAAAAAAAAACTCAAAATTTAAGTTGTTGAATTGAAAGTATAGGTTCTTTTGCCACCAAGAGCTTTGTAACGCAATGAATATCTCTTGGTATTTTCAACAAAGACATCTAGAATTCAAATCTTATTTTTCCCAACTATTGAATTATCAATATGTGTGTTATTTTGGATGGAAGAATTAAACAATTATTGAACTATAAAACTCAGCATTAATTTGAAATCACTTTTTAACATTCCTTTACCATATAAATTTATTGTTTAAAAATTATCATATTAGTTGAGATTTCAAATTTTGATGTGAATTGTACAGTATTTGTAATGTAAATTGCGCACATCCACAATTCAAGTGAAATAGAAAACATTCTGTTTTGATAATTATTAATTAAGTTATTAATTTAGATATTGATTTGGATTATAAGGAGTGTGGGGTCAAAAAACAACATAGTGACAACAAAATGACTTACACAATTAATTTATAAAAGAAATGGCAAAAATTCTACAATGGAAAAGCTAAACAGCAGATTGAAAGATAACAAGGATCAAAAAAGGCTTTTATTGATAGAGGAACAGTTTTCCCAAGGTACGAGGGATAGGATTAAAAAGCTAAAAACTCTTAGACATATTCTACTATTACATCTGTCTCTCTCTTGTTCTTCTATAAATCTTTTCTCTCAATTTTTCTTAATCCCCCCAACTGTTGCACCTCCCCTCCTTTTATAGACATTTTTTCCTTCTTTCTCTCTCTAACTAGCCCGTTCCCCGCTGGATTTGAGGGATATTTGTCCCATCACTCTTCTGCTCTGCTACTATTTCATCATGAAATTGGACTTTTGGGAGTGTTTTCACTGTTCAGGCCAGTCAATTAGCATTTAATGTGGAAGAGATTTGGTGAAAACATCTCATTAATGCAGAGGTGACTGCCCTAATGGTCATTATCTCTTCATGGCATTTTCCAAGGTGAGTCTGATGGAAGGTGGCATCTCAATCCACAAGAGAATTGGTCAACCGTGGTTCCTTGCGTATCTGCTATAGAAAAAGCTTTGCTTATTCCCATCCAACACAGGCTGGAGTTTGAAGCGTATCAAGCAGCCGTGGAGTTCAAACATTATGCCAAACCCCTAGAGGGTTATGCAAGTAGGTTATCAGAAGAGTGAGATGGGAGAAACCTGATATTGGTTGGGTCAAATTATATTCAGACAGTTCATCTAAAGGGAACCCAGGTACTGCTGGAAGTGGAGTCTTATTAGAAATGAAAAGGGTGAATGGATCTGTGGCTATGCTAGAAAGATTGGAATTACCACCAGCTTTGTTGCGGAATTGTGGGGTCTTAGGGATGGGCTAATTCAATGTCTCAACTTTAATCTTTCTTCTATACTATTATACTAATAGAACTAGACGCAAAGCTATAGTTGATTTATTGGCTAACCCGTGCTATTCTAATAATGCTATATCCCCTTTAGTGGATGACTACAGGTTCCTAATGGCCTAGCTTCCCTAAGTCCAAGTCAAGCATTGCTTCCAGGAAATAAACAAATGTGTAGATGCCCTCACATGATTAGGATCGAAGCAAAATAGTGACTTCCATTTGTTTAATTGTCCACCTATGGACATCTTAGATCTTTTTAATTTCAACGCTAATGAACTGTACTTAAGTAGACTTTGTCTTCTTCTTTTTAGAATGAAGTAGACTTTGACTTGAACTTCTGTTTTCTCTTTAGTTTTTAATGTTATTCAATGTTTACCAAAAAAAAAATAATAATAATCAGCTTAGACCTCCACAGGATTCACCTGGGGGAGTTATCTTTTATTCCACAAGCCTCTTCATTCACATTCACATCTTTGAATAGGGCCCATTTTTTTAGAAATTATCTATTGGGTCTCTAGCTCTCGGCCCGAGTTCATGTTCATCCCCACAAGGAGCATATTACAAATTAATCTCTTAATAGAGTATTGATGTTTTTACTCCAAAAAATATCATATAGTTTTGGTTAGAAAGCTATGAGTAACCCTCATTGTCAACATGGTTTTGAAATCCGGACCGGACCGGCCGATCAGACCGCAGTAACCGGAAACCGGTCATTACTCCGGTTCTTTAAAAGTATAAAACCGAAAAATTTTAATTTGCAGCGAACCGCTTGGACCGCGGTCAAACCTCCCGGTTTGCAAAACCGGACACGGTTTTATTGGTTGGATAACAAACACTTTGAAAAAAAAATCTACAATGGTCCATCTCATTTTTCTTCACTGGAAGCCAAAACCTGATATTTTGTTTAGCAAAAATGCTTCACCGTCACTGGATCTTGCTCTACTCTCACTGGCTGCCGTTTAGTTTCTGGAGGGAGGATAAATCTGTGTTTGTAAAGAGAGACTATGGGGATAGAGAGAATCCTGGGGAGTGAAAGAGAAAAGAGGACGAAGAGGTAAGAGGGAAGAGTGGTGGCAGGTTGGGTCTGAAGTTTTATTGAAAAGATGGTGATATGACATATGAAAAAGTTGCTTTGAAAATAGTAATTTTTTTTAATTAAATAAGATGAGGTACGGTGACTGATAAATGGCTGTAGACTATTTTGGTTGTTTCTTGCTTTGTTTGAAATTTAAAACTTGAATTTGATAGGGTAAAGTGACAGTAAGTTCATTGATTTGGGTAAAGTTTTTTTTTTTTATTAAAAAAAGAAAAAAGAGAGACAAGACATCCGTTGGCTCATTGCACTGTGGGCCTATGGCAGTAGGTTTTTATTTTTTTTCATTTGGTTTGTTACATTTTTTTGGCTAAAAGTATTAAAATATAAAAGTTGTGAAAATATATTTGAAGGAGATTTTACTATTTTTTTATTTTTTTTGAACAAATATTCTATATTTTGAGATCAATATTGTTTATTTTTATAAATTTGTTACATTTTTTAATTTTATTTAATTATTAAATTAATTATGACGTCATTACGGTTCGATTCCGATTCGACCTCAATTCGACCTTAAAAACCTTAAACCTCTTTTTTTTTCGGTTCAATAAACAGTCCGAGTCTGAAAACATTGATTATCAGTTTGAGACAGGAAGTTTGTCAAAACCAAAAGGTTTGTGACAGGAAGTGGGAAGCAAGAGAGGTGGTTGAGGCGACGTTGGAGAGTGAGAGCCCAAGCCCAATATGCGTTCAGATTGATATATTTTCTTTTCTTTTTCCTTTTTTTTTTGGCAACTGTATTTTAAAGGTTTAAATATAGGTTGCTTTATGCGAACCTTGTACCGCGAGTAAAACACAAGTGAAAGTTCAATGCAACAAAAAAGCACAAAGAGATGGAAATAATAATCTATCGCCCAATTTACAAGCTCATAAATAAAAGCTCATAAATCCTGTTTTACACAATACTATTTCAATATATATATATAATTGAACATTACAATTAGGTAAACTGTAAAATGTACACCAACAACCCCACTACTCCCTCCCTTCTCATGGCAACTATTGAGAAAGAAATGGAAAAGAAAAAAGAATCAACTGCCAACTCCCAAGTTACAACATGAGACTGCAGGAGAGGAGCTCATTTCTATTTGTATGAGAGCAACTGATGAACTTTGAACTTTTGCTTGTCATATTTGGTGGCTGAAAATCTTCAAAGAAACTTATTGCACGCGGTAGGTAGAAGAGAGATCCTGACACATGGATGCCACTCTTTGCTTCTATTTACTGCTATGAGCCAAAACAGTTCCCTCTTGGCACTGAGAAAGAATGTAGGAAAACACTTTCTGCATATGATTTACAGCTCTTGCCTGGATGTACATGGTGATTTCACTTTACATAACCTGAATTTTTTAATATCGGGCATCCCCTTCCCTCCTGTCTCCATTTTCTTCTTGACCCGATACAGCATTTAGCTGCTGCTGCAACTGTTTAGTGATAACTAAATTATCAATGCAAGCTTCAAATGATGTTAATAATTTATTCCTACATAAACAATTGGACCCCCACCCTCTTTCTATCCCCTGATGGGTAAAAAATCAAAAAGACGATGCCCGTGGAGCATTCCTGAAAGGAACCTATCCAGGTGTCATGTTAATCTACAAACAATCCTATTCCTAGGTCAACAGCCAATCAGTACCGACCAAAACCAACCCATTTCTATTAGAGTGAGTTATCTTGTTTTAAAAATTCCTTGCTAGGCCCATCCCAAAGTCATGGAAACAGATAATTCAAAAGCAAGACCTAAAACTGAACCCCCCGAGCAACTCACTTGTATGTATTTTAACTTTTCAGCAGTCAGCTCTTCACACAAATTGACCGTCCTGCAGAATCGGGGAGAAATTTAGAGAAACCTCCACACACCGGAAAAACAAACAAAAAACAAAACAATAAACAAAAGAGAGATCAGAAGTACTTAAGATACCAACCTAAATTGAAGCTCAGAGATCTTGAGAAGAAGTAAACGTTCCCTCTCAGAAGCCACTGTTTCAATCTGTTGAAAGAACAAATCAGAGAAACTAGGGAAGAATTTCGAGCAAAGCGTTAATCGAAATATGTCAGTCCAATTGTCATCAGCACCAAGCAAAGAAACACATAGTTATTAGTCATGAAACTGTTTTATACAAACTAGATCTATTATGGAATTTAAACAAGAGAATGGAGTAAGGGTTCCATAATGGTGCTCTCAAGAACCTTTTCACCAGACTCCTTCACGTTGAAAATTTTTGGCACCTAAAACTATGTATGCCAATTCATCATATTTATCATAGTGGTGTAACAAGCTAAATAGTGAGCAGAAACATCATCCTTGTCTGATCACATACACTAGTCACATTTGATGGGATTATGCCGGTCAACACACAATCAAAGAACATAAAGTGCCAACTTTGATCCATTCATAATTGCATATGCCCTCATCTCATTTTGTTGGAACTGTGGCCACAGGATCCTCATGCAATAACAATTAGTAAGTTTGATTTTCATACTAAATTTATTGGAGAGTAATGAAAGTACTTCATGAGGAAAAACCTTTCTTTTTTTTTAATAAGTTACTTCATGAGAAAACTAATACGAACAGAGTGCTTTCCATGAAAACAATCAATCAATAATCACTTACCGAAAGAATAAAATATAAAAAATATAAAATTAAAAAAAAAAAGGCAATTATTGGCATGGAGAACTTAGAATGAATTTTGGCGAAGGAAGTCTCAGAATTGTCTTTATTTTTCCATCCAAAACTTAAAAAAACAAAAAGGCTAAGTAAGAATGCAACCTACAGAAGGGAAGTCTAATCACAGAAACCTTGGCTGCATTCATAAATACCTTTCTACTAACTAGCAAAGCTAATAATAGGGTCTTAGTAATGCAAGGACAACCTATTCTTCAGCAAAATTTCAATGTTTCTTTTGTAAAAAGAAAATGAATTCAAACAGTTTCCAACTAGCCAGAAGCACATAGATAGATAAATATACTTACAGTTCCATTGTTCTCTGAACTACGAGGCAATGGCGGCAACTTTCCATTTTGGGTAGCTGAAAGAAAATAGGAGTGCCTTACAAACGTGTTTGATACCTATTTTCTCAATATAACTAGATATAACTACCTCAAGAATCATACTCACCATCTGCTACCTCAGCTGGTTGCATGCTGTAGAGCAAATTCATGATAAGATCCTAGTATACAAGTAAAATTTTAGCAAAAGAATCTATTGAACACAGATTTAAGTTTGTCAAGGAGGACTATTTTAATGGTCAAAATCAAACATAAAATCATAATCTCTTTTATAAGTTTGATTTCACCTGTTGCGTTGTGGTCTGCATAAAAAGATGCTGAAGGTGAGGCATGAGAAGTGAAGCAGGTAAATTACCATTGCTAAATTCCTTTGGCGACTGATTGATAGGCTGAAAACACAGAATTACATTATATGAATTAAAGGAAAAATAAAGACTATCATAAGGACAAATTCTATGACTAAAGTAAACCTTACAAGTATACTAGAATGTCAGACTTGGTCTTCAATATAATCCGCCACTTGGGAGTTGGATATATTAAATGTAAACATGTGGATCAAGATAAAATGCTACTTAACAATTGGGCATTAGGCTTACACAAACACACACACACACATTAATAATTAACAAAGTACAGCACACAAGTCTGAAAATTTACAAATACTAATATCTAATTTTCACACAACATTGCAGACACTCACAGACGTCAAATATTGTCTTCTTTCCTCTCAAGAAAAAAAATCCCCCAAAAAGATAGTATTATTCTACCATATTAGTAAATCTTTTACGTGATTGTACTACAAATGAAGGTGGTTATTAACATAATTTATATAATTAATGATAATAGCTTAATTTTGCATATTTATATTATTATTAGAAAGCATTATCATACTTATTTTGAGTTAATTCATGCATTTTAAAGTTGGTTTTGGAATAATGCTAAATAATTAATTTTGTGCTTAATTGAATTTTAATGCGTGAATTTGCTTTTTATAGGACGATAAAATTAAATAAGTGGACTTATACAAAAAAGAAATATAATGGATTTTTAATTTTACAAGGGCCATGATGAAGTCAAAGAAGGCCAACTCAATTAAATTCAAGTCCAATTGGACCAAGGAATTAAAGGAAATTTGCACCAAATTCAAGTCCAATTCGGATTAGGATTCCAGACTGCGCACCAATTAGTAATTGGAGCATAACTTTCAGCTCAGATGTTCAATCAAGATGATTCAAGCTGGGCTGGAAAGCTAACTTAAAGGGCTACAACTTTGTAGTATACTAAAAGTCCGAATTCTAAAGTTAAATGGGCCAAAAACGTCGGTTAAGTGATGCCTAAAAACCTGGGATTTTCTCCAAATGGGAATTCAACTTGTAATAGGATTCATTGACCTATTTAAAAGCTCTTAAGGGAAAAATTCAAAGGGGAGCTGCTGTAGAACATAATTTAGGTTTTCTCAAAGTTTCTTTACGAATTTTTAGAGTTCTATTTGTATTATGGTTTGCTAAAAGCCTTGCTAAGGCAAGGGGTGAAACCCAACCGTTTATTGGTATGTTCTTAACAATTATTTATTGGTTTTAATACTTCTGTTTTTTATTGTTTTACTCATCTAGAAAAGTGTTTAGTTCTGTATAATCCTTTGATTTATCGTAAACTCCGGGCACGTTAAATCCTTAGTATTCCTTGCGAACTAATTCACTAGTTTCAGGTAGTACTGGTTTGAAGGTCAATGTGCACGAGGGTGAAATGGTTCCAATAGGGGAGGTTGATGATGTGCATGCCCTGGCTGATATTTTGGGCTGTAAAGTTGGATCTCTGCCTATGTCTTATCTTGGCACGCCGTTGGGGGCTTCACACAACTCCCCTTCAATTTGGAATCCCATTTTGAAAAAAATTGAGCGCAAATTAGCCAGGTTGAAGAAGTTGTATTTGCCTAAAGGGGGTTGATTGATGTTACTCAAGAGTACGTTATCTAGTCTTCCTACCTATTTTCTTTATCTTTTCACCATTCCTACTTATGTGGCTAATAAAATTGAAAAATTGCAAAGGGATTTTCTATGGGATAAAGTTTGTGCACCTTTAGCTAATGGTGGCTTGGAGATAAGAAAACTTTCTACTTTCAATAAGGCCTTATTGGGGAAATGGTTGTGACAGTTTGGGAAGGAAGGGGATCGGTTATGGAGGAGGGTGGTAGTTTCTAAATATGGGAAAAATGGGGGGGATGGACCTCGAAGCTAGGTAGGGGGGTTCATAGGTGTGGTTTGTGGAGAGGCATTCGTATGAGATGGGGTGATTTTAGTAAAAATTGTCAGTTTGTTGTTAGGTTGGGGAACAAAGTGAGATTTTGGCAGGATGGGTGATATGGGGATCAACCTTTCCAATTGGCTTTCCCAAGGCTATATGGTATTTCCATTGACAATGTAGCATCTGTAGAAGCTTCTTGGTCAAGGTAGGGGGCGGAGGATAGAAGAATTTAGCATTTTCGTTTTAGTCGAGATCTTAAAGATTGGGAAATGGATGAAGGGCTGCATTTTCTTCGTATATTGGGAGCTAATACTCCTCCTTTGGATGTTGGAGACCAGATGAGATGAAAGTTGAAACCTAATGGGAATTTTGACATCCGGTCGTCTTATAACAAATTGCGGGATTTCCCCTCCATTGTCTTCCCTTGGAAAGGTATATGGAGAGTAAAGGCACCTAGACGGGTTTCTTTTTCTGTTTGGTGTGCAACTTGGAATAAGATCCTTACGGGTGATAACTTGAGATTGAGGAGATTGGATTTTGTAAACTGGTGCATTATGTGTCGACATTGTGGAGAGACTGTAGATGACTTACTTCTTCATTGTGAGATGGCTCATTGGTTGTGGAGCTTTGCCTTTACTACTTTTGGCTTGTTTTCAGTTATTCCTAGATTGATTCCAGATTTGCTCTTTGGCTGGTGAAATTGATTGGGGAAGCATTCGTCTTAGATTTGGAACTTAGTTTCGTTATGCATCCTATGGTGCATTTGGAAGGAACAAAATCAGACTTTCAAGGATTTGGATAGTTCCGGCGATCAGTTGTTTGCTTCTTTTTGATTGGTCTCGGACTTGGGGACTCACGACTAGTGATTCTCTCATTTCTTTTCTTTGCTCTCTTTCTCCTTTGTAATTTTTATGTTGTCTAGGCTTCTTTTATGCTTTCTTTCTATTTTTGTTCTTGTATTTTCTGGGTCTGCTCTATGTTTTTCATGCATAGAGTAGCCGTTCGTATATATATCATTCTTACTTATCAAAAAAAAAAAAAAATCGCTAGTTTTGTTTTGCCTAAAATCAATCAATTGCATGAAACTACCTTAGAAAATTAATTCTTGAGTTTTTATTGTTAAATCATCCAACTAAGATCATCATTCGTATGAATTTTAGTTGAGTTATAAAATAAATATTGTTAAGATTACCAATAGATGCGTTGTGTGTGGATCCCTAAACCTTAGCGCGTTAATATATTGTTATTTTCTCTCAATTTAAATTACCTTTACTAAACTATCAAAAGTCTCTCCAGTTAAACTTTATTATTTTAGTTTTATTCTTTTGTGATTTGCTAATCAATTCCCTCTTCCTATGGATTCGACCTCGGACTTTCCAAGTTATTACTTCGCAACAATCTTGCACATGAGAGCATTATTTAAGTTGCAACAAGTTTTTGGTGTCGTTGCCAGGGAATTAGGCAATTAGAGAAGCGTTCCACTTCGTTTGGATAGGTTTTCAACATTAAATTTCTTGACATATTTGGTAGTATCTCTCCAACTCTTTTCTTTTTAAGTAGTTTAGTTTTCTCTTAAGTTTTACTTTTATTTTTACTTCTTTTTATTGTTAAAGGTATTTGTTGTTTTCTTTTCTTTTCTTTTTCTTTTTCTTTTTCTTTTTTGCTTTACTATTGCATGCGTGTTTGGTGTCGTGATAGTGATAATTGCTTGGTTAGAATTGATTCTAATAATTTCTTTGGCAATTTATCTGATTCTTTCACATTCTAATACACTTGATATCATGGTAGACTTAGAGAGTAATCATGGGAATGAGAATAATTTAAATAATGCAAACTTCCATGCTCACCAACAAATTAGAACTCTTAGGGATTATTTGCAACCTACTAGGAGTAGTGCACCATCATGCATCATTTTTCCAACTAATGCAAATAATTTTAATTTTAAGCCCGATATGATTTCATTGCTTCCTAAATTTCATGGCTTAAATTCTGAAAATCCTTACCTATACTTTAAGGAATTTGAGGAGGTATGTTCTACCTTCCATGACCAATCATGTAATAAAGAGACCATTAGGTTGAAGTTGTTTCATTTTTCTCTTAAAAACAAGGCAAAAACTTAGCTTAATTCTTTTGAGACCTAGGTCAATTGGTACTTGGCAAGAGATGGAAACTCAATTCTTAAATTCATAGGACTAATGCACTTAAAAGACAAATAATGAATTTTTCACAAAAAGATAATGAGACATTTTATTAATGTTGGGAAAGATTTAAAGATTTGCTTAATGCTTGTCCACATCATGG
Organism: Quercus gilva; assembly: GCA_023621385.1. Taxonomy (NCBI): domain Eukaryota; kingdom Viridiplantae; phylum Streptophyta; class Magnoliopsida; order Fagales; family Fagaceae; genus Quercus; species Quercus gilva. The sequence continues at coordinate 30,630,590 of CM042474.1, read as the reverse complement.
CTATGAAACTTGGCATATAATTAGTTTTTTCTATGAAAGTTTAACTCCAAAAATGCGCCAATTTGTAGAGATGATGTGCAATGGAGAGTTCTTGAATAAAGATCCTGATGAGGCTTTTGACTATTTTGATCTCTTAGCTAAGAATACCCAATCTTGGAATACTACTGATACCTCAGATAGGTCTAGAGCATCCACCAACCCCTCTAGGGGTGGTAAGTACCAACATAGGGAAGATGATGACCTTAGTGCTAGGGTGGCTAGTCTAACTAGGAAGCTTGAAGCCATGGAATTAAGAAAGGTCAATGGGATCAATACTATGCCTAAAATTGATGAAGTTTGTAAAATTTGTGAGACCATGAAACACCCTACTGATGAATGCCCTACAATTCCAGTTTTTAAAAAGGTATTGCATGATCAAGCAAATGCTATGAACATGGTGAAAAATTCATACCCTTCCCCCTATTCAAAGACATACAATTCAGGGTGGAAGAATCACCCAAATTTTAGTTGGAGGAATGATAATGTGGTTACACCTCCTACACATGGTTCTTCAAATTTTGTTCCCTATAATCCCCCTCCAAAGAAGAGTCTTGAGGACACTTTGCAACAATTCATGCAAACTCAATCTACCATTAATAATCCGACCTCACAAGCCATAAATGACATTAGGAGCACTCTCACTAAATTGACCACATCCATGAGCACAATAGAAAAGGGTAAGTTTTCATCTCAACCACAACCAAACTCCCAAGGTCAATTTTGTGTTGATGATTGTAGTTCCTCTAAAAATAAAGTGAGTCAAGTTAAATCTGTAACTACTCTTCATAGTGGATAAATCATTGAAAAAGATATTCCTAAAAGCAATACACATGATGAGTCTTCCAAAATAAAGAGTAGTGATGAAGTCCTTGAACCTAAATCTAATGAAATTGAAAGGTGTCCTATCCCTGCTCATTTTCCCCAAAGGTTGATTCCACCTCAAAAAATGAAATAAATTTTGAAATCCTTGAAGTGCTTAAACAAGTTAAAGTGAACATTCCTCTTTTGGATGCCATAAAACAAATTCCATCATATGTTAAATTTTGAAAGATTTGTGTGCAGTTAAGCGCAAGCTTAATGTACATAAGAAGGCATTTTTGATTGAACAAGTTAGTACAATCATTCAAAACAATAAACCTCCTAAGTTCAAAGATCCAAGTTGTCCTACTATTTCATGTGTGATTGGTAATTCAAAAATAGAGAAAGCTTTGCTTGATCTTGGGGCAAGTGTGAATCTTTTGCCGTATTCAGTGTATGAACAATTAGGTCTAGGTGAGTTAAAACCTAATTCCATAATTTTGCAACTTGCCGATAGATCTATGATTGTACCAAAGGGTGTTGTTGAGGATGTTTTGGTTCAAGTGGACAAATTTTATTTTCCTGTTGACTTTATTATTTTGGACATGCACCCTGTTTCTAATGCTAATTCTCAAATATCTGTGATTTTAGGACGCCCATTTCTTGCAACTTCTAATGCATTGATAAATTGTAGAAGTGGGGTCTTAAAACTATCTTTTGGCAATATGACCCTTAAGCTTAATATTTTTAATGATTGTAAGCAAACTAGAGATGGGGAGGATGTGCATGAAGTTAACTTGATTGAAACAATTGTTCAAGGCCAAACATTAGAAACTTGTCTAATCAATTCATGTGATTTTAGCTTTGATAAGAATTCTGAAATTGCATACATTCATTGTCTCTTGGAATCTGCACAGGAATTGAAAGCGAGCAATTGCAAATAAAAATATGAGGAGTTGCCACTTTGTGAGATAAAGTTGTTCCCATCTAGTGAGCAAGTACCTAAATGGAAGTTGAAGCCTTGGCCAAATGATCTCAAGTATGCTTTTCTAAGAACTGATGAGACTTTTCCTATGGTAATATCTTCTAAACTTGATTCCTTGCAAGAATGTAAGTTATTAAATATTTTGAGTAAACATAAGGGTGTCATAAGAAGGAACATGGCTAACATAAAAAGACTTAGTCCATTGGTTTGTACTCATAGAATTTATTTAAAGGACAATGACAAACCATCTAGGAAGACTAAACAAATTTTGGAAAAGACGGTTAACCCAAATCGTAAAAATTGGTCTTTGAGGTTGAATGATGCACTTTGGGCATATCACACTGCCTATAAAAATATTCTTGGTATGCCTCCCTATAGACTTGTTTATGGTAAAGCTTGTCACTTGCCTATAGAATTGGAACATAAATCATATTGGGCAATAAAGATGTTTAACTTTAACTTAGACAAAGGCTAGTTCATTGAAAAAATTCCAATTGAATGAGTTGGAAGAACTTCAGTGTGATACATATGAGAATTCTAGGATTTCTAAAGAAAGAATGAAGGTTTTTCAGGACAAAAAAATTTTAAGAAAATCTCTTGAACCATCTCAAAAAGTTCTTTTGCATAATTCTAGATTACATTTGTTCCCCAGAAAATTGAAATCTATATGAACTGGACCTTTAATTGTTAAAAATGTTTTCCCCCATGATGCCATAGAAATTGAAATTCCTAAGAATGATAACATATTTAAAGTGAATGGATAATGTCTTACGCCATTTCTTAAGAATTTTTCACAAGAAGAGGAATCCATTAATTTGGAGGATCCTATTTATCAAGACTTGCCAAGCAATTAGCATTAGTATTTGTGTTATAGTTTAGATTGTGTTTTTTTTTTTTTTTTTCTTTTTATTATTTTTGTTGTTTTGTTTTCTAACCCCTTTTGCAGGTGTTAAAGTTTTTTTCTGTTCATTTATGTTCATCTCTTCAAGGTACTCTCCGTAATCTCTATTTTTTATTGTTTTTCCTTGTTATCATTAAAGGACAATGTAAGTTTTAGATTGGGGGAGGAACTTGAGATAATTTTCATTTGTTTTTATTTTATGTTAATTTTTTTTTTTTTTTGGTTATTTTTAGTGATTTTTTGTTTTTGTTTTTAGTCCAATTTTTTTTTTTAAATATTATAAAAAATAAAAAATAAAAGTGTTACTTTAGCAAGAGTTTTAAGTCAAATTTCTTTATGCTACTTCTTTCTAAAGAATCTCACTGTTTTTCATGCTCAACTAGTATGCACATGCACTTTAGCCACATGAACATGTTTCTTGGTTGAAAGATAAAGATGACTTTGAAAATCTTGAAAATAAAATGTAGAGCCTATAACCCGAGTGAGTTCTTGAGCCATTCATTTTTTTAGAGGGTTATTTTCTTTTGATCTCATTTTTCATTTGGAAGCACATAACTTTGTTGTTGCTTAGTCTCATTATTCTTTGATGGTCGAATGCTAAGAATTCATCAATTTTATGCCACACCTAAATATGTTAAAGTCATGGATTTTGAAGAAATATCACAATCCTTAAGAGATGATTTTAGACCATCTTTGTTAATTTTGAACCTTTATTATTTTCTTTCTTGACTCATTACCACTAGTCACCCATTTGAGCCTATTATTTTAGTCATTCTTTCTCAAACCCTTTCCTAAGGTGTTCCAAGAATGAATGCAATCAAATTGTCTTATTATGATAAATTTGTGGTGAAATAGTTGGAAGAAAAGGAGGACTCACTCAAAAAAAAAAAAAGTCATAAACATAAAAAGAAAAATGTTGAAAGCAAAAGGAATGCAAAAGAGGAAGAAATAGATAATGAATCTGTTGATGAAATTATGAAGAAAAAAAGAAAAAAAAAAAAAGTGAAAGTGCAATATTCAAGAAACTTGAGAGAATAAATTAATTGACATATATTCAAAAGAAGTTGTTTCTCTAATTATTCTTAGAAACATTTTTTATTTTTACCTATACCCTTTGTTCTAAATTCCTCCTCTTTACCCTACATTACGTCCCAATAAAAGTCCTATTTGATCTTAAGGAAGATATGGTTTGGATCTTGACATGACTAATCAATGTGTGTGGTGTAATATTCTTAGTATTTGGCACCCTTTCATGAGACCATAAATATCATTTATTTTGCTTCGCCATTCATCATCTTATTTATATGTGAGATATTAGTCTTTGTTCTATATTATTCTGCTCACATATGTTCGAGAGTGTTACACCTTTTCGGAGTGATTTTATTTGTTGAGTGTTAACAACTGTGAGATTTGAGTTAAAGCATAACTTTAGATAAAAATTCAAGCCATATTTTATCTTAAGACTAAGGTTGTGTTTGTGTTGGCCAAACTATTCGTACACTAAGTATTGATGGCATGTGGAATATCTTTGGTGGTTGTTAGTGTTTTGACATTTGATTTACTATTTATACTAAAGTAATAATTTTTTGTTATTTTGTGTCTTTGTCTCCAGTCGCTTAAATTGCTAGGGACTATCAATAAGCTGGTTGAGAGTGATAATAGCTTAATTTTGCATATTTATATCTTTATTAGAAAGCATTATCATACTTATTTTGAGTTAATTCATGCATTTTATAGTTGGTTTTGGAATAATGCTAAATAATCAATTTTGTGTTTAATTGAATTTTAATGCGTGAATTTGCTTTTTGTAGGGTGATGAAATTAAATAAGTGGATTTGTGCAAAAAAGAAATCTAATAGACTTTAATTTTACAAGGGCTGTGATAAAGTCAAAGAAGGCCAACCAAATTAAATTCAAGTCCAATTGGACCAAAGAATCAAAGGAAATTTGCACCAAATCCAAGTCCAATTTAGATTAGGATTCCAGCCTGCGCACCAATTAGTATTTGGAGCATAGCTTTCAGCTCAAATGTTCAATCGAGATGATTCAAGTTGGGCTGGAAAGCTAACTTAAAGGGCTACAACTTTGTAGTTTACCAAAAGTCCGAATTCTGAAGTTAAATGGGCCAAAAACGTCAACTAAGTAAAGCCTAAAAACCTAGGATTTTCTCCAAATAGGAATTCAACTTGTAATAGGATTCCTTAACCTATTTAAAAGCTCTTTAGGGCAAAATTCAGAGGAGAGCCGCTGTAGAATATAATTTAGGTTTTCTCAAAATTTCTTTACAGTTTTTTAGAGTTCTATTTGTGTTATGGCTTGCTAGAAGCCTTGCTAAGGCAAGAAGTGAAACCTAACTGTTTATTGGTATGTTCTTAACAATTATTTATTGGTTTTAATGCTTATGTTTTTATGTTTTTTATTGTTTTACTTATCTAGAAAAGTGTTTAGTTCCATATAATTCTTTGATTTATCGTAGACTCCGGGCACGTTAAATGTTTAGTATTCCTTGCGAACTAATTCACTAGTTTTGTTTTGTCTAAAATCAATCAATTGCATGATACTACCTTAGACAATTAATTCTTGAGTTTTTATTGTTAAATCATCCAACTAAGATCATCATTCGTATGAATTTTAGTTGAGTTATAAAATAAATATTGTTAACGACTACTAATAGATGTGTTATGTGTGGATCCCTAAACCTTAGCGTCTTAATATATTGTTATTTTCTCTCAATTTAAATTACCTTTACTAAACTATCAAAAATCTCTTCAGTTAAACTTTATTATTTTAGTTTTATTCTCTTGTGGTTTGTTAATCAATTCCCTTTTTCCTATGGATTCGACCTCTGACTTTCCAAGTTATTACTTCACAACAATCCTGCACTTCGAAGCATTATTTAAGTCAAGTCGCAGCAATTAAACTATTTGAGCCAGTCAGTATACTAACCGCTTGCTTGGAATCAAAAATCCATTCACCAACACTAGCAGACTTTCTTAATGGAGATCCCTAAAAACAACAAAACAGAACATCAGGTGAGAATTTGAAACCCATTGTAATTACTTCAACAATATTTTCAAGTGAAAATTGGCCAAATACCTGTGTAGACCGTCGTGGAACTGTACTTAATGGAATATCCTAGGGCACATCTTTAAGTTAGTGATAGTCATATAATTGGGAGGGGAGGGGGAGAGAAAGGGGAGTTGCCGGGGGAAGGGAAGGGGTGTTCATTATAAAGCCTTACCTTTACAAGATCTAAATTCTCTGATGTTACTGAAAATCTTCCTCTAATTTGCACCAGATTTGCCTTCGTCTTGTCATCTAAAGAATCCCTAAACCCTATTAAGGCAGAAAAATAGTTAATGTCACAAATTCGGTGAACCTGCAGTCTATTGGTAGCAGCATCAGAAGCAGTGATGATAATGACAATATTTGATGCATATTGAATTACTTCATTACCTCCAGTAGACTTTATTGGAGCTGACAAACTGTTTGCTGAAGCTCGGTTTGGAAGCATCAATGGACCACTAAAGCTTGGTGCCCGCCGTACTTGTTGGAAAGCTTTCTCAGTAAATGGCAGAATTTCAAGCTCAGTCCTAGAAATTAACTAAACATCAGCTACTTGCCCACACCAGAAAAATATCCAAATGACAAGAGCATATGGAAAATGAAACTTTTCAAATGAAACAGAAGTTAATAATTTGGCTTCATAGAATAAATCCAAATACATCATGACAAACCTTTCAGAGATTCGCCCTCTCTCTGATACTGAATGACTAAGCACAGCACCGGGCATAAGTGGGCCACTCTGAGTTTGGCGAATTTTCACTGTTTGAGTTTTAGTCTTGGCCTGTACCATGTCCTTTTCTGACATTGATGAAGATGCCTCAGTGCTTGAGCCATTTTTCCTCCAACCAACTTTCTCTTGGCATCCAGATTCCAGTAAATCACTTTCCACAACCTTTCCCTTTCTATTCAGGACGTCAGCCTGTGGTTTTTCTTCACCACTATTTCGCCCTCTGTACTCAGGCTGTGCTAATTCATAATTTAAATTCAATTTCCCAAAACTGGTTTGGAAATCAATTGAATCCTGCCATTGAAAGATGAGAAAATATTAATTCACTTGCTTAGAATCAAAATTTCAAAGAGAAAACAAAGATAAAATAAGATTGATATGCACTCTCAAGAAGCAGGAGAAAAATTGAACACTTGGACTGCTCTTGAAAAAGAAAATTAGATGTCCGATGTAGTTTTAAAATATTACTACCTTCTCACTGACAACATATTTCATGCTTTCATCTTCTTCCCTGATCTCTGGCCCATCATCATCATCATCTCTCACCTAGAAAAAAATTACTTCAGATTAACTGACTAGTATAACCAACCAAACACTGTCCAAAAGAAGATACTGTCTCAATATGAACTAACTTGATACTTGGTAAAGATTAAAAAGAATATTTCTTACCAGTGATGCCTGAGCTTTTAAATCCTCAATATCGAAGTTCCAAGCACTAACTCCTCGCTGGTACTCACTCTGATAGCAGCAAGACAAGACATTACCACCAAAGATAAGAAAATGAGTAAAGTAAAATTTTATATACGGATATCTCTGATCACTAAATGTAAGATATTACAAAAACAACATTTTCCCAGTTTTTTATTTACACTAATTCGAGTCTGAGCAAAGAAACATATATGACATAAACAAGATTAATCTCTAGCCTTTGAATGATCCACAGAGGAAAAAAAAGCTTACATATCTTCTTTGTATAATCATTATTATCAATCTGCAAAATAAGTTAGAAAACAGACCAAAGCTGGATAAAAGAGCAATTCCAAATCAGAAATACGAGGTGTTGGCATGCAATGACCACAGGAAACCCCTCATTTGAAAAGCCCTACACTCTAAAACAGATTGTTTTCTCTGTTTCAATATTATTACCCCTTTTTCAACAGTTTTCTATGGATTAAGAGTCTTCAATAATCATTTAAAGAAAAATATGAAGTTTTCCTCTGATCTAATGGCTTCTCCTGGATTCAGAATTTAGGATGGACATACCCGGTCAACTACCAAATAACATACATGATTGTAACTTAGATTCCTCAGTGGTAATAAAGTGGCACACATATTCAAATAAGGGGCAGTTGTCACTGATAGTTACTTGATCATCTTAGTTGAGGTTTTCACAAATGGACAGAATATGAACAGGGGAGGGGGGAAATTGTTAAAGTTCAAAAAAGCATTCTCAAGAAATGCAAACAATTGAATATTAGAAAAAATAAATAAATAAAAGACAATTTGCTACATCATCATGACCACTGGTAAATCAAATTTAAGTTCAAAATAAATGGCATGAACTAGGGTTTATGACCTGTGATATAGCCTCTTGTTCTGCTGAAGGCATTTTCTTTAGAGCTAGTTGTGCTGCGTCTTTAAGCTGCAAAATTAACCAATGCCATCAGACAAGCCCACCAGGACAAGTGAAATTATGAATGTTGCATTCCAGCAGTATGATGGTTAACCTGGAGGGCTTTTACACGATTCCAAAGGGGTGGCAAATCAGCGAATAATTTCTTCACAGAAAGCTCTGGAGACTTTGCATGCTTGAAAAAGGAGTGTTTCAATAATTTCTCTGCTGTTGGCCTCTTTGCTTGATCTTTCACCAGACACATTGCAACCATTTCTTTAAAAGACTGATCACAACTGGAAATCCTCTAATTAGAATATTATTCCATAATATAAAGACATTGAAAGACGGAAACCACCAAATAGTGAAGTATATATGTCATTTTTCACTTTAGCCAGAAAGAACATGAATACCTTGGAGAATTTTTTATCTCGATCATAATCAAGCCCAGGAGGGGCATTCTGTATCGTCATCAGGAGAACCTATAGAACAATAAAGGGTCAGATATATTTTAGATGTTTCAACAAAGTGCTACCGAGAAAACCTACTTAATCTCATGTAAATACCTTCATTGGAGGATATTTTGAAAATGGTGCATGACCGTGAGCCAGCTCCAGTGCTGTTATACCAAATGACCAAATATCAGCCCTGTAGAAGAATGATGCAAAAGAGAACCAATTATATATATTATTTTCTTATTTTCTCCACAAATCAAGACATGAAATTGACTATTTATGCAAATAAGACATTCAACAACTATCAGAAGAGAGTGATTCTCTGTTTGATAAAGAGTTTAAAAAAGGAATAACAGTAAAATACAGGAAATGCCACAGTCCCTATCACAAATTTGCTAAGTTTAAAGGACCATCTATTATGGGGCCTACATTCTACACACAGACGTGTATATAAGTAGATATTAACATGAAAAGACACTGAAAGCCTGCCTTTTGTCCCAGGCCAAAAGCAACCCAATCCATGCTCAACAGACCTTGACCTAGAAAAGACTATGCCCAGTTTACCATGGCAGCTAAAGCTTTCAAACAGAATAAGTAGGTAGTGCTGAATAAATCAAATAATGGCAAATCGTCAAGGCAAACAAATGCTATAACCATAAGCCAAAGTTCTAGAGCAAGTTATCAAGTTCAATTGGGGCTGTGACGAACAGAAGCAACACCTGCATGTTCCAACCCTAACCCTTATCCTCAGAGCTCCTCTATGTTTCTTTGAAATTATAAAATGGAATAAAACTCACTTGGAATTATATCCACTTCCTGGCTGCAATACCTCTGGTGCCATCCTGGAAAGCAAAGATAAGTTGAAATCTCAAACACATGGATAAAAGAATAAATTATAATAACATACAGCGTCAAACCAAGAAATATCCTAAAAAGAAATTGAGTCCATTGACAATATATCTTACCAGCATGGGGTCCCTACAAAAGTATTTCTTGTTCGTTGTCTTTCACCTGTATCAAACATGCAAGCTGAAACACCAAAGTCGGCAAGCTTTATCACCCCATTTGTATCAAGTAGTATGTTTCCAGCCTGTGATGCAAATATCAAACTTAATTTAAGACCCTCCTAACATATCTTTAAAAAAAGAAGAGCAAATATAGACCATGTAGTGGAGGGATGTTGAAGTTCTACATTCAACTAACCTTAACATCCCTATGAATATGTCCTTGTCGATGAAGGTAGTCCAAAGCCTTCAAAGTTTCTTTTAGTATGGAACCAATAGCAGCTTCTTCAAAGCCATCCGGGTATGCTATCTTCATGAGGTGCAAACAAGAACCCTCTGCCATGAAAGGCATGACCACCCAAAGGTTTCGTCCAACAACAAATGAACAATAAGCCCTAACAACATTTGGATGATCTATCAAAATCATTGTTTGAGCCTCCCTACGTATGTCATCCTGCAAAATAACACAAAAAATTAAAATTTAACCATCATTTAAAGCAAAATATAAAGAACCAACTATTTCTGGTAGATAACACAATGTAAGCTTAAGTAAAGAGGCAACCAATAAAAAGTAGAAATAATTGAAAAAACAGTAAGAATACAGGAAAAAGTTCAGTTCCAAGAATATATGCGTGTGCGCGCGCGCATTTTTTTTTTTTTTTTTTTTTTTTTGTGGGGGGGTGGGGGAGGGGGGGGTTACTTTCATTGATAGAGTATTTTTGACGAATTAACATTTGGATTACATTATCTCCATCTATCCTCCAATACTGGCCAAATATCAAGATTATCAAAAATCAATCATTATCCCATCATAAAATGTTTAAATTTCAAGATTTTGAACTTAAAAATTATACATAAAACATGAGTTTGTGAATCAAATAGCATATAACATCTTATTACCACGAAATTTAATGTGCATATTAAGAGCAACAAAAATTGTAATTTAATAGTTAGACTTTCAAAATATTGATCCTATAAAAAGTTATGGAGTGACTTAACATCGCAAAGAGTTAAATTAGGTGTAACATGGAGTGTATATATACACTTCTGATTTTTTTTTTTTTTTCCCTGCTAGGTGAAGATACTTGGGATTGAAGCCCCCAAGGATAGAATGTTTGAGATCATTTTAAGAGTTTACTTCTTGTGATAGCTTTCACCTCTTTCTTATTTTTCTTCATTGGTATTGTTTGCATTACTTTTAAGCCAACCCTAAACCCTCACTAGCATTTCACAGAGAGGCTCTTTCCAAAGCTTGTCTTTTCTATTTTGAGCACCCAATCTCAAGAAATGTTTAGATGCTATACAAACTCAATATGATTCAGCAGGCGATGCACTGTCTTGTGCATTAGTGGCAAATTCACTCTAGGCAAGTTGTATACTGCCATGAAACTTTTGAAACCCAAAAGCACTACATTTTCCTTAGCCTTTCACCACAAACGAACCCATCGAAAGATTCAAAACCAAACGGGCACTATCAAGAATTTGCTTGCGTGCAAAATTTTCAAATTTTAGCAACATTTATAAATCAAAAATTGGCCTTTTTCCTTCTTTAAAGGCAAACACAGCTTACACAACCATATGAGAATGAACCTTTGAACTCAACCTACATGTTTTATGAGATAGAGGAAATGCGATTAGGTCCAAAGACCATTGGCAATTTTCCAGAAAATTTCAAGAAGAGAGCCTTGGCCTTGTCAAAACATAATCAAACAACAAGCCAAAACCACAACCCAAATCCTACAATCACAATTTTTTCTCTAAACTTACTCACCACCTAAACACACAGACATGTTCCTAAGTGCAATGTCCTCACATATCCAATCTCAACATCCAAAAAGTTCACTTAACGCAAGTGCAATACAGTTTCTCCAATAGCATTACAGCACATAAAGCATGCAATTTAGTGAATCAGAAAGAAGCACAAGCTGCCTCACACCAGATTCAGGCTCATCAAAACATCCCATCGTGTTCCAATTCCACTCTAGTCCAGCAGCCAAGCTCAGTGATCCAGTCGACCCAACTATGAACTCGGATAGAGCTCTTTGTTTAGTCAAGCTTTACCCACACAACTTTCCAATTCCTATCCATCTATAAGTAAGTCCCACAACACCTTTAAAACCCGCGATTACCGTTCTAAGTAAAAAATTTCATCAAAACCGAATCATCTTTCCCTTTACTATTAAACAAAGATTGTGGAGACACAATAAAGATTTTGAAATAAACACATATCAAATTTCCTCTCCAAGATTATTACTTTATTCAATACTCTACCAAAAAGTCAGAAGCGAACCTAATAAAGTATTTTGAAATCACTCTTAACAAATTCCCGGCAGAATCGAAGTGTAAACTCAAACTAACCATTTCAAATGAATATTTTGCAACCCTCAGTATTTCAATCACAGAAATCAAATCCAAATCGAATCACAGTAACCAAACAAGATCTCACTTTGAATCTAATCTCGCAGAAACCAAACAATAAAACCAAAAATTTCCACCAAAAAAAAAAAACTAAAGCATACTGAGAGAGAGAGTGAGAAAGAAGAAGGCGAACCAGATTACTATTGCAGCGATCGAGATCCAAGCACTTAACCGCGACGACTTCATTGGAAGGAAGATAGATCGCTCTGTAAACCGTAGCGGTGGCACCATAACCTACTTCTTCTAGAAGCTTGTAGTCGTTAGGGTTCGCTGAGTAAATCCTCTGATTCTTAGTTTTACCTCCCATCCTTCCCAATAAAACTACTGATCGGAGAAGAAAAACCAAAACCGCTTTTTCCTCAGCTCAGCTCCATGCGAAAACCACCACTCTACACCTTGGACTCTTTCTTTCTCTCTCTAACTCTCTCTGTCGCTTTGTTCAGTGAGAAATGGAATCGTTGACCGCCATGGGAAGCTCTAGAGAGAGAGAGAAGGAAGTAGCATGGAATGGGAAAGAGAGTAAGAGAGAGTCGCAGAGGAGAGAGAGAGAGAGAGAGAGAGAGAGGGGGAGAGTGGGAGAGAAGTGCTGACGTGTCGAAGAGCGGCTGAGTTATCAGGATGCTGACACGTGGGTAAGTCGTCAGAAGGGCCGGCTGGGACCCGCCTTTGCCTTGGCTCGTCCTCTCGTACCATCTGATTCCTACTTCTACTAATTTGGAAGAGAGGTTAGAGAAGCTGTATTTTTTGGAGTTCGGTGGTGTTTCACTGCAACCGTTCTCACTTCTAGTTTCTGAAAATCTTCTTTTGATTGGTTACTAGATCGAACGGTTTGGGTGCCCTAACTTCTAGCCAGAGTATTATATTATTCATTGGCCATGAAACACTTTGAAAATCTCATTAACCAAATAGGCAATTACACGGTGGATCAAACCTCCTCGAGTTTTACATCATGCCCTCCAAATCTATTAAACTCACCACCCGTATTAAACTCACCACCCGAGTGTCCTCAAATGAAAGATTCTATCATGTAATTATTAATACTATTTATCCTTATCATCCCAACACAACTTCTAAGAGTAGTTATATTAACTTGTGTAAAAAATATTGTTTGTTTTAGCATAAGAACTTATTTTTTCTATTTTGCACAACTAATTTTCAAAAACAATCACAACAGATTATCTATTTTACGCTCATTTTTCACTTTTTTATTATTATTTTCACCTTTCTTTTCTCTCGTTCTCTCTTATCTTAAATGTCTCTCCTCTCAGCTTTCTTCATTCATTCTTATCTCAAACGTCTCTTTCCTCTCAAAACCCTTCTCTTTCTCTCTCAGTTTAACCAACCATTGTCCTTTACCCCTCTTCCTCGATTTGACTAGGCCAAGACCTAACCTCTCTCTTTTGATATGACCGGCAACGACTAAGAGCTCTTGGATGCATAGTGTCATAACAGAGGCTCTCTTTGACCTCTCAAACTCTTTCTCTATCTTTCTCACATAATCACACCTATGACCTAAACGTAGGTTTTTTGGTTTTGAGATGAAATGGGTTAGAGATGAAGGTAGGAGATAACTAATTTAACCCAAGGTGGCTGATGAGTTCATGAAGTGCTATTGTGATTTTAGGTTGATTTTTGGTTGTTTTTGTATTTAAATTATAAGATGTTGGAATGGTTTATGGCAATGTTGGTGAGAGGTGCTGGATTGCGGTGGTGGGTAAACGAATTAATTGGTTGTGTCTTGTTTAGAGAGAGAGAGAGAGAGAGAGAGTATAAAATATTGAAATAGAAAGTTACAATTGCCATGTATACTACTATTTAAAGGACTTCTCATGTTTGGACCAAACAGTTTTTTGGTTCTAAAATACCCTTACAACCTACATTTAAGTAGGGGCAAAACTTGGGGATAATCCGATAAAAATACATTACCTACAAAATAAGAACACTCTCCTATTGGTTTTCAAATTGCTTTATTCATTTATAAAAAGTGGTGGTCTTAACCGACACTGGTGGATTTTTTTTTTTTTTTTTTTAAGGAACACCTACGCTAGGGGATTTATGTTGGTATTTTGTCTCTGAAGAGAAGCAGAATCTAAATGTGGATGTGAAGAACCCAGGGATTTCAGGCCCTCCCTCTCTAGGTACTTCTCTTTTCCAATTTTGGTGTCCTAAAATATTACAATATATTCTTTTCACGGTAGATGTATGTGCCACATTCATGAACTGAGGCGGCGTGAAATACATTTAACAGTAGATGGAACGAATGGTCAATAAAATAACAACTTTATAGAATTTCAGTGACAAAATACCATATTGTGATAATCAAGAATGTGTATTTAGTGATTGGTGGATAAGGAATGGCTGATCATACATGTTTTAGAAGGTGTTAGTTAAAATTTAAAACTTTGTGATAGCTTTTTGTGTTGAAACTTTTGTGCTGCGAGGAGCATATAATATAAAGGTATTCTTTTAGCACATTTTTGAATAATTATTAATCTTTTGTTTAGTATATTAGAGGTACATCAAATGCAAAACACACATATTCACATATGAAAAACTTATTTTACCCAAGCAGAACACTCATCACACCTTTAGGTATTTTTGTAATTGGAAAATGTAGTAATTAAGATGAATTTTTATTATATCAATATTGTAAAATAGAAAGAAGAAGCAAACCCAACCCAAAAAAAAAAAAAAAAAGATATCGACAAAAAAAATTCAAAAGTCTTGAAACTCACATAGTAAATATAATCATAAAATTTGAGGTAGACTCCCACAAAAATTGTTAAATTCTATTGCTTTTTTTTTTCCTTCCTTTGTTTGACATAATCTACAACTTTTATCTCATAAAGTACCTTTTTCTCTTTGTCAGAAGTTTGTAATCATAAAATTTGAGGCAGACTCCCACAAAAATTATTAAATTCTATTGCTTTTTTTTTTTCCTTTGTTTGACATAATTTACGACTTTCTTCTCATAGAGTACATTTTTCTCTTTGTCAGAAGTTTGTGGTGGTTAATATTAAAAATTATCCTAATTTTTTTGGTCATAATTTTTATAACAAATGATAATGGGAAGTTGTGAGAATAACACATATATGATAATTGATAAGTAGTTTGTGAGTATTATGCGTTTGTAAGCGAAATAATTTTTTCAGAAGCTCATCTATTTTTTGGTTAAAAGTTAATAATTTGCACATTTATAATCTGGGTAAAGGTTAATACTCAGAGGCTAGTTTTCAACTTATAAATTTGGTCTTTACTGTTAACTCATTAACGAAAAATATCTATGTGGCTAACGGATTGAACAGTTGACAACTTCAAGCTTACATGGCTTATAAAAAAATTAATATAAAACTAGCCTCTGAGCATGCGCGTGAAAGGCTCTTCAATTTTTTCCCAAAAAAATTGAAGAGCCTTTCACACGCATGCTCAGAGGCTAGTTTGGGATTACTAGATTTTCCAATTACAAAAAAACGTAGGGGTGTGATAAGTATTATGCGTTTGCAGGTGAAATAATTTTTCATCACACCCTTAGGTTTTTTTTGTGATTGAAAAATATAGTAATCCCAAATTATAATGGATGTAAATTATTAACTTTTTTTCAAAAAAATTGAAGTGCCTCTAAGCACGCGTGTGAGCCCATGCGCAGAGGCTAGTTTATATTTGTGGGGACAGGGTTTTGATAACCTCGGCCCATTTCATACTAGGCCCAAGGCCCACGCCGAGGAGGAAGAAATGTCCGAAGACAAATTGAGGAAAATTCAGTTACCAAGAAGCACTGCTGAGGACAATCCTGTCCTCAACCAACCGAGACCATGGAGAGAAAGAACAAAGCACCTTCAAAGGTGGCCCTTCAGAGCGTCTCCAAAGAAAAGACAAGTACAACGAGTCAACCACGGAAGCATGGTGGAGGAGCAATTCCAAGAGGAACTGTCACCTCTACATTAAATGCCCACAACTAACGTTCTAGCCGCATTAATGGAGAAGTAACCCCTGAGTAGTGCTGCTGCAGTTACTGCAATCCACAGAAAGAATGGGAAGGTGACTGATGGGACAAGTACTCAAATGGTGACCTGCATGACCAACAAATGGAAGACCAAGATTAATCAAAGGAGGGATATATAATGTAAGAAGTCCCCCAGAAAGGGGGACGGGATTTTGGAGGCAAAAAACAATATAGTACTTGTGTCATCTCTGTAACCAAGCACTGAAGAAATAATAATAACTTCCAGCTCCTAAGAGCAGGGCGAGGAGTCATGTTTCATGCTTTAGCCTACGTTATCGTCATTCAACCCAATCACTACCATGTTTAGTTGTTACGATCCTTATTAAAGTCTAGTCCTTTAACCCGCTCTCTACAAATTCATTGTATTGGGCTAACTTGGCTTGGGTCCATTTCCTCCAAGGAAAGGTGCTCAAACTCAGTCCCTACAATTAGCGCCATTTGTGGGAAGGAACTTGTGCGCTAGTAAGGGCAACGATCAAGCATGGCAGGGTCAGGCCCTCATCAAGCAGGCTCCTACCAGCCTAAACCGGCTAGATCACAACAACAAGGTAACTTTCTCAACCCTGGGCGATACCGAAACGAAGATAACAAAAATCTTCAAGAGGGAAGCGTGCACACCTCACAAACCAACGGAAGCCACACTCGTGGGGGTAACCATGTGCCCCGAAGGCAAAACAACAGCCAGGCTAGGCAATCAGAAGAGGTTAAAAGTCACACACCCCAAAGACAGGATAATGATAAGGTGGCTATGCAGCAAGAGATAGACGACTTGAAAAGAAGGCTGCACCACGCACAATGAAGGTAGCCTCGTCCCAGCCCTGACATGCCCTCCGACGATGAAAATGATAATGACTACAGGCAAAAATCAAGAACTCTTCCAAGCGAGACCTTCTCCTATGAGGAAGAGCACCACCAGAGGAGTAAATGTAGCAACCCATCTCCCAAGGGCTTGGGAAGTGATGCCATGAGCAAGGCACTGGACCAACTCTCGAAATCACCTTTCACACACCATATAGAAGAGGCTATGCTTCCTCAACGATTCCAGCAGCCAACCTTCACCATTTATAATGGCAGAACGGACTTTGTGGAGCATGTGAGCCAATACAACCAAAGCATGGCCATCCACTCTAAAAACAAAACGCTGATGTGCAAGGTTTTCCCCTCTAGCGTAGGACCAGTGGTAATGAGATGGTTCAATGGCCTGAAAACGAATTCCATGGACTCGTACAAACAGCTAACCTAAGCCTTCGGCTCCGCTTCGTTACAAACAGCAGACCTCCTCGGCCCTTGAGTGCATTGCTGTCCCTATCCATGCACGATGGAAAAACTTTGAAGGCCTATTCAGACAAGTATTGGGAGGTGTATAAGGAATTCGACGGCAATTACGGTGATGTCGCCATCAGTACCTTCAAGAATGGTCTTCCAACTGGGCACGACTTGAGGAAGTCTCTGACTGGTAAGCCTGCCACCAGTGTGCGTCAGCTGATGGATCGAATCGACAAGTACAAATGAGTAGAGGAAGATCAGCTGCAAGGCAAAGGAAAAGAGAAGGTTATCCCTTAGGAAATGAGGGATTTCAAGTCGGATCGGTAAAACAACAACCGCCCGAGAAAAGATTTTGCAGGCCAATCTAGGGCGACTAACACTCAAACCGTCAATGCTGTATTCTGAAAACCAGTACACAGGGTGTTGGAGAAAATCAAGAATGAGCCATACTTTAAGTGGCCAAATAAGATGGCGAGGGATCCCATGAAGTGCAATCAGAGCCTTTATTACCAATACCATGAGGACCACGAACATGCAACGGAGGACTACAGGCACCTTTGGAACCACCTGGAACAACTAGTCTGAGAAGGAAAGCTGAAGCACCTCCTGCATTATTCCAGTGGTCATCAAGGCCAAACTCATTAGGAGCCTCGAAGAGACGCCGCGCTGAGGCCACTAGTAGGAATGATCAATGTGATCTTGGCTGCGCCAAGGAGAACAGGCACGCGCCCTTCGCAGGTATTGTCCGTGGCCCAAATGCCTGCCGAAGAGACCCAGCCAGAGCTGAAGAAGGCCAGAAGGAATTTCCACCCGACCCAGAGTTTTTCAGAGGAAGACAAGGTTGGGACTATCCAACCCCATGACGATGCACTGGTGATCACTCTTAGAATCGGGGACTACGACGTGAAAAGGGTGATGGTGGATGATGGCAGTGGGGCCGAGATTATGTACCCCGACCTTTACAAGGGACTGAGGTTAAAACCAGAAGATTTGGCACCCTATAGCTCCCTATTGATGAGTTTCGATGGGAAACTAGTTACCCTGAAGGGAATGATTAGGTTGCCCATCCAGACTGGCCCAGAGGTAGTAGAGGTGAACTTTATAGTGGTGGATACCTACTCCCCGTACACAGCCATTGTCGACAGGCCGTGGCTCCACACCTTGGGGGCTGTGTCTTCCTCCTTACACCAAAAGGTGAAGTTCCCGTCGGGGGATTAAGTTCTTGAAGTTCGTGGTTGCCAGTCCACAGCAAGGCAGTGCATGGTGGCGGCCATATCGCATAGACTCGATGCAGGGTCCTCGACCACTGCTAAAGGGGGCTTATAGCAATCAAAGAACCCGATGGCGCCTCCTGACGTGGTTGCCGAGGAAGCAAAATGTGAAGATCTTGAGAAGGTGGTCGTTGGAGATGATCCAGAGAAGTTCTTCTAGGTCGGGGCTCAACTGCCTCCCCAAGAGAAGGAGGAGTTGATCGAGTTCCTCAAAACAAACATTGACGTATTTGCATGGGACGCCTGTGATGCCCTAGGGATTGATCCAGCCTTTATCTGTCACCATCTCAATGTCAACTCATCTATCGTTCCCAAGAAGCAACCACCTCGGCGTCCATCAAGAGAGCACACCGATGCAATTAGGGAGGAGGTAAAGAAACTTAAGCGCGCGGGGGCTATCAAAGAGGTTTTCTATCCCGAATGGTTGGCCAACACCGTGGTGGTCAAAAAGAAAAGTGGAAAATGAAAAGTTTATGTAGACTTCACGAACTTAAACAAGGCATGCCCAAAGGACCCTTTCCCTATGTCTCTGATAGACTAGTTGGTGGATGTAACTGCGGGACATCTTCGGATGAGTTTCTTAGATGCCTTTCAGGGCTATCATCAAATACTACTACCCTTGGAGGATCAGGAGAAGACAACCTTCGTGATGCCTATTGGGAGCTACCACTATAAGGTGATGCCGTTTGGCCTGAAAAACGTAGGGTCCACTTATTAGAGGATGATGACAAGAATGTTTGAGCCGCTATTGGGCAAGAGCATCGAAATTTACGTTGATGATATGGTGGTGAAGAGTAGGGTGGTATTTGAGCATTTAGAAGACCTCGGCTGTATCTTCGACGTCTTGAGGAAGCACAAGTTACGCCTAAATGCCTTCAAATGTTCGTTTGGCGTGGGGTCTGGCAAGTTCCTGGGCTACATTATTACCTACAGGGGGATTGAGGTTAATCCCGACCAAATCAAGGCTATTCATAGTTTAAAGCCTCCGCAAAACCCCAAAGAAGTACAAAAGCTCACTAGAATGGTTGCGGCCCTAAATCGATTCATTTCAAGGTCGGCTGACAAGTGCAGGCCTTTCTATCTCCTGATCAACAAGTGGAAAGGATATGAGTGGTCCGAGGAGTGCGCCACTGCCTTCCAGCAGCAAGGAATACCTATCTCAGCCACCTATTATGTCTAGTTCTGAGGCCGATGAAGTCCTATACGCATATATCGCTGTAGCCCTTCATGCGGTGAGTTTAGTGCTAATATGGGATGACAATGGCATCCAAAAGCCAGTCTATTACATGAGCAAGTCACTGCACGAAGCTGAGGTCAAGTACCTACCCTTGGAAAAAGCCATATTAGCTGTGGTCCATGCTACACGAAAGCTTCCCGATTATTTCCAGGCTCACACGGTAGTTGTCTTAACCCAACTACCTTTAAAGTCTGTGCTGCGAACCACAGATTACACTGGAAGGATCGCCAAATGGAACACAATCCTGGGGGCTTTCGATGTCAAATACATGTCTCAGACCTCTATAAAGGGCCAGGTCTTGGCTGACTTGGTAGTCGAATTTGCCGAGCCGCTAGTGGAAACGATAGCAAAGAAGGGGGACATGGATGGAAAATCAATTGGGGTAATCTCCGCTTTAGGGCCTCCACGCTAAAAAGTGTACATTGATGGCGCCGCGAATCAAAAGGGGTCTGGAGTGAGGCTAGTCCTTGTGTCCCCTGAGAAGTCTGTTATAGAGAAGTCCCTAAGACTTGGGTTCTCGGCTACAAATAACGAAGCCGAGTACGAGGCCTTGTTACAAGGGATGGCCATGGTACAAAAAATGGGAGGAAAAGCAGTGGATATGTTCTCGGATTCAAGACTGGTGGTGGGCCAGGTAAATTGAGAGCTGGAAGCCAGAGTTGTGAGAATGCAAGAATACTTAAACCAAGTCAGACACCTACAATCTGACTTTGATCTTTTTAGCTTGTCGCATGTCTCCAGAAATGGGAACACCCATGTAGATTCGTTGGCCACACTTGCCACCTCTTCGGTAGGAGATTTGCCTCGGATTATCCTAGTTGAGCATCTAAAGGGAGCGAATGAGGTGACAACGAGCATGGCTCACGTCCACCAAGCTAGAGTGAGCCCCAGCTGGATGGACCCTGTAGTGAGGTTCCTCAAAGATGGTACTCTGCCTGAGGAG
Source organism: Quercus gilva (assembly GCA_023621385.1). Lineage (NCBI taxonomy): Eukaryota > Viridiplantae > Streptophyta > Magnoliopsida > Fagales > Fagaceae > Quercus > Quercus gilva. Next base: position 30,609,865 of record CM042474.1, on the reverse strand, counting down.
AGGTCAGAGGCTGATAAAATACGGAGGACCGCTCCTCGGTTCTGGCTGTCCGAAGGCCACAAACTGTATAGGCGCTCCTACTCTGGACCATATTTACTGTGTATCCACCCTGAGGTATCAGAACTATTGCTTGAGGAGCTACACGAGGGGATCTATGGGAGTCACATAGGAGGAAAATCTCTGTCGCACCGAACTATCACCCAGGGATATTGGTGGCCGAGGATGCAAAAGGATGCCTTGGAGTATGTTAAGAAGTGTGACCAATGTCAAAGGTTCGCCCTAAATATCCATTAGCCAGGAGGGGTCCTTAACCCTTTGTCCAGCCCATGGCCGTTTGCCCAGTGGGGCCTAGACATTGTAGGCCCTTTCCCCAAGGCACCAGGAAATAAAAAATATCTGTTGGTCGGCACAGATTATTTCACCAAATGGGTCGAAACTAAACCACTGGCCAACATTAGGGACGTGGATGCTAAGAAGTTCATCTAGAGGAATATTGTCACCCGATTCGGGGTCCCACATACCCTCATTTCAGATAATGGGCTTCAATTCGACAGCAAAGCCTTCAGAAGATACTGTTGTGAACTGAGGATCACGAACCGGTACTCAACTCCAGCTTATCCTCAGGGAAATGGGCAGGCCGAGGCTGTCAACAAGGTCATAGTCACTGGGCTTAAGAAGAGGCTGGATGACGCCAAGGGAAGATGGGTAGAAGAGCTGCCACACGTCCTACGGACTTATCGGATTACGCCACGGCGGTCGACAGGGGAAACACCCTTTGCCATGACCTATGGGGCTGAGGCTATTATCCCCCTAGAGGTAAACTTCCCAACACTAAGGACGAGCTCCTTCACCCCGAGCAGTAATGATGAGTTACTAGGAAAGAGCCTAGATCTAATTAATGAACGAAGGGACAAGGCAATGATCCAGCTGGCCTACTACCACTAGAAGCTCAAACAGGGATATGATGCCAACGTGAAGCTAAGACCACTAGCGCCAGGGGATTTAGTGTTGAGGAAGGTTGTGGGCGCCGCCAAGAACCCGTTCTATAGGAAGCTAGGACCCAATTGGGAAGGACCATACCGAATTACCTCAATGGCAGGAGTGGGTGCATACTACTTAGAAGACTTAGATGAGAAACCTGTACCTCGTCGATGGAATGTAAATAACCTGCGAAGGTATTATTATTAATAAAAGCATTTCTATTAATCCAGACTCTAAGTCTATTATGATTGTATATCTCGCGCCCTGACAACCATCTAGGTCCTAGACAAAACTAAAGTATTGCATGGTCCTCGGATTCAAACATGTGGGGAAACTAGGTACTTCAGAAAATAAAAAATCAAGTACTAGACAGAATCAAGGCCTTGCATGGTCCTCAAACTCAAGCCTATGGGGAAACTAGTTACTTCAAGAAAAAACAAAGTACTAGACAGAACCAAGACCTTGCATGGTCCTCGAATTCAAACCTATGAGGAAACTAGTTACTTCAAGAAAAAACTAAGTACTAGACAGAACCAAGGCCTTGCATGGTCCTCGGACTCAAGCCTATGAGGAAACTAGTTACTTCAAGAGAAAACTAGGTCCTAGACAGAACTAAGGTATTGCATGGTCCTTGAACTCAAACCTATGGGGAAACTAGGTACTTCAGAAAAAGTTAAGTTTTAGACAGAACCAAGGTTTTGCATGGTCCTCGGACTCAAGCCTATGGGGAAACTAACTACTTCAAGAAAAAAGCTAAGTGTTAGACAGAACCAAGGCCTTGCATGGTCCTCGAACTCAAGCCTATGGGAAAACTAACTACTTCAAGAAGAAAACTAGGTTCTAGACAGAACCAAGGTATTGCATGGTTTTCGGACTCAAACCTGTGGAGAAACTAGGTACTTTAGAAAAAGTTAAGTGTTAGACAGAATTAAGGCCTTGCATGGTCCTCGGACTCAAGCCTATGGGGAAACTAACTATTTCAAGAAGAAAACTAAGTCCTAGATGGAACTAAGGAAGTGCATGGTCCTCGGACTCAAGCCTAAGGGAAAACGATCCTCAGCTAGTCGCACAGTCCATGGGGTAGAGCACCCGATTATTTTCCTGGTCATTCCTATACTGTTAACTTGGTTAAAGATAACTACCAAGTGCTATCGTCGGCTTTGTTGAAGTTAGGGTGACAATTCTTCGATTACTACTAACGGCATCAATCCTAAGTCCCATTGATATATATATATATATATATATATAACACATTCAATAATTATGGCAGAGAAAACCAAAGATTCGTAAAGTAAGAAGAACGGCACTCTTTTATTAAATAAAAGAAAGATACGTCATACATCAGATGGCTTGTTTAAAGCTAACTACAATGGGAGAGGCTGAGGCAGGCTTGTTTTAAGGCCAACTCCGTAAAAGAAAGCCCATGGGAATGGTAGATTCACAGCCTCGTCCCAGTAGCAGTCAAGCCTGTGGGGATGGCACCGACAATGAGAAAGAAGAAAAAGCGAAGGTGCCTAACGGCCCCATCCTAGGATGTTCTCTTGATTCTCTCCCAGTTTCATGATAATTGGGCATTAGGAGAAGGCAACACTCGAGTGTCAAACATTCAGCGATCTCGCAAACCTTCATCAGAGTCCCATCATCAACACGAGACCCAAACTTTGGCGGGTCGAAAATCTGATGCGACCTACGCTTGCTTCGATTCTTGGCTGAAGGAGGAAGGCCTTCTTTCTTGCCCGGTTGAAGGAAATGAGCATCTTTGACCTTTGCTTCCTTGCCCTCACCCTTATCCAGGGCCATTTCATTCCCTGAGCCTTGATCACCACCTTGGCAAAGCCCCTGGAAATACTTAAAGGGTGGAGAGTGTGAAGTTTCTGCCGAACGTAGGGATTTGTAAATGAACAAGAACAAATCACCCTAGAGAGCCTCATATAGAAGGCGAAAATCCAATAAGAATTAATCCGCACGAAACTCGAGGAGAGAGATATGGCAAAGCAAATCCCGCCCAATTTCCAAAGAAATTCTCAACCGTTGGATCTGCGCCACTTCACAAGGACATTAATGAGAATGCGCCTCGTACACCGAAATGTCAGGAGCGTACCTTGGACAGGTGAAGAGATGCTAGCGCTAATGGAAGACCTTGACAAGCCATTGCAAAGGCCCGAGAACATCAAAATCCTCCTCTCCGCCCAAGGAGCCTGACAGCAGGATTTTGAGGGGCTATTATAGGGATAGGGTTTTGATAACCCTGGCCCACTTCATACTAGGCCTAAGGCCCATGCCGAGGAGGAAGAAATGTCCGATGACGAATCGAGGAAAATTCAGTTACCAAAAAGCACTGCCAACCGAGACCATGGAGAGGAAGAACAAAGTACCATCAGAGGTAGCCCTTCAGAGCATCTCCAAAGAAAAGGCAAGTACAATGGGTCAGCCACAGAATCATGGTAGAGGAGCAATTCCAAGAGGAACTGTCACCTCCACATTAAATGCCCATAATTAACGTTCTGGCCGCATTAATGGAGAAGTAACCCCTGAGTAGTGCTGCCGCAGTTGCTGCAATCCACAGAAAGAAGGGGAAGGTGATTGATGGGACAAACACTCAAGTGGTGACCTGCATGACCAACAAATGGAAGGCCAAGATTAACTAAAGGGGGGATATATAATGTAAGAAGTCCCCCAGAAAGGGGGACTGGATTTTGGAGGCAAAAAACAATATAGTATTTGTGTCATCTTTGTAACCAAGTACTGAAGAAATAATAATAACTTCTAGCTCCTAAGAGCAGGGCGAGGAGTCATGTTTCATGTTTTAGCCTACGTTATCGTCATTCAACCCAATTACTACCATGTTTAGTTGTTACGATCCTTATTAAAGCCTAGTCCTTTAACCCGTTCTCTATAAATTCATTGTATTGGGCTAGCTGGGCTTGGGTCCACTTCCTTCAAGGAAAGGTGCTCAAACTCAGTCCCTACACAGGCCGGTACAGAAAAAAGTTTTTTTTTTAGTTTTGTAATTTTTGAATTTTTGTTAGGACAGAATGATAACTTATTTGCATTAACTTATTAGTATTATTTGTTTTCTTAGCATACAATGGTAACTTTTAAGCTTTCTATTTTTTATATTGTGTTTTTTTTTTTTTTTTCCTTTTAATTGATACTAAAGTCTAAAACCATGAATAATTAGTTTTGAATTGAGGAAATGTTTTATGGTAAACTTTTATATTTATTATAACACACACACACACACACACACACACACACACACACATACATACATACATATATATATATATATATATATATATATTTATAGATATGAAAAATAGCGGTAAACCCAAAACGGTACACCTGTATTGACCGGTATCCGAAATATATCGTACTGCTGGCCAAACTGGTACAACCTCCAGTACGGTATTGACTCCCTTGCTCACTTCACGTCTCTTCTTAAATTTCTTTTGCCGAACCTTTGATTTCCCTTTTTTTTTTCTCCAATTAATCACATTCTCCTGTTTGAGAAAAGTGCATTTCTTTTGATATGGTTGTAATTACTACTTCATATTTTTCATTCATGTGTTTTCGTTATAACTATCTTTGCACAAGTCTTTGATTTCTTAAAAAGAAAAAATTCAATTCATCACAATCTCCTGTTTGAGAGGTATATTTTATATTATTGTAATTATTACGGTTAGAATTTGGACGGTCGGGTCACCCATTAATGGACATGACCCTTGGCTGGCTTATTTAATGGGATTAACTCTCATGTAACATAGGTTATATTTAAGTTGGCCACAAAAGGGTGTAACCTCTGCATTTATGTAACTCATAGAAATAGAACATCTTCTTCCTCTCCACCATTCTTTCAAAGCTTTTGGATTATGTCCAATGGGCCTTAGGCCGAAAATATTGTGTGACTTGCTTTTATATCTATCTAAGTTGCTGATGACTAGTAAATATTCAATGCTCGATAAGGAATGCTTCATTCTCTCATAAGATAATGGGTCATCCTAACTAAATTTATGTTAAGACTTACCATTTATGTGATGAGAAGAAGCATTGCTTTACAACATAGTGAATGATTTTCCATTGATGGCATAGCGATAAATTTTATATTGGATCTCATAGATATATACATATAAAATCACGTAGGAAGTTGTATTTAATGAAAATCAAGTAATTATTTAATACTTTGATAATACTATATTTAACCAATTAATTTCGTGATAAAACTTATTATTTGTGTGAAAAGAAAGACCTTTATATGAAATTGTTGAATATTTTTTCACCCAAATCTAAAACCAAATTTTATTAATCAATGAATCATTACAGTGAGGGTTAATTTTTATTGGATTAATTTTTTATTTTTATTTTTTTGAAAAATATACACTAAATTTTGTTAACATGCTTTGATCCAAGATGAAGTTGATCAGGATCAAAATATTAAAGAGAGAAGAGAGAGAGCTTACGGAAGATCAAAATAGCATGACCTCACTATATTATTTCTCTTTAGTATTTCGTGGTTACTTTATCTTTTCCTCGAATAAAAAGTTATCTTACTTCTCCTGTTTGAATGGATTTTGAGCTCAAGCAATGTGGTAGGTGTCACATTTTGTTGCCAATTTCGGAGAAACCCGGATTTGTTAGCATTCCCATTTTTAATCATGTCCTATTTTATCTTGTCTTTTCATAATTTATATGTATTGTTATTTGTAACCGAAAGTAGAAATTCTATGGCCACGTTTTATTACCTAAATTTACCTACAACTTTTTCTATATTTCAAAAATTTTGAAAGAGGAATTTAAACAATACTTAGGGATATACTATTCAACAAATTTTTTTCAATTTATTAAAGTAGTAAATTAAAATTAGTAGATTTTTTTTATTATAAATTAGGAAAAATTTAAAATTATTATTGTGGGGTCCCAAATATTTGGTAACTCCGACCCACTTCACATCAGGCCCAAAGTCCACGCCAAAAAGAGAGAGAGAGAGAGAGAGAGCATAATCCGAGGATAAACGGATAAGGCACAAGTTGTTTAGGGACCTCGCCGAGGAGGCCTATGTCCTCGGCGAACCGACGTCTAAGGAAAGGGGCTGTCACTCACTCATTAAATGCATGCCACCAACATTCTGATCACATCAATGATGAATTGACCAGCCAACAGTGATGCCTTGGTTGCTTCAACCAACAGAAAGCCTGCAAAGGCGGCTTATGGGACAGGCACTCAAGTATAGGCTTAAATGATCAATAAGTGGATGACAGAGATCAACTAAACAAAACTATATAATAGATAGCATCCCTACCAAAAGAAGAGAAGGGGAATCTTCGAAGAGAAGGGGAATCTTCGAAGTGTCCAAGGACCATCCCTGTATATGTCAGTTCTAAGTAAACAGATCTTCGGACTAGGCCGAGAACAAAAATTCTTCATAGCTGAGGTCATTGTTATTACCCTCACAAACACTTAGTCCAATTCCTTGATTATTACTTTTATGGATTTCACGCCGATCATTGTTTGCTTTGCTGATACTTAGTCCTTCTGCCCACACTCTACAAATCTTATTGTTTAGGTCCAATTTAATTTGAGTCCTTACAATTATTACTATTACTTTTTCACTTACCAATAATATTTTGTTACTTCAATTAATGAAAATGACTACATCAACTATTAAAAAAACAATAATGATTACATTGAAGAAGACTAGAAAATACAGCATCGGCCAGTATTGACTCTAGCTCATTAATGTAAGGAAAATGGTTGTCATGTGCATGAAAAAATGAAATGCCTAGGAAAGCATTCTATAGATATGATTTCCGTGCATCAGTAAGGTACCCAATCTGTATGGAATAAATAAATGAGAGCTAGACTGGTAGACTTATAGCTTCATTAAGTCATTTAGTAGAACTAAATTGCTATTGGATCAACCATAAGAACTTGGTTGAAGTCTATTGCATTTAGTGTACTGAATTCAGTAAGATGATAACACATATTTAAAAGTGAATACATGCTATCATCTAAACGGATCTAGTACTACTAGACACTGAACCTAACCTTCACCCTCAACCACAATATATTAGGTAATATTTAATCCAAATCATAACTTCATTTTTAATCCAAGTTAGAGCTAGACTAGTAGACTTATAGCTTCATTAAATCACTCATGGACTTGTAGCTTCAGTAAATCATTTTAATCCAAATTGTAAGGGTTAAAATTTAACAACAAGATCTTATGGAATTAAATTGCTATTGGGTCTACCACAACGTGGTAATCTTTTTTGCCCAAACAATGTAAAATATGTTAATTTGAACATAAAACTAACAATTTTATTTTTATTTAAACTTTAAAAGTCAAAACTAACAATTGAAAGATTATTGACTAAATTGTGACCTAACCAAGTCAAAAGGGTTAAATTATAATTTACCCTAAATTCTTTATTCAGCCACAAAAAAGTTTCGTTGATTATGGCCTTTGCTTAAACAACTATTAATCCTAGTCATCTAGTGACAAAACCAAATATAGACCAAGGGCCATGGCCCGGAAATTTTAATAATAATTTTTTTTTTTTTTTTGAGAAGTGGAAATTTTAATAATTAAATTGTATGTTTAGAGATATAAGATTTTAATTTTATAATGTATTTTTTTTTCCATGAATTTCAGTACATAATAATAAATAATTTTAGAGATTTAGAAAAACGTTGAATCCCATTTTAATATATGGTTGAGTAGAAATGTATCTAAAAAGACTTATTTTATATTTTTTTCTTTTACTCATATTTTGTTAATATTGAATATATGATAGTTTGGATTTTTATATTATTTTATTTTTAAATATTAATATTTTATTTTATTTTTAAATAATAAAATTATTTGGTTTCCTTTGCCCCCAAAGTTGAAATTATTGTTCTGTCCCTACTCCCTATAGTCGCTTTAGTCTAATTTATCAAATTTTCAACTTTTTACAAGGGATGAAATCCTTGGCAATACAATCTGGAAACTTTGATGATTAAAATTTTCTTGCATGTAAGTTCCTATGTAAAAGCAAAGAGCCATCCAATTTAATAGAAACTATTTTGCTTTTTTTAATGGAAACATTCTTAGTTCGAATTAACCTTCCTTGTTCTAAGTTGTAACTATTCAAAAAAAAAAGTCCTACTTACTTGAAAAATTATACTCATGTAATAAGTATCGCATTATGAAGGGCTATGAATTTGGATAGATATTAGTCTTAGCCATGTATTGGAAAATTTTCAATTTTCTACGGTATTATTGGTGATGATATCATTGCAGTACTATAGAAATTTTAAAGATTGACATATTTTGGCATTACAAGTCGTGTAAAAAATTTATGTGAATCCCAAATATAATTAAGTATCAGATAATGAAAATTTAGTTTCTCAAAAAAAAAATGATCATGAAAATTTATGCAAGCCCATTTAGGTAATATGGTCGTTCTCTGTGCAGGCCTTAAATGTATGACACATTTGGACAAAACGTGATACAAGTAAAATAGAAACCTCAATTCCAATAGCAATGGGTCCTGGAAAGTATTCATTTTTTTTTTTTTTGGTTGAGAAAATGGAAAGTATTTAAATTTAAAAAGTTTTTCCTCTTAAAATAAAAAATCTACTCTAATATAATCTAAGTGTATAATTAAAACTCATTTATAAAGACTTGACTCCGATCATTATCCCCACTCCACAAGTACAAACTATCGTGTACCATCAATGATGCATAGTGGTAAATCTTCTCATACATTATATATAGGACAAAATAGGCTTCTGCCCTTTTTAGACAAATTATATAGGAAAATGCCCCATTTTCCAAACTAAATAGGGAAATGCTCCTCTTTTAAAACTCGATTTTTGATAAATCGAGTTAGAAAAATATTTTTTTTTGAAGCCCTATAGTGGCGTTTTAAAAAGCCTATAGTGACATTTTAAGGACCTATAGTGACGTTTTTTTAACTCAACTTCAAAAAAATCGAGTTATAGGTAAAAAAAACGTCACTATAGGTTGATTCCATTGCCTATAACTCGATTTCATTAAAGTCGAGTTAAAAAACGTCACTATAAGTCCTTAAAACGTCACTATAAGTCCTTAAAACGTCACTATAGGCTCCTTAAAAACGCCACTATAGGGCCTAATTCGATTTTTCAAAAATCGAATTTTAAAAGAAGGGCATTTCCCTATTTAGTTTGGAAATGAGAACATTTCCCTATATAATTTTTCTGAAAATGGCAAAAGCCTATTTTGTCCTTATATATATCATATGCTTTAATATGAGTTGAGAGACATACAAAATTAAATATCTATTTCGATATTCTCTCTCTTTTCAAATGAAATTAAGTAATTAATACCGATAAGGGGGCAAATTAAACCACCAGTAATGATTTGTCTCTCTTTGCAAAAGCATGACAATGATAAGATCAAATTTGATTCTCTTACGATATGGGATTGTCAATTTGTCACTCTTACTATTTACACGTTCATGTGGGGATCATGAGGGTTGCTCATAATTGTTTATTTGGTGGACATAGCTAAACTGTATTGGTCTTCTCATTGTGAGGCTTGTATCCATATGGTGATAGCAAGACAAGGATGGATAGGCTGATAGTGTCGTGCTGTCCAGATTCAATACAAAAAATTAGAAATCAATTTAATACAAATGCACAAAAATATCTTGAACTCTTTAACTGATCAATTCACAAATTGTAATAATTTTTTTTTTTTTAAAGATACAATGACTATCTTCGAGTGAATGATTCATTCTCGACAAGATTTGTCCTTTGTCCAGCCTAGAGAGAGAGAGAGAAAGAGAGTAATTGATTTTACATTTTATATTTTCGAAGAAAAACAAAAAATTAAAGCATATATAGGTTTAAGATTTTGTTTGACATAGGCAATGGCTAAAACAATTTAAAATGCAAAATATGGATTATTTAGTGAGCATCTTTCTACAATGTACCATTATTTTATCATCAATACTCCACAGTGAGGTGGTATGAGCTTGGATTTCTCTTCATAAACGCTTAATTTCGAGTCTCACTAATATATAGGTAGGGTGAGCAGACCTAAGACAAGTAGACAACGCCCTCAGTCCTCTCCCCTTCAACATTTTTTGATGTTCCAAATAAAAAAATCTTTCTACAATGCACAAGACAAATGTATATTAGTCATACCTAGACCCCACAGGTAGAAAAGATAAAGAGTCATAGAATTAGAACCATCAGGAGGGGGAAAAAAAAAGCAATTCATTCGAAATAGTCAAATAGTTATATGTCTAAAGCATGCGGTTAGAAAAGTTAATACGAATTGATAGGGCCATTATCAAAATTAATAATATATATATCTTTATCATGAGCAGTTGAGCACAACTAAATAAAGCGAAAAAAAGATATATAGTACAAAATTATTAAAAGTAGCCAAACTTTTCAATAATGAATAAATAGAATTGTCGTAACGAACTTCAATGGGTGAATGGATAAGCTCGATTAGATCGAGTTGACAACTCTTAATAAAAAGATTCTATTAATATAAAATATAAAATATAAAATAAAAAACTCATAAAGAAAAGATATTAGCTAAACGAAAGCAAGCTATAGTTGCACAACTCTACTTCTTCGTATTATTGTTGACGAGACGCCAGTTTAGACTTTATTTTATTCTCATGAAAGTTAAGACTTTATTATAATTGTTTTGATAGGCCAGTTTAGACTTCAGATTCCATCCTTCACAAATTTTTGCCAAAATTTATCATTGGACAAACATTGCCAGATAAGATTGAGTATCAAATGCTTGATAAGTCACACAGGAAACTTTACAAAACACTCCATAGGAGAATAAAAATGACATAAAAGCAATGGTATAATAAATTAATAATATAAGGAATATATAAGTAGTAAGCTATTGCAGCCGTGAGTTTTGTGGCTTACTAGTATTGTTTGTACTTATGTTCAAATTCTTCTTTTTGCCAAAAATTTTATAGTTGAATTGACACATTTTTAAGCACAAAGTATTTGGGAATTGAAAAAAAATATTTGAGTTATGAGATTTGTAGTATATTATAATTATCTCTATAAAAAATATGTTCAAATTCTTTCTCATTTGTTGCATGCAATATATATATATAGATATATATATATACACTAACTATATAAAAAGTGTTTATAGCTATTTCTACAGTTACTTTGGTTTAGTCAATTTTTGTCTCTTTGTGAGCAAGACAGTGCGTGTTGTTGCGAAAAGCCAAAAGTAATTTCACCGTAAGACCAAAACAAAACTTGATAGTTAATGCAGAGGCGTTTCACGTGTGCTGGGCTTGCTGGCCTAGGACTCTTTTTATTTTTCCTTTTCTATTTTCCTTTTTAAACATCTATATGTAGTTGTGTAAATCATGCTTTAAGCTTATTTCCGTTTTCATTTTTTAAAATATTTATACGTGGTAATATAGTGTTTTTGTTACCTACACAACAAATTGTTATAATATTTTTATAATTGATATAGTGTCAATTCCTTATAAGACAAAACAAAATAATAAACTATCAAACCGAACCCAATCACAATTGAAAATAAAGTTCTTGTGAAAACGTTATAACATTTTTGGTGTTATCATAATATTTTTACAATTTATAATGCGTCAGTTGCATATAGATGAAAATAAATAAATAAAATATTTTCACAACTGTTAAGGCGTAAGTTTTTTAAAGCACTCACATCAACTCATGGAAAATGGCATAAGAGCCAAATTTTGCCCAACCAATTCCAAAAACTACCCACATCAGCTTATGCATTTATTGTGCAAAATACATTTAAACTATAATACTTATGCAAACATACACCAGCATTGTTGTTGTGCATTTTAGATTTTATTATTTCTTTGCATTTTTCAATGATGAAGAAAGAGAGTTGATGTTGGTTTTGTTGTTTTCACAATATTTTCATAACTGCTGAGGTGTGAGTAGCTTATAAATCAAAATAAAATAAAATAAAATAAAACAATAAAATATCATACCATGAGCCATCACAACTTAAAATATTGTGAAAATGTAACATTTTGTTGTTATTATAATATTTTCATAACTGCTGAGGTGTTTGTTCTTTATAGGTCAAAATAAAATAAAATAAAAAATTATTAGAGACCAGGATCCACCACAACTGAAAATAAACGTATTGTGGAAATTTTATGACATTTTGTTGTTGTCACAATATTTTCACAACTACTCAGGTATAAGATTTAGTAGGTTTTAATCTTCCAAACTTATAATTTTATATAATTCAATGACACATATTCCTTTTGTTATCTTGTTCTTTTTTTTAAAAAAATTATTTTCTTGCTTAAAAGGTGTTTAATAAAAACTAAATAAGCTAAACGCTATATATAGCTAGATGCATAAAATGTAGTGATACAATAAAGAATGAAGTATGAATAAAAATATTCGTTGTGGATGGTTGTAGGTATTTAATGAAGAGTTTTAATTACATATGGTCTTATTCATTGCAAAAATTCAAATATTATGACAATGTCTTAGCAAAACTTAGTTGCTTATCGTTGGAAGATGATATTTGTTATTATTCTTTTGGGTAAATTCCAGATAACTACCCTTAGATTTGAGGTAATACCAAACACATGCAAGACAATTAAAAAGCAACCATTTTAGTCCTTAAACATAAACACCGTTATCATGCTCTTTGTTCACTCCACCTAAAACAAAAACTGCACAGCTTTTTTTCCATTTCCAAGAATGAATATTCAGAAAGGTACCCCACACTCATTTGTTCCCGCCAGGCTAAATGCATTTTGCAAATTCTTTTTAGTGTTTATCCTTTCATTCCCATAAAGATCAAGTTCCTTTACATATCAAAAACTATAACTTAGAGAAAAAAAAAAAATCCAAGATTACATGCCAGAAGAGTCGAAATTACCAAGCAAAATAGACAGGTTGCTAAAAGAACTTTCAAAAGAAACCAGAACAAAAACTAAATCAACTATTTTTCAAGTAAATAATATTTCTTCCATTACAAGAAGTTTAGCTATATTTTGATATCTAGAACTAATTTGTACCTTTCTTCAAATTAAAACTTGAATAGAAGCCCTCTTTCTCTTTGCTCAGTCCAAATTTTTTTTTTTGAGTGAGAGTTGAAATTCTAACTCTAATGAAATCTAAAAAGAGCCATTGAACCAACTGACTTGGGTTATTTTCTTCTAGTTTATATTAAGAGCCCTTTGTTGCTCTTGGGAAGAGCAAAAATGATGAAAACGTGTTGGACTCAAATGTGAGGATTTTGGCCTGGCGGGAACAGATGGTGTATGGTACATTTTCTGAACTTGTTGCCTTGGAAATGAAAAAAAAAAAAAAAAAGCTGTACAAAATTTGTTTTGTGTAGTGAACAAACGGCTTGTAACGGCGTTTGCTTGGTTACTTTTTAATTATCCTAGATGTGTTTGGTATTATCCCAAACCTTAGGGTAGTTATCTGGAATTTACCATATTCTTTATTTTGATAACCTAATTGTTACTGTAGGGTAGGAATTTGTTCCACCCACATCTAATTGTTATACGACGCGGTGCCAGGCGCGATGTGTCTTTTGCCTTTGCCCCGAGTTCAGGACCAAGAGGCTATGGGCTTGCTATTTGCGCAAGGCACCAAGCTTTGGCTTGAATCCCACATCGGATAGAAGAGCGCCCCACTAACCCTTTATAACACTTCTGGAGCTTGGGTAGTGTACCACTACTCACATGTGAGTAGTGGTACACTAACCCTTTATAACACTTGTGAGTAGTGGTGCACTACCCAAGCTCCAGAAGTGTTATAAAGGGTTAGTGGGGCGCTCTTCTAACCGATGTGGGATTCAAGCCAAAGCTTGGTGCCTTGCGCAAATAACAAGCCCATGGCCTCTTGGTCTTGCACTCGGGGCGAAGGCAAAAGACGTATCGCGCCTGGCACCGCGTCGTATAACAATTAGATGTGGGTGGAACAAATTCCTACCCTACAATTACCATTCTTAAAATATTTTTAGTAAGTGAATATTGCATTTAGCAAATAGGTTCTAAGAAACTATTATTGTATAATAGATATTCATATGTTAAAAAAGTTACATTAAGTTTGTTTGTAATCAATATTCTTTTATGAATGATATTAGCATTATATGAAATGCATTTTTTAGTACATGATTTCATATTTTTTCAAATAGAAACTTTATCTTAAATTTCTCACCCAAAGGGCAGCACATGGCTTGCATGTGCCACTCAAACTAGTATATATAAAATGTAGTCACCTCAATAATATTTGACTAGACTGACGCGTGAAATGTGCTTAATGGATCATCCTAGGGCACATTTTTAGTTAGTGGTAGTCATAATCACATAATTCAAATTCCATCATTATAAACCTTAACTCAAAAAGATCCAAATTCTCTGATGTTACTAAAAGTCTTTCATGTTAGCCTTTGACTTGTCATAATAATCTCTAAATCCCTAGAAATAAGAAAACAGCTAATGCCACAAATTTTGTGAACCCGCACTCTATTATTAGTCATAGTAGTCAGCTTAGCTATACTTGAAAAATTTTTCTTTAGACCCCAAAAAATTAAGCAGTGGATTAATTAAACAAGTTATGATTTATTTCATAAACAATTATTTCAATCACAGTAATAATTCATAAATCAAAACCAATAAAAATGTAAAATGGTAAAACACACACACACAAAGTTTGGTAACAAAATGAAAAACCAATTAACAATCTTAAAGGAAAAAACACTAGGGATCTAATCACGTAAAAAAATCATTATAAGAAACAATCACAACAGTCTACTTGTAAAACCTTTCCACAAATAGGTCTTTATTGTAATCTCAGCAATCACCCCTGAAGATGGACCTTGTCTGCAACCAAAACTTCACACAAAAACAGCCTTAACTAACTATTGAGGAACTAATATGTGGTTTCAAGGAATAAACAGTTTAGACACAAATAGAAACTCTAAAAAGTAACAATATATGGAGACAGATTTAGAACTTTATGCTTCAAGAAGGTTCAACTCTTAGGTTCCGTTTGGTTGGAGGAGTGGAAAAGTGGAAGGATGGAAAATTAGTGGGAGGATGGAAGAGTGGGAGAATAGAAAAGATTTGATTTTCCCTCATGTGTGTTTGGTTGGAGGGGTGGAAAAATGGGAGGGTGAAAAACTTTTTTATTTGGTTGGAGAGCAAAATGGGAGGATGGAAAATGTAGTTTATATAAATTGACTATTATATCATTGTTATATAATATATAAGAAATAGATATATTTATACTCATTAAATAATATAAAAATCAACACAAATACATATAAATTTAAAATTACTTTTCTTTATTATTATTATATATAATTTAAAATTTATGGGCAACAAAAATTGATTATGCATTAACTGGGAAGACATTTAAAAAAAAAAAAAAAAAATTATCCACACGACCATTGTTACATAAACTGGGAAGGTATTTTCAAAAAAAAAAAAAAAAAACTTTATCCACTAGCCTTTTCAATAACACAATGACCCTTTACACTTAAAACTGGGCAAGGCAAAAAAAAAAAAAAAAAAAAAAAAAGGGGAAAAAAAGGGAACCTAGAGTTCACGTTGCTGTGAAGATGCTGAGAGATAAGGATGAAAAGGCAATAAGGTTGATAGATCACAGGACGTGGGAAAGTGAGAGGGGTAGGTGAGAGCAATAAAAAGTAAGGGTATTTTTGTTACACAGAAGGCCTCAATGTTTTCTCCCTTATTTTCTCTCCATTTTGAAGAGAAAAGGTTTTATGAGCCCGGGTGGAAAATGTTTGGGCCCCACACAAAAGTTTTCTTTCTCCTACTTCCAACCAAACAACACAAAAATTCATTTTCTCTCTTATTTTCTCTCTAAAGTTTTCCATCCTCCCTATTTCACCTCTAAATAAACACACCCGAGTTCGTTTGATTGGAGAAGTGGAAAAGTGAGAGGATAGAAAATGGTGAGAGGATGGAAAAGTGGGAGGATAGAAAAGATTTTAATTTCTTTCATTTTTGTTTGGTTGAGAGTAGAAAAATAAAATGATGGAAAAAGTGAGTTTGTATAAATTTATTCATATACCATTGTAGAGGGAAAATTTTCGATCTATCACAAGCTGACACGTCACACTACCAAGTCCACAAAATACAGTCAATTACAAAGTGCCACGTATTGCTGCTAGGGTTTACTATTACTACTTAGAAGCCAATGAAAATTTGCCAAGTGTCATGCAAAAAAACAATCATGCATCAGGGCACGTGTAAGCGATGACACAAGCAACCTCGCACGTGTAAGCGATGACTTAATCAATCCAGCGCATGTAAGCGATGACATAGGTGAACCAATCAGGCTGTGACATGTGTCACCAATCAGACTCCGCCACGTGTCGCTCATCCACCTCCAAATTCCTATAAATAGAAGCTTTCCTAAGACATTTAGGAGGACACACCAAGCCATCTGAAGCACAAAAGTAGAGAAGCTCTACAGGAATCAAGCCTCGAAGCCTCCAAGCCTTCAAGAACTTCAACCGCAAAATCGAAGAACATTCGAAGCAGAATCATCCAAACTATCTGCCTAGATCCTAAAGTTTGCGGGAATCAAGCCTTAAGTGTCCGAAAACATCAACAAATCACAAATCAGTGGAGCTCTACGGATCCAAGCTTCTAAAGCCCCGAAGAACTCCCACCACAAACCTTCGAAGACGAAGAACACACGAAGAACGCAAAGAACAAAGGATTTCTAACAAGCTCATAGCCAGAGATTCATTGTAATTCTGTTTCAGCAATCTTCGATCCATCCCTCAACCAAATTGAAGGATATTTGGTGTTCAAATCAAAATCAAATTATCACAACTCCAATCAACAAGTCTTGCAAGGAGATCGAATCAGAGGATCACTCTTTTGTAATCACAGAAAATTGTACCACACAATCATCAATACAAATTCGCACTTGTGACACTATTTTACTTGTTTGACTCATTTCGAATCGAGAAATTTAGTCGTCCACAACCATTATTAAAATAGCCAATTAAAACAAAAAAGTGACCAAAAAAAAATCACCCAAATTATTAAAAAATAAAAATTATGTAAAAAAGAAAAAATCATGTCTAGTTAAAACAAAGAAAAAGAAAAAATGAAAAAAGAAGAAGAAGAAGAAAAAGGCAACGTCTAGGAAATCCAAAAAAAAAAAAAAAAAGGGAAGAAGAAGAAGCCAACGTCTAGCCCAGGAAAGGAAAAGCAAAACGAAAAAAATAAAGAAAAAATAAAAAAGGGAGGCAACATTCCACAACACCAAAAAAAAAAGAAAAAAAAAAAAAAAAGGAGGAATTGGACGAATTCAAATGTGCAAAAAGCACATGATCATTTAACTTCATTTTTTTCTTTTAGTTTTCTCTCCAATTTGGGGAGAAGACTTTTTGATGGACCAGGGGAGAAAACACTTAGGCCACACCATTTATTTTCTTTCCTCCCCACCCAACTAAACACACTTTAAAAAGTTTTTCTTCCTATTTTTTTTCCAAAGTTTTTCATCCACCTTATTTCACCTCTAAACAAACACACCCTTAGATTTGGTCTTGTATGTTCAAAAAATAAGGAGAAATTAATGAAAGAATATAAGAACAAAGTAGGCTTAGACTTAGAGGCACGAAATGATTGTTATATTTAAGATGATATTTGCCTCCACTTGATTGAGTTTACTAAAGGATTGCAAGCAAGCAAGTTAATTTCAGAATACAACTAAGCCAATATTCTACAAGTATCAAACTTAGAGAATCTTGTAAATTTCTATATATGGTGTGCAAATTATTTTTACAAAAATTAAATATGACTTTTTATTCATAAATAATAAAGTGATACCAATGAACACTAAAAAGTCACATTTCAAAAGTCACTTGTTAAGAGACACAACCTTTAAAATGTTGTTATGATTGTTACTATTTGTTAGGAAAGTAAAGTTCAGTCTCCCTCAATTTTTTTGCAAAGTTTTGCAGATAAATGATTTTCTGTCATGATTTCACTTGAGCAAACTCATTCTCACTAAACGTTGAAAAAATCAGATGATAAAAATTTCACTCGTCACCCAACTTACTAAAATTCACTAAACAACCTCCTCGATCCTTAAGCATTCTTCGCTCTTTCACTTTTAAAGTGAGATATTCTCAGATAGTACAACCTCTATATATACACAACATTGTATGGCAGTCCCTAACATTTTCTTTTTAGCAAGGGTTGGTATTTACTATTTATAGAAAAAAAATAAAAAGTCAATTTTACAATGACAAAACTTAGGTACAATATTTTAAATGTTGTTTCTTAAGTTCCCATCTTGAGATTCAGCTATGTGATTACTTAACTAAAAAATACACTTCTATTCCATGAGAAAAAATTCATGTGGCAAAATCTTAAAAGAGGAACTTAAGAAATAGTAATTAAGTACTGTACCTAAGTTTTGCTCGTTTCATAAATAATTGGGTTACTATTCATGCAATCTAGCTTGAGCAAGTGTTTAACAAGAGTCTCAACTACTTTCTATATGAATTCTTGAGCTTTTTTTTTTTTTTTTTTTTTTTTTTGGCTTCAACTAGATCGATTCCTCTTAAAGTGAGAATGATTGATTGATTTAACTTGAACGAAAATTTTCAATAAACTAATGTGACATATTTTTAACCTAACTCAAATACATCAATTTCAATCCTTTTTTTACTCTATTTTTATTACATTGAATTAGCTAACATCCAAAACCTAACAAATTCCCCGTTTGAAAATTATGTGATAAAAAATTACAGTAGAAGACTTAATTAAAATTACAAACTCAATGTAATACATGCACATCTCATAAACCACTGAACAAACTAGACCTACATTCTATTATGTGAGAATTGAAAACTGTCTTTAATGAAACATAAACAAACATATTAAACGCAAAGGGAACAAGTATAGACAAAATATGACCAGTTTGCATTAGGCTTTAAGTACATTAGACTGTAATCAAAATACATCAACTTAAGCAAATTAGCATCAAGTAAAAAAAAAAAAAAATCTATACCGCTACCTGTTTTTGTTAGGAAAAGACAAAGAAGATGAAATCGCTAAGCTCTTAAACAAACAAATATGACTCCCCTTTAGGTTGAGTTTGGATTGCACTGAAAAATAAAAGTTAGAGTGTTTGGCCTTTTTTTTGTGGGTCCCATGCATTGGTTACGGGACCCGCAAGTGCGAAAAAACGCAAATGTTAAGTTAAAACTAGGTCCCATGGCATTATTTACACATTTAAAAATTATTTTGCTACAGTGTTTTCAGTTTTCAGCAATAAGCAATATTCAAACAGACTCTTAGTAGATACCCTCTATACTTTTTCCTCCTATTAAAAATAAATTTTGATTTCAAAACACCCTTTGAAAAACAATTTTGGGGAAAAATAACTAAAAGGTATAAGAATTTACATAGAAAACAAATAATCTCTTTTTTATTATTCGCATTCTTTTTTTGAAAGAGAATGGTATATTATTCGCATTCTTGGCACAATGTGATCCATTTACTCATATAGATACGCATGCACTCCAAGCACAAATGATATTTAAGATTTTTTTTTTTTCCTGAGAATCAATAATATTTAAGACTATGCATTATAACTCAATGATATAAAAATCTATCCATGGAAGTTGTTTTCATAAATGTCTTATGAACTCAAATCAACCTCAAATTATATATAAATTATTACTTAAAATGCAAGGCTTTTCAACTCAATCAATAGTTTTTGAACTTGGCTCTATTTTGTTTTTCAACTTTTCTTTTTAACCATAAAATTTACTTGTCTTTATTATTATTATTTTTAAAAGAAAATTAAGGGGCACAAATGAAGGGCAAATTAGGGATGTGCTTGGTTTGACAAAAATTGATTTCCAGAAAATATTTTCTGCATTTACTAGTGTTTGTGGGGGCAATGGAAAATGTTGGTCAACCAAAACTTGTTTTCTAGTTGACCGTAAAATAAAAGCACATATGGCAGAAATTGGTTTACACTTTTATTTTTTGTAAAACATTTTCCATCCCACCCAAAACTTATCAACCAAACAATTTTTGCGTTTGGTTACAAGTTTTTTCTGTACATGTAGGAATATTGTGGACTTGCTTACTAGAAATGTAATTGCTGGGATGGATGCCCGGTGTTTAATTTTTGTTAACTTGGCAATGGACACATCACCTCGTAAGAAGTACATAATTTACTGTGCTTGTATGCCAGTCACTGCCTATTAATAAAAATATAAAATACATTTATTATAATAAATTATATATATGTGTGTGTCTTTTTAATGAAAAAGCTTAACTTTGTTGCATAAAATAAAAATATTCCAAAACATAAACATTTTCTATAATTAAATATTTCATATATTATAATTCTAAAAAAATATTTCAACTTGAGTTAAATTTGATATTTTGATTGATAATATGTTTTTTTTTTCTTCTAAGATGTGATATTATATGTAATTATGAAATTATTAAAATTTTTATTTTCATGTTTTACTATTTATAGTATAGTTAGCATGAATTTTCTATATTATATACTTTTTTTCAAGAAAAAAACTATATTCATAACATCTTATAATATTGTATTAACAGAACACAAAGAATACCAATAAATTAAAATATAATATAAGAAATAATTAAAATAAAATAAAAAACCACCACGACCTTGTCTTCACACTATCAATTTATAATAGAGTAAATTTTATGTTGGTCATCAACTTATTGTACAATTCTCCTCTTTTTTTAAGGTTTGAACTGGCTGTGAATAAATATATGACACTAAGCACAAACGCATGGATTTCTTTTACGTAATCTTGACAATACATAGAAGATGAGATCTTCAATCACGACATGTATATGAAGTTGATAGCTCAATAGAGTGGCCAACAAATGCATCTTCATCTTTCAGTAATCCCTTTCTTGCATAGTCTTCTCTATTTTTTCTATACTCTTGTAATTTCTAAAAGATGTACAACTTTGTAGAAAGAAAGTCAAGAAGCTATGACATTTGATAAGGCAACGGACCAACGGTTCCATTTGTACTTTTATTTATTTATTTATGATGACTTTATAGTGAGCAAATAGGTAGGTTTTGAAGGCCAGAACTGTGCAGCTATGAGAGACCTGAACTGGGTTATGCCTGGTATTTCAGGTTGCCACTTCAGCAACCATGGATATGCCCTCCAATTGGTGTTGAGTATCTGCTTGCCTAAAGAAAAATGTTTCTCATTCTCATTTATTTAATAACTAGCTGCTTTTCTATGTTGTTTGAGAGTTGGCATAAGATGTTGTGAAATTTTAAAATACTTGCAAGTGTACAAACTGTACCGAAGTATAATTTGACAAGAACGAGGCCAAACCTACAGGGACTTGAATGAACGTAGGAAAATTAATCAAATCTTAACCAAATTAATCCTAATCTAGTTTAATAAAAATTGGTTGTTTGCAATTAAATATACTAAGCAAATAATTAAACTAAACAAAGATATAATGTAAAGAAGTAAAGAGATGTAAACAATCTAGAGAAAGGAATTTAGGTTTTGGAATCCACCTTGTAAGTCATATAAGAATATATTTATGATCATTAATTTTTTCTAATTACTGCATGATAATCTAAAAATCAATCTTGCTATCATGGAAAATATTCTCATTAAAATCCTTCTTTAAAAAAAATCAAAAGCATGTTCTTCTTCACTTTTTAAGTATAAAATCAAATCATCAATTATATCTGTTGACAAACAAATTACAAGAGATATCCACTTTTATAATCAAGAAATAATAAACTAAGCATTCAATTAATTAAGATAAATCCCAAATTATGAGAAAAATATGATTGAACTCATATCTAGAATCTCATCTTAGTCAATTGATATGTTGCAAGAACAATTTAAATCATTAAAGAACAACTATTGTGGGAAAAATCAAATTACATAAACAATACTGATAATCCTTAATAAGATTTCATCTTCAACCTTAATTATAAATTTAGTTACTCATAGTAATTGAAAGAAAGCACAAAAATAAAATACAAAACATTAAATTAGACAAATAAAATAAAACTAATTGTCATGGAAGAAAACCAAAGAGGTAGCCGTGCTCTATATGTTCAACCCCCAGCCGTCCTCATTATATAAGAGAAGTCACTCCTAATACAATTCGGACTAGCCTTCCTTTCTATTGCTTTATTTTGCTCATTTATAATCAAATAACACATGTGGCTGACCTAAGGCTTTTCTTTACAAAGACCAAAACCGAAGTGGCCCAATAGAAATTCCTTGTTTGATTCTTGTATGTCGGTGAAGTTATAGGGAATTGTTGGACTGGAGAAAGCCCACAAACATGCAAACTTCTTGTCTTTACTTTTCCTTATGTGACACTTCACGCCTTCTAGCCTTGCAAATTACAATTCTCTACAAGTTGGCTTCTTGAATCAATTGGCCCCACCTTGTAGTTTCAATAGTCAATAACACTTCACTTGCTCTGCTTCTTCTTCATTTTTCTTGTCTTCCACTAATTCTTGTAAGCATGCAAAGCCTTTATAACCTATAAAACACAGAGATTTATTGTGGCGGGCGAAAAGTGAAACAGATAAATATGGTTGGGATTTAATCTAGTTACTATTCGCTCACACAAATAATTTCTATAGATGAGATGCAAGGTCAACCTTTAAGTACCTATTATAAAACAAAAGGTGAAATTCAATTCAAAATTTGCATGTGTAGTAATTAATATTCAACTAGAAATAGCTTAAAAATGATGTCCAAAAAAAGAAAAGAAAAAAGAAATAGCTTAAAAATGGCTAGGTGTTCGTTCTCGAGTTTAGTCTGACGATGATATTACAATTGGATGATTTTTCTCTCTTTTTCTCTCCCCCACTAGACCTCCCCTTAATCCAGGTGCTTCTTGGCTTTATATAACTTAGCAAAGATGCATCTGGCTCTTACATTTGGAGGGTTATGATCAGACTTTCTTGATACTTGTCCCATCAAGATCTTATTAGAAGGTTTTTACACTAGAGTATTAGTTGTGGGAACACTATTCATGGTCATTTCCCCATTAATGCGGTCAGCTAAGTGGTTGTAGTGCATTTAATGCGAAGGGGATGGCTGCCTTGTCCTTCCTTTTTCTTCTCTTCCTTGTTCAATACAAAGTTACCTTTGTCCCCCCTCGGATTGCACCATGCTCTCTTCATTCCTCATTCTTAGCCTTCCGCTGTTAAGTAGGAGTCCTCAGCACCCTTACCAACTACAACAGTTTGAACTCTTTATTAGTTAAATAAGTTCTTTCTATGGATACTTTGCGAAGTTCACCTCCTCGAAAATGCCCTTACTTATTTTATTAACTGTCTTGGATCCTCGTCCCCCCACAATTATAATTAGTCACAAATTAATCATAAAAATGAGGTAAAATATGCAAATATGAGGTTACTTTATTGTATATATTTCATGCACATCATAAGACATAGAAAAGGGTTCTTACACATCACATCCATTATATTTTGCCTACACCCAACTCTGTTAAGTTCCTTGCACTACTTCCATATTTTATTTTAGAGATTTAAGCAATTCTTCAAATTACAAAAGGTTGCTAATGAATTTGGATTTTGAGTCTCTGTACAGCATACAATTTAGGCTTCAAGATTTTGGATAGAGTGGTTGATAAGAGGCTACAAACATAGATAGATATATAAAAGCACAAATGTTCTTTTTAGGTATTTGAAGTAGTTTAATAAGAAACACACGAGAGAAAAATATGGTCTTTATAGTAAAAACATTGTTAAGGTCCAAAATGTGACAAGGAGCAAGGCCATAGAAATGAGAAAGGCTTGCCCATGGAAATGGAAAAACAATAAAGTTTGGCCCTATTGAGGTCCAAAATGTGACAAGAAGCCAGACCCATAGAAATGAGAAAGGCCAGCTCATGGAAATGGAAAAAGAAGAAAGTTTGGCTCTTAAAAGAATGAAAAATGAGAGTCTGGCTTATAAGAAGAGGAAGATAAGTCTTGGGCCTTAGAAAAGGAGGGAGGAAGGAGGCTTGGCCCAACAACGTGAAGAAGTCATGATACCTAAGGAAATCCAATAAAAAGGAAGAATAAGGAACGAGTAGGATCTAGGCTAGGCTACACGGGATTTGCCAGTCTGGGGGAGTAGGTCCTCAAGGAGAGCTAGAGGATACCAGTCAGGACATGGACAACTCAGGATATGGCATGCTCATTTTAAAAGAGGTACGAAAGATGAAAGAGGTTATGTCAATGTTAGTTCCCTAGGACCTAGAAGGGAGTAACAAAAATAGATGATGGTTTCGAAGTCAACACCTATTGAAGGAACCTAAGACCTTGGGTAAAGCAAAAAGGGTGAAATAAGAAGAAAGATGGCTAGGAGCCTTTCGACTACACCATTAACAAGAAGAAATTTGCCCCATTTTAGGGAAATGAACAAATTATGAGAAGTCAACATCAATGCTTCAAATAGAACATTAGTTTTGATACCCAGAACACAAAAGGAATGGATTGTTGATTTGAAGAATCTTCAAGCAGCACTATAAAAGGGTGAACCAAAGCTAAGGAAGGGCATTCAAACATAAGCACTCACGATACAAAGAAACACTAGAAAAAGAGCCTTGAGCTTTTACTTAAGATAAAGTGGGAAGAGTGAGGCGTTGTAAGAGGTCCTGGAGCAAACACTTGAGGAGTCACTCGGGCTTAAAGGGATTCAAATTTCACAAGTCTTGAAAGCCTAAGTAGAACTACTCAAGTCTATGATTTTTGAACTTTATTGAGCCTTATGGTACATCCCAGCAAAGTAGGACCTAAGAGCACTTGTAGCAGTGGAGCTAAAAAGCTGTGGGGGTAAAAGCCTAAATTCATACATTGGGCCTTAGGCCCAATTGGAAGATGGGGGTACGTCCGAGCAGGAACAAATGATCGGAAAAAGCCCCAGAATGGAGAATTTCCTAAGGAAAGAATAAAATAATATCATCCGAGGAGT
The DNA here is from genome assembly GCA_023621385.1 of Quercus gilva. Taxonomy (NCBI): domain Eukaryota; kingdom Viridiplantae; phylum Streptophyta; class Magnoliopsida; order Fagales; family Fagaceae; genus Quercus; species Quercus gilva. The sequence continues at coordinate 30,584,862 of CM042474.1, read as the reverse complement.
TTATACCCCTCAGACTGGAAGAATGTCGATCAAACCAGTACCTAGGTAGTTTGAATAAACTTCCAAGAAGTTCCAATGATAAGGACGAACCTAGTGCATACAAATGTGATAAGAATAGGGAAATATCTCAAGCAAAAACTACTACCACCGCATTTAAAGCCTTGCAGCAACTTTTCTGGCCGCATTTGTGTGGAGAAGACCCCTGAACAGTGTCGTCTCAGCGGCTACCACTCATAAAAAGCCAGAGACGTTACCTGATGGGACAGGTACTCAAGTGGATGCTTAGATGAGGAACAAGTGTTCGACGAGGATGAAAAAGAGAAGATTATATAAATGCAAAGAATCCCTGAAAATTGGGATCAGATGAAGAGGGAAGAAAAGGAAATAGAGAGAATTTACTCTAGATGTAGAGTTGATATTGGCCTTTAAGACAATAATGTATCTCTTCGGACATCAATTAATTCAAGTCTAAATCATGTGTTCCACACTGATTTTTCTTATAAAATCTTGATTAATCGTTGTTTATTTTACAAACCACCTAGTTCTTTTACCCACTCTCTACAAATTCATTGTGTTGGGTTTATACTCACATCCTGCATATTTTGGGTTTGGGTCACATATTTTGTTTCTGCAAAAGCTATATAGCTATTTTAGCTCCACCAAAACACAAAAATAACCATACAGCAATGGAGCTAAATCTTTTTTTTTTAGCTTCATTGCTATAGTGCACAGCTATCTATGGTTGTGCACTGTAGCTTAGAGCTAAAAAAAAAAAAAAAAAAATTCCCTGCCTAGTTGTGTGTGTGGCTGTGATGGTTGTGTATAGTGAATATCTTATTTTATTATAGTAGTATCTTATTTTATTGTGTTGAAAGCTAAAATAAATTCACTGCTGCAGCATGTGTATAGGTAAAAGAGATAAAGTAATTTTTTGTAGTAGCAAATAGCTAAATTTTTAGCTCCATTGATGTGGATGCTTTAATGTACTAAAATACTTAATATAATAAAGCATAATACAACTCTGTTTAGAGGATCTTTGTCGCTCTATTTGCTTTTCATTTCATTTGCTATTCCTTAATCGCTCACTCGACCAATATAATACACACACACACGCGCACGCGTATATTTATGTTGTGAGATTCATGTCTTGTGCACAGATTGGTTTGTAAAACAGCCCAATAAGGTCGTAGTGAGCCAAGCCTAGTCCAACCAACAATCAACCATCCATTCTTGGAGGCCCAAGATCCCTTATCATTACTGGTCCTAAGGACCATCCAAAAAGGGAACCCACAAACATCAATGGCTTCGGTCCTTTTTTTAATAGAAACTAAGAGTTAGTCTCAGTCTCTTAGAAGAACTAGCAAATAGATCATCAAGTGGCGCAAGTACATTGTTTACAGCATCATTTCTCTCTTCTCTCTGTTAGTTAGGTAAACAGCTAATGAGAGGAAAAACACACACATACACTCACTCTTCCCTGAAGTACCGGTTTGGTATAAAGCTTAATTTAGTTTTTTGAATTGTTTAAAAAATTGTATCCAAAACAAATGAAATTTATAAAAAACATAAAAAAACTATATTTGAAAAGAGTGGAATTTATTACACACAAACTATTTTACACACATTCCCAAAAGCAATTTAAAAATCATGAGTACTTCAAGTTACAATTTCAGTTACTTTTTAGAATGTGTGTAAAACAGTTCATGTACAACAAGTTTAACCCATTTGAAAATGTGCGGTGTCAAACATCTCAGTTCAACACACAAATTGATACAGTAATGGAGCATAGACTACCACTGTATATTTCTTAAGTTTTGCTTTGAGTCGGTTCAATTGTTACGGATACATCACTTATCATCAATCATTCTATAATGTTTTAGATCAATATTAATATCCTTCTAAAAAAAAAAAGATCAATATTAATATCAAGCCCACGATGGTGTGGAAAATCCCATAGAGCCAATACCTTTCATCAACATTCTATGCATAGAAAGTAGATCTTTTTTGTGAATTCTTTTTTTCTAATTTTCTTTTTCATAAAACAAAAGGTAAATAAATAATTTATATTCCTTGAATGCATGGAATATAAATTATCCGAACTCAGATCACTACCCAAATGAACTTCAAAACAAACCGAACCCAAATCCATAACTTTTTAAAAAAAACGAAGCTGAACCCAAACCCGAATGAACTTCAAAATGATACAAACCCAAATCAACAACTATAGAGCAAATTGACCAATGTACGTGGACTCAGATCTGATGAACTACAACATATTGAATTCTCTCTTTTCCTTCTCCTTCCTCCTCTAGAGGATAACGAATCAGCAAAGCGGGCACGACCTGCAAACTCGGAGCCAGTTCTGTATACAAGTGGAACTTGTGCTTGCATGGCATCTCTCTAGCCTTATCGCCAATTTCAAAATCTTCCAAGTAAGCAGTTTTTATCGGACTCCTCTGCCATCATTGTCACTGTTGGCATGGATTTTTACAACTCACCAGACTTCTCCAGCGAGTTGTAAGGGAGGTGTAGACTTATATCCAGTAGACTTTCAGTATTTAGAGAGTTTTTGTTTGCGAAAGAGAAAAATACGGTTGTAGATTGAGACAGTCGAGTTTTTATATGGCAGGAGAACTACGTGAAATTATAAGATTCACGTGGTGGACAAGTGATGTGATCCACCATTCCACTAAAAAACTTTCACCTGTTTAAAATTGTTAGTTAGAAAATTTTTTTAAACAAAAATTAATTACTGACTCAGCAATTTTAAACCAATAGAAGTTTTTTAGTAAAATGGTGGACAAGTGACGCGATTCACCAGAAAACTCTATAATTTCTCGAGAACTATGAGGTGAAAGAAGGATTTGGAAAAGAAAAATAAATAGTTATTTTATTAAAAAATATTTTACATATATAATATTGAGAATGTCTTGCTTTAGAATATTTTATTATTTTAAACAAAAAAGTTAAATTTTTTTATTAACAAAAAAATACTACTCTTTCAACAAAAGGATTGAGATAGAGAGACAGACAGAGTGTTTTGAAAAGAGAGAGATTTCATCATCAGACTATTTTCTGCCACCATTAAAGTGGCCTCTCGTTACTATTAGATTGCCGAAATCTCTAAAGATAGATTTTTGTTTTCGGGTAAATATAACGCATGAAAATTTTGATTTAGGTTTTTGTGTTAGATTTATTTGGGTTGGATTGACTATGTTTTGCGTGTTTATGCTATATTTGGTTTTGTTTTAGGTAGTTGGGTTAAATTGGTTTTGGGTATACTTTCTTTATAATTCATGTTATGCTTCATTGGAATTGTAATTGGTTAATCTTTTCCTCTCCTTGAACAACACTAAATATAAGTTCATGAAACTCTCGTCAGTTCGTGAAATTCCCGTGTATATTCAAATCTTTGTGGGTGTTTCTTTTATCTTTATTTAGTCAAGTTCCCACATGATGTACAATGCCCTTGTTATTAGTTTTTTCTAATATTTCAATAATTTTTCTGGCAAAAATTTGTAATCTTTAGTATTTTATTTTATAGACAAATCGAAAGACAATAAGAGTGTGATTTTAACATACTATATGTATTTAAAATTTAAAAAATTGTATGATATAGTGATTGATAAATAGACAAGTTTTACGCCCACTCAAGAATGCACCACCATGCACCCTTGGTGCAGTGGTTACTTCACAAGTATAAATGCTTGTGGGGTATAAGGGGCAAGAGCTGGGGTTTAAGTCTCCAGTAGGGAGCTTCACACACATATACACTTAGATTAAATTAAAGTAGAAATTCTATCTTATATCAAAAAAAGAATGCAAATATTGTTTTGATAAAATAAAAATGCAAATATTTGTCAATCATTGTCTTTTACATTTTGATTTTGTGTCTTTTTTTTTTTTTTTTTCTCCTTTTGTTCTATTTTATTTCAACTAAAAGTAGCTAAAATTTGAGCAAGAATATCATATTTCAAATTAATTTCTTCTTAAATAAATATTAGAAAAAATAATATCGAATTTTCATTGTACTTAAATAATTAAGATTTTTGATTTTCTAAATTCTTATAGGATTTTTTCTTTAGTAATAGCCTGGATTCATGAGGATATTAAGCTTATATATATATATATATATATATATATATATAATATTTTTGATATTATATCCTCTGATAGCATACCTTTACATGTAATTATCCTACTTTACCTTTTACTAGTGTTGCAAAAGATAATGGGGAGGCCTTCATTTGGCTAGAAAAATGCCTCCTTCTTATCTTTTCCATTGTATAAACTGATTCTAAATAAATAAAGTCAGCTATTGTTTCTACTACTACTACTACTACTACTAATAATAATAATAATAAATGCATCATTTAAAATAATTATTATAACAAAATATGCATTTATCCTATTAGTAATCTTTTTAATTACATAAAGTAAATACTACAATGTTGGTTCAAATATATAACATGTCACTATAAGAAGTTAACAAATCTAAATGGTTAAGACTAATTTTAGTGAATTCACAAATATTTACTATTTTATGGCTTTTGTGTCAATTGCTTTCAAAGCAAATAAACATGAGTAAGAATGTCATATTCTAAATCAATTGTTATTATTCCAAAATAGTTTTTTATATAAAATTTATGAAAATAATCATATGAATTCATTTAATATAGATAATTAATGTGCAACTATAGATATTTAATATATACATCTACTTCATTGACTAATTCAATGAACTAAATAAAGAAAATTTCAAAGAATGCACCACATGATAGAATCTCATATTCTCCCACACAAGTTCTCTACATCTTTATATATATATATATATATTGATTGATTTTAATTTTTAATTAGTATGTTCACTGATTATTGATTTATTGATGTAACTAATCACCCAACAATTCAAAATTAAAGCCTTTATTGTAAAAAAAAAAAGAAAAAAAAATTTGAGGGGAAAAAAAGAAAAAAAATTAATATTGATTTATTTTAATCATTAATAAAGGTATTATAATGGTGTAAGGGCACGTTTTGCTCCCAAAGCCCAAGTTGATGGTCAATGGCTCAAAGAGCCCAAAACAATGAATTTGATAGAGAATGGGCTTGCAAATGAACTTTAATGAGCTAAGATTTTAGTGATCAAAGTAGGTTAGTTGTTCTTAGAAAGAATTTAACAAATAGTTTTATGTAAGAAAAGTTCTCCTCGATCAAATCCGAGGATGATTTGTTCTTATATATGTTTCTCAAACTTATACAAAATTACAACTCTTGAGTATATAGTGATTTCTTCTTGGATTTTCTGATGATCCCTCTATAATGGGGTTTTTCTCCTTTATATTCTCCTTCCATCTTTCATCTCAGCCCTCCACGTGTAGATTAGATTACTAACTTTGATACTTGTCGCATCAACACCTTCCTGAAGTCTTTGGGGGTAGCTGTAAGGCTGAAGATTACTACTCAGACATCACCTCCACATTAACGCGGCCAAAAGATTAGATGCAGAGTATTTAATGCGGTGGTAGCAGCTTTCTTCTCAGACATTTCCTAACTCTCTTTTGTTTTATCCCTATCTGATGTTTATCCTTACCAGCACGATTGCCTGTTGCCTTATCCTTGATGAAGGGTCGGACCTTTGACCTCTGCTCTGTTTAGCCGAGGAGACACTTCTCCTCAGACAACGTTTCCAGTTCCTTATGACCAGACTTCTTTCACGGTTCATTAACCGATACGCCCTCGTTAGTATTTACATGTCCTCGAGCTATCTGACGTCCTCGGACGCGATCCACGGCCCAATACCTATATCTGAGCCCTTTTTAGCTACAAATGGCATACAAAGGAAATGTAGGTAATTTTTTTTTTTATAAATTAGATGGGTGATTATCTACAATAGACATCTTGAAAGTGAAAACCCCTGGGTTCATATTGAAATTGAACATAGATGAAATGTGATGTGAGTTTTTCCCAAAAGTGTTTGTTTAAATGGGTAGCCAATATTATGAACATAAAATTGAATGATTTGATGTAATTATAAAATCACAATATCTGTTTATGGGAATATGAAATTCAAGGTTAAGGGGGGGGGGAGGGGGGGGGGAGTTACTTATTTGTCACTACCAAGTGTAAAGCATTTTTTTTTTTTTTTTTTTTTTATACAAGATAGAAATTCTACTCTAACTTAATCTCAATGTATATGTGCATAAACCTCTCTCCTGGAGACTTGAACCAAAAAACCTAATCCCCTTACACCCCACAAACACTTATACTTGTGAAGTGACCATCGTGCCAATGGTGCACAATTATGACCTGGGTTTGTGATTTGGTTTTGGGTGGCGTTTCCGGTAGTGAGGTTCTAATTTGTGAGGTTGTGGATGGCAGTGGTAGTGATTTTGTGTGCCATTTTTTTTTTTTTTTTTGGCATGATGGGTTGCGATTTGTAGAGATTGTGGTGATTGGGGGTGTTAATGATGGTTTTATGGTGTTGTTTGTTTATTATTATATTAATATATCATATACTAAAATAGAAGATAAAGTGTAAGGTGTATTGTTAAGTTATTTTTTTTAATGCGAAACAATAATCATTCATTCATGAAATAGCGATTGTCAAGGTACAAAGCTTCCATAATAGATTGTGGAGATTCTTCCAACCGTACAATTTCATCATCTATTTGTCTAGCATACCTCGTTAATAAGTGTGCAACGAAGTTGGCACTCCGCTTGACACAGCTAACAAAAAAAGCTTGTAGATTTAACACCATACAGCCCATGTCCTCATAGATATGTCCTAGCCTAGAATAATTGGCCTTTGATGATATAATGGTCTTCATCACATTAACATTATCCCTCTCTATTATCAGCTCTAAACCCAGCTTCCATCTCGAATTCTACGGCACATTTGCACGCCAGCACTTCAGCTTCTTCCCTGTCCACCACTGAAGGCCCTCTTGTTGATACAGCTGCCATAACTTCTCCCCTGTCATTGCGAACTACTACTCCAAAACCTGAGGCTTTAATCCCAGCAAACATTGTCGCATCAAAATTGAGTTTGTAGATCAAACCAGTTGGTGGGATCCATAAAGCCCGAGACTGCACCGAACCAATGGTTTGTTGGACTGACAAAAGGTTCTGAGCCTCTCTAAACTTCTATAAAAAGTCCTCTACTCGCCTATTCAGCCAATGTGGGTCCTGTAAACTTCCCTCATGCAGTACAGTATTTCGTTGATTCCATATAATCCAGCACTAAACAAGAAACAGCTCCAGTTCCTCCCCAGAAAGTCTGTCCAACAAGTCTTCAAGCAGCTGCAAAATATCAACTTGACTTCTCACACGTTTCTGCAGACCGATTTTGCTACTTGCCCAAACATCTTGAGCTACTCCACATTCCCATAATATATGCAGCACCGACTCAATATCCTGTCTGCATAATCCGCATGAGCTATCCTCGATGATCTTTCGGCGAGCCAAATTTTCACTTGTTGGCAAGATGTGACGTAGGACAATCACACAAACAATAGAATAAGAAGATAAACCATAGGAGTCAGCACCTAAGGGTTGCTTGGAGTCAACACCAAGCAAAACTGGAGTCGACACCAGTGAAAGAAAACACATGTTTTTTTAATAATCTCAAAAACTGTCTTACAATAATCCCAAAAAGTGTTTAAATAGCTAACAACAATAAGACATAAAGAAACCCTAAAGAAACCCTAATTATTAAATGTTCGGGCTTGCTTAAACTCAAGCCCAATAACTAATAGGCTCCATCCATAAGGCCACAGGTTGGACCGTCTTCTTTCTGCTCTTCCTCCTATACGTGCGTGTAATTGGGGGCTTGTACCTCGTGTCCGCACCAACTCCCCCCAAGTGAGAAGAACTCGACCCCGTCGAGTGAAAATCTGAAGAGCTCTGATAGTACTCTAGCAAGTCAGGATCCAGTCGCTGTAACTCATCTCAAGTAATCCAAGTGCAATCAGAATCTGGTCGCCCTTGCCACCGGACTAGGAAATGGTGAACTCCTCCATCCCTGGTAGAAACAATCTGCTCATCTAAAATAGTATCAATAGATTCTTTATGTGCATAAGGTAAATTTAAGGGTAGAGGGGTGGGAATAGTGGCATCAATAGGATTAGGCAAAGACTCATCAAAAGAGGCATCAGGAATAGCTGTAGGGCTTTTATAAGCAACTAGATCCTCAATATTAAAGGAGGAGCTAATACCATAATCATGAGGAAGGTCAATGACATATGCATTTGGGCCCATTCGTTTCAATACCTTGAATGGTCCGACACTACGAGCCTGCAATTTTTTAACGGTCCCAAAGGGAAACCGTTCAGGTCGAATCCGAATCATGACATAATCCCCTACTTGAAACTCTGCATGACACCGATGAGTGTCAGCATGAATTTTATATTGAGAATTACTTGCTTGAATTTTTTTGCGAATCTCATTATGCAAATCATGAATATGTCGTGCAAATGCCTCAGCAGACTTAGACACCCTAACATGTGGGGACATGGGTAAAAGATCTAAGGGCTTCCTAGGTGTATATCCATGCACAATCTCAAAAGGACTAGCGCCTATAGACCTATTGACAGAGCTATTATATGCAAGTTGGGCTACAGGAAGAATGGAATCCCAATTCCGATTGGCTTCACCCACTAGACATCGAAGGAGGTTGCCTAGACTACGATTAACCACCTCAGTTTGACCATCAGTTTGAGGAAGAAATGCTGTGGAAAATTTCAATATGGTGCCTACTAAATGCCATAAGGTCTTCCAAAAATAACTCATGAAGCGAACATCCCTATCAGACACTATGGTTTTGGGAAGACCATACAGTTTGACAATCTCATCAAAGTAGAGCTTTGCGATCTTAGAAGCATCAGAGGTCTTTGAACAGGGTAGGAAATGAGCCATCTTAGAGAAGCGATCAACAACTACTAGAATGGAATCATGCTTCCTAAAGGTGCGGGGCAAACCTAACACAAAGTCCATACTCACATCCTGCCACGGGCGGTCTGGCACAGGTAGAGGCGTGTACAAGCTAATGTTTTGCTTGCGATGTTTGGCCAGTTGACAGGTACGACACTGACCAACTATCTTGGCAGCGCCCCTCTTAAGACCAGGCCAATAGAATTGACGTTCCACCTCCTCAATTGTTTTGTCTCGGCCAAAGTGACCTGTAAGGCCTCCCGCATGTATCTCCCAAACTAGGAAATATCGTACTGAAGATCGAGGAATACATAATTGGTTGGCTTTGAACAAGTAACCATCTCGAAGGGTATAATCATCCAGGGTTGGCCGTGGGGCATTACTTAGGCTAATGTAGAGCTCCCCAAAATCTGGGCATGACTCATATTCATCCTTAAGTCGCTCAAACCCAGTAACCTTAACACTCATGACGGATAGCAAAGACACCCTTCGACTTAGTGCATTAGCGGCCTTATTCTCAACTCCCGCCCTATGTTTCACCACAAAGTAATAGCGTTGCAGAAACTCAACCCAACTACCATGCCGAAAATTCAGCTTCTTTTAGGAATTAAGATAGCGCAAAGCCTCATGATCAGAGTAGATAACAAACTCTAGGGACAATAAGTAATGGCACCAATGCCAAAGAGCTTGAATAATGGCATAAAACTCTTTGTCATATGTGGAGTACTTTTGCTTAGCGTCATTCAATTTCTCACTGAAATAAGCAATCGGGTGGCGCTCTTGACTAAGTACTCCTCCTATACCAATACCTATGGCATCACATTCCACTTCAAAAGGCTTGGTAAAATCAGGGAGATGCATGACAGGTGCCTCAGTCATCCTTTGCTTCACCTCACGGAAAGCCTTAGTAGCAGCTTTAGTCCAAACAAACTCCCCTTGCTTCATGCAGTCAGTGATGGGGGATATGATGGTACTAAACCCCTTAATGAATCGGTGGTAAAAGAAAGCGAGCCCATGAAAGCTTCGAATTTCATGGATATTCTTGGGCTTGGGCCATTCCACAATTGCTTGAGCAAAAACTCCCTCAAAGGATACTATGAAACCTAAGAAGACGACTTTATCGGTGAAGAAAGAGCACTTCTTGAGGTTGCCATATAAACTCTCCTTTCTAAGGGTAGTACAAACTTAAGTTAGGTGGTCTAATTGTTACTCCCTAGATTTACTATAGATAAGGATGTCATCAAAGTACACAACCAAGAATTTTCCCATAAAAGGCTTGAGCACTTGAGTCATCACTCTCATAAAGGTACTAAGAGCATTGGACAATCCAAAAGGCATGACCATCCACTCATATAAACCATCCTTTGTCTTGAAGGTAGTTTTCCACTCATCACCAGAACGAACCCTAATTTGATGATAGCCGCTTTTCAAGTCTATCTTAGAGAAGATCGTTGCTCCAGCCATCATATCCAACATGTCATCCAACCGAGGGATAGGAAAACGATATTTCACAGTGATCTTGTTGATGGCACGACTATTAACACACATCCTTCAAGTTCCATCTTTCTTTGGGGTCAAGAGTGCAGGGACTGCAGAAGGACTCATGCTTTCACGAACAAAACCCTTCCTAAGTAGTTCTTCTACTTGCCTTTGCAACTCGACATGCTCTACAGGGCTCATCCTATAGTGAGGCAAATTAGGTAGGGTTGCTCCAGGCACAAAATCTATAGCGTGTTGTATGTCACGCATGGGTGGTAAATGATCGGGGAGTTCCTCAAGGAAAACATCCTTAAATTCCTGGAGCACTAATTTCACTTCTTCAGGTTGCTCCTCACAGGTCTCTCCATGAACTTCCTTGGCAACTAAGACAAATACAATAGATTCTTGAACTGCTACCTTTTCAAATGCCTTAAGGCTTATGATGTTCAAGTCTTTCACCTTTGGAGCTTCTTTCTTCTTGCTCATGTCGATTGGCTTAGGTTTTAAAGGATTGAGCACAATCTTCTTACCTTCAAACATAAATGAGCAAGAATTGGATCGCCCATAGAGGGTGACATCCAAATCATAAAGCTAAGGTCTACCTAAGATGATATGCCCTACATCCATGGGAATTACATCACACCATATTTCAGCCTTATAGGTGAGGAATTGAAGTGGGACAACACATCTTTCTTTGATGGCTATAGAGGAAGTATCAAACCAAGAAACTTTATATGGGTTAGGGTGAGGGGTCAATTTCAAGTCTAGGCGGGAAACAACGTTAGAGGATACCGCATTAATGCAACTCCCACTATCTATAATAACCTTGCAAGTTTTGTCTCCATACTTAGTGTAAGTTTGGAAGATGGCATTTCTTCGCCAATCATCAGTGTCTCTCTGCTCTGTCAAAGCGCACCTTACCACATTCACTCTAGGGACACCAAAGTCCGTAAAGTCATCAACTTGGGGAGAAATGGTTCTAATGCATGCGAGGTAGCTAGGATCATCTTCCCATTCTGCCTCAACATCTTGGGTTCCTTCAATATTTGGATCATACACCAGCTCCTCAACATCTTCAATCTTTTCATCACCCTCTTGAATGACAAGGGCCTTAGAGGGACACCTAGCTGCGATGTGTCCAACCCCATTGCATTTGAAGCATTGGAGGCGAGAGCCTAATCTTGAAGGCTCATTGATCACACTTTTTCCTTCATCCTCTTTTTCTATTGGGGTACTATTAGGGTTGACCTTAGGGGGTAAGGCAAGTTTAGATCTACTACCAAAAGGTTGAGGGTTGGTGGGAACACTCCGAGGCTCAGAACGTCGCCAAAAGATAGATTTGGATGCTAACTCACAATTCCTAGCAAGCTCATATGCTTCTCCTAAGGTAGTGACTCCTCGGGTGATAATCTCTCATAGTAGGCTAGCATTTAAACCTTTCTTGAACCTATTGAGTGTAATAATCTCTTCCTCGACTATTTGGATTCGTCTCTTGAACTCCTTGAACTTCTCTATATATTCAGCCACAGGAGTATTGCCTTGCTTTAGGCGATCCCATTCCTCAAGAAAGGAGCTCCTATAAGTTGAAGGAAGATAATTCCTCGAGAGTGCATTCTTCATCTCAAGCCAATCAGTAATTGAGGGCTCACGTCGTCGCCTAAGGGTTTCCTCAAAGTCTTCCTAGAAAAGGTCAGCTCTTCCAATTAACTTCATCCTGGCATACCTCACTTTCTTATTTTCAGCCCAATGGTAATAGTCAAAGAATTTCTTCATTTGACGCACCAATCAGTGAAAACCCATGGGTCTAGGTAGCCATCAAAGGTGGGTGCATCTATCTTGTCCTTAAACATTCTATCATCAAAATCCCTAGGGCCATTGTGATTATAGTGATCAGGTTCAAAGGTTGGAGCCCTATTAAAGTAACCGAAGTTATGTTGCCTAAGCATGTTATCTCCTTCATGGTTAATGGTCTCTCGTTGAGATGCTTCAATTTGCCCAACCCTATCCATTAAATTTTGGACATTTTTTGCTAGTTCTTCAATGGTTTGCTCTAGGGAGGTCTTAGACTCAGAAGTGGATTGATGTTCAGAGTTTGACATGATGCGACCACTACGTAGATGCATGCACACTATATTTATGAATGCAATTGAGATTCACAAAAGCTCAAGTAACCAATTCTCAATGTAAAATTAAGGTCAAGCAAAAGTGCATGTAGGGATTAGATTAATGAGCCACAGGAATAAATTGCAGTCAAGTAGTGACAGTATTCACAATATTGAAAAATAGCCCAAATAAAAGTCAATTTCCAATAAGCTCCACAATTAATAATGAGAATCAGATATTTCAAAGAAACTGGGGTTTTTTTTTTTTTTTTGAGTTTTAGAATGGGTACTGAAAGAAAGCACAAATAATAAAATAACTAACTTAAGCACAAAATGGGTAGGCCAGTAAGGTATGGTGGGACATGCACATAAAAAATATAAAGATATTATTTTTTCAATGAGACAAAGTTGAATCCACCAAAAAGAAAGTAAGAGTTGTACCCTGGTCAGTGGCTAACTAATTGCACTTGATAGTCACGTGCTTGGCTCCTCAAATGATTGGATCTTACTTGGATAAATGTACCTGTGCATGAATAATTAAAAAGCCCAATACATGCAGTGGGCTATCATAGTAACAATTTTTTTTTTTTTTTTTTTTGCAAAAATAATAAACTACACTGAATGACAGACACGGACTAAAAGGAACTGAGATTTTAAAAGGACTCAAAGTTCAGACTTAAAAAAGAACAAAAAGAAAACCATAGAAACTAAAGAGACAACACGATCGGCTCGGCGATGGACGGCGTGCTAGCAATCAACGACTGTGGCAGCGTAAGATGGGGATGCCGGCATCGATGAGGAGGACAGTGGCGGCGCAAGACATGGAGGTGGTTGACGTCCTCAGCGGCGGTGATGGTGTCGGCGGCAGCTAGTTGATGGGTTTGTCCTCTGCGGCGGTGATGGTGTTGGCAGCAGGTGGCTGATGGGTCGGCGGCAGGTGAATGATCTGTGGGTTTCGGCGACTGGTGGGCTTGCGATGGGTGTTTCTTTCTTTCTTTCTTTCTTTTTCTTTTTTTCTTTTTTTTTGGGTTTGTGGGTGTGGGTTCTGTGCTCAGAGGTGGGCACGGATGGTGATCACCGGCTTGGGAGGCGCCACTGGCTTCTCTGTTGGCTTAGGGATGAAAAACTCATGTGGGGTTGCGAGGTACACACGGATTGCCGGGGCTGGTTTGGGCTTGTTCAAGATCTCATGAGGCAAAAACTTGAAAGGTAGTGTCATCTTTGGCTGGATTGCTCTTTTGATGATTTTGCTTTCAAGTGGTTGTCTACGGTTGTGTTGTATGGATCGGAAGTTTGCTCTGATACCAAAACTGACGTAGGACAACCACACAACAATAGAATAAGAAAATAAACCCTAGGAGTCAGCACCTAAGAGTTGCTTAGAGTCAGCACCAAGCAAAACTGGAGTCGACACCAGTGAAAGAAAACACATGTTTTTTTAATAATCTCAAAAACTGTCTTACAATAATCCCAAAAAGTGTTTAAATAGCTAACAACAATAAGGCATAAAGAAACCCTAATTATTAAATGTTCGGGCTTGCTTAAACTCAAGCCCAATAACTAATAGGCTCAATCCATAAGGCCACAGGTTGGGCCGTCTTCTTTCTGCTCTTCCTCCTATACGTGCGTGTAATTGGGGGCTTGTACCTCGTGTCTGCACCAAGATGTCCTTGCAAACCCTCCATCCAAATATTTTAATTTTGTTTGGCAGTTGGCACTTCCACAATTTCTGCCACATCAAACCTCTGTCATTCCTCACCGAGCTCTCCTCCAAATTAGCTACCTCTTGTGATAACAATCTAGCCGTATGATAGCATGATTTCACCGAGTACACTCCATTCTTATTAGGAAGCCACATTATAGCATCTGGTACTTATCTTCTACTCAAGGGAACCTGAAGAATAGCCTCCACATCTTCCCTATGAAATTTTGCAACAAGTACTCCACGGTCCCAATCATGTTCTATCTAATCAATGAGTTCTGAAACATGCCAATCTCCATCCTCATCCAAAGGTGGGTACAAGACCTTATTTTTTGGATAGTTTGGGATCCACGTATCTTGAGTGACCCGAATATTTAAGCCATCTCCTACCCTCCAGCAGCATCCTTTTTTCAGAATAGGCTAGGCTGCCATCATGCTTTTCCAAATGTAGGAGCTATTAGGCACATTAGATGCTTCCAGAAAATTACTTCTTGGAAAATACCTCGCTTTGAAGCACCTATATAGCAGTGACTCAGTGTCCTATAGCAATCTCCATCCTTGTTTCACCAACTTTGCTAGATTAAAACAACGTATATCTCTAAAATTCAAACCTCCTTCTTTTTTTTGGTTGAGATAGTACATGCCAATTCTTCCAGTGGATCTTCCTTTCGTTACTAACTTGTCCCCACCAAAACCTAGCACACATAGCATTCAGATCATTGCATAATTTTACTAGTAACTGGAATATCCCCATCGTATAAGTGGGAATAGATTGAGCCATTGCTTTGATGAGGACTTCCTTACCAGCTCTAGACAATAGTTGCCCTTTCCATCCCTGTATTTTTTTTTCCAAATTTTATCCTTTAGATAGGAAAAAGTTTGATATTTTGATCTACCAACAAGAGTAGGTAGCCCCATATAAGTCTCAAACCAATCAACCTCCCTAATTCCCAAAGCCATCTTGATCCTTGCCATCTGTTCACCCTCCATATTGCTATTGAAATAGACAGATGATTCTTAAAATTGATGCATTGCCCGGATGAAGTTGCATATGTCCGTAGTACCTCAGTAATAGCCTGCACTTCCTCCTAATTTGCCTGACAGAATATAATGAGTCATCAGCAAATAATAAGTGGGAAATAATAGGTGCTCTTTTGCATGTGGATACCCTATGAATCCACCCCTCCTCTTCTACCTTGGCTAATAATGATGAAAATCTATTTGCACACAACAAGAACAAATAAAATGATAAAGGGTCTCCTTGGTGGATCCCCCTAGAAGGCCGGATATTATCATAAGCTTTTCCATTAATGCATACCGAAAATGTAAGAGATGTCACACAATTCATGACTCTATCAGTCCAAGTTTAAGGCAGCCCCAATCTAGACATAATACCCTTTAGGAAAGGCCACTCTACTCGGTCATATGATTTACTGATATCCAATTTTAAAGCCAAAGGACCCCTTCTACCTGATCTCTTACAATGCATGGTATGCAGTGTCTCATATGTTACTAAAACATTATTAGTAATCAAAAGATCTAGAACAAATGCACTTTGGGTGGGGGATATCAACCTAGGGAGAATGAGCTTCAATCTATTGGCCAACACCTTAGAGATAATTTTATAGATGACATTACAGAGGCTGATAGGTCTATAATCAGATATCCTTTCAGGTGACTTAATTTTCAGAATAAAAACAATATGAGTATAATTAATTTCAGGTAGCATAGAACCAGAATTCAGAAAATCTAACACAGCAGTAGTCACATCATCACCTACTATATGCCAAATCTTTTGATAAAATAGGGCATTCATACCATCAAGTCCAGGAGCCTTTGTTGGTCCCATCTGGAACAATACTTCTTTGATTTCTTCTACATTATATTCATTGGAAAATACTTCTATCATATTTGAGGTCACTTTGTGCTATACTGTGTTAAGTTATTAAAGTAGATAAAGTATTTTTTTTTTTTATTTTAATAAAAGTAGATAAAGTAATTTTTGAAAGGTTAAAAAGCTAATTTTTTTTTTTTTTTTTTTTTGTTAAACAAAGAGTCTATTAAAACTAACCCGAAAAGGAACGGGTTTCAGTCATTACAAAAGTTTCAGTCGTAGCATTTACATTAGGAGCGCTGCTATTAGCATTGTCAAAAGATAAAAAATCCAACATAAACATAGGAGGCATGTAGCCTCCTGCTAAGAGCTACCCATCCTTGCTAGAGAATCAGCTACTTGTTTGGCTTCCCTAAAGCAATGGTTAAGCCAGACCTGATGGAAAGCTTGAAGAGTGTCTCTGCATTCAGCCACCAAAGGCTAGGTTAGTCTATTAGTGGAAGCAGGGGAAGATATGAGATTAACTACATCAGAGGAGTCCACATTTACAATAAGACTGTCTATATTCAATTGTTTTGCCATGCGGATTCCCTCATGCAAGGCCCATAATTTAGCCATTAAGATCGAAGTGGTGCCTATTGGTTTTAAGAATCCTTGGACCCAGTTTCCATTCGAGTCATGGATTAGGCCACCTGCACCAACGTGGCCATTGATGACAGAAGTGTCAGTGTTAAGCTTATGCCAACCCGGAGGGGGTTTGGTCTACTTAGCTTTTAGCTGAGCCCTTGCACGAGATGGATTGGTCAAGGCTGTTAGGAAGTGAAATTCAAGGGCTTTAGCTACACAATATTTCTGAAGGTGTTGATTTGTTTGCTTTGCTTGATAAGTGACACAATTTCTATTAGTCCATCTGGACCATAGACCAAAGAGAAATAGAGTAGGCCATGGAATGCCGTGATGCCAAGAGACTAGGCTAGAGTTGCAATTTACATGTAGCCATTCTGAAAGGGGGAGGCCAAAGGAGGTGTACACTCCTGAAGGGGGGCCAAGTTGATTCCAAAAACTGACCAAGAAAGGGCATTCTCTAAGCATGTGGCTTATGGATTCGGTGTGAGAATTACAAACAGAGCAGCACTGATCCAAGCTTAAACCCCTTGAACCCAAAACTTCTTTTACTGGAATGCTATTATAAGAGCAAAGCCAGATAAAGAGAATGAATTTTGGAGGAACATTGAGTTTCCAAATCTAGGAAAGAGAGGGAGTATTCGAGTTCAAAACATTTAAACCTTTTGCTGCATTGTAGGCAGCCTGAAGGGAGGTAAAGGCCCCTATGGTGATCACTTTCCTTAATCCGCTATCCAAGAGAAGTTTTGCAACTTTACATGCTGCCCATGTGCGAGAACAGGAGCCATTAGAAGTCCATGGATTTCTAGTGGCATTATTAGAAAGGTATTTTGCTTTTAGAACATGAGCCCAAGGGGAGGAGTTCTCTGTTAGCAATCTCCAATTAAGCTTTGCAATGAGCACAAGATTCCGCGTCCTTGATTCATGAATACCCAACCCACCATGATCTTTTGGTCGAGTAATAGTGTCCCAGTTCAGTAGGTGCATCTTCCTTTTTTCAGGATTTAAGCCCTATAGGAAGTTCTTGTTGGCACGGTCAATTTCCTTGCAAATTCTACTTGGAAGCAAGGTCCCCTGCATGACGTAGTCAAGGATTGTGCCTGAAGAAGACTTGATAAGAGTCCTCCTACCTGCAAGGGAGAGGAGACTGGCTTTGAAGCTTGCTAGCTTCTCCTGAACCTTGTGAATGATGTAATTAAAATCTCTAAAGCCGCAATCAGAGAATTTTAGCAGAAAACCCAGGTATTTGTCAAATTTTCGTGTTTCTAAGATTCCAAGAGAGCCACATATATCACTTCTAGTCTCCTCCGAAGTGTTTTTTGAGAATAGAACTCTAGATTTTTCCTTGCTAACTCTCTGCCAAGATAATCGACAAAAGGTAGTTAGCACTTCATCAATTGCTTCACTGTTCTCAAGACTAGCTTAACTGAAGAGCATTAGGTCATCGGCAAAAAATAGGTGAGAGAAAGTAAGGCCTGATCTAAAGGTTTTGACAGGCTTCCAAGTGTTGTTAGCAATTTTGTCTCGAATAAGGAATCCAAGGTACTCAAGGCACAAAATGAATATGTATGGCAATAATGGGTCTCCCCAGCGAATGCCACAGGATGGACTGAAGGCAGGGAGCTTACCATCATTAAAAAGCACAGAAACAGAGGTTGAAGAGATGCAATCCATGATTATGGCAATGAGATTTGAGGAAAAATTAAATAGCACAAGAACTTCCCTTATAAAACTCCATTCCAGGCAATCGAAAGCTTTTTCAAGATCAATCTTTAATGCCATTATGTCATACCTCCCTTTTTTCTTTTCCATGGAGTGAAGAATTTCTTGTGCTATAATCATATTGTCTAGCCCTTTTCTTCCAGGGATAAATGCGGCTTGGAGTGGGAAGACCAAGTGCTGCATATGGGGCCTTATTCTATTGACAATGATCTTGGATATTGTTTTGTAAATGGATGTGCAGAGACTAATTGGTCTAAAATGGCCCAAAACTTCTGGGCCATTTCATACCATCAAGTCCAGGAGCCTTTGTTGGTCCCATTTGGAACAATGCTTCTTTGATTTCTTCTACATTATATCCACTGGACAATACTTCTAGCATATTCGAGGTCACTTTATGCTGTACTGTGTTAAGTAATTAAAGTAGATAAAGTATTTTTTTTTTTAATTTTATTTTTTATAAAAGTAGATAAAGTAATTTTTGAAAGGTTAAAAAGCTAATTTTTTTTTTGTTGCTAAACAAAGAGTCTATTAAAACTAACCCGAAAAGGAACGGGTTTCAGTCATTACAAAAGTTTCAGTTGTAACATTTACATTAGGAGCGTTGCTATTAGCATTGTCAAAAGATAAAATATCCAACATAAACATAGGAGGCGTGTAGCCTCCTGTTGAGAGCTACCCATCCTAGCTAGAGAATCAGCTACTTGGTTGGCTTCCCTGAAGCAGTGGTTAAGCCAGACCTGATGGAAAGCTTGGAGAGTGTCCTGCATTCAGCCACCAAAGGCTGGGTTAGTTTATTAGTGGAAGTAGGGGAAGATATAAGATTAACTACATCAAAGGAGTCCACATTTACAATAAGACTGTGTATATTCAGTTGTTTTGCCATGCAGATTCCCTCACCAAGGCCCATAATTTAGCCACTAAGATCGAAATGGTGCCTATTGGTTTTGAGAATCCTTGGACCCAGTTTCCATTCGAGTCATGGATTAGGCCACCTTCACCAGCGTGGCCATTGATGACGGAAGAGTCAGTGTTAAGCTTATGCCAACCCGGAGGGGGTTTGGTCCACTTAGCATTTAGCTGAGCCCTTGCACGAGATGGATTGGTCGAGGCTGTCAGGAAGTGAAATTCAAGGGCTTTAGCTACATAATCTTTATGAAGGTGTTGATTTGGTTGCTTTGCTTGATAAGTGACACAATTTCTATTAGTCCATGTGGACCATAGACCAAAGAGAAACAGAGTAGGCCATGGAATGACGCGATGCCAAGAGACTAGGCTAGAATTGCAATTTACATGTAGCCATTCTGAGAGGGGGAGGCCAAAGGAGGTGTAAAGTCCTGAAGGGGGGCCAAGTTGATTCCAAAAACTGACCAAGAAAGGGCATTCTTTGAGCATGTGGCTTATGGATTCGGTGTGAGAATTACAAACAGAGCAACACTGATCCAAGCTTAAACCCCTTAAACCCAAAACTTCTTTTACTGGAATGCTATTATAAGAGCAAAGCCAGATAAAGAGAATGAATTTTGGAGGAACATTGAGTTTCCAAATCTAGGAAAGAGAGGGAGTATTCGAGTTCAAAACATTTTAACCTTTTGCTGCATTGTAGGCAGCCTGAAGGGAGGTAGAGGCCCCTGTGGTGATCACTTTCCTTAATCCGCTATCCAAGAGAGGTTTTGTAGCTTTGCATGTTGCCCATGGGCTAGAACAGAAGCCATTAGAAGTCCATGGATTTCTGGTAGCATTATTAGAAAGGTATTTTGCTTTCAGAACATGAGCCCAAGGGGAGGAGTTCTCTGTTAGCAATCTCCAATTAAGCTTTGCAATGAGCACAAGATTCCGCGTCCTTGATTCATGAATACCCAACCCACCATGATCTTTTGGTCGAGTAATAGTGTCCCAGTTCAGTAGGTGCATCTTCCTTTTTTCAGGATTTAAGCCCTATAGGAAGTTCCTGTTGGCACGATTAATTTCCTTGCAAATTCTACTTGGAAGCCAGGCCCCCTGCATGACATAGTCAAGGATTGTGCCTGAAGAAGACTTGATAAGAGTCCTTCTACCTGCAAGGGAGAGGAGACTTGCTTGTAAGCCTGCTAGCTTCTCCTGAACCTTGTGAATGATGTAATTAAAATCTCTAGAGCCGCGATCAGAGAATTTTAGTGAAAAACCCAGGTATTTGTCAAATTTCCGTGTTTCTAATATTCCAAGAGAGCCATACATATCACTTCTAGTCTCCTCCGGAGTGTTTTTTGAGAATAGAACTCTAGATTTTTCCTTGCTAACTCTCTGCCAAGATAATCGACAAAAGGTAGTTAGCACTTCATCAATTGCCTCACTGTTCTCAAGACTGGCTTAACCGAAGAGCATTAGGTCATCGGCAAAAAATAGGTGAGAGAAAGTAAGGCCTGATCTAAAGGCTTTGACAGGCTTCCAAGTGTTGTTAGCAGTTTTGTCTCGAATAAGGAATCCAAGGTACTCAAGGCACAAAATGAATATGTATGGCGATAATGGGTCTCCCTAGCGAATGCCACAGGATGGACTGAAGGCAAGGAGCTTACCACCATTAAAAAGCACAGAAACAAAGGTTGAAGAGATGCAATCCATGATTATGGCAATGAGATTTGAGGAAAAATTAAATAGCACAAGAACTTCCCTTATAAAACTCCATTCCAGACAGTCGAAAGCTTTTTCAAGATCAATCTTTAATGCCATTATGTCATACCTCCCTTTTTTCTTTTCCATGGAGTGAAGAATTTCTTGTGCTATAATCATATTGTCTAGCCCTTTTCTTCCAGGGATAAATGCAAGACCAAGTGCTGCATATGGGGCCTTATTCTATTGACAATGATCTTGGATATCATTTTGTAAATGGATGTGCAGAGACTAATTGGTCTAAAATGACCCAAAACTTCTGGGCCGTTTCTTTTTGGAATGAGAACCACCAAGGTTTGATTCAGATATGAAGGAACATGTTTAGTTGAGAAGGTGGTTAGGACTTCTTCAATGACTGATGGTCCGAGGATGTGCCAAAAATGCTGAAAGAATCCGACATGTAACCCATCCATTCCTGGAGCTTTATAGGGCTTTAAAGAGGATAGGGCCTTGTGAATTTCTAAGGCCGAGAGCATGGCTGAAAGCTTACAGGACTCCTCTTCAGAGAGGGCAGCAGCCCAATTAATGTCAATATGTTCAGTGGAGACAGGCCAGGTGTTGGGTTTGGTATAGCTCCTTGAAGCCATTGAGGATAATATCCATCACTTGATCCTCATCATTGACCCATTCCCCTGTATGATTCATGATCTTCCTAATTTTGTTGTGTTTCCTCTTTGTAATTGTTTTCATATGGAAGAAGGCGGTGTTTCTATCACCAAAAAGTTGCCAGTCTACCCGAGATTTTAATGCCCAAAACTTCTCTTCTTGATTGAGGATAGAAGCATACTCAAGGGAAACTGGGAAAGCTCTTAACTTCCGTATTCACATCCTTCCGCTTCTTAAAATCTAAAACTTCAAATCACATACATATTTTTTTTCTACAAAGTCAATCATTGGGACTAGAAAATAGTCAAATAAAGAAATTGACTCTACAAAAACCCATGGTTCTTCAAAATTTAGAACAACAATTTCAATTACAAATCAAAGAATTCAAAAGAACTAAACCCCCTAAAAATAAATAAAAAAAGGATCAAAACATTTTTCTGCGTCTCAAGCTCTTAATTGAGGCTTTAGAAACCAAAAACCCCAACCCAAAACACATCATCCAAATCCCCATATCAACGGCCCATCTCACTCCTTCCACATCCAGCTCGACCGTATAATCTTCCTTCAAATCTCCACCGTCCGATCCACTGTCCTCCTCACCACAACAACGACAACAGCCGTCCGATTCACTCTCATCCTCTTGCTCTTCTCTCTCCTCCGGAATCTCCTCTAACCTTGCACACTTCTTCTTCGTCCTTCTATTACTATTCTTCACTACCATCTCCACCTTCTCATTCATCGCCACGTGTCCCTCCACCGCCACGTGCACCTCCGCCTCCGTAACTCTAACCTCACTCTCTATCGCACACTTACACTCCAATTTCCACTCGCTACCCTCGCCTTTTCTGAAAATCCCCTTCAAGACCTTCTCGTCCCTCAAGTAAACTTCAAAACGCACCGCTTCGTTGGCCCGAACCCGTTCTCTGCTCCCGAATATAACCTCGTTCTCACTCCTCGTCTTCGCACTCACGACCCGGTGGAGCGTCACGAACGCGGGCGAGTCGGGTCGGATCGTCGACCCGTCCACCTCGAGCACGTTATCATTTATACGAGGGAGGTAAAGCAGAGTCAGCGACTCCGGTATTGGTTTCCGAGTATCCAGACCCGAGAACCGAACAAAGAAACCTCGGATTCGCAAACGATCTCGACTGTTGGATTGGTATCCGTTATAATAATCAGAGGACCTACACATCTTCGGGCTCTTCGATTTTGAATTTTTTTTTTTCTTCTGAAACGAATAAGAACAACGTTGTTGGTGTGAACTGTGAAGGGTTTTACTTTTTATATATATATATACAGAGAAAGAGGCGGTGGTAGAGTTTGATTTGGAACCAGGGGGCGACGAGCACACGGTTTTTTTGTTTTTCTTAAAATGCTGACGTGGACGAAACGACACTGTGATTATAAATGAAACGACAGGGATTTTTATGATTTTTTTTTTATTTTTTGCCGCGTAGTGAGACTTTCCTGGGGGTTTCAGTTTATAAAGAGTTTCAGCTGGCGCCGCTGACTACGTTATTTGTGGATTTTTCGTAGATATTTTTTTTTAAAGAGATTTGACTGGTTGTTTGGGAGGTACACGATTGGGCTTTGTTTGTTAGTGTTCAAGTTGGAGTTGGATAGTCTACTTGCTTCTTCTTTTTTGGGCAACTTGTGTGAAAGATTCAATGTAATGGGACTTGGTTTTGGTCGGAAATTGCAGGGAAAACAAACAGAGCAAAAAGATATCAGAGAAGCACAATTATTTACTCCTTTTTATGTGCATAGTTTTTTTTTTTTGGGTAAAATATATGCATAGTTTCATAGTTTGAATGGCATCTCAAAAACTCTGAATGAGATATCCAAATCCAAAAGTAATTAATCGATCAAATTATACCTTTTTATGGCATTAACTGATTAACCCCTTTATTACCTTTTACAATCGATAATTTGTTAAAGGTCTTGTCACTTTTGGTAAGGGTCATATAATTATCTTTCTTCCTTGATATCTTGCAAATCTACTTTTATAGGTTTTTTTTTTTTTTTTTTTTTTTTTTTTGGGGTTTCTATGTGCATTATCTTTTTTAGTTAAGGTAATATCTAGCTTAATTAATAAAATTTATTGTCCATGACTCAAATGTATAACATATTTAGAGTTAAATTTATCTTACTTCATGAAGGGAGAAGAATGGTATCACCGATATTTAGTTCATAAGCCATATACCTCCTATAATTAAGCTCCTATACCTTCATTGTTAGAGGAGCTTCTAGGTCTAGAATTTTCTTGATCTTGTTTCTCAAAAAAAGAAGAAGAATTTTCTTGATCTTGAGAGAAGACCATTTGTTTAAGTTAATAACCTCATTTAATTTTTAAGATAATATATTTACAGTTTTCTAATTTATTTTTGGGTAAAAATAGTTTCTGTGCAACTTAATTTTTCAAATCAAATAATCTAAAAAATTAAAGCTGTCCCAAATATTTTTAAGCTAAAAGTTTCAAGTTATTTTGATTTCAATTTAGGCAACTTTTTATAAAAGAAGAAAAGTCGATTAGTGGAATAACAATCTATTCAGTCGTTAACCTCATCATGAGCAAAGATAACAAGTCCAGCCGAATTAATAAGTGCTAGACTATGAGTGATCGAGTAATTATTGGGTACTCTCAGAGTACCATATATGCATACTTCCCCTTTTCACATTAACTGTAAGTTCCACTAATTAAATTTATAGTGGGACCCACAATTCATATGAGAAGGGAGAGTACGCATTTATTGTACTTCCGAAATATTTAATAATTTTCTCTAGTAATCTGTTGGCTGTAGAGCTGGGAGGAAACTAGGTTTTTTTTTTTTTTTTTGGACAAATAGCTCAAAATTTATGGTCGATCAATCAAGGGACTGTGCTTGGGTTCTACAAAAAAAAATTTAGCCCATTACTCCAAAAAAACCCAAAGCAGTTATTGGGTCTCTGTATGGGCCCATCAGTATACACTTGTGCCTTGTACTTCAAAGATCGGCTGAAATGATGGCCTCAGTAAGGAAGGTAGCGGATAACGACCCAAAACCAAAAGAGAGAGCAGAGATTCAAGAGAAATAGGATAGCGGATGATTGGAACTATCCGTATCACTGATTCTTTTTTTTTTTTTTTTTGATAGGTAGATACTATATCTATTAGGTAGGGGCTAAAGTTCTAGATCACATAAAACACAGCTAAATACATGGTAGATTGTGAGTTGTGAAAAAAAAAATGGTAGATCCATATAAAAGTTGCGACAAAAATTGTAAATTTTTATGCAGTATTATAATTACTTAGGTAGGGAATGAAGATATGGGTTTTGAGACTCCACAAAAGAATGAAAGATGCCCTACTTGATTATCACTTGAGCCCCTATCCGACATTGAATATTAGATAAATATTAAAAAGAAAATTTTTAGGACCATAAATTTATTGTGTGTCTAGTGACTACTTGTGGTGTGTGGTTAAGAAAAAATAGTGAGTTTATGTAAAAGTGATAGACAATCAATTATAATTTGCCACATAAAATAGTTGTGACAAAATATGTGGAATAAGTTGTGGTCTTAGAATTATTCTCTAAAAATAAACACTTTTTTTTTTTGGGTTGTTTTATATAATTTTTAGACCTGAGTTTTATTTATTTATTTGTTAACATGGATGTCTATAACTCTTTGAACACCTAACCATCTAGTAAAAAAGATATTTTTTTCATCACGTGCGTGTAGTGACACTTACAATATGTATAAAATATCAACAGTTGGACCAATGCATAGAATAAATGGTTAAATGATAATAATGATAACAATAGCAGCAAACTGATGAGAATCATGACATGAGAATAAAAACAATTTCTGAAAATACGAAATTGAAAACACTTATGTATTTTCCTTCTTTTTTGGTCCTGGTAAGTAACAATGACTTTTTGGTAGGGATGCTAAGTACCTTGTTTTGTGGTGATTTGTAATTGACACAAATGACTAATTTTGCCATATTGGTGGCGAATATTTTTAGCTGGAAAAAAATTGAACTTGGAGCACCCTGGCCTGAAGTCTCTTGAACCATTCATTCCTATTTTTCTTTCGTTATCTTTTGATTAATTCTTCCGCATGCACCAACAAGGTATGTCACAATTTGCCATTTGGGGGCGCGCTAATCGGCACGTGAATAGCCAACTTGACTTTTAAATTTTAATGACCTCATGATTGTTTTTCTTCTTCTTGTGATTATTCATGATTGGTCTTGAAGAGGATAAAAATCAAGGATGGCGAATCTGTTCAAATGAACCTGACGGCACTAAATTAGTGAGCTGTCAAAAATAAGGCAACGAATGGAGTGATGGACAGATAGACCCCATGACAGATGAACCCCCCCCCCCCCCCCCTCCCTCCCCCCACATAATAGATGGATAGTCTCTCTATATGGATGGATTATGGGTACATGGGCCCAAGGCCGACGGATACCAAGGCCACGTGGCACCCACATGGCTTAGGTAAACCCCACATGAAAATATTTTGTTTTCCACGATTAACCCTAGTCAATGGAATCCCAACATGGGAAGAATCCCACAACATACCCACGTTTATAAGGATCTTTCTCATAAGGAAACATCTTCCTAAGCAAGAAACAAAGATCGGTTCTATACTACTATAAAAATCCAAAGCCCCCAGAAAACAAAGTACGCATAATTTCCTCCAGTTCTGGCACTCTAGAGTTGTGAAAATTCTCTAACTTAATCTTCAAAGGGTTTTTGGCCAGTATCACACTGGTACTCTCTTAAGGTCTTTTTTTCTGTATTGTGCAGGTGTTGTCTTGAGTACGTGAGGACTGTGTGACTTATTGACGATTTTCGACATCATCAGTTCTTTTCTTTCATTGTTATTGAACTTAGACAATTAGTTTCAAAATTGAATGACACCTCTATTGGAAAGGGTAGTGTATACAATTTATTGAGGGTCAGTCTCAAATCAACCTTAGAAAGAGTGTTCTAGTTTTTGTATAATTAAAATATAGGTTTATATATATATATATATATAAACCCATATTTAAATAGTGTAATTTTATTAAGGAGAGCATCCACCACCCTAAGAGGACAAAGGCAATAGAAAATTGAGGTTTTATATTTTACAAAATTCGTGTAATACATTTTTCTTATTATTTGTCCCACTTTACTCATTTCACCCCACCACCTAAAGAGGATAAAAATAATGGGAAAATGAGGTTTTTAAAATATTACTTAAACTCACACAATATTTTACAAAATTCGTATAATAAATTTTTCTTATTATTTATCTCACTTTACTTAATTATTACACCCCACTTCCCAATGAGGATAACGTCAATGAGAAAATGAGGTTTTTTTAAAATATTACTTAAGCTCACATTATATTTTACAAAATTCGCATAATACATCTTCTTCTTCTTCTTTTTTTGTCTCGCTTTATTCATTTCACCCCACCGCCTAAAGAGGATAACTGCAATGGAAAAATGAGGTTTTATAAAATATTAATTAAGCTCACATTATATTTTACAAAATTCATGTAATACATGTTACTTATTATTTGTCTCACTTTACTCATTTTCCCCCACCACCTAAAGAAGATAAAGGCAATGAAAAAATAAGGTTTTTTCTTATTATATGTCTCACTTAATTCATTTCACCCCTCCACTCAAAGAGGATAAAGGAAATGGAAAAATGTAGTTTTTAAAATATTCCTTAAGCTCACATTATATTTTACAAATTCGTGTAATATATTTTTCTTATTATTTGTCTCACTTTACTCATTTTACCCCACTGCTCAGAGAACATAAAGGCAATGGAAAAATAGTTTTTTTTTTTATTATTTAAATATTACTTAAACTCACTTTATACTTAGCAAAATTCATGTAATACATCTTTCTTTTATTATTTGTCTCCTTTTACTCATTTCATATTTCTCTCTCTCCAGTGATATGTACAATAAAGAAATAACTAAATAAAACTACTTTTTTTTTTCTTTTTCCTAATAAAATGCCGTGTATAATTATATTTTTTTAATAAAACTATTCATTTTTTTTCGTTCTCACTGCATTCTTAGACAATATTATTTTCTATTAAAAAATAAAAATCTAAACACTTTTTTTAAGAAAGAATAAAAAATCTAATCATGATAGTTATTTTATTTCTCTAGATCTCTGACCGTCGGTCATTAATCATTATATGCAGACGCAATATTGCTGATATTATTTTATCCCGCCACTTGTCCTTACCGTTGGCCTGGTACGTTGGGGCGCAATTATAGGGCTCATGAAATCATAGAAAGGAGGAATTATATTATTTTTATATGAAACACACTTGGTCACTAGGCACCACCAATTATTTTTTGTTTTTTTTTTTTGGTTGATAAGATCAGTAGCAAGTCTACCGGCATGCACCAGCAAAACCGTTTAGTTTGACAATCTATATTTTTGCTTTTTTCCACAATGGAAAGAGTGCAGGTTCAAACTTCAAATTACCGATCGAGCGTGGTCCCGTAGGTAAAAACTTTAAACAATAGAAAACAAAAAATCTCACACACACCGGCAAATGCTAAGTCGTATGAGGCCAAAAATCTCACACACAGCGGCAAAAAATCTCTGAGTTATTAGTGGTATCATCTTGTGTTACATCAGCAAATGCTAAGTCGTATGCGGCCAAAAATCTGCTTCATCACTAATTGACAGATATATGAGATAAGTGTTACATTGAACAGCTGTTTTCAAAGTACCAACGATTAAGCAATTAATACTTTTATTTTATTTTTTGGATAATCAATGATTAGAATACGATACAATTAATAATTGAGATCCAAACTTAGAATACGACATATAGTCATATAGATTAAGGACTAAAAATATGTTTTCACATTAGACTGAGCAATGCACATGCAGCTAAATTTTTTTTTTATTTTTTTATTAAGAGAGTTTTAACTTATGGCGTCCGCTGCTGATTATAACTCTTTATCATCAAATCAAAACACTAATCAGTTTTTGGTGTAGGCGGGGTTTGAACTCCAAATCTCTTATACAACCATCAGAAACTTTACCAGTTGAGTTATTTGGAACCCACCACATGCACCTAAATTGATTGAAAATATAGGCACGATTTTTATTTTTATTTTTTAAATTTGAAAAAGTTATTTACAAACTGATCAATGTACCTAAAAGCTATATTTCTGTTAGGTTTGGTTTATACTTTATACAATTGATTGATATCTGCAATATTGGAACCTTTTTTTTTTTTTTTTTTTTGTGTTTCTGTCCATCCTTTTTCCTTTTAAGAATGCAAAAACAAACGCTACCAAGAAGAATGGTGTTAGATAGGCCAACCCATCAAAAGCATTAGCCTACCAAAAGTTGCACTCAGGGTCCATATTCCTGACCAAAATATTCTGTACTAGTACTAAGTAAGAAAAATCAGCCTCAAAAGTAATAAGTGGCTCATATTGGCCTCAATAATATGGCACGCGAAAGTGGCCTTCGCTGTGCAATTGCATTCTATGCATACTCAAGAGTCAAGAGTACTAGGACCACCTAAAGGCTAAGCTCCTTTTGGTGGAGTTCCACTTGAATAAAATCTTGAACTGAAGTACTACATTTCAAGTGAAATGAACATCGATAAGATTTTTATTTTTTATTTTTAAAGTTCTAACTGTGTATATTAATATTTTCACCAAAAAAACTGTGTATATTAATGCGACGTCATTTAAAATTTTTAAATTTATAATATTTAATTTGACTCGAAACTAATTTATTTGAAAAGGAGAGGATCATATCCCATTAGGGCACTTTCAAGTTTCAACACTCCTAGTCCTACGGTCCATATCCAATTCTGACATAGCTTAAAAGATATATAGAGAATCGAATATATGGGGATCGGGGCTATCCAAGTGATCTGAATGATCAAATAGAGAAAGAAAGGGATGGAATTATATATTAAGTGTGAATGTGTGATGGGCTTATAAGATGCATCAACAATTGCTGCACAAGTTGCTTTATGAAAGAATTTTTAAAAACATTTACGAAAAGGAGAGGCTGGTTGTCTTTGTCTAGAAGATTGAAGATTAGCCATAGAAGGTTTTGGATGGTTTACAAAAATTCCAACCAATATTTTCTTTCAACCCCCAAAAAGATATCAAATTTTGATCATGTCCAATTTCTTTCAAATCAAAAGCGATATAGATGGTGTCTAAATCATGTGTTGCTGTAGTGCATTGTTTTAAAACCACAATTGGGCTGTGCTTGTGCTTGTGTTTGTGCCAAACACATGATTTTGAAAAGTCAGAATTCACAACCCCACAACCCACTCGGCATGCAATCCATCAAACACTTGTTCTTTTTCTCTTGTTCTTTTTCTCTTTTTCTTTCTCTCTTTTTTGGGGGCTTTGTCGTTAACTAGATAAATTATGGTTTCTTTCTTCTAAGTAATCAAAAACCTTTTGTTGTCATTACTGATGAATGATGATTAACTAAATAAATCATGGTTCCCTTTCTCCTACGAAATCATATACCTTTGCCTTGTCATTAATTATCGGTGGTTACATTGATCTAATGATATAAGAAACAAGTCAAGACGCTTTTTAAAATTAAAACAAAAAATTTAAAACCATAAAGATGAGATTTCCATTAAAATGAATCAACTATTACAAAAAATTTATTATAATAAAAAATAAATAAAAAAACCCCTATCATTTTGCAAACTGATAATTAAGAGTTTAAATTCAAAGATTCAAGAATACGTAGAAAACATCAGCCATCGAACTTGTATGGGATAGACTAAAATTTCTTATATAGGTACGGATCATAGCTGACGAAACGAAAGTCGTTAATACAAATTTATTAATTAGAAAATTTTGTTAAAGGTGTTAGGTTTATGTCAATTATGTGTATAGCTAGGCCAAAGCGGCCGAATTATATTGTAGACTAGTTCATGTATTATATATAACCTTAACTCTTAATATCTATATAAACTTTACTTAGAGTTCATTGTAACTAATGAATTGAGATTACAGTGAATATGCAATATATTGTTAAGGGCTTCCTTGGTAATCATAGGCAGTTGAGCCTGCCACACCACGTCATCCTTGCATCTTCTCTCTTTTCTCTATACTCTCTTTTATATTTTCATAGAATCTAACATCAACTTCCTCAAGAATTTGGTTGTTTTTTCTTGGATATTTTCTTAAACTTGTTGGAAAAGTGAGACATGATATTCTTCAACCTTTCCTATATATTTCCTTCAACATTGGTTTAACAATGTCAACCGCATAAACGATATCTTTTCTTTATGACTGAAAGTAGAGGTTAGAACTCATTAACACATTATTTTTTTGGCCGATAATCTTGTTGTGGTGGTTGGACCTGGATGTTAAAATTTTCAATGTAATCCTGTTCATTTGAATTTATATACCTAATTCATCTTGAAGTCTATAATCCTCTAGAAGAACGTAATATATAATAATAATAATTAGAGGATAAAAAAAATAAAAATATCAACCAAAATATTTTTCTTTCTCTGCCAAGATTGACTTTCATATCTTATCAAAAAAAAAAAAAAAAAAAGATTTGACTTTCATACTTATCTCGACACTAGATCATCTTTGTTTGTATTGTAAAATATTTTATGAAGTCCGGATAATGTGGTGTTGTTGGATTTTTTTTTTTTTTTTGTAAATTTTTAATTTTGGTTTTGTTTTGTTTGATACCACAACAATGTGTTGTTTAAAAGAAAGTTATATGGCCAATAAGAAGGCTAAGTTGAACACAATTCATAATGTGGCTCATGACCATTAATTATTGGCCTCATAATGAAGTGAGAAGCAACCACATTGGGTTTGTGGCTCGAAATAGCCTCGAAGTAGAGATCGATCTCGACCTCGACAATTTGATAAGTCTATCGAGACCATGCACTGTGGTGTGTTGTCATTTTCTTTAGTTAAATTTTGGTCACCATGATCTCGATCGAAGTCAATATATATCTCTCAAGACAAGGTTCAAGAGCCCCATTATCCCTTTGTAGAATCCTCCAATGGAATCGAAGAAAAGCACTAGGTATCTGTGTAGAAGAAGAGCAACCTCGGGAGCATATAGGATCAATTTCATGGCATCTGGCAAGACATGTGTTGTCACATGCAGTGTCCAAGCCATGCGTGTCAACTGGTGTGGAAGTAACCAACCTCATGCATATGGCTTAAAAGAAATGCCAACACGTGGGGACTAATTAATGTAATGAGGTTGCCGAGAAGTTTCCAAACACATGGTTAAATAACCCAATTTTCTTTTTTATTTAAAAAAGAGTGATAATTATCAAACACTATATGCATACGCATACTGCAATCATATTTTCAAAACACGGTTTACTAAAAATATAATATTTTCAAAACACGATTTTACTCAAAATACAATTTTACAGACAATGTATATTGTACAACAATAAACATAATTTTATAAGCTGTGTGTACTATACAACAATAATTAAGCTTTAAGAAGTACTATGAAACACATGTAAAAAACTAATAATGCCGTGAAAAAAACTCTCATTGCCTATATTACATGTGGTAATGTGGTACATGCCACTCTTCTCATTCAAGTAGAAAGATTTTAAAATAAAGAAATGTGGTTATAAGAAGTGAAGAATTTTACTCGTTTGCTATCTTGATTAGTGCAAGTAAATTTCTTTAATTTCTTGATTATTGATTCTATTGTCATCAGTTTAATCATCTTTATTGTGTTTTTTCAACCGCTTGTTGTTAAAAAGTCCTCTTAAATCTTGATTGAGGTATTACCAAACCCTAGAAGTTGATCGTTCCTCGAGTTAGAAAATATTTTTTTTTACAATCAATTAATCTTGTATGTACCCTACCAATTGACCGCATCACTCTCTCTTATTAGACTGAAGTATTTCTTTTTCATCATTATGGATCTTCCAATAATTAAAACAATATTTTAAATTAAAAATCCAAT
The DNA here is from genome assembly GCA_023621385.1 of Quercus gilva. Taxonomy (NCBI): domain Eukaryota; kingdom Viridiplantae; phylum Streptophyta; class Magnoliopsida; order Fagales; family Fagaceae; genus Quercus; species Quercus gilva. The sequence continues at coordinate 30,552,247 of CM042474.1, read as the reverse complement.
TAATGAAATCCCATTTGCGCATTATGCCATCAAAGATTGGAATTCTGTAGTATCTAGGAATGCATCTACAAATAGCTTCATTGTGAGCTAAATTTCTTACACAAATTTTTCCTATTGCTTCAACAATTTCTATTGGCATGAATTGTTGGACCAACAAGATTTTGGATCTTAACGTTACTTTCTGAACTTTCAATTTAGTCCAGATGTCCTACACCTTTTTATAGTTGTTAATGAGATAGTTGTTGCCAAATTTGTTGTTTGGCCATGACACCTAGCTAGTCAAGGCTCTGATACAACCTGACATAGGGTGGTAGTAAGAGAAGGGTTAATTAGTGCGCAAGTAGCCCTACAACACCTTGAATCATCAAGGTAAAGATTTGGAATCCACTAAAAAAATATTGATTTTTTTATTGTTAAAAGATTCCTTATTTTAGTTTTACAACTTAAGGATCAATTTCAAGGCTCAGGATTAGGTTTCCAAATAACGACAATCCCAAAAATTCTAATTAATATCCGACTAGATAAGGACTAATATTTACTAAATACATTTACAAATACCAACAAGCAATGAATAAGATAATGTCTCTAAGCCATGTTCAACATTCTCTATCGCATGTGGAATTTTTAATTATAAATGAGAGGTAAAATGAAGATAGAAAACAAATTCAAACTCTATAAATTTGTTTTGATAAATTCATAACCTATCAAATCATATAGATGTAAAATTATATAATATTTTATTGAAAGAGAATATGATTGACATTCACTACCTACCACTAGTATTTTTCAAGAAATAACCATTAATTTTTTTTTTCTACACTCTTTTCTGACAACCAATTTCTTCGTTTCACCACTAGATCGAAAAAGTCAAGCCTTTTTGAAAATTACATATATAAAATAATAAGAAATTTCCTCTGATGGGATTGACGAACACAACTTACCTGGATGGTCTCACCCGAACCAATGAGGCGACACTGACAAACAAATCAACCAAGCCTCTCCGACGAAGTAGCTACATTACTGACGAAGATAGAGAAGCCATTCAATGCAGTTAAATAAATGCCTCAAATGGTTACCAAGACAACTGTTCAGATCGTTGGGAGCCATCAAAGCTCACATGATTGACTGTGAGGCGTTACTAAAAGAGGCATTAAAAGCCACCATAACAGCCACAACGACTAGGAGCTACGAGAGTGTATATATACAACCCTCCCAGCACCAACACGAGGTACATAGACACTTAGAAATACTTCTTGTTCCATTACATTACATTATTCTTTTCCAAAGAGTTTCCTTATACTGACTTTGGCATCGAAGACGTTGTGGCAGGCACCACACCGGTGACCACTATAAGGGAGCTATCTTATCATTTCTATAACTGCAGAGACGAGGGTTTGGCTCTATCTAGATGCACCTACCTTGACTGACGAGTTTGCACTTCATCAGTTTGGCGCCATCTGTGGGAAACGACATTTTCATACCTTGATCTGAAAGTGTAGTTTCCAATTAACTTCTACGTTCGAATGGAGTCCAAATAGGATTCTGCAGCATTAGCTCAGCAAGTCCAAGCTCTTGCGGCCACCGTCGAAGAGCTCACCAGACAAAATCAGGAAATGAGGCTACGGCTTCAACAAGAGGAGAATCGGTCTAGGGCCAACCAGTAGAATGAGGGGGATAGCCATAGAAGAAGTGACCGTTGAGGACCTACTTCTCCAGATGAATAAAACTCTGATCTTCTTCGGGAGATGAGGAGAGAGAAGGATGAGCTGAGGAACGCCATTAAAGAGAAAACGGACCGTAACTAGGATAGAATGGTCAAATTCACCTTTCACTGCGGTGGTCCTGGAATGCCCAGTACTATCGAAATTCCAACTGCCTCAACTTGAGCCATTTAACGGGCTTAAGGACCCCCAAGATCACCTTAATACCTTCAAAACGACGCTAGGACTTCAACAGCACCCTGATGAGATACTGTGTCGTTCCTTCCCCACCACTCTTAAAGGAGCTGCAAGGGAATGGTTCACAAAGTTGCCAACATCGTCCATTGACAACTTCGAGCAGTTGAGCAACGCCTTCTTGCACCACTTCATTGGAGGAAAACATCCTAAAAGGCCAGCGGACCACTTGCTCAACATTAGATAAGGGGGAGAAAGAAACCCTGAGGTCGTATGTGAAACGCTTCACTCGGGAGACCTTAAAGGTAGACGAAGTTGACGACAAAGTGCAGCTGACAACCTTCAAGGTGGGGCTGAAGTCCAGAGAGTTCGTGGCTTTGCTTGCAAAGAATCCTCCTAGGACGATGGCTGAGATGCTCCTGAAGGCATAGAAGTACATGAATGTTGAAGATGCATTAGTCGCCATAAGGGACGTAGAAAGACCAGCAAACAAAGGAAGGAAGGAGGATGATCATAGAGGACAGAAAATGGAGCTTCCAGATCGTCAAACCAGTGATGGGGGCAAACGGAAAGAAGAGAAAACTCCCAGAACAGTAAAATTCACTTATTTAGTTATGCCTGTTTACAAAATTTTGACGCAAATTAAGGACGAGCATTATCTCAAATGGCCAAGGCCATTACATTCGTCGCCGAATGTGTGTAACAAAAAGAAGTACTGCTGGTTTCACAAGGATCATGGCCACTATACAGAAGACTGTCAAGATCTAAAGAAACAGATAGAGGAGTTGATACGGAAAGGAAAACTACAAAAGTATGTGAAGAAAGGGGAATCTAGTAGGTTCAGAGATGGTAAAAAAAACCAGCGCGAATCCTCGCCCAGAGACGAGGATCACACGTTCCATCCTCCACAAAATGTGATCGAAAAGATAAAGATGATAGCAGGAGGGCCATTCACAGGCGGGTCATTCAGATCCGTCAGGAAAGCATGTCAGAGGCAGGTGAACAACGTCTACATGATACCCCCGCTTAAGCAGAGATGGACAGACTAAGATATGTCCTTCAACAAGGAAGATGCTAGGGGAGTAAAGCAGCCGCATAACGATCCCCTAGTCATAATGCTCACGATAGAAGGATTTAATACCAAGAGAATCCTCGTGGACAATGGTAGCTCTGCAAACATCATCTACCTTCCTGCCTTCCAGTAGTTGAAGTTAGATCCAAAAAGACTGCGTTCATTTGACTCCCCTTTTGTCAGTTTCAGTGGAGATAGAGTATATCCCAAGGGTATAGTGACATTGACAGTAACAGTAAGGACCTACCCAGAGTAGTTGACTCGTCAGTTGGATTTCTTGGTGGTAGATTGCCCCTCATCTTACAATGTGATTATTGGAAGGCCCACACTCAACCGATGGAAATCAGCCACGTCAACCTATTGCCTAAAGGTAAAATTTCTAACAGAGAATGGTGCTAGCGAGGTAAAGAGAGATCAAGTCTTAGCCAGAGAGTGCTACCAGGCCGTCTTGGCTGCAAAGGAGAACCATACATGGATGATCGAGGAGAAAGAGGAAGATAAAGTGGAAGCCCTGAAGACAGTGGAACTAGTCAAAGGAGAAACCACTTAGACGACAAGAATAGGGATGACGCTAACACCCAAGATGAGGACCAAGCTCGTCCAATTCCTCAAAGAAAACCTGGACATCTTCGCATGGAGTCACGAGAACATGCCAGGCATATCCCTAAAAGTTATTTGGCATAAGCTGAATGTGGACCCAGAGAAAAAGCCCGTCCAGCAAAGACGACGTGTCTTCGCCCTAGAACGAAACCAAGCAATTACCAACAAGGTCAACAAATTATTGTCGACAGGCTTTATCCGGGAAGTCTACTAGCCTAATTAACTCGCAAACGTCGTCCTAGTAAAGAAGGCCAATGGGAAATGGAGAATGTGCGTAGACTTCACAGACCTGAACAAAGCTTGCCTGAAGGATAGTTTCCCTCTACCAAGGATAGATCAGTTGGTGGACTTTACAGCCGGGCATAAGTTGCTGATGTTCATGGATGCTTTCTCAGGATATAACCAAATAAAAATAGTTGAAGAAGATCAGGAGAAAACTGCTTTCATCATAAGTCAGAGGCTTTATTGCTATAAGGTGATGCCTTTTAGGTTGAAGAATGCAGGAGCAACCTACCAGAGGTTAGTTAACAAGATGTTCAGCAAGCAGATTGGCAGGAATATAGAGGTGTATGTGGATGACATGCTCGTCAAGAGTAAAGAAGAACTTACCCATTTGGACGACCTGAAGGAGATGTTTACCACCCTCAGAGAATACCAGATGAAGTTGAATCCTAACAAGTGTGTCTTCGGTGTAGTCTCAGGGAAGTTCTTGGGATTCATGGTGTCCCAAAGAGGAATAGAAGCAAACCTGGAGAAAGTAAAGGCCATACTCAATATGACATCGTCCATGATCGTCAAAGAAGTTCAGAAGCTCACAGGAAGGGTTACGGCACTTAATAGGTTCGTCTCTAAGGTGACGGACAAGTGCTTACCCTTCTTCAAGACATTGAAGTAGGCCTTCGCCTGGACTGACGAATGCGAGGCAGCGTTCCAGGAGCTTAAACGTTACCTAAGCAATCCACCCCTTTTGAGTCTATCAAAGAAATGGGAAAACTTATATTTAAATATGGCAGTATTAACTACAGTCGTCAGTGCGGCCCTGATTCTAGAAAAGGGCAAGATGCAGCTCCCAATTTACTACATCAGTCAAGCGTTCCAAGGTGCTGAGGCCAAATACCTAAGAATTAAGAAGATTGCATTCATGTTAATAGTAGTCTCGCACAAACTAAGACCATACTTCCAGGCGAACCCCATCTTAGTGATGACGGATCAACCCATTAAGAAGTCCATAAACAAGCCCAAAGCAACAGGGAGAATGGTCTAGTAGGCAATTGAACTCAGCCAGTTCAACATTGAGTACCATCCCAAGACAGCAATCAAGGCACAAGCCTTGGCAGATTTCATCACTGAGTTCACCCTCCCTGACAAGGACAATCCCACTAAAAAGGCAGAATGTTGGACAGTATAGACCGATGGCTCGTCAGCCTAAAAGAAGGGGGGAGTAGGGATCATTATAACCACCCCTGACGGAGAAGTGGTCAAATACGGAGTTCAGCTGAAATTCTCGGCCACCAATAATGAGGCTGAGTACGAAGGGATATTGACAGGACTAAGACTCGAGAAGGCACTTGGAGCTAAAGACCTGCTAGTCCAGAGTGATTCAAAGCTGGTGATAGGGCAGATTAAGGAAGAATATGAAGCAAAGGAGGAAAGAATGTAGAAGTACCCCAGGCTGACGAAGCACCTGACTCAAGAATTTGATAAAGTTTAATTTGTGTAGATCCCCAGAAGCCAGAACATGGTAGCAGACAAAGTCGCGAAGCTAGCATCGTCGAAAGAAGGAGTGGCGAGCATAGGCTTGATGATGGAGGTCCAAAAACACCCCAGCATCGAGGAAATCTCTACATTCTCAATCCAAAACACAAATAACTAGATGACACCAATCATATCCTTTCTCCAGGATGGATATCTCCTTTAAGACATTGAGGAGGCCAGGAAGGTCAGGAAGAGAGCAGCCAAGTTCACAATCCTGAATGACACACTATACAAGAAAGGCTTTTCCATGCCTTACTTGAAGTGTGTGGACGAAGAAGAAGCCAAATACATTCTGGAGGAGATCCATGAAGGAGTTTACGAAGACCATGCAGGCTTTAGGGCACTGGTAAGTAAAGTTATTAGAACAGGTTATGTAACGCCCTAATTAAAAAAAAAAAAAGTGATGGTCAGATTTTTATTTGCATTCCCACGTGCCCACCTACTCCACTCATTTTCCCCACCACACAAATATCACTCATATCTCTCCCTCTTTGGCCGGTCAACTAAGGTAGTCTACTCACTTCTTTTTCATTTTCTCTCAAAACAACATAAATATTTCTCTCATCCTCTCTCACCGGTGCTCATCCTCCACCATCTCTACCATCTTTTCACGGCAAGATCACCACAAATCTCTCTAGGAACCTCTAAGGCATATTCATTTCTTTTGATTTAAGGTAAAAAAATTTCAAGTCTATTAGTGGGTTTTATACTTTTGCTTAAGGTTATTTTAATCTAAGCTTTGATAATGATGTTCATGAGATTTATGAGCTTCTTGGGTAATATTCTTGTAATTATGTATATGGGTTTTTGTTTTGGTGGACTAATTTGATGAGTGGGTTTATGGTTTTACTAGTGGTGGCTAACTAAGTTTTATGAATGGTGAAAATTTAGGAGTTTTGAGGTATAAACTGTGAATATAATTTTTATGGTTTATTTGGAGTTAGTTAAAGATTTAAATTGTTTGTTTGGAAGGATATTGTGATTTTGATGTCATGGGTCTCTTGATGATGTTGTGAAAATCTTGTGAAAACTATTCATAAATTATTAAGGTTTTGATGTTAGAGATAATACCTTGAATGATTCATAAGTATAATGGAAGTCTATGCCTTGTAAAGTAATTGGTTGAGAAACTTTGGAAGTGGAAAATATTATTTGTGAGGCTAAATCTAGGCTTGCCTAATTTAGTACTTATTTGGAAATTCCTAAAATGTAGCTAGATACAATTTCAAGCTTTATGCTTATTGTGATAGATTTGCTTGATATTGTTTAGGTTCTAGCTAATCTCCCTGGAGCTTGGAGAATTAGGATTTTGCAGTAGCGAGGTAAGTAGTTTTTTAATGGGATTTTTGAAAAATAACATAAACGTTGTTTTTGGATTAGACACACTTTTGGAAACTATCTATGGAAATTATATTTTCCTAAAACTTTTGTGTCATAACCTTAATATATGTATGATTATATATGAAATGCATCATATTTAGTATTGCATTTGGGGAAATGCATGAATTGTTGATATGGAAAAATGAGCATCTTTTATTTAATCATGATAAGAAAATCATGGATTTTATGGTGTATTGGAAAATTTAAGATGCTTATCTTGTCTTAGTACTTGGGAAATTGATAGAAAATCTTTTTGACAAGAATGAAGTTGAAAACCTTACAAACTTTGTAGAAGTTAGAGTATTCAAGGTTTTCTGAAACTACCTGGATATGAACTATGTGTTTCAAAGTAATGTAACATGTGAGTTCATGTGGTTTTAACACCATGCCATGTGTGATTTCCCGGTGATCACCCGATTTGGTTTTCGTAGTATTTGTGATGATGGAATCAAATCCAGGTCAGTGCCCTTTCACTTTGAATGACGCGTTCTTCCCTGCTGTCCATGAGGGGAAGAGGTTCCTTGATTGTGTGTGGGTGAGGCTGCTGCCCATGGGGCCAAGAGACCACATGCAAGAGAGGTCCTATTTGACGCGCTCTCTCTGCTGCCCCTGGGGGAAGAGAAAAACCTTGAGGGTATGGGTGAGGCTACTGTCCATGGGGCCAAGAGTCTGCATACCAGAGAGGACAATATCATGTCAGTTGTGAATGGGTGGATCCCTTAACCGGTCTATGTGGTAGTGTGGTATATTTATGATAAATTATCATATGTTAGATTTTATGGCTTTGGAATTATTTTGTTAGTGCTCACAGATTATAGTATATAGTTTCAAGATATTTACTTTGAGAAACTTTATGTTTCATTTTTAGATCATTCTTGTCATATTATTATTATTGAAGATGAAACTTGCATTTCCCCCACCCCCATTAATTATGCTACTTACTGGACGTTAGCTCATCCCAATCTTTCACAGTCTTACAGATTAATTAGCTATATCATGGGAGTGGAGCTTGCCTTATCGGTAGTGATTGGAGTTTTATGCTGAATTAGGAGACTTACCTTACTAATGGTGGGTGACTCGATCTACTTGTTTTTAAGGGAGCTTGCAGTAGTAAATTTTATTAGAAGTTAGGCTCTTGAGGCTTGTTAGCCCAAGAATTTTGTTGGGACTGCATATTTTAGAGAACTTTGGGACTTTCCATTTAAATCATTAGAGTTTTGTAATATATTTATGCATATTGTGGAGGCACATGATTTTTAGTTATTGTTCGTAAATGAGTTATAGAGCTCTAACATGTAATGTGGAGATTTATGGCTATATATTCTTATCATGTGGACATGAAAGGAAAATAAAGATCTCCTATAGTTGGTTGTCCAAAAAGGAAAAATCTACAGGTACCTATGGGACGTATTCCTCATTCTTTGGACCCCTTTGGGGTTTGGGGCGTGATAGGTTATTTCTGACCTACAATGCAGGTAGATGCAAGGAAACTCGTCAAGAAATGCAACAAGTGTCAAAGGTTCAGGAATGTCCAGTGCCTTCTAGCAAAGAGACTAACGACGATATCCTCCCCTTGGCCCTTTGCACAATGGGGAATCGACATCGTCAGCCCGTTGCCTCAAGGTAAAGGACAGGTAAAATTCCTACTAGTCACCATTGATTACTTCACAAAGTGGGTCGAAGCAGAGACACTAGCAACCATCATTGAAGCCAGAATCCAGAACTTCGTATGGAAAAACATAATTTACAGGTTCGGGATTCTACGGACGATCGTATCAGATAATGGGCAGCAGTTCGACAGCCAAAGTTTCAGGGATTTCTGTTCAGGCCTAGGGATAAAGAACCAGTTCTCATCCCCAGGACATCCACAGGCAAACGGACAGACGGAGGTGACGAATCGAACACTGCTCAAGATCATTAAGGCTATATTGGACGACGCAAAGGGTGCCTAGCCGGAAGAACTATCTAGTGTCTTGTGGGCCTACATGACTACAGCTAGAACTCCAACCAGGGAGACCCCCTTCAGGCTCACCTACGGCACCGAGGCAATAATCTCGGTCGAGGTAAGAATAACCAGCACGAGGCAAGAGATGTTCCACGAAGAGAATAATGACAATGAGCTACGAGTCAACCTGGATTGTCTAGACAAAGTGAGAGAGAAAGCCTCTGACAAGATGATGAAGTACCAACAGAAGATGGCAGAGTATTACAACAAGAGGGTGAAGCTTAGACGACTCGACATAGGAGACCTTGTCCTATGCAAAGTCACCCCAGCAACCAGAAACTTTGCCCAAGGAAATCTTGGCCCCACATGGGAAGGACCAGGGACGGACCCAGGTAGGGGCCTAAGGGGGCCCGGGCCCCCCCTGGGTCCAAAATTTTTTTTTTAGGTAAGTAAAATTTTCAAAAAGAGGGCTTAGCCCCCTTGGTTTTTGGCTCGAGCCCCCCCTTGGTTTTTAGCTCAGCCCTTCTGACCTCAACCCAACCCATTAGCTTAGGCCCCCCTCACCTCACCCCAACCGGCCAACCCAGGAGGCAAGAGCCCATGAAAAAAAAAAAAAAAAAAAACCCAGCAGTCAGTCGAAGTCTCCAAACCCAAACGGCAAAGCCGAAAACGATGGTAAAAAAGAAGAAAGAAAAGCAAAGAAAGGGAGAGGGGAGACAAATAAAGTGAGAGGCGAGCTGTTCACACCCACGCCGTGACGCCGCTGCTCAACCCAGCGCAGCGAGCTATCCACGCCCATGCCCACACTGACGCCGAGACTAAGAGAGTTGCCCTATCGCATACCCAAACCAGAAAAAGCCACACCAACGTCACCACGCGAGATGCCGAGACCCATCTTGCCGCCGCCGCCGATTGCTCGATCTGCCCTGCCCAGCCCAGCCCAGCCCAGCTTTGTTGCTCCACTGCTCCAGCCTTCACAGCAGTTCACAGGTATTTAATTTATCATTTCCTTCAAAACCTGTTTGTGAATCTCAGAATCTAAAAATCTATGCTTGTGGACTTGAGATGTTTGTGTTTTTATTGATGAGTGATGAATTGATTTGGTAATTTCGTGGTTGTGAATTTAATTGAATCTGCGCCTGATTGCTTGTGGTATTTTTTTTTTTTTTTTTTGCCTTTTTTTTTTTGGCTTTTTGGACTCTCTCTTGGATTATATGGATAAGAGAGATAGAGAGAGAGTAGAGTTTGTAAATATGAGAGAATATATTACTGTAGTGTCAGTTTGACAGATTATTAAAAAAAAAAGAAAAAAAAAAGGGTAAAGTTAAGAAAAGTTTTTCTTAGAATTGCAGATTAAATTTATAGTGTTGGGTCAGTGTCTGAAATATGGAGACAAGACAAAAGCAAAGACCAAAGACAAAAGAAAAAAACAAATCATATAATATAGAAAATTGTCACACAGATTTAAGAAAATAACAGTGATTCACTTGCGCCTATTGTTAACTCATAATGCTAAATTAGATAAATTTATAAATTGAAAAAAAGTGAGAAATAGTGTAGAACCTTGAGAAGCATTAAAATCTTTTAGAAGTAGTGATCTTTGTTTGTTGGTAAAGAATTTCTATCCACAAGATTTCACATTTTATGACAAACAAGTGTTGGAGAAGGAGCTTTATCATTTTGAGCATAATGTAGTCCAAGATCCAGAGTTCAAAAAATTGAAAATTTTATCTGAGTTGTGTCAATGGTTCGTGTCTTTTGTTTTTGTTGGTAGATGATTGTATCTTAATGTATTAAGAAACAACGATTTTTGGGTATTTGTCTTGGTTGATAGTTTATTAATACTATATGGATGTGTATTTGAATTTTTTTTTTTTTTTCGCTTATCTCCGGCCCCCCTCAGCTTGAAATTTTGGGTCCGTCCCTGGGAAGGACCCTACCGGATCGTCCATTACTCCAGACAAGGCAGTTATCACCTGAAGACCCTTGACAGCCAGAAACTCCCACGACTATGGAATATTGAGCACTTGAAGAAATACCACCAATAGATGTAATAGGCAATTGTACTCATTCTCGAAAGCAATAAAAGGAACTATTCAGCCAATGTCTTTGTAGGGACTGGCCTTTTCCCACGCGACGCGAGGGTTCAGGATTTTCACCCCACCAAGGGCTGACCTTGTAGTGTAAGGCTTAATACCTTAATCCCACGTCGACCGGAAAAATGCCCCTATACAATGAATTTATAGAGAGTGGGTGAAAGGACTAGGCATTAGTGAGTGTTACAACAGTTGGATCAAATGGAATTTAGCTAAGTGTTCTAAAGGGAAATTCATCCTCGGCATAGTCTGATGAGCCCTTTTCTGATTACTAACAAGTATAGGAGTTGTCCCAGATCCCTTTAAACTCTGAACCCCCCAACCTCCCCCCTCTCTAGGGGTTCATTCCATTATATAGTCCTATTCAGCTAATCCTTGCCCTCTACTTGTTGATCATCTGAGCTTATGTCTGAGGGCTTATCCCATCAGTCACCTTTCCAGTCCTCCTGTTAGTTGAAGTAACCAAGGCATTACTGTTCAATGGTCAATTCCTCATTAATACGGCCAGAGTGTCAGTTGCGTGCTTTTAATGTGGCAATGACAGCTCCCTTATTCAACGTCGGCCGGCCGAGGACATGGTTGTCCTCGGTGATGCTCCTTGACAGTTTGGGCCTTCCCCGCTCATCCTCAAATACTGCATTGTCCTTGGCATGGGTCTTGGGCCTAATATGGAGTGGGCCGGGGTTGCCAAATCTTTGGGCCTCACAATAGCCCCTCAAAATTCTGCTGCTCGGCTCCTCGATTGGGGAGAAGGATTTTGATATCCTCGGGTCCTTGTCCTGGCCTAGCGAATCTTATCCTTCTGTCTGTACCAAAATCCTTTTAACTGCTCAGGGAATGTTCTTGGCGTTTCGGTACTTGAGGCGCACCTTCATTAAATTTTGGCGGCCCTGTGTCCTCCACGTTCAACGGTGTGATGATGAATGGAAGGTAGGGATGCTTCTAACTTAATGGGCGAGAAAGATCGTGCGGTTACTTTTTATTGGGGGTATAAATACCCAATTAAACCGATTTGCCCTTTCACTTTTACATTCAAGAACTCCTGTGCACATACGCTGAACTTGGTCAAGCCTCTAATCGACCTTACGCCTCCTTTCGGCATAAAAGGCCTGTCCGAGAAGTTTTTCCTCATTTCTGTAAGTTCTCTTTTCTTTCCTGTTCGTACTTTCCCGCCTAAGCTCCTTGTCCTCTTATTCCCCTTTCTCTTTCCCTCGTTTTCCCTGAGCCCCTCGTTAGCTCTTTAGGATGAGTAGGTTTAAGAAGTTAGTTGAGTCTGAGGAGGTGATGGAAAAATTTGTTGCTGATTATAAGATCCCCGATACAGTGGGTTTGAGGTACTGTGGAGAAAGAGAGTGGGGCGTTAGGAGAAAAGAGGGTGAGGTGGCGATTCCTATAATCGCCTTTCTAGAGGGTGGTATGAGGATTCCCATGGGGCCAGTGATGAGGGGTTATCTTAGGCACTTCGGCTTATCTCCCACCTAATGTGCCATTAATGTGTTTAGGATTTTAGGCTGTATGGATGCCCTAAATGACAAGATGGGGCTGGGGTTAACTCACCACGATGTAAACTGGTGCTACAACCTCTAGTGCCTAAAGGGGAAGTCTTATTACATGAAGACGATGGACGATAGGGTCCAGCTCATTCAATGCCTCCCTGAGTCCAGCAAGGGTTTGAACAAAGATTTCCTCATCGTGTCTGGAGAATAGCACGATGACCTTCATTGTCCAACAGTGGAGGGTACACCAGGTGGGGCATTCAGACTAGGAGAGGGTCTAATTTCTTGTACCTTCGCGCTCCGCTTTGTTTGGTTGTTAACAGGAACTTGTTTTCTTTTATGTAGATCCACACACTTTTGAGCGTCAATTCGGCTTGGTCAACAAGGAGGATTTGCAAACCGTACTGAGGTCGGAGATTTTTGTGAATAAAGCCGACAACCAAGTTAGAACCGCTCCTAAGATCCTAGGATATGACTCGATTCAAAAATTGTTCTCGGCTCCAAAATACGTGATCCGAGCTAAAGATCCTCGGTTGCATAAGATCACCGTGGTCGAGCACGGATTCTTGATCCTTGAAGGATCTCCCGTTCCTAAGGGCATACCATTAGTGGGTACTTCTTTGTCGCCTCAAGTTGCTGAGGCTGAAGAGGAAGAGCCAGGAGAAGAGGAAGTTGCTGACTCTGGTCCGGCTGAGGACGAGTTTGACGTGTTCGACCAATTCCATTCGCCCGAGGACCCTCCTGGAGATTTGGGTGACCCCAGCTTAGCTAAAGCGGACTTTTTATCCAAGAAAGCTTCTTCTCGGTCGAAGATGAGTTTCAAGAAACGACCTCAGACGAGTCTACTGGCCTTGATTGAAAGGCAGTCGGGGAAGGATGCGCCGGGGAAGTCTCATCCTAAACTTCCTCCTCTCCCACCCCAACAGAGTTCGCCATCTGGGTCTAAACGGTCCTCGGTAGAAGAGGGACAAAGGGAAGAGGCCTAGGGGGGGCGAAGAATCTGATCCTTCCCAAGGTAATGACGATGCTCGGCAGCTATCGAAGCAACTGAGGGCTGGGTGCCGAGGTCAGGAAAAGTAGGCCATCATCCAGCCCGAGGCCCAGGCTTGGCTCCTTGTCCCTATGCTCCATGGGAAGCCCTTGATGGACGATGTCTCTCTCAGGGATCCTCGAGGGGACGAGGGTGTGCATGTGGCCGACGCATTGGGGAGGTCCTTGCTGCTCCCTATGGATATGGCCCAGGTGGAGGTTCAGAGGAGTAAGGAGGTCTTCCTTGGCCTCAAGCAATGTTTGGGCATGGTAAGTTTTTTGATCACTTGTGATTCCCTTGACTTCCTTCCCTTTGGCCCCTTATTTATCGTGTATTGGCTTTAATTAGCAGGCTATCCAAGCTACCTTCAGGTTGGAGGATATAGCCAGTGGTCAAAGCAGGGCCGCGGGCCTAGAGCGTGAAAAGATGCTAGACGTTGCGCGGACCCTTAAAGTCTCCAAGGGCGATCTTTCAAAAGCGAGGGAGCAGTTGGAGGAAATGAAGAAGGCTTGAAACATCGCCGAGTCAAGTCTAGCTAGTGCCCAAAAGCAGGCCCATGATCAAACGGAGCACCTGCTTAAGGCAGAGGATCAGCTGAGGGTCGCTGAAGAGGAGATCGCGACCCTGGAAAAGAGGGTGCTCGAGGCAAAGGGGGCTAGAGGCGTTACTGAGTCCGCGAGGGATGAGGCCTCGAAAGCCAAGGAAGAGGCTGAGTCTGCCAAAGCCGAGGCTGAGGCTTCCAAAGGTAAGGTCGCGTAGGAGGCTTACGAGTCAGGGGTGGCTGATACAGAAGCCACCCTTAAAGCTCAAGTGCTTGGGGTATGCAAACTTTACTGTTCCCAAGTGTGAAATGAAGCCTTGAAGCAAGCAAATGCTGAGGCTTCGTCTAACCTGTGGAAGGTGGAAAGTATGTACTACCCTCCTGCCATTCGCGAGGCTGCTCCTTCCAGCTCCGAGGCCAAGGTGACCCCTGAAGGAGTTGGGGCTGCTCCAAATGAAGATGCCCTGGCTGCTACCACCTCGAACAAGCCCGCAAAGGAAGCTGATCCTCCTGGGGCCGTTGAGATAAGCAAGAGTCCCACTACGGATGCGCCCTGGGAGGCTGCGGACCCTTTAGCTGATGTCCAGGCTGCGGATGCGCCATGAAGGAATGATCCTCTATGGCGCCTTCGCTTTGTTTATGTGTTTTTTCTTTCTTTCTTTTTTTTTTTAAAGCATTGTAATGGCACTTTTGCCTTGTGTAACTTTTAAAAATTCAATGAAGTGCACATTTTATTTTCTCTTATTCGTCCTGTTTGTATTATCCTCTTTTTTTTTTTACTTGCACAATCCTAGCTTTAATTGCGCTCCAACTGACCACATACTTATCTTCTTGAGTGACTAGTTTCCCCATAGGTTTGGGTCCAAGGACCATGCAAGACCTTAGTTCTGTCTAGCACTGAGTTCTTCTGAAGTATCTAGTTTCCCCATAGGTTTGAGTCTGAGGACCATGCAATACCTTGGTTCTGTCTAGCACTTATCTTCTCTGAAGTACCTAGTTTCTCCACTGATTTAAGTCCGAGGACCATGCAATACCTTGGTTTTGTCTAGGACCTAGTTATTAAAGTAGTTAGTTTTCCCACAAGCTTGATTCCGAGGACCATGCAAGGCCTTGGTTCTGTCTAACACTTGATTCTTCTGAAGTAGCTAGTTTCCCCATAAGTTCGAGTCCGAGGACCATGCAATACCTTGGTTCTGTCTAGCACTTATCATCTCTGAAGTACCTAATTTCCCCACAGGTTTGAGTTTGAGGACCATGCAATACCCTGGTTCTGTCTAGAACCTAGTTATTGAAGTAGTTATTTTCCCTACAGGCTTGAATCCGAGGACCATGCAAGGCGTTGGTTTTGTCTAACACTTGATTCTTCTGAAGTAGCTAGTTTCCCCATAGGTTTGAGTCCGAGGACCATGCAATACCTTGGTTTTTTCTAGCACTTATCTTCTTTGAAGTACCTAGTTTCCCCACAGGTTTGAGTCCTAAGACCATGCAATACCTTTATTCTGTCTAGGACCTAGTTATTGAAGTAGTTAGTTTCCCCGCAGGCTTAAGTCCGAGGACTATGCAAGGCCTTGGTTCTGTCTAACACTTGATTCTTTTGAAGTAGCTAGTTTTCCAATAGGTTTGAGTCTAAGGACCATGCAATACCTTGGTTTTGTCTAGGACCTAGTTATTGAAGTAGTTAGTTTCCCCACAGGCTTGAATCCGAGGACCATGCAAGGCCTTGGTTCTGTCTAACACTTGATTCTTCTGAAGTAGCTAGTTTCTCCATAGATTTGAGTCCGAGGACCATGCAATACCTTGGTTCTGTCTAACACTTATCTTCTCTGAAGTACCTAGTTTCCCCACAGGTTTGAGTATGAGGACCATGCAATACCTTAGTTCTGTCTAGGACCTAGTTCTTGAAGTAGTTAGTTTCTCCACAAGTTTGAGTCCGAGGACCATGCAAGGCCTTGGTTCTGTCTAACACTTGATTCTTCTGAAGTAGCTAGTTTCCCCATAGGTTTGAGTCCGAGGGCCATGCAATACCTTGGTTCTATCTAGCACTTATCTTCTCTGAAGTACCTAGTTTCCCCACAGGTTTAAGTCCAAGGACCATGCAATACCTTAGTTCTGTCTAAGACCAAGTTATTGAAATAGTTAGTTTCCCCACAAGTTTGAGTCCGAGAACCATGCAAGGCCTTAGTTCTGTCTACACTTGATTCTTCTGAAGTAGCTAGTTTCCCTATAGATTTGAGTCTGAGGACCATGCAAGGCCTTGGTTCTGTCTAGCACTTATCTTCTCTGAAGTACCTAGTTTCCCCATAGGTTTGAGTCCGAGGACCATGCAAGGCCTTGGTTCTGTCTAACACTTGATTCTTTTGAAGTAGCTAGTTTTTCCATAGATTTGAGTCCGAGGACCATGCAATACATTGGCTTTGTCTAGCACTTATCCTCTCTAAAGTACCTAGTTTCCTCACAGGTTTGAGTCCAAGGACCATGCAATACCTTGATTCTATCTAGGACCTAGTTATTGAAGTAGTTAGTTTCCCCACAGGCTTGAATCCGAGGACTATGCAAGGTCTTAGTTCTGTCTAACACTTGATTCTTCTGAAGTAGCTAGTTTCCCCATAGGTTTGAGTCCTAGGGCCATGCAATACCTTGGTTCTGTCTAGCACTTATCTTCTCCGAAGTACCTAGTTTCCCCACAAGTTTGAGTCCAAGGACCATGCAAGGTCTTGGTTCTGTCTAACACTTGATTCTTTTGAAGTAGCTAGTTTTCCCATAGATTTGAGTCCGAGGACCATGCAATACCTTAGCTCTGTCTAGCACTTATCCTCTCTAAAGTACCTAGTTTCCTCACAGGTTTGAGTCCGAGGAGCATGCAATACCTTGATTCTGTCCAGGACCTAGTTATTGAAGTAGTTAGTTTCCCCACAGGCTTGAGTCCGAGGACCATGCAAGGCCTTAGTTCTGTCTAACACTTGATTCTTCTGAAGTAGCTAGTTTCCCCATAGATTTGAGTTCGAGGACCATGCAATACCTTGGTTCTGTCTAGCACTTATCTTTTCTGAAGTACCTAGTTTCCCCACAGGTTTGAGTCCGAGGACCATGCAATACCTTGGTTCTGTCTAGGACCTAGTTATTGAAGTAGTTAGTTTCCCCACAGGCTTGAGTCCTAGGACCATGCAAGGCCTTGGTTCTGTCTAACACTTGATTCTTCCTTTACTGCCTGGAGTGAGTGAGTTCATCCTCCTCGTTAGGGAGTCTGCCCTTAGAGTGATAACAGCTTTGAGTTTGCTCTATCGAGGGAGGACCCCTCTTCAGTCTGGCTCCTTGGCCCTGTGCGCTACTTCTAATTACGAGGCGTCTTTTGGGTTATTCGAGTAACACATTTGACGCTTCGGTGCGCGAGGCGCATCCTCGTTAATATCCTTGCAGATTTATGAGAATCCAGCGGCTGGCAAGCTCTTTGAAAATTTAGCGAAGTTAATACCTTCACTAATTCTTCCTTAGGATTCTGGGCGGGCTGGTTTTCACCAGCTCTTGCCTTCTATATAAGGCACTTTGGGGTAATCTTTTCTTCAAATTTCTCAGACACTTGGGTTAAATAAGGGTTCAAAGCTCTCTGTTTTCTGGGCATTTTCAAGGGCCCTGCCAAAATAGTGACTCGTGCTTGAGGAGATGGAGTGGCCCTGGAAAAGGGCAGAGACAAGGAAGCCGAGCTCCCTTCAGAAGCCGAGAATGCCACCTCGATCCTGGATGACACAGTGGAGGCGAAATAGGCAGAGGCCGAAGATCCTCCTTCTTTTCAACCTAGCCAGAGAGAGAACTCCCCTTGCAGTTATGAGGGAAATCCGAAAGGAACATAACGTCCCTCTTCCGTGCGCGGGTCCACCGGCCTTCTAAGCTGGTAGTGATTCGCCAGCGCCTGATCGTCGTGGGACTAGGAGAGAATCCAGGGGGAACCCTGAGATTGGATCATCAGGCATCGCGGCCTCTTCTTCCTTCTCCTTCTAGCGCCGCCCATGCTGGTTGGGGAGCTGTGGACGGTCTTAAAACAGGCCTGTCTCCACCTCTCCCTCCATGCATGGCTTGGCTTTTAAAACAAGCCTGCTTAGGCCCTTTTCTTTTCTTTTTTTTCCTTTTTTAGCTTCAGCACAAGCCTGCCTAAACATTTACCATCGTAGTTAGCTTTAGAACAAGCCTGCCTAAGCATTTGTTGTACAATGTAATTTTTCTTTAATTAATAAAGAAGTAGCCACATGTCGTTTACTTTACTTCTCGAATCTTTCATTTCTTTATGATGATTTCCTTCTGAATGAGTGCGTTGCTGTTGTTTGCGTTTTTGTTTTTTTTTAACTTGGAAGAAGTGTTGTTATTGATCCTTCCGCACCAACCGTCGCACTCGCTAATCCTCAAGCCCTTTCCCACAAACAGCGCCAATTGTAGGGACTCCCCTTTTTCCACGCGACGCGGGGGTTCAAGATTTTCACCCCACCAAGGGATGACCTTATAGTGTAAGGCTTGACACCTTAATCCCACGTCGGCCGGAAAAGCGCCCCTATACAATGAATTTATACAGAGTGGATGGAAGGACTAGGCATTAGCAAGTGTTACAACAATTGGATCAAATGGGATTTAGCTAAGTGTTCTAAGGGGAAATTCGTCCTCGGCATAATCCGAGGAGCCCATTTTTGATTACTAACGAGTATAGGAGTTGTCCTAGATCCCTCTAAACTCCGAACCCCCCAACCTCCCCCCTCTCTAGGGGTTCATTCCATTATATAGTCCTATTCAGCTGATCCTTGCCCTCCACTTGTTGATCATCTGAGCTTGTGTCTGAGTGCTTGTCCCATCGCCGCCTTTCCAGTCCTCCTGTTAGTTGAAGTAACTAAGGCATTATTATTCAATAGTCAATTCCTCATTAATGCGGCCAGAGTGTCAGTTGCGTGCTTTTAATGTGGCGATGATAGCTCCCTTCTTCAATGTCGGCCGATCGAGGACATAGTTGTCCTCGGCGATGCTCCTTAACAGTTTGGGCCTTCCCCGCTCATCCTCAGATACTGCATTGTCCTCGGCATGGGTCTTGGGCCTGATCTAGAGTGGGCCGGGGTTTCCAAATCTTTGGGCCCCACAGTCTTAATGAGAATCGATCTTGTAATATGAAAGTCACCCTAGAATGGCTAAATAACAAGATTCTACCTAGACGAATGTAAGTTACTGACGAATCCAAAAGAATGACAAGATCCCTTAAATGGGTGTAAGTCATAAATTTTTTTTTGCCAAGTAACAAGATTCTGCCTAGACGAATGTAAGTTACTAATGAAGCCAAAAGAATGACAAGATCCCTAAAAAGGTGTAAGTCACAAAAAGAAAAAATGGCTAAGTAACAAAATTCCGCCTAGACGGATGTAAGTTATTGACGAAGCCAAAATACAAGAACCTTGCAACAAATCTGCTCAAGATGCTAATCAAAGGCTTAGGCTGAATCTGAGCTCTCAACCAACTCACTAAAATCCTCGACCAGAACCCTTGAGAAGGAATGAGTCACGGGAAATCAACTAAGTAACAGAACACACATAGACACACTTAGAAATACTTCTTGTTCCATTACATTACATTATTCTTTTCCAAAGAGTTTCCTTATACTATTTTTGGCATCGGAGACGTTGTGGCAAGCACTACACCGGTGACCACTATAAGGGAGCTACCTTATCATTTCTATAACCGCAGAGACGAGGGTTTGGCTCCATCTGGACGCACCTACCTTGACTGACAAGTTTGCACTTCATCATCCTCTAATAACCATACACAACATCCCAATAACTATACACATCCTTTATCACCTATCATGTGGATTTTTTAATTCTGAATGAATGATAGAGTGGAGATTGAGATAGGGTTAAAACTAAATATCGTCTTCTCTTATTAGAATAAATTATTATAATCATTAATAAGAAATGGTGAATTTCATTGTGTTAATTTTTTAAAAATATTTTTAGAATGAAAACAATAAGTAAAATATACTATTGAATCCTAAACTTTAGGATTACTTATAATCCCATAGATGATGGGATCAAATTAAAAACTGACATTTTATTACTCCATATATAACTATTAAAATCTATCACTTTAAGTAAATTTATTAGAGATTAAAAGCAATTACCTTAAATTTGTTAGAGACTTTAGGCTCATGAGTTTAATTCTAAGAATCAATAATGTATTATAGAAAAATATTTATTTATACACGATAATTTTGTCTTATTATAGATGTTAAATAATATACAATAAATTTAGAATTACAAAAAAATTTACAATTATCTACATGGCACACTATTATTTGTAGGTTAAAAAGTGATATCACTAGTGGCAGTGATGGAGCAAGGAATTCAATTTAGGGGGGGCAATGTTGAAGGCAAAATTAATCTAAAAAAAATTAATTGTTATTGTGGGGCTCAAAGATTTGGCAACCCTGGCCCGCTCCATATTGGGCCTAAGACCTATGCCGAGGACAATGGAGCGTCCAAGGATGAGCGGGGAAGGCCCAAACTATCAAAGAGCATCGCCGAGAACGACCATGTCCTTGGCCGGCCGATATTGGAGAAAGGAGCTATTATCGCCACAGTAAAAGCTCACAACTGACACTCTGGCTGCATTAATGAGGAATTGACCATTGAACAGTAATGCCTTGGTTACTTCAACTAACAGGAGGACTAGAAAGGCGGCTGATGGAACAAGCCCTCAGACACAAGCTCGGATGATCAACAAGTGAAGGGCGAGGATCAGCTAAATAGGACTATATAATGGAATGAATCCCCAGAGAGGAAAGGAAGGTTTTTGGGGAGAGGGATCTGGGACAACCCCCATACTCATTAGTAATCAGAAAAGGGATCCTCGGACTATGCCAAGGATGAATTTCCCCTTAGAACACTTAGCTAAATTCCCATCTGATCCAACTATTGTAACACTTGCTAGTGCCTAGTCTTTCTACCCACTCTCTACAAATTCATTGTATAGGGGCGCTTTTCCGGCGGACGTGGGATTAAGGTGTCAAGCCTTACACTACAAGGTCAACCCTTGGTGGGGTGAAAATCCTGAACCCCCGCATCACGTGGGAAAAGGGCCGGTCCCTACAATTGGCGCCGTCTATAGGGAATTAGTGAGTGCGACGGTTGGTGCGGAAGGATCAATAACAACACTGCTTCCAAGTTCAAAAAAAAAAAACACACAAACAACGACAACGCACTCATTCAGAAGGCAATCATCATAAGGAAATAAAAGATTCGAGAAGTAAAGTAAACGAAATGTAGCTACTTCTTTATTAATCAAAGAAAAGTTACATTGTACAACAAATGCTTAGGCAGGCTTATTCTAAAGCTAACTACGAAGGTAAATGCTTAGGTAGGCTTGTGCTGAAGCTAAAAAAGAAAAGAAAAAGAAAAGGGCCTAGGCAGGCTTGTTTTAAAAGCCAAGCCATGCATGGAAAGAGAGGTGGAGACAGGCCTGTTTTAAGACCGTCCACAGCTCCCCAACCAGCATGGGCGGCGCCAGAAGGAGAAGGAAGAAGAGGCCGCAGCGCCTGACGGTCCAATCTCAGGGTTCCCCCTGGATTCCCTCCCAGTCCCACGATGACTGGGCGCTGGCGAATCACTACCAGCTTGGAAGGCTGGTGGACCCGCGCACGGATGAGGGACGTTATGTGCCTTTCGGATTCCCCTCCTAATTGCAAGGGGAGTCCTCTCTCTGGCTAGGTTGAAAAGAATGAGGATCTTCGGCCTCTGCCTATTTCGCCTCCACTGTGTCATCCAGGATCGAGGTAGCATTCTCAGCTCCTGAAGGGGGCTTGGCTTTCTTGTCACTGCCCTTTTCCAGGGCCACTCCATCTCCTCAAGCATGAGTCACTATTTTGGTGGGGCCCTTGAAAACGCCCAAAGAACGAAGAGCTTTGAACCCCTAGTGAACCCAAGTGTTTGTGAAATTTAAAGAAAAGATTACCTTAAAATGCCTTATATAACAGGCAAGAGCTGGTGAAAACCAAACTACGCAGAATCCTAAGGAAGAATTAGCGGAGGTATTAACTCTGCCCAATTTTCAAAAAGCTTACCAGCCACTGGATCCACATAAATCCGCAAAGATATTAATGAGGATCGCCTCGCACACCGAAGTGTCAAACGCGTTACTCAAATAACCCAAAAAACGCCTCATAATTAAAAGTGGCGCGCCGGGCCAAGGAGCCAGACCGAAGAAGGGTCCCCCCCAGCAGAGCACGCTCAAGGCCGTTATCACTCTAAGGGCAGACTCTCCAACAAGGAGGACAAGTTCCCTCACTCCAGGCACCAAAAGAAGCTTCAAGTACTAGACAGAACCAAGATCTTGCATGGTCCTCAGACTCAAACCTATGGGTAAACTAGATACTTTAGAAGAACTAAGTACTAGACAAAACCAAGGTATTGCATGGTCCTCGAACTCAAATCTATAGGGAAACTAGCTACTTCAGAATAATCAAGTGTTAGACAGAACCAAGGCCTTGCATGGTCCTCGGACTTAAGCCTGTGGGAAAACTAACTACTTCAATAACTAAGTACTAGACAGAATCAAGGTCTTGTATGGTCCTCGAACTTAAACCTATGGGGAAACTCGATACCTCAGAAGAACTAAGTACTAGATAGAACCAAGGTCTTGCATGGTCCTCGGACTCAAACCTATGGGGAAACTAGCTACTTTAGAAGAATCAAGTGTTAGATAGAACCAAGGCCTTACATGGTCCTCGAAATCAAGCCTGTGGGAAAACTAACTACTTCAATAACTAAGTACTAGATAGAACCAAGGTCTTGCATGGTCCTCGGACTCAAACCTATGGGGAAACTAGATACTTCAAAAGAACTAAGTACTAGACAGAACCAAGGTTTTATATGGTCCTCAGACTCAAACCTATGGGGAAACTAGCTACTTCAGAAGAATCAAGTGTTAGACAGAACTAAGGCCTTGCATGGTCCTCGGACTCAAGCCTGTGGGAAAACTAACTACTTCAATAACTAAGTACTAGACAGAACCAAAGTCTTGCATGGTCCTCAAACTCAAACCTATGGGGAAACTTGATACTTCAGAAGAACTAAGTACTAGACAGAACCAAGGTCTTGCATGGTCCTCGGACTCAAACCTATAGGGAAACTAGATACTTTAGAAGAATCAAGTGTTAGACAAAACCAAGGCCTTGCATGGTCCTCGGACTTAAGCCTGTGGGAAAACTAACTACTTCAATAACTAAGTACTAGACAGAACCAAGGTTTTGCATAGTCCTCGGACTCAAACCTATGGGGAAACTAGATACTTCAGAAGAACTAAGTACTAGACAGAACTAAGGTCTTGCATGGTCCTCAGACTCAAACCTATGGGGAAACTAGCTACTTCAGAACAATTAAGTGTTAGACAGAACCAAGGCCTTGCATGATCCTCGGACTCAAGCTTGTGGAAAAACTAACTACTTCAATAACTAAATACTAGACAAAACCAAGGTATTGGATGGTACTCGGACTTAAACTTATGGGGAAACTAAATACTTCAGAATAACTAAGTACTAGACAGAACCAAGGTATTGCATGGTCCTCGAACTCAAATCTATGGGGAAACTAGATACTTCAGAAGAATCAAGTACTAGACAGAACCAAGGTCTTGCATGGTCCTCGGACTCAAACCTATAGGGAAACTAGCTACTTCAAAAGAATCAAGTGTTAGAAAGAACCAAGACCTTGCATGGTCCTCGGACTCAAGCCTGTAGGAAAACTAACTACTTCAATAACTAAGTACTAGATAGAACCAAGGTCTTGAATGATCCTCGGACTCAAACCTTTGAGGAAACTAGATAATTCAGAAGAACTAAGTACTAGACAGAACCAAGGTCTTGCATGGTCCTCGAACTCAAACCTATGGGGAAACTAGATGCTTCAGAAGAATCAAGTGTTTGATAGAACCAAAGCCTTGCATGGTCCTCGGACTCAAGCCTGTGGGAAAACTAACTACTTCAATAACTAAGTACTAGACAGAACCAAGGTATTGTATGGTCCTCGGACTCAAACCTATAGGGAAACTAGATACTTCAGAATAACTAAGTACTAAATAGAACCAAGGTATTGCATGGTCCTCGGACTCAAACCTATGGGGAAACTAGATACTTCAGAAGAACTAAGTACTAGACAGAACCAAGGTATTGCATGGTCTTCGGACTCAAACCTATGGGGAAACTATATACTTCAGAAGAACTAAGTACTAGATAGAACCACGGTATTGCATGGTCCTCGAACTCAAACTTATGGGGAAACTAAGTACTTCAGAAGAATTAAGTGCTAGACAGAACCAAGGTCTTGCATGGTCCTCGGACCCAAACCTATGGGAAACTAGTCACTCAAGAAGATAAGTATGTGGTTAGCTGGAGCGCAATTAAAGCTAGGATTGTGCAAGTAAAAAAAAAAAAGGATAATACAAACAGGACGAATAAGAGAAAATAAAATGTGCACTTTATTGAACCTTTAAGAGTTACACAGGGCAAAAGTGCCATTAAAATGCTTTAAAAAAAAAAAAAAAAGGAAAAACACATAAACAAAACAGAGGCACCATTAAGGATCATTCCTTCAGCTTCCTCTCAATTCCTCCCTTAGGGGGCTGGGCAGAAGGTGTCTCAGGGTCATTGCAACCCTTGCTTAGGACTGCAGCCTAGGGAAGGCTAGTTAAAGGAGATACCTCCTCCATGCGAGAGGCTTGGACATCAGCTAAGGGGTCCCCAGCCTCCTAGGGCGCGTCCGCAATGGGACTCTTGCTTGTCTCAACAGCCCCAGGAGGATCAGCTTCCTTTGCGGACTCGTCCGAACTGGTAGCAGCTGGGGCATCTTCACCAGGAGCAACCCCAACTCCTTCAGGGGTCACCTTGGCCTCAGAGCTGGAAGGAGCAACCTCGCGAATGGCAAGAGGGTAGTACACACTCTCCACCTTCCACAGGTCAGATGTAGCCTCAACATTTGCTTGTTTCAAGGCTTCATTCCATACCTGGGAATAGTAAAGTCTGCATACCCCAGGCACTTGAGCTTTAGGGGTGGCCTCTGTATTAGCCACCCCAGATTCGTAGGCCTCCTGCACGGCCTCACCTTTTGAAGTTTCAACCTTGGCCCTGGCGGATTCAGCCTCTTCCTTGGCTTTCAAGGCCTCATCCCTAGCGAACTCTGCAACGCCTTTGGCCCCCCTCTGCCTCGAGCGCCCTCTTTCCCAGAGTCGTGATCTCCTCTTTGGCGACCCCCAGCTAATCCTCTGCCTTAAGCAGACACTCCGTTTGGTCCAGGGCCTGCTTTTAGGCGCTAACTAGACCTGACTCAGCGATGTCTCGAGCCTTCTTCATTTCTTCCAACTGCTCCCTCGCCTTTGAAAGGTC
Source organism: Quercus gilva (assembly GCA_023621385.1). NCBI lineage: Eukaryota > Viridiplantae > Streptophyta > Magnoliopsida > Fagales > Fagaceae > Quercus > Quercus gilva. The sequence goes on along the minus strand of CM042474.1, from coordinate 30,527,039 downwards.
GGCCTTGGAGACTTTGAGGGTCCAAGTAGCGTTTAGCATCTTTTCATGCTCTAAGCCCACGGCCCTGCTTTGACAACTGGCTATATCCTCCAACCTGAAGGTAGCCTGGATAGCTTGCCAATTAAAACCAATTCACGATAAGTAAGGAGCCAAAGGGCAGGAAGTCAAGAGGATCACAAGTGATCAGAAAACTTACCATGCCCAAACATTGCTTGAAGCCAAGGAAGACCTCCTTGCTCCTCTGAACCTCCAGCTGGACCATATCCACGGGGAGCAGCAAGGACCTTTCCAATGCGTCAGCCACATGTGCAGCCTTGTCCCCTCGAGGGTCCCTAAGAGAGGCATTGTCCATCAAGGGCATCCCATGGAGCATGGGGACAAGGAGCCAAGCCTGGGCCCCGGGCTGGACGGTAGCCTGTTTTTCCTGACCTCGGTGCCTTGTCCTCAGCTGCTTCGATGGCTGCTGAGCGTCGTCATCGCCCGGGGAAGGATCAGACTCTTCGCCCCCTAGGCCTCTTTCCTTTGTCTCTCTTCTGTAGAGAATTGGTGGGCTTGGACCCAGATGGCGAACTTTGTTGGGGTGGGAGAAGAGGAAGCTTGGGAGGAGGCTTCCCCAGCGCATCCTTCCCCGGCTGTCCCTCAATCAAAGCCAGCAAGCTTGTCTGGGGTCGTTTCTTGAAACTCATCTTCTTGACCTCGGTGCCTTGTCCTTAGCTGCTTCGATGGCTGCTGAGCGTCGTCATCGCCTGGGGAAGGATCAGACTCTTCGCCCCCCTAAGCCTCTTTCCTTTGTCTCTCTTCTGTAGAGAATTGGTGGGCTTGGACCCAGATGGCGAACTTTGTTGGGGTGGGAGAAAAGGAAGCTTGGGAGGAGGCTTCCCCAGCGCATCCTTCCCCGGCTGTCCCTCAATCAAAGTCAGCAAGCTTGTCTGGGGTCGTTTCTTGAAACTCATCTTCGACCGAGGAGAGGCTTCGTTGGATAAAAAGTCCGCTTCATCTAAGCTGGGGTCACCCAAATCGCCGGGAGGGTCCTCGGGCAAATGGAATTGGTCGAACACGTTAAACTCGTCCTCGAATGGACCAAAGTCAGTGACTTCCTCTTCTCCTGGCTCATCCTCTTCAGCCTTGGCAGCTTGAGTCGACGAAGAAGTACCTACCAACGATACGCCTTCAGGAACGAGAGATCCTTCGGGGATCAAAAATCCGTGCTCGACCACGGTGATCTTATGCAGCCAAGGATCTTCAGATCGAATCATGTATTTTGGACCCGAGAACGATTTTTGAATCGAATCGTATCCTAGGATCTCAGAAGCGGCTCTAACTTAGCTGTTGGCTTTATTCACAAAAATCTCTGACCTCAGTACGGTTTGCAAATCCTCCATGTTAACCAAGCTAAAGTCACGCTCAAAGGCGTGCGGATCTGCATAAAAGAAAACAAGTTCCTGTTAAAAACCAAGCAAAGCAGAGTGCGAAGGCACGAGAAATTAGACCCTCTCCTAGTCTAAGTGCCCCACCTGGTGTACCCTCCACTGTTGGACAATGAAGGCCATCGTGCCACTCTTTGGACACAATGAGGAAGTCTTTGTTCAACCCCTTGCTGAACTCAGGAAGGCACTGAATGAGCCAGACCCTATCGTCCTTCGTCTTCAGGTAATAAGACTTCCCCCTAAGGCGCTGGAGGTTGTAGGACTAGTTTACGTCGTGGTGGGTTAAGCCCAGCCCCATCTTCTCATTCAAGGCATCCACACAGCCTAAAATCCTAAACACATTGATGGCACACTGAGTGAGAGATAAGCCGAAGTACCTATGATAATCCCTCATCACTGGCCCCATGGGGATCCTCATGCCACCCTCCAGAAAGGTGATTATAGGAATCACTACCTCACCTTCTTTTCTCCTAACGCTCCACTCCCCTTCTCCACAGTACCTCAAACCCACTGTATCAGGGATCTTATAATCAGCAACAAACTTTTCCATCGCCTCCTCAGACTCAACTAACTTCTTAAACCTACCCATCCTAAAGGGCTAAGAGGGGCTCAGGGAAAACAAAGGAAAAAGAAAGAGGAATAAGAGGACAAGGAACTTAGGCGGGAAAGTACAAACAGGAAAGAGAAGAGAACTTACAGAAATGAGAAAAAGCTCCTCGGACAGGCCTTTTATGTTGAAAGGAGACGTAAGGTCGATTGAAGGCTTGACCAAGTTCAGCGTATGCGCGCAGGAGCTCTTGAATGTAAAAGTGAAGGGGCAAATCGGTTCAATTGGGTATTTATACCCCCAATAAAAAGTAACCGCACAAGCTTTTCCGCCCATTAAGTCAGAAGCATCCCTACCGTTCATTCATCATCACACCGTTGAACGTGGAGGACACAGGGCCGCCAAAATTTAATGAAGGCGCGCCCCAAATACCAAAACGCCAAGAACGTTCCCTGAGTAGTTAAAAAGATTTTTGGTACTGATAGGAGGATTAGATTCGCCAGGCCAGGACAAGGACCCGAGGACATCAAAATCCTCCTCCCTGCCCGAGGAGCCGGGCAGCAGAATTTTGAAGGGCTATTGTGGGGCCCAAAGATTTGGCAACCCCTGCTCACTCTATATCGGGCCCAAGGCCCATGCCGAGGACAATGCAGCTTCCGAGGATGAGCGGGGAAGGCCCAAACTGTCAAGGAGCATCACCGAGGACGACCATGTCCTCGACAGGCTGATATTGGAGAAAGAAGCTGTCATCGCCACAGTAAAAGCACGCAACTAACACTCTGGCCGCATTAATGAGGAATTGACCATTGAACAGTAATGCCTTTGTTACTTCAACTAACAAGAGGACTGGATAGGCGGCTGACGAAACAAGCCCTCAGACACAAGCTCGGATGATCAACAAGTGGAGGACGAGGATCAGCTGAATAGGACTATATAATGAAATGAACCCCTAGAGAGGAAAGGAAGGTTTTTGGGGAGAGGGATCTGGGACAACCCCCATACTCGTTAGTAATCAGAAAAGGGATCCTCGGACTCTGCCGAGGACGAATTTCCCCTTAGAACACTTAGCTAAATTCTCATCTGATCCAACCGTTGAAACACTCGCTAATGCCTAATTTTTCTACCTACTCTCTACAAATTCATTGTATAGGGGCGCTTTTCCGGCAGACGTGGGATTAAGATGTCAAGCCTTACACTACAAGGTCAACCCTTGGTGGGGTGAAAATCTTGAACTCCCGCGTCGCGTGGGAAAAGGGCCGGTCCCTACAATTATTAATAGCAAACTAAATACATAAATATATATATATATATATATATATATTAATGTAATTTAGAGATTAATCTAAACAAATAGAGTTTAAACAATCAATTTAATTTCTTAAAATAAATTATTGTAAAATTGTTAAGGGTATAACAATGTACTAGCAATTTTTTATCCTCACTGCCTTGATGAATGCTATTAAAAAATAATGTTGAATTCAACAATTTTTTCTCTATTCTTTTAAACAATTAAAATTTGGATTATAGCAAAATAAGGATTGAAAAAAAAACTAAAAAAAAAAAAAAAGAGTGGAGGCTATGGTTTTAGTGCTATATATGAATATAAGTAGGCCATTTTTTTAAATAAAAAATAATGATTATGTAGAACCCACCAAGAGGAGGGTTGGTATTTTCACAAGTTGATACTGGAAATTATATAACTGGTAGACAATAAAGTAGTGTAAGTGATGGGCTTAAATGAAAATTGAATGTTCAACAATTGTAAAATTTATTGTGAAAAATACTATATATACTACATAGTATTATTCTAACAATTGTGAAATTTGTTGTAAAAAAGAATTGTGTAAACTGTTAATAGTTTGGAAACTGGTCAAAAGGACAATACTTTTAGTCTTATGTGGGGCCATTTAACTTTGTTTTCATTGGAAAAAGGCGAAAATGTTCTACAAGCATTAGTATTGGTGGTGCTAAAAAACTATATTGCTATTTTTAGCACCATCAAATACAAATTTATGACTACATTAGTAGAACCAAAACCAAGTAATTTGGCTCCACGTCTACCGTGGCTGTGCATGGTAGCTCATAGGTTAAAAAAAAGTATTATTAAGTTACGTATTCACACTACTTTATATTAAATATATTATTTTATTTATATGTTCATACTACTTTATAGTGAATATATTATTTTATTGTATTAAAAACTAAAATAAAACTAATGATTTGGTGTTTTGTAAAGTGAAAAAGTAAGATAAATAAAGTAGTTTTTTGTGGAGCCATATTGCTAAATTTATGGCTCCACTATTGTGGATGCTCTTATACAAATTGTTAAACATTGAATTGCTTTTTTTTTTTTTTTTTGAAACATTAAATTGCTTTCTTTTAAAATTAGAGAAGTCTTCTTATTTAAGCTAAGAGCAAAGTTGAGATAGAAATTTTTTGTTAAAGGGCAAAATGCTTTATAATTATTATTAAAATGTGATTTAAAATCACGTTCTCAGTTTACAAAAGCACTCCATGGACACTGTGTTTTTATAAGTAACCCATACAAAAAAATAGTGCGAAAATTATTGGTTCTATTACCTTACTCAATCATGTGACCTACTACTGATTGAGAATCTGCTTGACTTTTCATCACCACTATATTTTGCATGAAATGACCGTCACTTTTTTTCTCCGCAGTATCATTTTCTTACTCTACTGGATGCAATGACCCACGTAGCTGCAGTTTGTGCAGTGCGCAAATTGCCTTAAGTTAAAGAATCTCTCTCCTACCAAAAAAACATTATCATAACCATCTAATGCTCATGGAGGAGAAATAAAGAGATAGTCAATGATAAGGTCAGCTGGTCACACCCATGACTCACCAGTGAAGTAATCTTTCAAAGTTATAACCTGTTATAAATACCAAGTATTGTCATCATTCAGTGACATACCTAAGTATCCAACACCATATATTAAATCATTCTCTTCTAGCCTTTTGTAAGTGCATGAAATAAAATAAATTATAACTACGATATTTTCACTGCCAGGTATAATTTTTCAGTGTCAAGTTGAACTTGGTACAGGCTAGCATGTTCATAAAAAAAAGTACGGACTAGCTTAATATGTATTATTGAGGAGGATATCCTGTCTGGTCATTAATTCGAGGGGTCATTGCAAGCTGTGTTCACTCAAAAGGTTTTGAATTGTCGATTAACAGAAGACAAAACAAACTTTTTTTATTGCATGGTATCTGTAGTCCTCCTTTGAAGCTAGCTAGAAGAGCATACACATATACAAAAAGAAACAAGGTAAAGTCCATGCATGAAATCACCAGCTTTTTTCCATAAACCTGTCATCATATCATACTTTATTTCAAAGATTCAGAATTTAGAAGTTTATTTCTTCTAACATAGAGTGTTTTTACTTTTTAGTGGCACAGACAATTTCTTTAGGAGACATGAACATGGAAGAAACAAAAGAAAAGAGAGAGATTAACGAGAGAGAAGACTTAGAAGGAGTAACAGTTGATTCTGAAGGGTGGAAGAAAACCCAGCAACCATGGAATAAGCAGATAACTATAAGGGGAATGGTAGTGAGCATCATGATTGGAACCATGTACAGTGTGATAGCCATGAAGTTGAACCTCACAACTGGGCTGGTTCCTAATCTAAATGTCTCTGCAGCACTTATTGCTTTTGTATTTATCCGATCATGGACAAAGATTCTAGAAAAGGCAGGGTTTGTGTCAAAGCCTTTCAGTCGGCAAGAGAATACTATGATACAAACTTGTGCAGTTGCATGCTATACCATTGCTGTTGGAGGTTTGAGGCTTTAATATATGTAGTTTTACTTTGCATCTTAGAAAATCTTAACCTTTTTTTTTTCACTTTTTATTTTTCAAGAACTTTTTAGACATCTTTTTTTCTCTTTTGGGCTGTAGGTGGATTTGCTTCTTATCTCTTGGCATTAAACAAGAAGACATATTTGTTGTCTGGGGTCAACAACGAGGGAAACTCAATAAAGAGTGTCAAGGAGCCTGGATTTGTTTGGATGACTGGTTACCTCTTTGTAGTCTGCTTTGTTGGCCTTTTTGTCTTAGTTCCCCTGAGAAAGGTACATCTTTTTGGTGACCTCAATTTTCATCTACAATTTTGAAGGAATTAGAAAGTGCTTTTTACCTTATTTCAACACTAGGGGTTTTAATAATTACTTTATGAAGATTTCCTTTCTTCTTATTGATGACTATTTTAACTTTTACTTGTGTTTCTACTCATTCATCACATATGATAAAAAAAAAGTCCGGAAAGTTCGTCATTGAAATCAACACTTTTCGCTTGGGTGTGAGTGGGCACGGTTAAAATTTTCTTTTCCTGATCTAATGATGTATAAAATACTATATTGTTTAAAATTTTAAATAATATAACATTAGATCTATTTTTTTAATTTATAATATTTTAGATTTGTAACATTTAATTAACCTAGAACATGAAGGAAAAATTCTATTTCAAATGTAGATGAATTATGATCATTGTCTTTGGGATTGATGCTGAGTTAATGCTAATTGCAAAGTCAATGGATTTTCCTCCCACCATGATTTTTCTCTTCCCTTTTTGGACCACGACGCAGACCTCAACTTTTTTCTTATTGTATGTATGTTATTTCTCACTGTTCAACAGATAATGATAGTAGATCTCAAATTGACTTATCCAAGTGGCTTGGCAACTGCGGTTCTCATTAATGGTTTCCACAGTCAGGGGGATAAGATGGCAAGGTACACCTCTTCCATCGTCTTTATTGTTAAAAGAATGATATTAAATAACTACAAATTTTACTATATAATTTTTACGATAGCATGTTCTTAAAAAAACTGAATTTTAATATCACTTTCATAAAAAAATATAAAAATTTGTTAACAATATTTATTATTTTATCATTCTCTCAATAATCTAAACATTTAACTACAAATTTTATTATATAATTTTTACAAGAATCATGTTAACAGATGCTTTTAGGAAAATTATTAATAAACTATAGTAGAAAAATTTTGCCACCACTTAAATGAAAAATATAAAAAGTTGTCAACAATATTTATTGTTCTATCATTCTCTCAACAATCTAAGCATTCATTCATTATATTTTTTAAATTAACCAATTATATTCTTTACTATGTCAGTTCATCACGATTATTTAGTAAAATATGTGATATTTTTAGCATTTTATTTATTTATTATATTCTTGAAGTACACCAATTATATCATTGTGACATTATTTTGTAAACATTTTGTAGAAAAACTAGTAAAACCTTTAACATCTCTTTTTCTTTTCTTTTTTTGGTGCTATTAACAAAAATAAAGTAATACCTAAAAAAGGTTTTACAAAGTTTGTATATAAACAAAATAAACCAAGGGAAAAAAAAAAAACTAATCCAAACTGCACAATTATTATCTCTGATTTTGTTATGACAGAAAACCACTAAAGAATCAAAGCTCAAACAGGATTTTATTTTTTGCAGGAAGCAAGTGAAAGGGTTCATGAAATATTTTTCGATTAGTTTCTTGTGGGGTTTCTTTAAGTGGTTTTTCAGTGGAAAAGATAATTGTGGATTTGGACAGTTCCCTACCTTTGGATTGCAAGCGTGGAAGCACACGTACGTCTTTGATTTACTCTCTGCTTCTTTGAACTGTACATGTTAGTGATGCTATTTAGTATTTAGTTTATTAATATCGGATTTTGCAGATTCTACTTCGACTTTGGCTTGACTTATGTTGGAGCTGGGATGATTTGTTCCCACCTTGTAAACTTGTCTTTGGTTCTTGGAGCTGTGCTTTCCAATGGAATAATGTGGCCACTCATTGGTCGGCTTAAAGGACATTGGTTCTCTGAGAGTTTGGAAGAAAGTAACATGAAGAGTTTGTATGGATACAAGGTCTCTCTCTCTCTCTCTCTCCATAACATACACACATTCCTATTGGATTTTGCTACCCATGCTCTTCCATTTACTCTGTATTTTCTCTGCAGGTTTTCCTATCCGTTGCTTTAATCCTAGGTGATGGGATTTACAATTTCATCAAGATATTGGCATGCACAATCATTAACATCCATGGCAAATTCAAGAACAAGGACGCTAACAAGGGTAATTATAAGCAGCAGCCTTTGAATTTTCCTTTTCGCTTGCTGCTTTAGAAAAATTCTAGGACTACAAATAATTTCATACTTATTTTCACAACTATTCAATGTAACTGACTATGAGTGGTAGGAAAAAAAAATGACGACTCCATGTGAAACTAACAAGTAGCTAATTACAATCTACTATATAAAATATTATGAAATTAGTTGTGATTGTATAATAATTCCAACTTTATTAGATCACAATAACTATCTTAAAAGATTGATGAGGCCCGCTGGCCCAATGCATTTCTAATGGTGATCAGATTTATTAAAGGTTTCATTGGTTTGTACTTTGTAGACCCAAACAATGCATACTTAACTTGATTTTAAAAGCTTCATTGAAAGCGCCAAAACTAATGTAGTAAAATTTGTTGGTATCTTTTTGAAATCCCTCCACTCCCTGCGAAATTGTACTCTGCCCTGCGTGCAGTACCTCGGAATGATATTAAGTTACGTGTTTATACTTCTAACATATTATCTTCTTCTCTACTGCAGATGAGGACGACCAAGGGAACCCCATTGAAGTTTTGAAACAGAACGAAGTATTCCTGAAAGAAAACATTCCCATGTGGGTTGCACTCACTGGCTACATCATCTTTGCCATCGTATCTATAATAGTGATCCCATTGATGTTCCATCAACTTAAATGGTACTACGTTGTCATAGCCTATTTCCTTGCTCCATCTCTAGCATTCTGCAACGCTTATGGAGCCGGCCTCACGGATATGAACATGGCGTATAATTATGGGAAAGTAGCCCTCTTTGTCCTGGCTGCATTGAGTGGAAAAGAAGATGGTTTGGTGGCAGGACTTATTGGGTGTGGTATAATAAAATCTGTTGTTTCTGTGGCTTGCACTCTTATGCAAGATTTCAAAACAGCACAATTGACTAGTACTTCTCCCAGAGCAATGTTCTTGAGCCAAGCCATTGGCACGGCATTAGGCTGTGTAATGGCACCCCTTAGCTTCTTCCTTTTCTACAAGGCCTTTGATGTGGGAAACCCAAAAGGAGAGTTCAAAGCTCCTTATGCGTTGATCTACAGAAACATGGCCATTCTAGGTGTTGAAGGCTTCTCAGCTCTCCCTCGCCACTGCCTGCAACTCTGCTATGGCTTCTTTGCCTTTGCAGTAGGAGTTAACGTAGTGAGAGATCTTGCGCCGCCAAAGATCGGAAAATATATGCCACTTCCTATGGTCATGGCAGTGCCCTTTTTAGTTGGGGCATACTTTGCGATTGATATGGGAATTGGGAGTTTGATTGTATTTGTGTGGTACAAGGTTAACTCAAAGAAGGCCGAGTTGATGGTTCCTGCAGTTGCTTCTGGATTAATTTGCGGGGAGGGACTTTGGACGCTTCCTGCTTCAGTTCTTGCTTTGGCCAAAATAAAGCCTCCCATTTGTATGAAATTTGTACCCTCCTAGAAAAAAGCACTAGAAAGATTTGTGGGGAGAATAGTAACAACATTAAAGGGCACATGGTTATGCACAAACTTGTTAGTGCGAAGTGCAACAAAAATTATACAAAAGTGATACGCAGAGAGCGGAACAGATTATATCCTTTCTCAAACGACAATAAGAATGCATCTTATTTCTTTCCAGTTTCCATTGTCTAGGCTTGGTTGATCCCCCAGTGTCCCATGGGATTCTCTCCCTCTTTCTCTTTTTTCCATGGGACCATGGCTCATTAGATTTGAAGCAATGGCACAAGCAATAAAAAGGAAACACAGAGATAGGGGAGGGGGAGTTTCTTGGGTATGCGAACTTTCAAAAACACATGGTACATCACTCCATCCCAATCTTAAAGGAATGAGTAAGCACACCAATAAACCTTGAAATTCACAAATTCGATGTACTGCATTAAGACTATAAATGGATCTTTGTCTATGTAATTAACCTGGCTTAAGCACACCAAAAAATACCAGCCACTGATTACTTGATAAGTGTTTAACTAAAGCCTAAACACGTGATATGTGCCTAACTACTTGTTAAGTGCGGCATGATAGGCACTCTATGAAACAAGTCTTGCAAAGGCAGAGCTAGTTAGGGACTAGGGAGTTAGATAGCGGTTAGACAGTTTGTTACAAGTTAGCTAATCTTGAACTTGCCTTGAAGCGATCTTATAACTTGTATTGGAATTAATATAAATACTTGTAATCCGTTTATTAAGCCTTTATGTTGAATGAAGCATTTTCCTCTAACTCTAGTTTCTTCTCATTATCCTTTCCATATATATTCCACTTACCAAACACTTAAAACATAATTAACCCTTGGCACCACTAGTAGAACTGGTACAGTCTAAGTCTTCTTTTCATTGTTTCTTTTTTCATTCTTTAGCTACATAAACATGGGTTGTTGCTCCATACATGTAGTACCAGAATTTATATTGGATTTTATTAACGTGTGCCCTAAAAGCACACAATAATATACCAATTTTGGAAAAAGTTTTATTGGGAACTGAAAAAGTTTTAACAGCTTTTTCAATTCCCGATAAATTTTTTTCAAAAACGAATTTATTATTGTATGTCCTTAGAGCATTCGCATCAGCTCTGGTATATGTGTGTAAAATACACATTTTGCTCACTTTTACACATTTTGAACCAAAAATCACTCCACATCAATTCTTCTAAAATCATGTAAACTTGTGAAAATTTATGAACGAGCTACAGTACCCATGTATATTTACACGGCACTATAGCTCGTGTATTTAATCTTTTAATAATTTTTTCTCCCTCCTCCCTAACTGACGCTCATCTCCTACCTCTCTTCCCAACATCCAGCGCGCTAGAATCAACTGAAAATGAACCCAAACAAACCCACACAGAAACACACCTACACACATACAAACCCAAACGGCCAGAATCAACTGAAAATGAACCCAAACAAACCCACACACAAACAAACCCAAACGGACAGAGATATCGGTACTTATCGGAGCGATCTGGGTCGCCGGAGCTTGTGGGTCGGCCGGTGAAGCGTGGAGCGGCCGATGAAGAGAGGATCTAGATCATCGGAGCTCGTGGGTCTTGCTTGAGCTCGTGGATTGCCGATGAAGAGAGGATCTGGATCGCCGGAGCTCGTGGGTCTTGCTTGAGCTCGTGGATCGCCGATGAAGGGAGGATCTAGATCGCCGGTGAAGCATGGATCGCCGGAGCTCGTGGATCGGAGTTAGGGAGATCGGAACTTGTGATCGGAGCTGTGGATCGGATAGAGCTTGTGATCGGAGATGGCTATAGAGAGATAGACCGAGAGGGAGACCAAGAGAGATAGACCGAGAGGGATACAAGAGGGAGACCGAGATAGACCGAGAGGGAGACCGTGAGAGATAGATGGGTATAGAGAAATAGAATCAGAAAAAATGGAAAGAGAGAAAGAGATAGAAAGAGACAGAGCGCGTATAAAAGGGTAGGTGGAAAATAATAAAATAATTGAAAAAATTGATTATTTAAATAGAAGAAGGGATAGAATAAATGAACTGATGTGGATGTATTGTAAAAGTAAATGTGTAAAATAGAAAAAGTAGGTTTTTATGTGTAAAATAGACACAAATTTTATATGAGCTAATGCGAATGCTCTTAGGGCATATATTAACCGGGCCGATTTATATTTGTGAGAATTTTGAGAATATTGAAATAGTACATAGAAATGCGTGAAGATCAACATTTATGTTGCAACATAAACTAGACTGGGGTGTCAGTTTATTTTATTAATAAGTTGCCCGCAAAGCCATGAAAAATAGGTCAATCCAATCCACAGCATGCTTTAATTACTCGCTTCAAATAAAAATGTGGAAGGGTTTTATTAAAGGGGTGAGAGATATCAATAGTACGCTATATCAAACAAACAAAAATTACAATAGCTGAACAATTGAGCAAGCCAAACCAATGACGCAGAGAAAATTGGATTTACCATGACACAGTCCCAAAAAATTTTATAATACAATAGTTTCATTCTAGCAACCACATGTCAATAAATTACTTGTTAATAATCTCAACAAAAACAATGCACTGGTAGCACATCTAATGAAAATGATCAACCAGTTATTATACCCGCCAGAACATCACTCTTACCACGTGCGAATATAGTGTAAACTAGACGGATTGCATCAAGCCATCCATCGAGGGATTCCCACGAGTCAGCAACCTATAAAATCAATGAGAAAATAAATATAAATTAACGGGTGCCCTACTTAAAAATCCAGTGCTTCAATCCGCTTTTTTTCATTTGAATAAAGATCCTAATATGAATAGTGACCATACTGATTCACTGAAGAACAATAAAACATAATTGTTTTGATCTCCCATATCTTCTAGCAAATTAAGGGAAGTGATAAAAATCTTTTAGGTAATTGTTTGCAAAAGAAAATTTTGAAGAATAAAATACGAGTATTTTTTTCTTTTTCTTTTTTGCTAGGAAAAGAGTCAAGGAATTTGAGAATGACATAGAGCATATAGCTCAGTTTAGCACAGTCTCCTAAATATTAAAGTGCTGTATATGTTTAGAATTTACAATTTAATAGGAGATAAATTCAACATCAGAAGAAAAAGATTCATATAATGGCATCTTATATGCTTAAGATATAATAAAGACCAGTACACAGAAAGACAATTAAATTTCAAATATTTCTAGAAACCTGCAAGCTTTAGATTCATATAAAGACCAAAAATCAACAATAAAAAAAAGGAAAGCATGGTGCATTCTAAGTTCCTGATATATAGGTCGCTAGTCACATAATATCTGAGCCTGATCTTAGATTTCATCCATGTAATATAACCTATATAACATGAGTTTAAAACCAAAAAATCCAACTAATAGAATTAGGAAAAATGGGTGACAAAATGGCATAATTTTTTATTCATCTAGATTCCTGACTTTAAATTTTAATTTGTTGCTCCAAGCGTCTCAAAGAGTAATTGAATTGCAGAGTCCAACAGTTTGACATTGTAAAGTACTAATCATAACATGCAAATGCTAAGATAATCTTTGTATGGCCAAAAATTATCATGTTTGCTTCCAATGTGCTACAGTGTGACATTCATAGTATTAAACTCCAAATCATAGTATGCAAAATCAGAGATCTTTGGATGGCTAAGAACTATCGGGTTTGAGCTTTTTATTTTTTATTTTTTAAGTAACTTCTAAATTACAACACAAGACAATATATATATATAATATTCTCATTGAAACACAAATCATAATGCTTACCATGAAAACTTGCCCATGAATTGTATCAATGCAGAGGCCAGCACCAGGTGGTAAAGTCAGATCTGCACATGCTGATACAGAAACAATATCTGGAATGTCAACTCCGATGGTCCTTTTGTCCATATTCACTGCATCTCCTGATCTTCCAGAGAGGCTTTGTGCTGATTGTTTTTGCTCAATTTTGCCTATCTGGTGAGAGGAAAAGCAAGAAAAGAAAATGAAGAATAAAGAAAGAACGATCCTTAAGTACAAATGTACAATTGTTTTTTTTTTTTTGTTTGATAGGTAATAAAATTTTTATTGATATCAAAAATGCAATGCGTTTACGATTGCAAACACACAGCAAAGAAACAAATGTACAATTGTTGATATGCAGATTATCTCATTACTTTAACCATACAACAAGGAAACAAATCAAAGTTTACCTGATAAAGCCCTTCATGAGTCAAAAAAAATTGTGACCGTTTCCAATCGCTATGTGGTGCAACTGGTTTCCCAACAGGTGGTGCAGTCAGATTCCCAACTTTAAGATGCGGCAAAGGTAGCTGTCAAGAGTTGAGTTCTGTCAACTTTATTATATAAATAATGATTCCCTCAACCAACATCATTGAAACATACACAGAGACATGCTATTGTTTGATTGAAGAAATAATCTAATTTCATTAAGAAAAATGAAATTATCTGTTAGCTTAAGTTCTTGAACTTGTTGCATTTGTTTCTTGTTGAGAATGTTCACCATCGTGAACATGATGTTTAGTTCCTTGACTAAAAGTTTTATTACCTATCAAAAAAAAAAAATCTAATTTCATTAGGTATGCTAAATGTACCATCGTGAACATACAATCAACCACAATATCAAGAAGAAAAAGAGGCATGACATGTAGGGGGAAGGGGGGATAAAATAATGGCAGTAATCTTAGTTGAACAAGTGAGGATTGAAAAAGTTTCGGGGAGGAGTTCCAAAACTAGGATGGACTGAAATAATTAGTTCCATTAAGGATTTCTGTCACGAAAACCAGTTTGGTTGTTTTGTAAATGCTGCAATTTAAGTCACACAAGAATGGCCTTATAGCTCAAACTAAGGACAAGCTTGATGCATGGGATCAGTAGGGTTAGAACATCACTTGACAGCCATAAAAAACATGTGCCAAATTTATACGCATATATCTCAACCTAATACTGAACAACTTAAGAAAGGTAAATGCTAGAAATTGATTTCACAACTGACCATACCCAAATTATGTGGAGGCAGCCGCAATTTTTTTTTTTATATAAAAAGGCTAAAATTCACTTCACAACTGGTTTGAAGTCATTCTAGAATGGTCCCTTAATTTTAAAAACTTGCCATTTACACCATCAACAACTACAACATTGTCAATGTGCCCCTTCTGTTATGCCCCATCACATTTTTGCTGTTAACCTACCTATAGACAACTCTCTTTTTTTCTTTTTGTATACTATTTTCTGTTCAAAGTTACATTGTTTTTGGGTGGGTTAATGGCTCTAATGGATGATGACGGCAGGGCACATTGACATTGTTGTTGTAATACTTATATGAGAGTAAATTGCAATTTTTCATAGTCAATAGATTAGAAGCATCCCTAAACTTATATATATATATATATATATATATATATATAACTTTGAGGATGAAATAACTCTAAAATTATTATTCCAAAAAGTAAATACTAACCATGGAACGCACCAGCCGCAAGGCACTGCTGTAAACCTAAAACATCATTAGAACATCAATGGAAAAATGAAACCAATGTACGCATCAATAGAACATCAAAAAATAAGGGCAAAGAAAAATATGTTGCAAGACCCTTTAAATCTCACTTCAGATAAGTATTTCTTTTTTCCAACTCTGGATTTCTTGACTGGTTCATGTTTAAATTGAAGACAAATTTTTGTTACCTAAGTACCACAAACAAAATTGTTAGAAACAACAATACATAACACTTACTGAGTAACTTGGTTTCAAGGCATGAGCAGCTGCAATGTAGATAGCAGATTGGCTATACAATTCATTCGTAGCATTGACTGATCCCCCAGTTCGTAATGTATCCTCTGCTAAGCCATACTGCAGATAATCACTCTATGAGTTTGGGATTTATACTTCACTCAATTTGCATGAGATGCTCAATAAGAGAAGTATTCTATGCGATCCAATGATTCCAATTTAAAGATACTGAATAGAAATATATAAAATTATCTTTTAATTGGATAAGTAGAGAATATATATATATATAATTCTTGATAGAGTTACTTGTTAATTTTTTTATATTAGCATGTTATTTTACATTAGCATAAGAGTGCGTTTGGTTGGGGAGATTATTGGGGGGATGGAAAATGGGGGAGAGAAAATGGTATTTTTGAGTGTTTGGTTTAGAGAGAAAAGGGGAGGAATTTTGGTGGGGCCCAGATGAATTTGGGGAGAAAGTAGGGAGAATTTGTGTGCCTTTTTGCTTCAGCCATGCAATTACATTTCTATCCTCTATTTTTTTTTTCTTCTCTCCATGTGTGAGTGCATTATCTCTCACTCCTCACTTTCAGTACCTTTGGATTCCCAACCTGATCCTTATTCTGTCTTTGTTCATCACTCCATCAATGGCATTATTGTCTTAATTGTTTGTGTGGAAAATATTATTATCTCCAAAAGGAAGTCCACGAGTAATACTGGTTTAGAAAGCTATTTGAATAAGCAATCCCACACAAGGTGCTCTTCATTATTTTTCCAGTATTGAAGTGGGTTATTCTTCTCAGGGCATCTTTTTGTCTCAAAGGAAATACATTCTTGATCTTTTGTCTAAGACTGGTCTCTCGGATGCTCAACCTGTCAATAAACCTATGGACCATACAGGTAAACTTGATGGCAAGCACAGTGATTTGTTTCCTGATGTTGTTTAATAACGACATTTGGTTGGGAAGTTGATTTGCCTTACCATTACTACTTTTGATATTACTTATGCAGTTGGTATGCTTAGTTAATATATGCATGCTCCCTGTCAACCTCACTATGAAGCCATTTGTCGTATCTTACATCATTTGAAGGGTGCTCCATGACAAGGATTGTTGTACAAACTCTCTATTCTCTGTTTGAGACAGGTTTTAGCGATGTTGATTGTGCTGGTAGTCATTTTGATATATGGCCCACCTCTGGCTATTATACCTTTATTGGTGGTAATCTTGTTACCTGGTGCAGTAAAAAGCATAATGTTGTTACCTATTCTAATGTTGAAGCTAAATACTGAGCTATAAGCCCATACTGCCTCCGATATGTAATGAGTTCAATCTCTCCTCCTCGACCATCTCTTCCTTCATTGTCCGATTGCTAAGGATCTATGGTTTATGGTTTTGGGTTTATTTGGAGTAAGTTGGGTTATGCCAAAGTTTGTTGTTGAGCTTCTAGCTTGCTAGCAAAGTTGGTTTGGTCATCATCGAAATGGTCATATATGGATAGTTGTTGGTCATCATCAAAATGGTCACTAGATGTGGTGCTTTGTCTTTAGAAGTTTTGGGATTTCATGGGTCCCCTCATGTATGGTGTTAGATTTTCTATTGGGTTGGTGGAATTGGTTGGGGAAGCATTCATCTCACATTTGGAATTTAGTTCCATTGTGTTTAATGTGGTGTATTTGGAGAGAACACAATTAGCGGACATTTGAGGATTCAGATAGATTCGATGACCAACTGTTTGCTCTCTTTTCTGGTTTCCTTTTTGATTGGGCTAGGGCTTGGGGATTCACATCTAGTGATTCTCTTCCTTTATTCCTTAGCTCTCTTCTTCTTTGTAATTAGTGCTTTTTTATGTTTTTGCTTTTCCATCTTTTTTTGTACTTTTGATATGTTGGTGCTACTTTGCATTTAGTAGTTTTTTGAATATACATCTTTCTTACCTATCAAATATATATATATATATATATATATATATTTGTTTGATATGGTGTTTTTAGAGGGAAAGAAATAGCAGATGCTTTAAAGATAATAAGAGATCCATGCCAAACCTCAATTTATTTTTCTTTAGAACCTTTGGACCGGTTATTTGCTTGGCGAAACCAATCCTTATATTCAATTCTTGATTTACTTGATTAATGTAATGTACTTGATTTGTTCACCCCTGTACACTTCCTATGTACTTGGGTGTTTCTTTTTTGCTATCAATAAATCTTATTTACTTATCAAAAAAAAGCAAAAACAAATGTATTGTGACAATCAAACTACTATCTTTTTTGCTAACAATCTTGCGTTTACTAAACACATAGAGGTTGACTTTCACTTTATCCAAGATAAATTGATGAAGAAACAAATTGTCGCCCACTTTGTTCAGTTGGATGATTAGTAAAATGATATCTCACAACGCCATTAACCTGTGCCTCCTTTAAGCAATTATCTTTCAAGCTGGGCATGTTGATTTGCCTGCTCTAGCTTAAGGAGAGTGTTAGAGCTAATTGTTATGTCATTTTACAATAGCATAAGAGTTTTATTATAAGCATACCATAAACTCTAATAGAAATATGTGATAAGGTTAGGGATTGATTGCGTACTCTATCTCTCTCTCTCTTTGTGTGTGTGTTTTTATTTTCTCATTTTCTCTTTGTTAACCCTCAGTACCTAATATCTCATTTTTACAGCTCAACTATAACAAATATAAGATCATGATATAGAAATATGGAATAATAAGTTAGGAACTGACCAAAACAGTTCCAAGGTTGTAAATTGCCCGATGGAAGTCATATTGCAACCGTATCGCTGCACGGAACTGCATATGAAGACCAGTTAAAGATATCATAAGAGTAGAACTCATGGAAATTATTCCTAGACATCAGATGTATAATCATCCAAGCACTTTGATCTCTCTTTTGTACCTTACTAATTGCAGTTCTTACAATTGTTTGCTTTTCTCGTGCCGGAACAATTGCACTGAGTTCCTAAATTTCACATTAAAACATAAAATTAATCAAACTTCCCAACATAAACACAGGTGCTGAAATATTTGGAAAATGTTGAAATACTCTCAGCACAGGGAACAAAATAAGATGTAAACTTAGAAGAGAGAGAGAGAGAGAGAGGAGAAGAAGAAGAAGAAGCCAATTTTTAAGTAAATGTAAATGTAACTAAAATACCTGCAGAGCAAGTCCCCAATTATTAAGTGCCTGAAATAAATTTCACATGGAGTTAGAACCAAAGAATCCAAACATAAATGATTGATTGTGCTTTTTGATGCATTGAAGGGGTTTCAGTAAGGAACCATAGAATTGGTAAGAAAAGAAGGGCAGACCTCAATTAAAATGTTCAAGTACCCCATATGAAATCATAATACTAACTTAACAAGCCAAGAGCCTTATGGGTCAATGGCATTACCCAATGCTTTCCATAGGGAGAGCCTGGGTTCAAATCCCCTTCATCCAGCTTCTTGTGAGTTTAACAAACAAAAAAAAAAGCACTTATAAAAAAAAATACTTGCTTAACAAGTTTATTCATAGATACCTGAGGACTGTTCCAGTTGAGTTGGACAGCTTTTTCATAGTTTTTTGTAGCCTGCAATATCAAATTAAGCAAAAATCACTTATATGAGCATTATGTTTTGTTTAGGAAAAATATTGATTTTCTTTTTTATTTAACAAGAAATAGTAAATATTTTTATATGGTTTTTATTGATTTAGAGAAAGTGTACGGTGGAGTACCTAGATGTGGTGGTTTATATATATACATATATATATATAAATAAAGGAGTTACAAGAAAGTATATTAAGGTTAAGGATATGTATGGAGCTATAATGAGTGTGAGAAGAAATGGAAACTTCCCAAATGAGTTCCTATCACAATAGGTTCGGCATCAATGATTAGCTTTAAGTTCATATCTCTTTGTACTGGTCATGGATGAACATACTAGACTAATTTGAGATGAAGTTCACTGGTGTATGCTTTTTGCGGATGATATAATGTTATTTGATGAACCTAGACATGGAGTGGAAATTTGGAGGGATGATTTAGAATCTATAAGTTTTAGGTTAAGTATAATTTATTACAAGGAAAAACAAAGATGGAGGGGGTTGTAAAGCTTGATAGTCAAGAGATATCAGTGAGGGATAGCTTTCGGTATCTTGTATCAATAATTCATAAGGATAGAGAGATCGAATAGGATTGAATCCTTGAATAAGAGCAAGGTGGATGCCTAACTGAAATAAAAATGTTAAGATGGAAAAGTGGACATAGAAGAAAAGATAGGATACAAAATGGAGAAATGTGTTTAAAGGTATGGGTGGCCTCTATTGATGAAAAAAAGAGGGAAAGTCACTTGCGATAGTTTGGTAAAATGCAAATAAGAGCAATCAATGCACCAGTGAGAAGTGATTTAATTCAAGTTGAGAGAACGAAAAAATGTAGAGAAACACTAATACTAGTAGTTAAAAAGACATGTATATTAAGGAAGTAACATAAGTATGATTTTGGATAGTGTAGAATGGTGCAGAATAATACATGTGGTCGACCCAAATTAATCTATTAATCTATTGAGAATCCATACCCCAAAGTTTTGGGACCAATGCTTTGTTGTTGTAGTTTTTTTTTTCTTTTAAGAGAAGAATAAATAGTATAAACAACTTAGGTGGTAGACATGAATGTTAAATATAAGGAAGAGAATTTTGTCAAGCATCATTAATGCCTATACGGTGAATAGAGGATTATTTTCTATCCACAGTGCTTTCATTTTTTGGTGTTTGTGTGTACCAAAAGAAAAACACAGTCGTATTCTCTTCTGAAAATTATATCCATATCCAGCGCCAAAAGTCAGCTTGACACAACGGCAGCAGCAGGCCAAAGAAAAAACTAGAGAAGGGCAATGGATGTTTCAACATATGGAAATCAAAACTATGACTGACAACTAAGATCATATAATCAAACCTGCTTCCATAGTTCTTCAGCCTCCTTTGTACGACCACGCATTTTTGCCCGATCAGAGATTGCTATAGCCCAATTATAGAAAGCCTTGCAAGTAAGATAGCATATTACTTTTTCACATGATATAGATCATAAATAGAAACTTATACAGAAGCATCCATGTACATATGTACAAACATGAAAAATAAGATCTGCAAAGTATGGAAATTGTAAGATGCCCCATTTTAGCATAATTCCCTTACATTTTACCAGGAAGAGTACTATACATATATATATATATATATATATATATCTCTCTCGCAAACTTGGGCAATCCAAAGACCCAATTGACAACAGATTACATGGTCATAGATA
Organism: Quercus gilva; assembly: GCA_023621385.1. Classification (NCBI taxonomy): domain Eukaryota; kingdom Viridiplantae; phylum Streptophyta; class Magnoliopsida; order Fagales; family Fagaceae; genus Quercus; species Quercus gilva. The sequence goes on along the minus strand of CM042474.1, from coordinate 30,506,457 downwards.
TCCAAAGGGTCTGGCATAATTACTAACAGATGCACTCTAAGCATCATCTGATTCTCCATCCAAAAGGCTCCCCACCCCAAGTTTGTTAAATGGTATAGATGTTGTACATAGCAATCGTGCTGGTTGCTAATACTACTTCTCAAATCCCATTTTCACCAGTCATTTAATAAGATTATCAAGTGCATAAGGAGTTGTGAACATACATCATGAAGCGTAGGGCAGAGATGAGTAGCCTCATCATACTTCTTACAAGCTTCCTCAAGCAAAGCATCTTTAGAAGGTGAAGTAGAATCTTGACTAACATTATCTGCACTTTCCTGCATACAATATGAGAATCATGAGACAAAGTAAAATGCACTTTTGAGTAAATACAGCGCACTAAAATAACAGTAGCACACAGACTTTCTCCATCACAATAAACAGGGAAACTCACAAACTTTACAGTAAATAATTGGATGAAATAACCCAAATGTCGAATATCGCTTTGTGTTTTATATTAAATATGTTAACCCCAATTCAGATAAAGTATAAATTTTAGTCAAGGAAACCTACTGTAACAATTCTCCACAGAAATCATGACCTAAATAACCAGATTAGGAGTTCCTCAAAAAAAAAAAAAAACCAGATTAGGAAAGTGCCTTTTCTCACTATAATGTGCCCCAAAAAAAACTCTTGAAATACATCATGGTCATGAATGTATTACAGATAATAAGTTAAGTGGGATAACACCAAAGCTGTCTGGTTGAAATTTTAGGAGAGTGAGACAATAATTAAATCCATTGATGTTAAAATTATAAGAATAAAATGAGATGGTATTTTGGACCTGAAGAACCAATGCCCAATTGTATAGTGCATCATAATCTTCTGGATTTCTCTCTATTGCAGAAGCATACCTACAAAATTTAAGTATAGATAAAAATTAATAAAAAAAATTGGAAAAGCAAGACTCTGAAACATCCTAATGATCTGATTGCATATAGATTTCCAAGTGTAAGCCAGTGCTTAGACATATTATACATCATGTAAGAATTCCTCTAGGACACAATGAACACAACCAATTAATACTTGTTTTAACAGTGAAAAGAAGGAAAAAATAGGAAAAATGCCTTCCAGGTTTTAAGAATGACAGTACCTCCTAGCAGCAAATGTAAGAATCCGTTGGCGAGACCGACCTTCCTCATCTACACCCGTGACACTACTAATTAGGTCCATGGCAGCATCATTTTGATCCACGTGTTGCTGTGGGCTTTCTTGACTAAACAATCAAAAAGCACAGAGTAAAACAACGAAGTTTTTGTAGAAGAAAATAAGAATACATCAAAAGTTAAGACTTCATACTTGTAGATGAGTTCGAGAAGAGTACTACAACAGGATAATTTATGAAATATGTATACATCAAAACAAAATGGCAAACCACCTAATCAGAATTATAGTTTCAGTAGTAATTGATGGGGCTGTTTGCTATTTTGAAGTTGCAACCAACTCAGATTTTATGCATAGAAAATAGGACTGCATACGCTTGTAGAGTCGGGCACCAAAAAAGAAAAAGAATCATTGCAGATTCAGTAGCATCTAGAGATTTCAATATATACAATTCTGGATTTTTTTTTTTTTTTTTTTATAAGTAATAAGTTTTATTGATATAAAAAAGGAACACCCTAGTACACAGGGAGTGAACAAGGGGTCAAGAAATCAAATACACAAATTGCAAGAGTCTAGGAAACAGTTCTGGATAATTGTTGTCAGCTATACTTAACTAGACACCACAAAGCCTAATTTTGGCAGAGCAACCAAAAGCAAGTAATCAAAGTCGCAATCTCATATCATTGCAAATTCAGTTGGATCTAGAGATTGCACATATACTGTTTTATATTAATTTTTGTCAGCCATACTTAATTAGATGAAGAAAAGCCTAATTTTGACAAAACAACCAAAAACAAGTCAATCAAGGCAGCAATCTCAGGTCAACTGTTCTATATGATGTTGTCAGTGATACTTAACTAGACACAGTGAATCCTAATTTTGATAAAACAACCAAAAACAAGTCAATCAAAGCAGCAATCTAACACCATTGCAAATTCAGTACAATCTAGAGATTGCATAATCATTTCTTTTGAGGGGTGATCACCTCTATGAGTGCATTCAGTTTGATGTGGGCTAAATTTGATTTTGGCCTGATTGTTGGTGTGAGGATCAGCCTTTGAAGCTGCTGTTTCCTGTACCGTTTGAAACCACTGTGGATGAGAATGCTTCTGTGGAATCATCTTTGGAGAAACTTGAGAAAGGGGGGAGGAGGAGTTGGCATGTGGAATTCAGGAGAAATTTTAATGACTGGGAGATTGATGCAGTGGCTTCATTTTTCCATCTATTAGATTCTCATATTCCCACCAGGGAGGGAAGTGATAGGATGAGGTGGAAGTTAAAGAGTAGTGGGGATTTCACTGTTCGCTCTTTTTATGAGTTTCTATGGAGCTCACCATCAATGTCCTTCCCTTGGAAAGCCATTTGGAGAACCAAGGCTCCTAGGAGAGTTTCTTTCTTTGTGTGGACAGCGGCTAGGAGGGAAATTCCTACCTACAAGAACCTCATCAAGAGGGTTACTCAGTGGTGAGTTGTTGTTGTATGTGTCGTTGTAGTGGGGAGACCATGGATCACCTCTTGATTAATTGTAATGTGGCCTCTAAGTTTTAGAGTTTGATATTTAGGATGTTTGGGGTTCAGTGGGTACTACAGGAGAAGGTTCTTGATTTATTAGGTAAGTGGTGGAGTAAGAGACCTAATTCAACGATCTGGAATCTTACTCCATCATGTTTGATGTGGACTATATGGAAGGAGAGAAATCGGCAGACCTTTGAAGATGTGGAGTGCACATCAACACAACTGCAAGCATCCTTCGTTAGTTCTCTTTATGAGTGGTCTCACAGATGGTAACTCTATTCATTCATTTATAGATTCGATCCACACGTAGATAGTTTTCCATTTGTAATTCTTTAGGCTACTTCGTGACTATTTTCATGAGGTAGTCTCATTTCAATAAAATTATTTTTACCTATAAAAAATAAATAAATAAATAAAAGATTGCACATATACTATTCTATATTAATTTTTGTCAGCTATACTTAACTAGATGTAGCAAAGCCTAATCTTGACAAAACAACCAAAAACAATTCAATGAAAGCGGCAATCTCACAACATTGCAAATTCAGTATGATCTAGAGATTGCGCTTATACTGTTCAATATAATGCTGTCAGCTGTACTTAACGAGACGCAGCGAATCCTAACTTTGGCAAAACAACCGAAAACAATTCAATCAAAGCGGCAATCTCACAACATTCCAAATTCAGTAGGATCTAGAGATTGCATTATATACAGTTCTATGTAAATTCTGTCAATCAAAATTCAAATTTCAACGAAAACACCGGGATCATATCTTTAAAAAGCTCATCAAACAGTAATTTATTCAACGGTAATTGAATTTGAATCACTTTGATTTCAACTAATTCCAAAACAATGAGATGAGATCTATCATTTCCATTCTATTAGCTAAATTAAGCACGTATTAGTGTTGAATTTGAAAGAGTTAATCGAAAAGCTGACCTGTAAGGCGAGGTGGCATCGGTTTCTTCGGTTTTCAAACCGTGGAGCAACTCTCTCATCGTGAAAGTTCGGCTCCCTTCGTCTTTGCGCAGCTCCGGCTTCGAAATTTGAGCCTCTTTGTCCGTTGCGTTCTCGGATCCATTGGATTGGATCGGACTTGGTTTCGGATCTTCGGGATTTGGATCCGCATCGGTGATTTCTGGTTCTGGTTCTGGCTTCGGTTCTGGAGCCTCTTGCTCTGGTTGTGATTCAAGCTGAGGCAGTGGGTCTGATGGTTTGGGTTGTGGTTCTGGTTCTAATTCGGAATTCGAGTTTGGTTCGGGTACGACTCCGTTTTGCAATTCGGATTCTTCTGGGGTTGCAGTGGACATTGTGAGGTTTTTTTTTCTGGGAATTATGGCAATGAGAAGGTGAATGGAAATGCAAACTTGCAAAGTGAAAGGAAGAGCTTAATTAAAACAAAAGAGAGAAAAATTTTAACGTACTCTTCAGTCTTCACTGTTTCGAAGTCAAGTGAAGCTACGATTAAAGGGCTTGGTTTTTTGCATTTTTAGAACATGGATTCCTACTATTTTTATGGGATTTATTAATTTGTACATATAAACCATTTTAATAAATTTTTTATAAATAAAGAAAAAAATAATTAATTGTTTTGACAACTTACCTGCTTTTTATTTTTAAAGAAGGGTATATATGTCATTTAGTTCTCAACTAACACTTGCATGGAGATATTTAAGATTTGAATCTTTTTTTTTTATGGGAAAATTTGAATCATTTATTTGTGAAATTATAAAAAATAAATTTATATTTTGGTTGTTTTGTGTTGTTATGATTACGAACAATTTTTTTTTTTTTTTTTTTTTGAGAAACTGATTATGAACAAATTGAATGTTTATATCTTCTCAAAAAAAAAAAAAAAATTGAATGTTTATGAATTTACATTAATATTAGACTAAATGTCATACAATGTGTTACATTACTATGATTGAATACAATTCATATGAGCATATCCAGTGGTTCTTTTTAAATAATTAACGTCCTACACTATTTGTTTCAATAGAAAAACTTGTGTAAAGATAATTTTTTGAGTTTTTCAGTATTAGGTAGTATAAAAAAAATAAGTTAAAGGAAAATTATATTTGGTCAATGTAAAAAGTATGGCTTATTTTTAGAGATCTTTTACCACTAAATTTTCTTTTTTGAAAAAAAAAAATCTTTATGACAGCAAGCTAAATAAGGAAGTTAAAAAATTGTTCTCTAACTTATTTAAAGTTACTATCAAATATTGGAAAATGAGTTTTTTTTTTTTTTTTTTTTTAAGAATCAATACTATGCTTTTTATTAAAGGAGGTTAAAAAGATCAGCCCGTAAAATAGATGTGCTATCTAGTGGTACATTTTTCATTCATACTTGAAATTGAGAAACACTCTTAGCTCACCTTGCTAAAGGTGAGCCAGAGCATTACATTGCCTTCTAACATTAGTATAATTTATCTATGACAAATATGAGGCAATAAACTGAATATCCTTAACTAAGTGGCCGAAACTTGCTAAAGAGTAAGAGTCTTCCCGGAGTGCTGTGATGAGGACCTGAGAATCGCTCTTCAACACGATGTTTCTGAAACCCGTTTCCTCCGCTAGTTCCAGTCCTCTTCGAGATGCCAGTGCTTCAACCTCTATCACCGTAGAGGGCAGAGGGATGCGTTCAGATAGAGAGGCCATTACCTATCCATGCTCGTTCCTGATAACCGCCCCTAGACCAGCTGTATTAACTGCAACAAAAAGGGCCCCATCCACGTTTACCTTGTACTAACATGGTCCTGGAGGTTGCCAGCATGTTGGTGGACGTCCCACAAGCGCTACTCGTGCTGTGTTGCTGCATCAGAAGTCCCTCACTCTTTCCCTGGCTTGCTGCAACAAGTGGTCCAAATTTTCTGCATTTTCCCCCAGCCTAAGGTTGTTTGTACGAGTCCCCAACGCCCACACCACCATGGCAAACAACGTTGGCTCCCTATTTTCTGCGAAGACAGTCCCTAGGAGGACAACAAATGATACAGCTCTTTTTAAATTGTCATGGTTCCATTGTGGCATTTTTTTCGAGAGTTCATCAAGCTTTGGGCAGCTGTACAAAGCATGCTTCACATCTTCCTTGTACTCTCGGCATACATCACAGCAGGCATCTTGAATAATCTTCCGACGAACCAGGTTCTCCTTAGAAAGCAAGGAATTTTTAGCTGCTCTCCAAACCAAATTCTTAACTTTGTTAGGCACGGGTAAGCTCCAAATGGCCTGCCACAACGGTTTTAAACTTGAACTATCAAATTGTCCAGGTTATGCATTCTGAAACTCCCTTTGTAGAAATTGATACCCAGATTTGACTGTGTATTCTCCTTTTGGATTATATGGCCATGTGAGGACATCTGGCTGATTAGTGCGACACAGGGGTATTGTTTTTATGGTCTCCACTTCAGAGCATCATGTTCTCCAATACCTCTGTTTTCCACTGCTTCTGCCCCAAGTCTATCAGTGAACTCACTTTAGCTCCTATCAATGCTTCAGGCCGAGGGGATAACACCCTTGGAGAGTGTTTTCTAGGCAGCCAACTATCTTCCTAGATGTCAATAGATTGTCCATCTCCTATCCGCCAAATTGCCCCTTTGTTATGACTTCTCTACCTCTAATTATACTACGCCATGCATATGAAGCTGAGCTCAGGTTGGCTGCCTCCATAATTGTGCTATTTGGAAAAAAACTTCGACTTAAACACCTTATAAAATAGTGATGTTTTGTCATGTAAGAGTTGACAAGTTTGATTCACCAATAATGCATCATTGAACCTTACTTGCCAAGTTTGTTTCGCCAATAATGCATCATTGAACCTTGATAAGTCCTTAAAACTCATTCCACCTTGTGTCTTAGGTTTGCAAAGCTCTTCCTATTTAATCCAATGGACCTTTCGACCCTCTCCCCTTTGCACCCAAATTTTTTTTTTTTTTATGAGAGCCTTAATTTCATGACATAACTCGATTGGCATATTGAAACATGACATTGTATAGGTAGGAAGTGCTTGAGCCACTACCTTGATTAAAACCTCCCTTCCTGCTTGTGAGAGCAACTTCCCTTCCCATCCCATCCTTGTAACTTTTTCCACACCCTTTGCTTTATGTTGTCAAAACTCTCCTTTTTCTTCCTTCCAATAAAGGATGGCAACCCCAAGTACTTCTCATATTGTTGGACCACCGGAACTCCTAGAGCTTGCTTTATTGATTCTTGCATAGCTGGGGATGTGGATTTGCTGAAGAAGAGAGTGGTCTTATCCCAGTTAATCTGCTACCTGGATGCTCTCTCATAAGTATTCAATATCTCCAAAAAAATTTGACAATCATTATCTTGTGTCCTACAAAAAATAAGACTATCATCTACAAAAAGGAGGTGGGTTAGTTTGGGACCATTATGGGAAATAGAAACTCCTTTAATTTCTCTCAAATCTTCGACTTTCTTCAACAACCCATGAAAGCCCTCAGTGCATAGAAGAAAAAGATATGTAGAAAGAGGGTCTCCTTGACGAAGCCCTCTAGTTGGTACAATGTTTCCATGTGGCTCCCTAATAACGCCTTAAAATGTATACTTGTTATATATTTATACAGGCGTTATCTCCTTATTACTATGCTTAGTTTGTATAATTAAGCCATGATTTGCATTAGTCCCTATTATTTATCTTTACATAATTTCTTGAATAAGATGTCATTCATTACGTTTAATTTTCTACTTTCAAGAAATCATGTGAGAAAGATGAGTTTATAGGAATTTGTGATAGAATGGTGGCCAAACTAGAATTAAAGTGGAGCTAAAGGACCATGCTTAAATGTCTAAGGAGGTGCAGCTGGAGTGCTTGGATCGTCTACCATGATTGGAAGCTTCAAATAAGGAAAAAAATCAAAGAAGCAGAATCTGAAAGGGAAAAATCTGATTTGGGCACTGATCAGTATTTTGGGCGTATCTCTCTTCTCAAAAATCCAATTGATACAAGGCCAGAAGATGGGTTGGAATCGTGACTCAAATATCTACAACTTTCCAGTTTTTAGTTTTTTGAAATTCTCAATTTTTGAATGCTGAAATTAACTCACAAATTACTGCTGTAAACCTGGACGGAAATTAAAATAATATAAGTTTTATTTTCTTTGGACACTTAGACGTTAGGATTTTGGAAGGGAGGCTGTGTAGAACGAATTTTGGAGAGAAAAACTTGTATTTTCCTTTCTCTAATGGCAACCTAAACTCTTTGCTAGGGCTAAGGGTTATATTTCTTCTATATGGTATGAATATTCAATGTGATTTTTTCTAGGATTTTATCAATGACATATTTGATTATTCAATTAGATTTCTTTTGATGTATTAGTTCTTCAATGCTTTCAATAAGTTCAATCATGTTTTTCTTATTGTTGAGATGAATTTCTAATAGTTTCAAATAGAAATCAGGTTTTAAAATGAATGAGTTTTTTTGAAAACTTTTCTAACCGCATTATTAATCTAGGTTATCATGCGTTTTTAAATTGTCTCAGTTCAACTGAATCATAAGTATTTAATTATATAAGAACAATCAATTATGAAATATATAATTTCTTAGATCACAAAGAATTTCATTTCGATATAGGAAACACCCCGATGTCCTAGTATTTACATTATTGATTTAAATCAGTTTTTATTATTATTATTGTCAACAATCACCAAGCAAAAGTATATTTCTTCTTCACCCAAATTATTGTTTAATTATATTGTCTTTGAATCTATCCTGCTCCTTGTGGTTCGACCTCAGTACTCTAAGAATTATATTGCTACGATCTCCTGCACTTGAGAGTGAGCAAGCACTCCACATTTATCAAAATTGAATAAGTGGCTATGGATATGCATCCCATCATTAGCTTCACCCAAGCCTCACAAAACCCCAATTTCCATCAGCTTCTCCGTGTACAACCATTCAACCCTATCATAGGTTTTACTCATATCCAATTTAAGTGCCATAAAACCTGTCGTCCCTGTGCTATGATTTCTCATGTAATGCAAAGTTTCAAAAGTAACCATAATATTATCATAAATCAAACGGTATGTCATAAAAGCACTTTGATGTTCAGACACAATATTAGGTAACACATTTTTCAACCTATTAGCTAGAACCTTAGAGTATACCCTATAAAGGACATTACTAAGGGAAATAGGTCAATAATGTGAAATGTATTCTGGGTTTTTTACTTTGGGGATTAATGTAATAAAAGAGTGACCAAGTGAGGGTGGAAAAATGCCTATATTCAAATGCATAAGCATAGTATCTGTTACATCACTACCAACCAAAGACCAATAATTTTGATAGAAAATTGGAGGCATACCGTCTGGTCCGGGCGACTTTAAAGGTACCATTTGTTTGAGTGCAACCTCCAACTCATGTGTTGTGAAGTCCCCCATTAATTCTGAGTTCATCTCCTCGGTCACTACATGTGGGATTTGCTCTAATATTGCATCAATGTTGGTCGAGTTTAAAGAGGTAAATAAATCTTGATAAAAATCCACCACCGTGTCCACTATACTACTCTGATCAATGCACCATCTGCCCTCTCTATTATATAATCCCTTAATGTAGTTTCGCCATCGGCGTTGAGAAGCTTTGCTATGAAAATATTAGGTATTTCAGTCTCCATCTCGAAGCCACTGAATTTTAGACCGTTGGGACCACATTTAAGCTTCACAATCCAGCAGTATATTAATATCTTGTTCAAGCCTTCTCACCCAAGTCACATCTCCTCCTCTGCTTGCTGCCAATTCAGCCTTGGATAAGAGTTTTCTTTTTTCCTTTAATTCACGCCTCACACTCCCAAAACTTGTCTTACTCCACTTCGAAAGTGCTTCCCCACAGCTCTGAATTTTTTTGATCACCCTGTTGCAAGTCGTAGCCTCAATATCCTTTTTCCAAACCACTTCAATAGTTGCACCACACCCTTGCTCGGCCATCCACATTTGCACAAACCTGAAAGGTTTTTGTTGACTGCATTCCATACCTTCAGGCCAAATCAATAGGGTTTTATGGTCTGATGTAGTCACGTCCAAATGGTACACTTTTGTATCTGGAAAAATAGAGAACCAATCATTGGTTGCAATAGCCCCGTCCAACCTCTCCTATACTGTATAGTCCTCAAAATGCCTATGCCAAGTGAACATAGGTCCCACAAACCCCAAGTTCATAAATCCGCATTCATCTAGTACGTCTCTAAACGCTTGCATTTGTCCATGCAGTCATATTCTGCCCCCAATATTTTCTGATTGCTTTGTTACTTCATTGAAGTCTCCTGCACACAACCAAGGAGCCTTACCTCTTAATTTCAAACTTCTCAACCTTCCCCATGCTTCATGCCTTTTTTGAGTATCCGGTTCACCATAAAACCCTGTAAAACGCCATTCCCCTTCCTTATTCTTATTGATTGTACTATCTATGTAGTACTTTGAGAAAGTCTCAACTGTTAAATCAAAATCTTCCTTCCAAAAAATCACCAAACCCCTAGTTTTATTTCTCCTAGGAGCCACAAATTTATTTTTCATCTTCAAACGATTATGCACAAACACTAGCCTTGCTTCATCCGTCCATGTTTCAGCTAAAAAGACAACAGAGGGATCTTTTGCCCACACCATCTCTGCAAGCTAATTTTCTGTTCGTTGATTCCCAAGCCCCTGACAGTTCCAACATAAAATACTCATTGGCTCTGGCAGGGCTGGGAACCAACCTCCGCCAATATCAATTTGTTTTTCTTACCCCCCTGAGAAACCTTTCTCTTCTTAAGTAACTCAGATTGGTCTTCCTTACTATTCCCCCTCCTTTTTTCACCCACAAGGTCTTCCATTACAATATCTATCCCCATATCTGTTCTACTTAACCTTTTCCAAGTTGCACCCCTTTTTGTTATTTGAATTGTGTTTTCATCAATAATTGACAGTGGTACACGTGGTAGTGGCATTGAAAATTGAGGCTGCTGTGCACATGGGGTTTGAGTGTCCACGGGTTGCTCATCTGTGAGTGATAAAGATGCTAACAAATTTTCCTTACCCATGTCAGCAATATTTTTGGCAGCTGTAGTTATTCTTGCATCAAACATTTTTAACTCATAAATAATCTCCTCAATCCTTTCCTCAAATATTTCATCAGCTGATCTTCTCTCCCCCAAATTCGCTGACTTCAAATTCTAATTCCTTAGGATCCCCAAATCAGTGGAAATTGGACGTGAATTTTGCGAAATATTCTCCTGAAAATCCGCATCATTATTACGCTACTGCACATTGGATGTGCTTTCCTTTTCTGACCTAATTATCTTTGACGAGGGCTTCCATGTACGAACAACGACCACCGGTGTCTTCTCCGTTGGTGGTGGTGGTGTAGCAAATGGTTCTTTTCCCCTTCGAGTGTAAAAACCAAGGACCTTGATGATGTTTTTCCTTGATGGAATAAAAGGTGGAGCACGAATCCACGGTCCAAACTGTTGAGATTCAATTGACAAGCTTCCTTCTGATTCAATCCATTGTTCGCAATCCCTATCATCATGTGTAAGGCAGCCACACCAATAACATATATTGGGGAGTCGTTCATATTTAAATGACACCCATAATTCCTTACCATTGTCAAGAGAGATCACCCAACCACGGCACGAAGGTTTTGAAATATCAATGGTGACTCTGATTCTAATAAATCCATCCCCTTCAGACTTGTTTTCATCAGACATCACTTTTACTTTTCCAATGGCTTCACAAATCTTCTCAGCCACTCGTCTGTTCCTGAATCGGATTGGTATATCATGTACCTACACCCAAAAAGTAGCCCATTTGAACTCCATTTCAGTCAGATCAACCTCCTTATCATAGCTTTGCAGCACCATTAAGTGCTTGTCAAAACTCCAAGGCTCTATTGCTACAATCTTTTCCATTTCGCTTTTATCATCAAAGGTGAAAAGGACTATGTGGTCTCCTTCTCTCTATAACTTAAAACCGTTTTTTGCTCTCCATATCGGTGTGAAAGTTTTCGTGATAGCATCTATATTAAGAGCATGCTTGGTTAAAAATTTTGTAGCCAAAACGTGTTCTATCTCTGCCTGTTCTTCCGTCAAACGAAGATTAGAACCTTCATTTTTCGATAATGTAAGGCAACTCCAAGATTTTGTTAGGTCTTCCATTGTTTCAGAGAAGATAAAACTAAAATTTGTATCCTAGTACCCACGAAAAAAGAACCCACAAAGCCTCACAGGTAAACTTGTTACCTAGAGGTACTACGACTCCTTCAAGAGAAGGGACTACAAATTCTACAACCTAGGAGAAAACATTATTGCCAAAACAAAGACAAAGACAAAGCATAAATTACAACTTAGTTGCTTTCGATTGTGAAGAATACTCAAATCTCCATGACAATCTAGTCATGAAATTCGTACACTTGGGTTGGGAGAATATAATCAGTTGCTTCCAATTGTGAAGAATACTCAAATCTCCATGACAATCTAGTCATGAAATTCATACACATGGAAGAATATGATCCTTCTCTACTTCAAGTAAACCGGAGAGTTAATTTTATGATTAATACTTTGCTTTTTTTTCTTTTTTTTCTTTTTTTTAATCTAATTGAGTGTGGCATAGCAAATTTGCACATGTAAAATTTAATTCAGATCATTAATACTTAAGCCTTTTTTTTTAATTTAAAAGGCGACAATTTAGATTATGAATACTCTCAATTTCAAATGATTCAAAGAGGATCCCGGTCCATTCTGAGCACATTATCACACAATCACACTAAGTGAACTAATTACGCATATTAGAGGTTGATTGTTCAAATTAAAGTCCAAAGAAGACATTGCAAAATGAAAATCACCATAGTTTTATGAGGATATAAATAAAATACAAGTACCCTAATTCTAACAAACTAAATTAGAAGTGTCGCCACCATCACTCAAATGAGCCCCGAGTGCGGGCATGGATTATAATCCCATAAGTTACTGATCATAGATATTGCCCATTAGACTTTAGTATCAAGCAGTGTGAAGCAACCTGAAGGATTCCTTTTGTTTTAAAGAAATAGTTCATAGTTGCAGCAAACAAATTAAAAGTCATAAAAGAAAAGGGAATCCGAGGAAGATTGAAGAGAAGAAGGCCTAAGCATTGGAGATGGGTTTTCCTAAATCTTGTCATGGAGGGTGACCACCAAATCATGAGCATCATCTAGAAGCTTCCAAACATCGAGACGGCCAGCCATGCTATTGCACTCCCTCATAATTTCGTCCATGGAGCTGTACTTCTCTATTATCAGCTTCCTCTTTTGCAGCACACAGGCTGATATGGCATAAAGCAACAAATCCTCATTAGGAGGGGCTCTCAGCCTTATTCTCCCCCAAGTAGACTTTGCAGTCCCTGCTCTAATTGCAGCCTGATCAGCCCATATTACCTCCCAGAGGCATAGTGTCTGCTCAAAGCTTAATTCCCTTCTAAAGAGAACAATCACCATTCTGTACACAAAAAAGCAATCCTCTGCTTGAAGCTTCTCCAGGTGCCTGTAGAGATGAATATCCTTGCGTTGGATAATCTTGGAAACAATTTTCAGCTGCCTCTGAATTCCCACCTCATCAAGTCGGAAATTATGCCGAGCTTTTTTCATGAAACCCACAAAACACCAGAAGGCTTCATGGTCCTCCTCAAACACTGTGATTATTGGATCAAGTAGATCACTCATACCCTGGCAGTAACCAATCTCAGGATCATGTAGTGCATAGGCTTCCAGGATAGCAACCATGCGTGCAGCATGAAAAACTCTGCACGGCTCCAAGTGATCATATTCCTTCAACCCGACACTATCTGCTAACTGGTGAGCTTTGATCTCTGACACTGCAGACTGTGATGGCGAGTAGGCAATCCATTCATCATTTGCCCGCAAAGCATCAAGACGGATGATTCTTTGCCATTTGGCAAAGTCTTCAGCATTGAATGGTTTGGGCTTGTTTTCAGTGTTGGAGGGAGACTTGTTTCCTAAATCAGTGGAAGATGAATTCTGCTTGGCAGGCTCATCAAGATAATTTTCTTCACTTCCCTTGGTGGCAAGTAAAGGTTGCATGTCTTCAGGTTCTTCCGAGGAGTCAGAATCAGACGACTCTGTATCACCAGCAGAAGCATCTTCACAAGTTAGTCCACTCTTATCACCATCTTCTTCCAATAATGAAGGGGATTGAAGGGCTTGATCCCAGATAGGGGGATCTGGATCCTCGGTCAATGTTCTTCCAAAGATCAAAGGGGACCTACTGGCACTGGCCATGTCTTCTGAGCAAGAAGAATCTAAAACCTGACTAAAATCCCCACTGCCCTCATTGCTGCTGATCCCAGAAGTTTCCTTGAACTTTAAGCTTTTTTCACTGCGTTTTAAAATTTGCTTGCACTGCTTCCGCAGGCTACCATATTCTCTTCTGCATCAGAAAAAAAGAACAATAACTAGGGGAAAAAGAAGAGGAGGGAAGAAGGGGAGGGAGGTGGAAAACATAGGAATGAATATGCTCTACCAAATATTACACGATAACTGTTGAATAATTGCATAGGAGAGCCCCAATGAATGTAATGACAATACATACCTTTTCTGTTCTTTGATCAAATCCCTTTCTTCCTGAGTACTGTTCATGTCATAGCTGTTGCACATGCAAATATAAGTCAATACATGCAAGGAGATCTAGAGCAATTTGGCCATTAAATTAACAACCAGCACCCAGTGAGCAAAAAAAAAACCAATAACATAGATGAAAGCACTATTAAATAGCAATCTTTATGTCTGTTTTCTCTATGTGACAAGAAGAATTTCTCAACATAAGTCAATATACCTAGCAGCCATAATGGTAGTGCTGGAAGCCTACTTCTTAAAGCTTCTTTCAAGCAAACTAGAGTCAACACAATGAATTTTTCAAACAAGTAGCTACATAAAAAAGTTTTGTTACAAAAGCACCTAAACCTAAATTTAGGTTGCCAGACAAGGACACAGTTATTTGCAAGCCAGCAATCGGTACCCCAGCCCTCTCATTCATCCCATATGATAAGCACTAGACACTTGGAGAATTATGAGAAGTACAAGTATTTAACCAGATTTTGAGTCTAAGCCAAGAATGAATAAGGATCCAGGACAACAGTCAGACATGAATATTGCAAATCACCCAAGAACAAGGACAGTTATTTGCAAGCCAGCAATCGGTACCCCAGCCCTCTCATTCATCCCATATGACAAGCACTAGACTCTTGTAGAATTATGAGAAGTATAAGTATTTAACCAGATTTTGAGTCTAAGACAAGAATGAATAAGGATCCAGGACAAGGGTCAGACATGAATATTGCAAATCACCCAAGCCTTACAGTCAGCCATGGATCAAGCAATTCATAAGACCAGGCTAACCTGAACGTAATGACTAAAAATGTAACAAAAAATTATTGAAGATAACTAAATCTATCTAAAAGTTCTAAAATCAAAGAGAGGAAAGAAAAATATGAGTATATGCAAATGCACACACAGACATCCATACAGAAAGATACAGTGATAGAAATGCTTACACTCCGAGAAGGAACGGCCAAACCTCTTTTCTAATGCTTGGATCAATACCCTGAATCAGAGATATAAGGAATCAAATTTTCACAGCAGTAACAAATATACAGGGAAAAACATTAGCAACCAAAAAGACAAAAAAAAAAATCTAAAATTAAAATTTGACAAAAGTGCAAATAATTAAGTCTGAGAAAAATAAATGACATACTCCACTGCGAACTTTCTTCAGAAACTTGGCTCCACCATCGCTGAGCCTTCCATCTGGTGCAAAGAACCTCTTCCATTGTTTGGGAAGAAGGGCATGTTTTCTTCTCTTACGTGACCAAGGTGATTTAAGACTTCCCCTGAATATAAGAAGAAACAAATTAAATACTTTTCCCGGATGGGGGGAAACAAGTAAAAACGTTTATGTGCGCATTAAAGCAAGTAACACTCTTATATGAAGAGCGAATGCATCAATTTAACTCATCAATCATTAAAAACTATCCCTATATGCATGCATCGAAAGCGCAAATAAAATCAGCCTCTATCCCATCGTGTAAACATTAATTATATCGAGACTATGTATGATGTGCATGAAAAGCCCATTGAATCCGAAAGCAACACATTTCCAATAATTTAAGAACAGGAAAACCACACCCAACAGCTAAATCTATCATCACACTATGCAACAGAGACATCCTCCCATCAATGCTTACATATAGACAGCAATAATGAGTGCTTTTGAAAATGATATCGTAATCAAAACAAATAGCCTGGAGTTCATTTCTAACATTTTCATACTCAAAATTCAAAATTTATAACATTGAAAAAATAAAAATAAAAAAAACAACTATCACAATCACATTTTTTATTACAAACAAATTATAAAAATTGAGGGAAAAACAGAAAATAAAAACAAAATTTACCATCACAATCACTGTATAACTAGCCGTATAAGCTAAGTTTTATGCGCGCGCGCGAGAGGGAGAGAGAGAGAGAGGGAGAGAGAATCTGAATCTAAGAAAGAGAGTGTTTCAACTAACTAATAGTAGTTTGGAATCAGAAAAAACAAATTGAGTACTGTACAGATCGGGATCTGAAGAGAAAAATAAAAAAGTAGCGAAAAGCGAAACTGAATTGAAACGAAAAAAAAAAAAAACAAATGGTACTTTTTGGTGAAAAATTCAGGAACTCACCGATCAGTGGGAATTGGTGAGGATGATGATGATGACTGAGACTGTGACTGTGATGACGATGGTGACGATGACGATGATGATGATGAAGCAACGACTAACAAAACCGATCTCAAATGAATCCACGACGATGATGACGATGACGACGACGACGACGGTGAAGATGAAGATGAATTTGACGACGGTGAAGAAGTTTGACTTCGCCGTAGGGCTCTCATTACAGGTTTCTCTTCCGTAATCATCTATTTCAATCTATTTATGTATCTACCTAATTCTAAACCCTAAGAAACAAAACGGAAAAAGTAGAAAAAGTAAAATCCAAAGGTTAAAAAAAAAAAAGTACTTTTCTCGGTGTTCTAGGGTTTCATGAATTGGAAATCGGCTCAGATCGATTGCAATTTTCAATTTCTTGCTTTGGTTTTTTGGTTTTCGGTGTTACCTACGAGAGTAGACGACGGTGGCGGCCAAGGCAATTCCGGCCATGGCCGTCACGATGATGGCTATTCCGACATTGGAAGACGCCGAGGAAGCCCAGCCTCCGAAGCCTCCGCCGACGCCACCACCTCCGCCGCCGCCGTGACTGTTAGCTTCGACGAGCAAGATCGATTTGTTACCATCACCACCGGTTGACAAGAATAGCATCAACAAGAAGAGGCACCGTGAAATTACCGTTAAGCCCTCACCACAACGACCAAAACTAGTAGTATTTTGTTGTTTCTTCTTCTTCTTCTTCCACCACGTCGTCGTTTTTGTCGATATGGGCAACACCACCATTACACACTACCTATGAGATAATCTCTATTTGTGCGTTCTTCTTCGACTAGCTTTTTTTAGAGAGCAGAGCTCTCTTTCCATGAAATGCAATAATTATTGCTGCAAAAGCACAGCTATAATATTTTGTGGATTCATTTTTTTTTTTTTTTTTTTTTTTTTTTTGCTCTCCTCTCTTTCGGAATGCGAATCTCTCTGATTTTTTTATTTTTTATTGTTTTTTTAAAGACTCATGAGAAAGAGAGAGAGAGAGAGAAAAGAAAGAAAGGTAGATCGAATCGAAGAATTGGAACTTGGAAGGTCCGGTTCTGCCCATTTATCTTAATCCACACAAATTAAATAAATAAATAAAGGATTCGAATGTGGGTGTTATTAATTTCTTTTATTTATTTATAATTATTAAACTACATGTCAAAGATTTGAGCAAATAAAAAAAGTCAAATGTGACAAAGATGGAAATATTTTATAATAAAAAATTGATTAGTGTTATGCTAGTTATATGCACCGTTTCATTAAAATCATAGGTATATTTTTATCCCAAAAAAATCATAGGTGTAGGGGTAAAGGCCCAAATCTGGTATTGGGCCTTGGCCGAAAATATGGGTGATCCAAGGACGATTAAGTAGTAGTTAGTGGTTTAAAGCTTAGACCTTCATGAACATGATATGACTGGAAAAGTGATCCGATAGGGAATACCTCTTCAGGCAAGCTAAACACAGACCAGATATGGAACCCATTTATTAAAACGACCTTCTAGGAAACTCTAGTGACAGGAACGTACACTTTGAGTATACCAAAAAATGAAAGTTATGAGGTACTTAAAAAAAAGTTGTTACCACCGTATTTAATGCACTGCAGCTACTTTTTTGGCTGCATTTATGTGGAGAATACCCCTAAACAGTGCTGTCTTGGCTACCACAACTCACAGTTAGCTAGAAAGGGTGTCTAATGGAATGGACACTCAAGTGGTGGCTTAGATGATCAACAAATGGAAAGCCAAGATCACCAATAGGAATATATATAATGTAAGAGACTCTTGAAGGAAAGGGCATTGGAAAATCAAGAAAGAAACACTGTAGCAATCTAGAACCAGACTTGTAATAACGCTTCAAAAGCAATACATAAGAATCAATTTTCTTAGACTTGGCTGAGGACGTTTTTTCGTTAGTGAACATCTATTATCTTTCTTTATTTGTCATCAAAATCTATAGACTCGTTACTTAATTCACTAAAACCCAGTTTTCCAACTCATTCTCTACAAATTTATTGTTTGGGCTTTTTGGGCTTAAGTCCATACACCTTTTAGGCTAAGAGTTCAAATCAGGTCCTTACAATAGGTATTTTAAAATAAAGAATGAAAACCCTTGGTAGAAATTTTGATAATTAATTTTTAATTTGAATAGTATTTTAAATTTTTAAAATTTGGGTAATAGTGTTCAAGTTTTTTAAAGTATACAACTTGAGTTTTCCCTTAAAAAAAATTAATAAAAAAAAAACAAAAAAAAAAACTTGAGTTACACAATACGTGTACAATGTATACATCCAATCACTATTATTAAAACAAAACAATTAGGATATTTATTAAATAGTATAAAATAATTAATGAAATTCATTTAAATTTATAACTATTAGTAGTAAAAATTTAATAGAAATAGTGTTTTTAAAATTTTGGCAATTGAATTTTATTCAAAGTAAATATTGTTAATCATTTTAATATACTTATAGTGTGTCATATGACGTAAGAGAAAAAATTACCAAAAATAGGAGAGTGCATCCAATTTATGCAACTATAACGTTTATGAAGCAATTTTTATTCTATGCTATATAATATATGATATAATATAATTTAGACATGAGCATGTATAATACGTAATTTTATTACGAATATCTTGATAACAATAATTAAATGATTGATTTTTATATAATTTTATAGTTCTTATATAGTAATAATAAAGACCTCATAATTTCACATGAAAATATTTATTGTGTTTAGATAACTTTAGTCACAACTTATGTGAATTTGTGTTAGTTTTAGTTAATAGATACTCATTGAGTGTGTATATTGATGTCTTGATCTGATGATAAAGAGTTATCATTCGGAGCAGACACCATAAATTGAAATTTTCTCAAAAAAAGATACTCATTGAGTGTGTATATTGATGTCTTGATCTGATGATAAAAAATTATTATCTGAAGCAGACACCATAAGTTGAAATTTTCTCAAGAAAAAATACTCATTGAGTGCGTATATTGAAATAATTTAAAAAATTCATGATAATAGTTTAAAAACATAGGGTTTAATTTAAAACCATCCCCAAACTATAGGAGAATTTTGTAATTTGTTCAAAGTGGTTTTACAACAAGTTGTCACTTTGTATAAGGAAAGTCTAATTATTTGCTGAGTTGCTACATAGAAAATATAGATACTTTTTTATTTTAGAAACAAATAGACACTTAACTATACCACGAATTATAGAACTAAAATTTTATAATAGTCGTATCTAAAAATACTAGTTGAAAATCAAAGGAAGTCCATCTTCCCATAAATTAAATTTTACACTATTATGTTGTTTTGATTATTAGATTTTAAAATGTGACTAATGTCAGCGGTTCAATCGATGACCAATAGAAAAAGATTGGACATCCATCTAATCTTTTGACTATACTCTTCTTTTACTTCCCTCACAAAACAATACTACCCACTACTTTTTCCTTGGATGTGGCTCAACCCATCAGTAACCTTTAACTTTACCTACCACAAGATGAGAAAGATTAGGAAAATAACAAAAAAATAAAATAAAGCTGAAACAAAAGTCAAAAGACAAAAAATGAGGTTTGTAAAATGGTGGGAGATAATGAGGATAGAATTCATCACATGGGACACTAGCTAATACGTAAATGAAAGAGTATATAGTATTGAGTATGAGATGGGGGGAACAAAAACAAAACACTCAATCATGCCGGACCACATGCTTTTGCTTTGCCCTACACTCCAATCTAAAAAAAGACCCATGAACTACGAGGACACATCTTTATTTTTTATGTCTATTAACTGGGTCTCGTCGTATCTTCTTAATTCTTATCATTTCCTGGTTTTTTTTTTTTTTTTTAACATGGGAAATGTAATATAAAATGAAGCAATTAGCAAAATCAGATGAAGGGTTTGGAAAGTTGAATACAGAGGGAGCATCAGTAGTGTTTGCATAATCAATGACATTGTTAGTACCACTTGGATTGATCATTGCTGTGATCCTTTTTAGTTTTTTTCTTTTTCTTTTTCTTTTTCCTCCTTTTGATTAAAAGATAGAGTATGATCTTGAATCCTTGATCATGTCTAAGATGAATGTCCTCAAATTAGGGTCCAAAAGAACCAAAAAACATCATGACTAAAACTGGCCCGGTGTGATTATAGGTTGGGCCCATCGTGAATCATTAGATTGTTCGTTACTTCCTTGGAAGAAATGAGTTGTCCATAACGTCTGTCTACTTTTCTTCTTTTTGGGCCGATGGTCATTATTTTTTATTTATTTATTTATTTAACTCATTGGTTGCTCTTTTTTTGTCAACTAAAGCACTAACTTATTTTTGATGTAGGTGAATAATCAAACCCCAAATATTTTATTCAACTATAAGAGACTTTACCAATTAGAACTAACTGGAATCCACATTAACATTATGTAGTCAATTTTATTACAAAAAAAGCCAACTTTTACCCTTAAAAATTCACAGTCTCTCACCATGGGTTTGCGAGGTATCTTATCAAAAGGAAGTAGAATAATCTAACCAAACATTGCGACACCACTTCTTCATATATATAAATATATATATATATATATATTCATTATCTTTGTTTATTGGTAAAAAAATTGTACCATGCTAGAACTAGACATGTTACATAAATTAAATAAAAATATTCTAAACAAAGTTTAGTAGCAGGCATCTTAAAAATCTTGCTTGAATAATTCCTCATAGTAAGATAACCCAAAACATAGATACACACTGATAGGCCAAGAATGTATTGACCCATTGTGATGAATTAACCAACTAATTAGCCAAGTTAATTAATTAATTCAATTAGCATGCAATAAGCATGGTAGCATAAACAAATCACCAACTAAGTTAATATGCAGTAGAAAATAAAGTTGACACGATGATTCGTTTTCAAATGGGAAAAATTTACACGACAAAAACCATACCAGGTAATTTTAAGGTCACCACTCCCGAGAATTCACTATTATTACAACAAGCGGTTACAAGTAAAGGAGTCTTAGTACCTTATATCAATCTACAGTTGAACCCTTACCCCAATTCCCAATTGGATTTGTTCTATAGTGATAATCTCTCTTTTCAATACACGACTCCCAGTACGTGACTAACCAATTCGAAGCACGGATCCCAGTGCGCGGCTTACTTACCAACTTAAGAAAGATGTTGGCTGCAAAGTTCTTCAGTTCATCAACACGATGAAGATCACAAAACTCTTTAGTTACAAAATACTACGATGTACAAACACAGCATCTTCTTCTTGAATAGAAAGATGAACTGGGGCATATGTCTTCAGTTCACAATATGCTTGTGAAAATTTTTTGCATTGAATTGCATCAGCTGTGACGGTCATAAAACAATCCATATATATGTTTAGAGTTGTGAGAAAAAGAAAGCTTAAACATCTATTCACGGATTGGAGTGAAATCAGCTCTAAAAAACTGATTTTCATAAACCTCAATAAATACCTTATCTGTCGAGCAGCTATCGAGCATCGGGTTGAAACAGCTTTAAAAAAACTCTATAGATACTAGCTGTCGAGCTTTAAAATCCAACACTTCTTCACTTGTTTCTTGGACAGACTTGCATGGTTTTAACACTTGAACTTGAAATCTTGTTCTTTGAAGTATTAAACAAATCCTAGATCTATCCAATTACAAGTAAAGTGCGTTTTGTCAAAGAATTAGCCAATTCTATATTGACATATGTTCCTAACATTGATTCACATATGTCCTAACACACACACACACACACACACATATATTCATTATCTTTGTTTATTGTTACAAAAATTGTACCATACTAGAACTAGACATGTTACATAAATTAAATAAAAATATTCTAAACAGAGTTTAGTAGCAGGCATCTTGAAAATCTTGCTTGAATAATTCCTCATTGTAAGATAACCCAAAACACAAATGCACACATATTTGTTTTCTCATTCTCACTTAAAAAGATTGTGGGTTCTTGTACAGTCACAACAAAATCTCACAAAAATTTTACAACTAGTTGAAATATGTCAGACCACCATAAGTATATCCATCACAACTCAAAACAAACTTGATGTAAAATTTTATGGGGTCTTATTGTGTCCAAAGACTTTCTTATGTCAAACCCCATCTAAGTTGGGATGAAGAGATTGTGACAATTTTGATTAACACACACCAAAAATAGAATATTAAAATTAATAAATTCATTTCTTTTTTCCTTTTGGTGTCTTGATATTGTGACATTCTTTCTTAAAATGAAAAAACGGGAACCCATAGCATCCTTGAGGTAATTTTCCAACTAGCATAATTGTGGGAGTCAATATAATAAGTTAGCATGCGATGGAAACAAAACTGGAAACTAGTATCTTGAGTCTATGAAGCTCGAGTTCGGTGACAAATTCAAGCTTCAAAGACTCGAGTTTTGGTGTTGAGATGGAGCAATATATCCACGTGTAACTTGAGTTTCTCTAACTCGAGTTCCATAGAAGTATTTTCACATGACGATGAAGAAGAACTGAAGAACCAGATCGGAAGCAAGAATCAAAGGAAGAATCTGGAGAAGCAAAATAGAGATCTAGAGAAGTAGAGGAAGAGTCTGGAGAAGCAGATCCGAAAAAGCAGATGATCTGAAAAACAAATGAAGTGATTTGGAATGAAGAAGTGCAGAAGCAGATGAGAAAGAACAAGGGAAGAAGAAGAAGACTCACAAACAATCTGATCTAAAAGAAAATGGTGGAACTTGAGTCTTAAAAACTTGAGTTCCACACAAACAGACCGCTGAAAGAGAAAATGGTGGAACTCGATTCTTAAAAACTCGAGTTTCACGTGAATTTTTTTTCCACATCAGATGCCACCACTTGCAACTCGAGTCTTAAAAACTAGAATTCTATCTTGGAACTCGAGTTTTAGAAACTCGAGATGTTAGTTTGCTGAATAGTTTTGCAAACTAGACAACTACCTAAAATATTAAAAACATAAAGTTAAATGCAAGAAAAATTCCAGCATCCTCATTGTTCACAAATCGGTCTAGCTTACATTGCCAAAACACAATAGGTTAGGTAGAAATTTGATAAATAATGCTTCCCAACACTAGACTTCAAACTTGTGTCATTTTCAAATTAAACTTAATAAAACACTAATGGCAATAGAGTAGTTAGAAATTTGATAATTAGTACTTCCTAACACTAGACTTCATTTGTTCCCAGTGGCGAGGCCACCTTATGGCCAGGGTGGTCCTAGAAAAAAAAAATTTATATATATAATAATTTAAAAATTTATATTTATTTACCTCTAAAAAAATTGTTGGAACGACCCTGAATATTTTTATGCCAGTAAAATTAAATTTTGGTCCATAATTTGAGCAACTTAACAATATATTATGGTTTTTTCAAGCAAAAAGGAAAAACTCAAAAAAAAAAAAATTTTGAACTAAAATCTGATAAAAAAAATTATAATAAAACTACTAAAAGTTGCGCAATGGCTTGATACCTTGACTAAGCATACTACCCAATACAACACAATTTCCAACATTTTATTATTTTTTATTATTATTTTTCCTCATTAGACATATATCACTTCTCATTTTTAATCTTTTTCTCTTGTTTATTTTTAACCACACACGTCTTCTGTCTCCTCGATTTTTACACTTCAGGTCTGTTTTGATACTGTTTATTTTACTAAAACTGAAAACTTATTACTGAAAGTACTGTAAATAAAGGTAAAGTTAGTTGAAATAGTACAATGAGACTCATGAATAGTACCAAAAAGTGCAGTGAGGCCTATGAATAGTAGCAAAAATAAGCTAAATAGTAAAATAATTTTAATTTTTCATTTCAATCCAAACGCATGCTTTGTGTTTGTTTGGATAAATTATTTTTAGCCAGCTTATTTTACTATTTAGTTTATTTTTGCTACTATTTATGAGCCCCTACTGCACTTTTTAGTATTATTTATGGACTTCACTGTACTATTTCAGCTAAGTTTTACCTTTATCTGAAGTATTTTCAGAAAAAAAATTTCAATTTTAGCAAAATAAGCGGTTTCTAGACACTTTTACATCTACATTTTAAATTTTATTACATCTTCATATACACTTTTACATCTACATTTTGCCTTTCTCCTTGTTCGTAACTTCAGTGTCTTCTACTAGTACCAGTGCAGCAATGTCTTTTCTCAAGTTTTGAGTTTTAAATTTCTCAATACGTTTTTTTTTTTTAGCTGTATAGGTACGTTTTGCCTTCCTCATTTGTAATTTGTTTTGGTTTTAAGAACAATTTTTTTTTTTTTTTAAGCACAAACTCCATGCTGGCCAAATCTTAAATTTCGGCCGATATTTACTGAAACGTCCCGAAATACACCGGAATGACTTGAAATTTTTTCAAAGTGGAATATGATGGGTTATTGTTCTAGTTTATTTACTGACATGGTATTTTCCGGTCGTTCCGACCAGAACGGAACGGAATTAATAATATTGAATCAAACCTAATTACATAAAGACTAAAAGAAAATAAAATTGTATAATTTATACCTCTTAAAAAGCACCTTGGATAAAATTCCTAAAACCGCCACCATTTGTTCCCAAAAAACTTGGAACTTTTTTTTTGGCACTATTTCCACCATTGCCAAAAGGCCCACAGCCCATTCCGAACTTCGTCTCATTTTCAAATTAAACACATAGTCACGCAATCAAAGACTCCGAACTTGCGTGTTTGGCTAGCTAACTCATGTATTGGTAACTTTTATTTACTTAAAAGTTAAGGAAGAGAATTTAAGCCTACCCACATAATAAAGCGAGTAATGAGAATTCTTCTTTTCAAAGAATGAATACAGTACAGGTGGGTTACCAAAAAAAATACAGTACAGGTGACTTGAATATATAAGCCGACAAAGTCAGCACGTACGCGTTGATTTGGTTAACCACTCTCTTCAATAACCCTATTTAGCTCAACCTCCAGCCAACCACCTCTCGAACCCTATAGTCTATGACTCTATGCCATACATCATATATACAAATCTGATCATACAAGTTTTCCATTCCTCAACACACAAAGTCACAAACCCATAAAAAATTTGTTCTGTGACTAACTCAACATGGCTAGCAATAGCATTACATCAAGGGATCAGGACGAGCGTGCTGGGGCAGAGATTGTGCATGGTCCTGAAGAATGTTACCGCCACTCCATAGAT
Organism: Quercus gilva; assembly: GCA_023621385.1. Classification (NCBI taxonomy): domain Eukaryota; kingdom Viridiplantae; phylum Streptophyta; class Magnoliopsida; order Fagales; family Fagaceae; genus Quercus; species Quercus gilva. The sequence goes on along the minus strand of CM042474.1, from coordinate 30,480,886 downwards.
CTCTTGAAAGAGCTAGGTTTCCCCAAGGGTGTTCTTCCATTGCAGGACCTTGAAGAGTGTGGAAGAGTTAGAGAAACAGGGTTTGTTTGGATGAGACAAAAGGCCCCATATGAGCATTTCTTCGTTGGGAGCAACACACGGGTGAGTTATTCCATAGAGGTGACAGCATACGTGGAGAAATTCAAGATGAAGAAGATGACTGGTATTAAGAGCAAGCAAGTGTTTTTGTGGGTGCCTATAACTGAGATGAGCATAGATGACCCTGCAAGCAAGAAAATATATTTCAAGACACCTATGGGGATTGGAAAGTCTTTCCCAGTTACAGCTTTCATGACTGAGGAAGAGAAGAAGAAGTATTTGGAGGAGAAGGCCAATGGTACTGAATGAATTAAACTTGTTTATTCATGATCATATATGGGACACATCGATCTTGTTTTCATTGCTGGTTTCGTGTTGATCTGAGTTAGAACCCTACATATTTTCTGTTGTTATTATTTTGATTACTAGCTTGTATTTCTTGTATGACTCTCTTTTGATCAGTTTTCACCAACTGCGCATCAAAGAGTTCATCCTTATAGTGGACCATACAATAAATTCAATAATTAAGAATAATCAATAGTTATTGTCATCTTGCTATCTAGCGTGTTCACTAAGTTTTGTCTCTATTTTATTGTCCTGTGTCCTCCGGGATACCTGGTAACAAACTAATAACAAGAGTTCATCCTTTAATTTTTGAGAATGTTAGGTTCGATTATATATATATATATATATATATAGGTGAAAAGCACATTTTAGTCCCTATATTTTCAGGAAATTTTTATTTTAGTCCCTACATTTTATTTTTACCACTTTTAGTCCCTATCCTGAAAAACGGTTTTCGTTTTGGTCCCTGTCGTTACATCATAAACGGATATTGCTGACGTGGTAAACGGCAAGAATAAATAATATTTGTTTAATGTCTACGTGGCTTAATTAATAATAAAAAAAAAATTTGGCATTAAAAAATACCACGTCAGCATCTAAATTAAAAGAATTAATTTATTAATTTTAACTAAATAAAAAAATTAAAACAGAATTAAAAACAAAAAATTGTATGAATTGAAATCTGAATGTGTCTTGAACAAGAACAATAAGAACACAAACCCAGATCCAAGAACACAAACCCAGAAATTAAAATAAAATAAAAAAAAAGAGAGAAAAATTTATAAAAACCAAATAAACTTTCAGAGACCAAGAACGCCAACTACAACCCAACAACACCATGGTTGAAACAAGGCGCAGCTCCTCTATTTCCAAGCGTGGCCTCTCATCTCCTCCACCTAACCCAAAACGATCCAAGGTACAATCTTTTTTGATTTTTTTTTTTTTGGTAAAATTTTTTTATTTTGTGCATGTGGGTCTGGTGAAAGATTTCTAATCTGGGTTTTATGCAAGTTTGGATTTTGTGTCCTCATCCAAAATCTCTATCTTTGCTTTTGCTTTTGCTTTAATCTACGGAGCAGTTCAAAGGGCAATCTCGCCTCCCCAAATTCGCTGTTCCGAAACACTACGACATACGCCTCAAACCAGACCTCACCGCCTGCAACTTCGCCGGCTCCATCGCCATCCGCCTCCACATCGTCACCGATACCACCTTCATCGTCCTCAATGCCGCCGATCTCGCCGATACCAGCTTGCTTTCATTTGCTGGGTTTTATTTTCTTCTTCTTCACTGTTTTCCTTTGTACGACGTTGTTTGTTTGTTGGGTCTTCAATGGCACATCTGGAAGGGAGTCCTAGCAGCTCGTCGATTTCTCAAGCGGAAACGGGAAAGGAAGCTTCCTAGGTTAGTCGAGAAATTTGGAAAAAGAGAGTAGAAATGAAAGCATTCTCTGTTTGGTTGCCAATAAAACGTAGGAAAATAATTTGAAAGTGAAAGTTTTGTTCTTTTCTGGGTTTGTGTTCTTGGATCTGGGTTTGTGTTCTTGTTGTTCTTGTTCAAGACACACTCAGATCTCAATTCATACGATTTTTTGTTTTTAATACTGTTTTTAATTTTTTTTTTTTAGTTAAAATTAATAAATTAATTTTTTTTAATTAAATACTGACATGGCATTTTTTAATGTCAAAAAACTTTTATTATTATTAATTAAGCCACGTAGACATTAAACAAATATTATTTATTCTTGCGTTTGCCACATCAGTAATATCCGTTTATGATATAACGGCAGGAACCAAAACGAGAACCGTTTTTCAGGATAGGAACTAAAAGCGGTAAAAATAAAATGTAGGGACTAAAATGGAAATTGCTTGAAAATGTAGGTACTAAAATATGTTTTTCGCCATATATATATATATATATATATATAGTATTTTTAGAAGAAAAAATAGTGGGTTAACCCCACATTGGAAAATGAGTGTGAGTTAAAGAGGTTTAAGGACTCAGCTTCTGTCCAGTGGCACTGGCCAGTAGTGTGTATCTAAGAGTTAGACCTTTTTGGATATAGACCACTGTAAGTTTCTTTAAAAATCTTCTATTCTCTCCCCACGTGTGTGTTAAAAATATTTAGTATTCTAAAATATATATATATATATATAATTTTTTTTTTCCGAATTCAACAAATATGAATTATTAAATTAAAGGTATGATTATTGCACATTTGTTAGTATATATCATCCATACACATCACTCATTTCATGTATTAAATATGTACATACTTAAAAAATGTGAAAATTATGTGTAAAATTATATACATTGAGTGTACATTAACAAATTTATAATAAGAACATTGGAAACATAAAATAACGCCCAGTAATTTATTTGCAGTTAATTTTAGTCAATAGCCCACGTCTTCTAGTTCTAGGCATGAGCTTACTAACAATAATATGCATTTAACTTCATCTTTAGTCTTTGGAATACTAATATTGGCTCCCAGCCCAAAAAAAAAAAAAAAAAAATCCAAATAAGGCCTAGTAATTTATTTGCAGTTAATTTTAGTCAATAGCCCACGTCTTCTATGCATGAGCTTACTAACAACAATAGCTATTTAACTTCATTTTTAGCCTTTGGAATACAAATATTGGCTTCCAGCGAGAAAAAAAAAAAAAAAAAAAGAAAAGAAAAGAAAGGGAAACTGCAGTTAACTCACCTGTGGTTTGGCCCGTTTTAACAGTGCTTACCCGTGGTTTGAAATTTGTCACTTAACCCACCTGAGGTGGCCTCCGTTACCCACCTCTGCCCTTTCCGTTAGAAAATCCCCTTTACTATATAAGCCAAAATTAAAACCCAATTGGAACCCTAAAAAAAAAAAAAAAAAAAAAAAAAAATTGAGCTCTCTCCCTCTCTCTACCTTAGAACCCTTAAAAATCCACAATAACAATCACAAACCCAGCAACAACAAACACAAACCCAAACCCAAACATTAGTAAGAAATGGGTACAAGGAGCTAACTATAATGGATTTCTTCAAGTCCATCTTCTCCGAAGACCCAGACCAACCCCAAAACGATGACGCTCCCGAACCGAACCTGGACCCAAATCCAAACCCAGATCTGGACTTGGACTCCACCGCGATTTGGAGTTTCGGTGGATTGATCAAAATGATCGCGTCGAAATCGGAGTCAGTGATCGAGATCTACCGGCGCGATGTAGAGAATTCGGGTCCGGGTTGAAGAAAGAAACGTCGGTGATCCGAGAAGTCGCGTCGCCTACCATAATGGATTTCTCGGCTTCGCTCGACGCCGACGCTTCCATCCCTCAGGAATCGCTCGAGTTGGTCGGTCAAGCCATCGACTTGGGTTTGTGTTTCTCGGCTTCGCTCGACACCAACGCTTCCATCCCTTAGGAATTGCTCGAGTTGGTCGGTCAAGCCATCGACTTGGGTTTGTGTTTGGACTTGGGTTTTTCGAGTTTTCTAAAGATGGATTGCAGATTGCTGGGTTTGTGTTTGTATTCTTACTGATGTTTGGGTTTGTGTTTGTTGTTTTTGTGTTTGGAAGATCTGTTGCTGGGTTTGTGTTTGTGTTTCTAGGTTTGTGATTTTTGGATTTTAATTTTGTGTTCTTAGATTTGGGCTTGTGATTTTGTTCAAGACACACATAGATCTCAATTAATGTAATTTTTTATTTTTATTTCTATTTTTAATTTTTTTTAATTTAAATGTTGACGTAGATTTGTGGCTTTATTTGTGACCGTAGGTGTATTGGTTTTCTTTTCATTGTAAAAATATGTTTGGCAATTGCAGTGGGCATTGGGTAAGAATGTTAAATGCACATTTCTGGGTTTTTTTTTTTTTTTGATGTGAACATTTTTGGGTTTTTAATTGTGAAGAAGAAGAAGAAGGAGAAAAAAGAGGAGAGAAACATAAAACATAATGAAAAAGACACATTTACCCCTATTTTTAACGGTGAAAAGGGAGAGGTGGGTAACGAGAATCTAACGGAGGTCACCTCAGGTGGGTTAAGTGACAAATTTCAAACCACGGGGAGGCACTGTTAAAACGGGCCAAATCACAGGTGGGTTAACTGCAATTTTCCCAAAAAAAAAAAAAGGAATACTAATCCTGGCAATTTGGCATCTTTGGGACGGAAAATTCTTGGGTATTTCCGGAGTATGGATAAATAGTACTCATCCCTTTCACATTCATAGTAGACTTTACCATAAATTAATAAGTGAACCCCACAATTAGTGGCGGAGCCAGAATTTTAGTTTAGATGGGGCAAGATCAAAAGACAATAATAAAAAAATAATCTAAAATTATGAATTGATATTAATAATAAAATTATAAACAAAAAATAATTGTCATACAAAGCCTATTAAAATTAAACAATTGTAAAACATCTAATTCATAGTTATTAATGATCAATCATCAAAGTAAGAGATTAATCTATATACATAAAGTTTAGATATCTAATTTGATTCCTCAAAATAAATTGAGAAAATAAATTTCAACTTTTCTCTATTCTTTTAATTATTTAAAATTTTCGATTTATGGCAGAAACTCAAATTTTGAAACTATGAAAATGCAAGAGATGAAGGAGAAAAAAGTAATGGACATTTTAATGCTTTAGTACCATACAAGACATTATTATATATATATATATATATATAAAACCGAAACCTCTGAAACTCCCACAATTTTCCATGTCAGCACAATATTAAAAACAAAAAAAAACAAAACGTAACAAAACTTTTCTAAACCCAATGCTTTGCCTTTCCCTTTCATGATGCTCTGCCTTCTCTTTCCTGCCTTCCTCTACCAGCTCCTCCTCGATCAGACCCATGGCAAACCAACAGCAAAGCAGTGCATCGCATAAAGACCCACAGATTCCTCAATAAAATCATACCCCCTATACCCATCATACCCACAAACCAACAGCCATCTTCTTCCTCAGAACAGAGGTCAATCTCCTTCCTCAGACCACCCATTTGCCACAAACCACCCATATCCAACTTCTACAACTTAGAAACAGTGCCCCATTTGCCGTGGGTCTCATCTAGTCCATGGCCACAGATTCCTCAACCAAAACCCACCAATGGAGCTTACAGTCCCATACAAACCAACCCACTTTTATTTTCTTCAGCTCCACTCACACACAACTCTCAAACTCTCATTCTTCTCAAGCTTCCTAAGAACCCCAGGTCCAAAAATTCCCACCACAGACCCAATTTTCGTGTTCTAGCTTCTGCAAACCCGAATAGGTCTGATGGGTTTTCATGGCTGAGTCTGACTCGGTTAGTCTGGCATGGCTCTATTGTAGGGAAAAGAAAAGAAAAATTTTTAAAAATGGAAAAGATAGGAGAGCGATACGAAGTGACAGCTAGAGAGAAACTTCCTGCCAATGTATAAGTAAATACCATTCCAACTGTCTCCCAATAGTCTTAATAAAATATGTGTTATTTATTTATTTATAACTTCTACTCAACAATAACTCTAACCCCAATGTGACTCTATTTAGTTTTTTTTTCCTTTCTTTAATCTCCAACAACAACTCTAACTCCCAGCGTGATTCTATTTAGTATTTTTTTTTTTTTTATCTTTTATCTCAAAAAAATATTTTTTTGTTTTTACAATTACTTGAATTTGGTGTGGCTTAATTTCTAGACATTTTCACTATTTAACCAAAAAAAAAAAAAAAAAAAACAACTTACAAAAAAGATTTGCCCAAACTATTGGAAATTTAGATGACATTTCATTTTTCAATAGGCACATTTTCAGTCAAAAGGAACCTTTAGATATATCTAATATGAAGAGTTATGACATTTCAATAAGAATCTTTTGGTAGGCACCTTTTTATTCAATAAACACATTTTCATTCAATAGGCACATTTTCGGCTAATAGACACTTCTTTGGTTAATAGGCACATTTCCAGCCAATAGACACTTTTTGGCATATATATTACAACCTATCTTTTATATACCTATATATACAATACAAACTAAACTAGAGGCGCAACATTCGGTCTCTTATTCCTTCCCACAAAAAAACTAATAAATAAAACAACATACTTTCTTCTACCTAACTAATAAAACTTTATGCTATTTCTTTCAATATCATTTTTTTTTTTTTAAATTTCATGCATTTTTACTTACTACTCCAACTAAAAAATAATGGCTTTTTTTTTTCTTCAAACTTATTCAGTAGCTATTCTCGTGCATCACACGGGTTAGCGACTAGTTATTATTATTATTATTATTATTATTATTATTATTATTATTATGTGTAATTAGAGCTACATGGTAGAACTTCAAACGAGAAAAGAAGAAAATTGAGCTACACGACAGAACTTCAAACGAGAAAAGAAGGAAATTTAGGTAAGTGAAAAAAGAAAAAGAGAAAAAGAGTTAATATTGGTCAAAAGTGAAAACAGCTTTAACAAGTTTGGTGGCATTTATTTTGTGTTAGATTGTTTAAAGTGGAAGGAGTTGTTTTTGTAACACCACAAAATCTCATAATATTTTTACAATAAATTGAGGTGTTAGTACATCATTGGTCAGAATAAAATAAAATAAATTATTTTGAGATTCATCTCAACTAAAAACAAGAGTATTGTGAAAATATTGTGAGATTTTGTTATGTCTCTAGACTTTCTCAATTGGAAGATTTGTTATTTTATTATTTATTCTGTGTCATGCATAGTTTGTTAATTGTTTAGGGAAACTGTTTCTTTGTTTTTCTATTCTATGCTAGGAGCTAACTTTTATAGAAGCATATATATATATATATATAGTAGACTTTTTAGGAGGAGTCAGGGGGGTAGGTGCCCCGCCTCGCCCCCCTCTGGCTTCGTCCCTGCCTACAATGAATATGAGAAAAAGGAGCACTATTCTCTGTGCTCTTGGAATACTTAAATATTACTCCTTGGGACACTATTAGAAATAATGTATTAATTCTTCTACTGTAGGCAATTTTTTTATTTTTTATTTTGAAGATTAAAACTTTTTAAGTGCAAGTATTTTTTATTTTATTTTATTTTTTTTACTTTATCGTCCCAAGGGAAACCCGAGGATTCCAATCATGTAATTCCCATTTTATAAGATTTGATCCCAAACATATTGTATTAGGATTACTTTTATACTGTCTTTTGGACTTTACATAAATAGTTTGAAAAATAAAAAAATCTTAGAATTTTCGAACTGATGTGATTTAAATTTAAACTTAAATTTTCATTATTGGGATAAATATACGTTAAAGAAAGTATTATAGCAGTTCAAAAAAATTATGTTAATGGCACCATGGTGTATCGTGACGTTGAAGGTGGTGTATGAGTGTGCATGGATTAGGTTGATGGGTGTAAGGGAGGGTTTTGATTCCTTAGCCCAAAGGGTGGAAGAATTCAAGCCCAAAGAGCCCAATACAATGAATTTGTAGAGAGTGGGCTTAAAAGTTAGGCTTCAATGGATCAAACAACAACATAGTGAATCAAAGATAGCAAGAAAGTAAGGGAAGACAAACTCTGTGCAAAGAAAACCTTCCTCGGCAAAATCTGAGGAGAGTGATCCTTATGTATGTTTCTTTTAAACTTGGATACAATTACAATTTTTGTTGCTACAGTATTTTCTCTATAGATTTTTCGATCCCTCCTCCCTGGAGGGTCTCTTACATTATATAGCTCCCTTTAAATGACCTTGACCCTCCATTTGTTTATCGTCCAGGCCATTACTTGAGTGCTTGTTCCATTAGACACCTTCTCAAACCCCTTGTGAGTTATGGCAGCTAAGACAGCACTGTTCAGGGGTCTTCTCCACATAAATGCATCCAGGAGGTTTGGTGGGATGCATTAAATGTGGTGGTAGTCACCATCTCTCTAGTCATGTCAAGGCTAACCCCTTCTCTGAAACTCTTTCTCTACAGTATAACCTCCTCTGGTAATGTGCCACTGACATGGCCTTACTGTCCGAGGGTGTGACCTTCTTGGCACAATAATGGCCCCCTCAGCCATGGGTATGACACATGGCGCAATTACCTTACTTAAATTCCTATACCCCATAATAGCTCCTTAAAACTCCGGTTTTTTCCTCTTATCCGAGGAGAAAAGGGGATTTTTGACCTTGGATAATTGATTCCACACGTTTCTTTGACTTCCACACTTGCGAATGTCACTTCACGTGCCTCGCAACCATTCTGGCACTTCGGAGTCCACAACGTCTCATTAAATGCTCCAGGCGACGCTTTGTTCCCCATGTCTTACGGTGAGATGGAGATCCTACGGCTGGTATTTTTCCCCAAATTTTGGGTGGGATAACTCCCACCCAATTCCGCCTCCTTATACGCCTGGGGGATTTATTTCTCCCACTTTGCAAATCTTCGAGCTCTCAAGACTTCCCAAATCCCCAAACTTCTAAGACTTCTCAAATCTTCAAACTTTCAAGAAGCTTCTAAAGTGACCTTTGTCCTTATTTTCGTAAGTTTTTTCATTCTTAGGCTCTTTTTTCCTCGGCCAGTCTCTTCGGCCTTCTGTTCTCTATTTCTTTTCCTCACAAAAATTTCTTTCACTTCACCTTAGCCTGCTTAGATGGGTAGGTTTGCTCACCTAGTAGATTCTCCCGCCGGTATGGAGAGGTTTAGGGCTTTGTATCAATTCCCTGGGGTGTTTCCCTACGATACTACTCTCTAGGTGAATGGCTCACCCACAGAAGGAAAGGGGAGGTCGTCATCCCATGATCACCTTCATAGAAGGGGGAATGAGGCTCCCCATGGGTAGGGTGACTAAGGACTACCTGATTGCCCACAGGTTATGCCTCCACTAATGTGCACCCAACCTGTTTGGGGTCCTAGGTAGTGTGGACTCTCTCAACGAGCAAATGGGGTTGAACCTACCTCGCACAACATCATTTGGATGCACGTGCCATCTGCTCGCAAACTCAGGGTATTACCTTAAGTCTAGGTCCTCTGTTGTTAGGCTTGTCTCGTGTCTCCCCAAATCCAACAAGGGCATGAAAGACGACTTTCTAATTGCCTCAAGTGAATGGCATGATGGTCTTTACTGCCCAACCTAAGAGGGAGAACCAAGTGGGGTTCCTTCGGTTTAGCTCATTTGACACGGGACTTAGTTTTGTGGTTTGCCCCCCCTTTTTTTTGTTCCTTTAGCACTTTGTTTTCTTTTGAATGAGGGTTTGTCTTTCTAACTGTGATTTTGCTCTTCGGTTGTTTTCGCAGATACTAGACACATGGCTTCCAACCTCAACCTCATCAACGTTGTAGATCTCAACAAAGTGCTGATAGCAGAAGTGTTCATGAGCGAGGACGGGCAATTGAAAGCTGTCCACCTAATCCTTGATTTCAAGCCTTTGTCCGACAAGTTTCAGGACATGGGCCATGCGATCAGAGCAGGTGAACCACGCTTGGCTCAAATAGACGTCTCGGTGTTCGGGTTCCTAGCCCGAGAAGACATTGTGCAAGTTGAATTGCCCTCTCGTCACTCTCCTCGTGAAGTAGCTATTCTAAGAGAAGAGACAACCTCCTCGCGCTTGTCACTAGAGGTGGAGATAGACCAGTTCAATCTTGAGGAAGAGAGAGAGGAGTAGGGAAAAACTGTGATTTAGGTCTCAGACTCAGAAGACGAGCCTGATGGGTCTTCGGGCATTCGTGCTCCCGAGCTCATAGTTGCTCGTATAGACCACAGTTCTAAGGAAGAAGAGGAAGGAATGACTCTAAACAGGAAGAGAAGTCTACACTAGCTCCTCGCGGAAAGGGCTAAGAGGTTGGCGCCTAAGGACACCTCAGGGTCACAACCTCCTCTTCCCCTTCCCCTTCTCCCTTCTCCAACAATTGAGGAGGGAGAGTTGGTCCCTCAAAACGAGAAGGTTCCCCCCAAGCAGCAAAAGACGCCCAAAGGCAAGAGGCGAGCCTCCTCAGTCGAAAGCAAGGAAGACCAGAGCGTGGCCAAGGTTAGCCTCCAGAATCCCGTATGGTACCCTCGGCTTAAGCTAGATGAGGCAGCCATTCCATGGAACTCCACCATCAGGGAGTTCCAGAAAGGGCACGCCCATTACCTTGCCAAGGCGTTAAAGCAACCCTCATTCTACTAAAAGATATGGCTGTGTTGAAAAATGTGAGGCAGCCAGACCTTTTTCTGTCCCTGAAGAGGGATCTGGCCTTGGTAAGTGCCCCAACCTGCCTTACTGACATCATGCTAGGTCACTTTCCTTTTATTTTGGTAATGTACTTGCCTGTCGTTCTTGTGCAGGCCATTCAAAAGGTGTTTACCGCCGAGGAATGGGTGAAAGATGCCAGGAATGAGGCTAAGGTTGAGGCTAACCTTCGTGCTAAGACCAGCAAGGCCTTGGGCTCAGCCTAGCAGAAGAACCAGGAGCTCGCTACAAAGCTGACCGCCGAGAAAAAAGGGCGAAAGAGCACTAAGGCCGGTCTGAAAAACGCCCAGGACCAAGCTGAGAAGCAGCATAAAAAGCTTCATTACACTGAGATAGAGCTAGCCACAGCCAAGCAGTAGGTCCTGGATTTGAAGGCAGATTTAGAGAAGGTCAAGAAGGCGGCTTGGGCGGCTAAGGTAGCTATAGAGGCTTCAGAGTAGAGGTCCTACGACCTTAGCGTCCAGGAGACTAAGGCCCGCTTGACGGAGGAGCTTACTAGGGTCTGCAAGGAATACTGCTAAGAGGTGTGGGCCGAAGCCCTGAACTTGGCCGGAGTCCCTACAGCCTCGGACTGGAGGAGGGCTGAAAACACCTACTACCCTGAAGACCTCTGAGAAGCTCCTACAGCACCTCTAAGCCCTGAAGCGGATGCTGCCCTTGCAGCAACTGTGCCTGAGCAGTTTCCTAGCCCTCAGGTCTCTCCCTCCCCCCCCCCCCCCTTGAGGCTTCCAAAGGGCCTAGCAAGACTAGTGACTAAGGTTGGGGAGTGGAAGTGGCTAAAGGCAAGGAAGCTAGCCTGGGTAAAGCTTGACCAGAAGACAAAGGAAAAGGCAAAGAAGCCAAAACTCTGCCAGAGACCCAGGGCCCAGAGGCTGTTCCCAAGGCCAAGGAAACTGCTTCTAAGGCTGCTAAACCTCACGTCTCCCAGCTAGCCAACAAAGAAGACCCCCCTCCGGCCAAGGCTCAGCTTAGGACTTTTCTTTCTTTCTTTGTACTTTTTCCTTTTGTTGTGACAGTTTGCCCTAGTTCATAATGTACTTTTCCTTTTGTTGAATGAAAAGACATTAATTTTTGCTTTATGAACTTTTTTTGTTCTTGCAATACTTATCTCTGATTGGCTGTAGTTTGTGTTTTGTCTTTTGTTGAGAGGTTAGATCGCTGATGTTTCTATGGGCCAATTCCTATACTTTAACAAAAGCTAATAGTAATGAATTGTTGCTAATTTAAATAAATTAAACCCATGTAAACAGTGAGAACAATAACTATGTGTTGGTACGGAAAATGGTGTAATCAACAGGGAGGTCTAAGTCCTTAGAGACAAACAAAACACTTAGTAGGAAAAAATGGGGGTGTCTGAGGTCTCTCACTTTAAGAGTACCTTATGAATGTACCCTTAAAGTCCTTTAACCAAGACCCAGGGTGAATCCTTGTTTTCGTATGATGAATATGCTGAGGTCCCATCCTTGGTGAAATTGCTAGGTGTTAATTTTCCCAAGGCATAGGTCCGAGGAACCAGACATAACCAAGTCTTTGTTGAATACTTAAACAAGTAATGGTGAGTGTTAATTTACTCAAAGCATGTGGTCTGAGAAACCAGACATAACCAAGGTTTTGTTTAACACTTAAACAAATAATGAAGAGTGTTAATTTACCCAAGGCATATGGTTTGAGGAACCAATCATAACCAAGGTTATGTTTAACACTTAAACAAATAACGGACAGTGTTAATTTACTCAAGGCATGTGGTCTGAGAAATCAGTCATAACCAAGGTTTTGTTTAACACTTAAACAAATAATTGAGAGTATTAATTTACTCAAGGCATGTGGTTTAAGAAACCAGTCATAACCAAGGTTCTGTTTAACAGTTAAACAAATAACTAAGAAATATTAATTTACCTAGGGTATATGGTTCGAGGAGCCAAGCATGACCAAGGTTCTATTTAACATTCAAACAAGTAGCCCATAATATTAATTTACCCAAGGTATGTGGTCCAAGGAGTCAAGTATGACCAAGGTTCTATTTAATATTCAAACAAGTAACTAAGAATATTAATTTACCTAAGGTATGTGGTCCGAGGAACCAGGCTTGGCCAAGTGTTTAATATTCAAACAAGTAACTAAGAATATTAATTTACCCAAGGTATTGGGTTCGAGGAACCAAGCATGACCAATATTCTGTTTAATATTCAAACAAGTAACCAAGAATATTAATTTACCCAAGGTATGTGGTCCGAGGAACCAGGTATGACCAAAGTTTTGTTTAATATTTAAACAAGTAACCAAGAATATTAATTTACCTAAGGTATGTGGTCTGAGGAACCAGGCATGACCAATGTTCTGTTTAATATTTAAACAAGTAACTAACACAACACATAATGAAAACGTGGCAGAGCAGCATTTCATTAATAATAGTACCTTCACAGGTTATTTACATTCCAAGGTCGCAATACAACATTTTCGTCCAGATCTTCTAGGAAGTATGCACATATGCATGCTACCGAGGTAATTTGGTATGACCCTTCCTAATTGGGCCCTAACTTCCCCCGTGCTGGGTTTTTTGTAGTACCCACAACCTTTCTCAATACCAAGTCCCCAAGGGCTAACGGTCTTAACTTTACACTTGAATCACACCCTTGTTTGAGCTTTTGCTGATAGTATGCTAATTGAACCATGGCATTTTCCCTCCGTTCTTCAACTAGGTCTAGGCTTTTTTCTAGTAGGTTGTCATTGCTGTCTGGAGCGAATAAGCTAGTTCTCAGTATTGGGAATCTAGTCTCCAAAGGAATCATAGCCTTGGCACCATAAGTCATTGAAAATGATGTCTCCCCCATCGACCTACGAGGGGTAGTCCAATATGTCCAGAGAACATGTGGATGCTCATCCACCCATTTGCCCTTTGCATTATCCAACCTCTTCTTGAGTCCATTTACTATGACCTTATTGATAACATTAGCTTGTCCATTCCATCGGGGATAAGCGAGAGTGGAATACCTATTCATGATACCCAATTCACACCAATATCTTCTAAAAGTCTTGCTATCAAACTGAAGTCCGTTATTTGAGATGAGGGTATGAGGAATCCCAAACCGAGTGATAATGTTCTTCCACACAAACCTTTTAGCATCTACATCCCTAATGTTCGCCAGTGGCTTAGTTTCAACCCACTTGGTAAAGTAACCAGTGTCGACCAAAAGCCATCTCTTGTTTCCTACTTCTTTGGGGAAAGGCCCCACAATGTTCAAGCCCCATTGAGCAAAAGGCCAGGGACTAGACAGAGGATTAAGAATGCCCCCTAGCTGATGAATGTTGGGAGCAAATCTTTGACATTGGTCACATTTTCTCACGTATTCTTGTGCTTCCTTTTGCATATTAGGCCACCAATATCCCTGAGTAAGAGTCCTGTGAGACAAGGATTTGCCTACTGTATGGCTTCCACAAATCCCTTCATGCAACTCTTCTAGGAGTGGCTCCACTACTTCAGGATGGATGCATAGTAAATACGGCCCATAAAAAGAAAGCTTGCATAACTTTTGGTTCTCAAACAGCCAAAATCGAGGAGCCTTTCTTTGCACTTTGTCAGCCTCCTCCTTCTCCTCGGGCAAGATGTCATCTTTAAAGAATAGGATAATAGAATCCATCCAACTAGGTCTAATCCTAAGTTGATGAATCTGGACCTTCTCCCTCTTCATCTCGGTTGGCTTACATAGATCCTCGACCAGGATAACTCGAGCTAGACTCTACGCCGAAGGGGTTGCAAGAGTGACAAGGGAATCAGCATGCGTATTACTGCTTCTAGGGATTTGATGTAAGGAAAAAGAGTCAAATCCTGATTGCAAATGCCTAGCCTAGTTCAGGTACTTTTGCATTTTCACATCCCTGGCTTCTAGTTCTCCTTTTACTTGGCCTACAACCAATCTCGAATCAGAAAATATCTCCACTGTTCTTCCTCACATCTTCTGAACCATAGCCATTCCCACCAACAAAGCCTCCTACTCAGCCTTATTGTTCATGGCCGAGAAGCCCAGCCTTAAGGATTTCACAATGGTGATCCTTTCAGGAGATACTACAACTAGTCCCACTCCTGATCCCTTTTGGTTTATAGCGTTATCAACATATACCTTCCAAGATAGAGGTTCTTGCAAGGAGATCATCCCAACTGATTTTTCATTCATGCTTGGCCTTTTACCGTTTTCTTTAAACGAAGGCTCGGCAAACTCAGCCACCAAATCGGCAAGGACCTAGCCCTTTATAGAGGTGCGAGGCATATACTTAATATCAAAAACTTCTAGGATCGTTGCCCATTTTGAAACCCTCACTATGTAATCAGCTTTCTGAAGCAGTGATCGGAGAGGGAGTTAGGTTAGAACCACAACAGTGTGAGCTTGGAAGTAATGTAAGAGCTTCCGTGTAGCATGCACTACTGCCAAGATGGCCCTCTCCAATGGTAAATAGCGAATCTCTATCTCATGTAATAATTTGCTCACATAATAAACTGGTCTCTGCACCCCATCATCAACTCATACTAGTACTAGACTCACCGCATATAAGGCTACAATAATGTAAGCGAATAAAACCTCCTCCTCCTTGGGCTTTGACATAATAGGTGGCAGAAAGAGATATTTCTTCAATTGCTGGAAGGCCGAGGAACACTCCCATTTCCATTCAAATCCCTTCCACTTATGCAATAACTGGAAGAAGGGCCTACACCTGTCCGCTGATCGAGAAATGAATCGATTCAAAGCGGCAGTCATTCCTGTCAAATTCTGGACCTCTTTGCACTACAACAAAATGTATTTTTAGTAACAAAAGTTAGTGAGAAAATATTTTTCGTTGCTAAAAATACAGCTTTAGCGACGAAATATGAATTTCATCACTACTAAGGAAAAAAATTATAAAATTTAGCGACGAAAAATAATTTTTGTTGCTATTGTGATCTGAAAAATGGGCACTAGCAGGGGGAAACATTGGCGTGGATTTGATTAATCTATAGCGACGAAATATTTCATCGCTAAAAGTTGAAATTTTTAGTGACGAAATATTTCGTCACTATAGGTATTGCTATGGATAGTATTAGTGACGAAAATCCTTTCGTCGCTATAAGGAAGAATTAGCGACGAAAAATAATCGTCACTAAAAATATTCAAAGTTTTTCATTCCATTGTTTTAGCGATGAAATCGCAATTCGTCACTAAAAGTATGCTATAGCGACGAAATATTAATTTCGTCTCTAAAAATCTTAACAAAATATGGGTTCTTTAGTGAAGAAATTTAAGTTCGTCGCTAAAAACATTAAACTCCTAATAATGTTTGCGATGAAAATTAGCCATTAGCAACGAAAATAATTCGTCGCTAAAGACCTGCCTATATATATATGCCCTTTCCCTATTTTATTTCAATCCTCAGAACCCAACCGATACGAAGAAACCCAAATAACGTTGGTGAGAAGAAACCCAAACCGTTGCCAATTCTCCATTCCATCATCGATAAGCACGAACCTAACCATTGCCGATTCACCATTTCGTTGCCGATTCACCATTCCTCGTCGCCAATTCATCATTCCGTTGCCGATTCACCATTGCTCGTTGCCGATTCATCATTTTGTCGCCAATTCACCATTCCTCGTTGCCGATTCATCATTCCGTCTTTGATTCACCATTTCGTTGCCGATTCACCATTCTGTCGCTGATTCACCATTCCGTCGTCGCCGATTCACCATTCCTCGTTGCTGATTCACCATTCTGCCGTCGCCGATGCACCATTCTGTCGCTGATTCACCATTCCATCACCGCCAATTTTCCCATTCTATTGCCTTTTTTGTAAGATCTTCTGCTCACCTTTTTTAGGTACTTGTTCATTTTTCTCCATCTCATTTATATTGCTCTTTTAACTCTTTGGATTCTTTCTTGTTTTTTTTTTTTTTAATCTTTGTAGATATGGTTCTGAAGTCAAAGGATTCAAGTTTGAGGATCGATATTGTTTTATCAATTTGTTGGTCTAAGTTTTTTTTGTGTTTTGGATTATTTCTGTAATGGTCGAAATTTTGCTTTTTTTTTTTTTTTTAAATAGTTAATACTTCATACTAGTAGGCTGTGATTTTTCTTCAATGGTTAATCAGCTGTGTTTTTAGTTATGGGTCAATTTGTTTTGGCAGAAAAATTTTCACTCTGTATGTTTTAGAGGCAAAAAAGAATAAGAATCTAAACCTTCATCTATCTAGGTGGAGATTTAGGGGCCAAAAACGAGCTTGAAGAGCTCTAAAGCTATTTTCAGAACATAAATAGTGTCGCAAACCCACAAAAAAGATCTTAAGTAGTGCTTTAGGGCTAATTTTACTTTTCATGATATATAAATCAAGCGCTATTCATTGTAATTTGCCAAACATTTAGAACAATAAAGAGTTTTTTTCCAGTTAATGCTCTATAATTCAAACTTGACATTCTATGTTTTATTAGAATTAATGTATATGTATATATTACGATTGCTTGCAAGACTTAGTTTATTGCTTCATGTATTTGTACTGCGTTGCCAATTTATGTTTTGCTAGAACAAAAAGGGTGAAGCTTTATGATATATTTAATAATTCTAACTTCACAACCAAGAGTTAATTAAGCCATAATTGGACTGTGTTTTTTTTATTTATGTACTGTAGAAGAAATTTAATGGTTTTTGGTTGAATGTGATGACAAGGTTAGTGATTGTTTGAGTTGTTGTGGGGGAATAAAAAGAGGCTTAAATCTGCGAAAGTCAAAGACCAAAGCTTAGCCAACAAATCAGACTTGTATGCTTAGCTTGATCATAGTAAGTAAAATTTGTTTAAATACCTATAAAACTTTATACTTGTGATGATTGTGAATGGTTTTGTGGTAGGTTGTTGTGTTGGAGTAAGCGGGTGGCTTGCATAGTGTTATAAGACGGTTTAAATTCATATTTGAAGTGTTTTTAATTTCTTGCAAATGTGAATGGACCTTGTTGATTAGATGTGATGAATAATACTTTCATTGATTTCAATACTTGTAAACACTCTATACTTATGATGTTTGTGATTGGTTTTGTGGTGGGTTGTTGTGTTGGAGCAAACGGGTGGCTTGCATGGTGTTATAAAGTGGTTTAAATTCATATTGAGAGTGTTTTTAATTTCTTGCAAATGTGAATGGATCTTGTTGATTAGACGTGATGAATAGTACTTTCATTGATTTCAATACTTGTAAACACTCTATACTTGTGATGTTTGTGATTGGTTTTGAGATGGATTGTTGTGTTTGAGCAAACGAGTGGTTTGCATGCTGTTATAAGGTGGTTTAAATTCATATTGAGAGTGATTTTAATTTCTTGCAAATGTAAATGAACCTTGTTAATTAGATGTGATGAATAGTACTTTAATGAATTTCAATACTTGTAAACACTCTATACTTGTGATGTTTGTGATTGGTTTTGTGGTGGGTTGTTATGTTGGAGCAAGCGGATAGCTTGCATGGTGTTATATTGGTTTAAATTCATATTGGGAGTATTTTTAATTTATTGCAAATGTGAATGGACCTTGTTGATTAGATGTGATGAATAATACTTTCATTGATTTCATCTATACTTGTGAAGTTTGTGATTGGTTTTGTGGTGAGTTGTTATGTTGGAGCAAGCGGGTGGCTTGCATGGTGTTATAAGATGGTTTAAATTCATATTGGTAGTGTTTTTAATTTCTTGCAAATGTTTACATAGTGTTATAAGGTGGTTTAAATTCATATTGAGAGTGTTTTTAGTTTCTTGGAAATGTGAATGGACCTTGTTGATTAGATGTAATAAATAGTACTTTAATTGATTTCAATACTTGTAAACACTCTATATTTGTGATGTTTGTGATTGGTTTTGTGGTGGGTTGTTGTGTTGGAGCAAGCAGGTGGCTTGCATGGTGTTATAAGGTGGTTTAAATTCATATTAAGAGTGTTTTTAGTTTCTTGCAAATGTGAATGGACCTTGTTGATTATATGTGATGAATAGTACTTTAATTGATTTCAATACTTGTAAACACTTTATAGTTGTGATGTTTGTAATTGGTTTTGTGGTGGGTTGTTGTATTAGAGTAAGCGGGTGGCTTGCATGGTGTTATAAGGTGGTTTAAATTCATATTGTGATTTTTTAGTTTCTTGCAAATGTGAATGGATCTTGTTGATTAAATGTGATGAATAAGACTTTAATTGATTTCAATACTTGTAAACACTCTATACTTGTGATGTTTGTGATTGGTTTTATGGTGGGTTGTTGTGTTGGAGCAAGCGGGTGGTTTGCATGGTGTTATAAAGTGGTTTAAATTCATATTGTGAGTGTTTTTAGTTTCTTGCAAATGTGAATGGACATTGTTGATTAGATGTAATGAATAGTACTTTAATTGATTTCAAGACTTGTAAACACTCTATACTTGTGATGTTTGTGATTGGTTTTGTAGTGGGTTGTTGTGTTGGTTCAAGCGGGTGGCTTGCATGGTGTTATAAGGTGGTTTAAATTCATATTGAGAATGTTTTTAGTTTCTTACAAATGTGAATGGACATTGTTGATTATATGTGATGAATAGTACTTTAATTGATTTCAATACTTGTAAACACTCTATACGTGTGATGTTTGTGATTGGTTTTGTGGTAGGTTGTTGTGTTGGAGTAAGCGGATGGCTTGCATGGTGTTATAAGGTGGTTTAAATTCATATTGTGATTTTTTAGTTTCTTGCAAATGTGAATGGATCTTGTTGATTAAATATGATGAATAGTACTTTAATTAATTTCAATACTTGTAAACACTTTATACTTGTGATGTTTATGATTGGTTTTGTGTGGGTTGTTGTGTTGGAGCAAGCGGGTGGCTTGCGTGGTGTTATAAGGTGGTTTAAATTCATATTGTGAGTGTTTTTAGTTTTTTGAAAATGTGAATGGACCTTGTTGATTATATGTGATGAATAGTACTTTAATTAATTTCAATACTTGTAAACACTATACTTATGATGTTTGTGATTGGTTTTATGGTGGGTTGTTGTGTTGGAGTAAGCGGGTGGCCTGCATGGTGTTATAAGGTGGTTTAAATTCATATTGTGAGTGTTTTTAGTTTCTTGCAAATGTGAATGAATCTTGTTGATTAAATGTGATGAATAGTACTTTAATTGATTTTAATACTTGTAAACACTCTATACTTGTGATGTTTGTGATTGGTTTTGTAGTGGGTTGTTGTGTTGGAGCAAGCGGGTGTCTTGCATGTCTTGCATGTCTTGCATGGTGTTATAAGCTGGTTTAAATTCATATTGTGAGTGTTTTTAGTTTCTTGCAAATGTGAATGGACCTTGTTGATTATACGTGATGAATAGTACTTTAATTGATTTTAATACTTGTAAACACTCTATACTTGTGATGTTTGTGCTTGGTTTTGTGGTGGGTTGTTGTGTTGGAGTAAGCGGGTGGTTTGCATGGTGTTATAAGGTGGTTTAAATTCATATTGTGAGTGTTTTTAGTTTCTTGCAAATGTGAATGAATCTTGTTATTAAATGTGATGAATAGTATTTTAACTAATTTCAATACTTGTAAACATTCTATACTTGTGATGTTTGTGATTGGTTTTGTAGTGGGTTGTTGTGTTAGAGCAAGCGGGTGTCTTGCATGTCTTGCATGGTGTTATAAGGTGGTTTAAATTCATATTGTGAGTGTTTTAGTTTCTTGCAAATGTGAATGGACCATGTTGATTAGCTATGATGAATAATACTTTAATTGATTTCAATACTTGTAAACACTCTATACTTGTGATGTTTGTGTGTGCAATGTATATTTGTTTAAGCCGTAATATAAACTTGTGCATTCATGAATGAGATAGAACTTTATTTAAGTAGCTTATAGACTTAGATGTTAAAATACATTATGCATGAGTTGTCTTTATTTTACTAAAATAGGCACGAGCTAAACAAGAAAAGGTCCAAAAGAATATTCTTAACTTTTTGAGGAGTAAGGGTTATGACGACGCTCTTACCTATGAGGGTGGTTCAATTTCAAGTTAAAATATTTTTTGGTTAGTACTTTATTTTAGCAATTAACCCACACTACATGGTGTGACTACTTTTTTTGATGCATTATTTGAAACTAATTGTATTATATTACACTTGAAAATCTATATTTGCTTTCTACAACTTATACATTAGGAGTTATGATTTTAATTCATTGGTGTGACTACTCTTAATGCATTGTTAGAAATGTTTCTTATAACATAGTTAATGTTTTTACTTTACGATTTTAATGTAGTATTGTTTTTATATTTGTGCAGATTTCTTATTGGTGGCTTTTAGGATATTTTCTTTTGGCATTACTTGAAAACATATGAGAACATCTTTCGTTAGTTCTAATTATATTATGCTACACTTTTTGTATTGTTATAAAACATCTTGAGTTATTGTATGTGTTGCAAACAATTATTGTATGGAAGGAGTTTGAATTGGATACTTGTTTTATTTTTACTTATGGAATGTATGGATCTTGTTTTATAAATATGTTGTTGAAATAAATGTGTTATTCAAATGTGAGGTTTTAATAATGTAATGACAGGTTACAGGTTAATATCAAAGCCATGAAAAAAATAAAAACAGAAAATAAGTTTTAGCGGCGAATTTTTTCTTCACAAATATAGCAACAAAAAATTGTTTTAGTGACGAAATATTTCGTCGCTAAATGTAGCAAAATTTTTTAAGAAATGGTTTTAGTGACGAAAATTTTCGTCGCTATATGTGCCTGGATTTAAAAAAAAATAGTTTTAGTGACGAACTTTTTCATCACTATATATACTCAAATATAGTTTTAGTGACGAAATTATTGGCCATTAAATATGATTTAATAAACTAAGGTGTTTTCAGTGACAAAATATTTTCGTTACTAAATAGTGTTTTTAGCGAGGAAAATATTTAGCGACAAAATGTGTTTATCGCTAAAACTTTTTTTTTTTTAAACAAACCGGACTTTTAGTGATGAAATTTTTCGTCACCAAAACTTTTAGTGTCGGGGTTTCAGCGACGAAATGAGTTTCGTCACTAAAAGTCCGATTTCGTCGTTAAAGGTTCTTAGTGATGAAAAACTGGATTTTTAATGACGAATTTTTCGTCACTAAAAATACATTTTGTTGTAGTGTTGGGATTCTTAGGAGGCTACAAGTCGTTAATTGCTCTAATTTAATCAGGGTCAACCTCAATTCCGTAGTGGATGACCATATAACTTAGAAATTTGCTAGAGCCCACGCCAAAAGAGCACTTAGCGGCATTGAGGCGTAGTTTGTATTTCCTTAGTATCTCAAAAATATTCCCAAGGTTATTTATATGCTTGGACTCTACTTTACTCTTTACCACCATATCATCTATATACACCTCAATATTTTTGCCCAACTAATGCTCAAACATCTTGGACATCATCTTCCAGTAGGTAGACCCTGCATTTTTCAATTTGAATGATATTACTTTGTAGTGGTAATTCCCAGAGGGTGTAAGAAAAGTAGTATTTTCTTGATCGTCCAAAACTAACGGTATCTGATGATAACCTTGAAAGGCATCCAAAAAACTCATCCGAGGATGGCCTACAGTTGCATCCACTAATTGATCTATCCGAGGCATGGGGAAAGGGTCTTTTAGGCAAGCTTTATTTAAATCTGTAAAGTCTACACATACTTGCCACTTCTCAATTTTCTTTTTTACCACCACTGTGTTGGCCAGCCATTCAGGGTAGAATACCTCCTTTATGGCCCCAGCTCGCTTGAGCTTGAGTACTTCCTCCTTGACAACATTAGAATGTTCCCTAGATGAGCGCCGACGTGGTTGCTTCTTGGGGATGGCAGATGGATTGACGATTAAATGATGGTAAATGAAATTTGGATCCACCTAGGGTTGTCGTAGGCGCTCCACACAAATACATCAATATTTTTTCTAAGGAAATCCATTAGCTCTTGCCTCTCCCAATGAGGCAGCTGAACTCCAACATGAAAGAACTTCTCCTCATCGTCGCCAATAACAACTTTTTCCAGTTGCTCACATTTAGCCCCTTCTGCCATTGCTCCTGTAGACAACATTGGCACCTTTGATTGTTATAAATCCTGCTCTAGAAAACTGAGGATTCACCTCTAGCTTGATGTCTAATTGCAGCCACCAAGCACTGCCTAGCCACAGACTGGCTTCTAACTAGCTCTTCGACCCGGTCTCCCAACGGGTATTTCATTTTCAAGTGAATGGAGGAAGACATAGCTTTCATGGCGTGAAGCCAAGGTCTTGCCACAATAGCAGTATAAGGGGAGTAGGCATCTACTACGATGAAGTTCCCTTCCATGATTTTTGACCTTGCCTGAATAGGCAATCTAATTTGGCCCATCAGAAAGACAATCTTCCCATCAAACCCTATCAGAGGGGAGTTATAACAGGTTAGATCCTCGGGCCTTAGCTTCAGTCCCCTAAATAGGTTAGGATACATGATTTCTGCACCGTGGCCCTGATTTACCAGCACCCTTTTCACATCATACCATCTTATCCTAAGAGTAAGTACTAGGGCATCATTGTGTGGCTGCAAGGTTCCAACTTTGTCATCATCGGAAAAGCTCAAAACTGGTCGAACCTCCATTTTGCTCATTTTCGAATCAGGGGGCAAGTCTTCGATAAATGGCTGAGATATAGATAGTACCCTGGATGACCGAGAACCAGTCCTTCCTAAAGTAGCAAGAATGATATTAATTGTACATAAAGGTGGTCTTATAGAAGCGTCTCTCTGAGCCCCCGACCTTGCCTGACTACCCTGTCTATTGGGTCGATACAAGAATTGCTTTAACTTCCTAATTTTAAACAACTGCTTCAAGTGACTCCACAACGTCTTGCAATATTCAGTAGTGTGCCCCCGCTCCTGGTGGTATTAGCAATGAAGACTTTGGTTGCACTTCATGAGGTCTCCTCCTATCTTGTTTGACCATTGAAAGTATAGCTCATTCTTAATTTTCTCTAGGATTTGGTGCATTGGCTCTTGGAATACAGTACTGACTACCTAAGTAGTAGTAGAGACAGAATGCCCTGTAAAGTCTCTCCGAGGTTGGTTGTTATTGTACCTATCCAACCTGAAATCCCTTCTATCCTGAGGGACCATTTTAGCTTTCCCCTTTCCCTGTTGTTGGTCCTCTTCGACCTGCTTATACTCATCAATACGGTTCATGAGCTGACGCACACTCTTAACCGATTTCTTGGTCAAAGACTTTCTCAGATCATACTTGGCGGGCAAGCCGACCTTGAATATCTCCCAGTACCTGTCAGAATATGTCTTCAGGGTCTCCACTCTTGCATGGTCAGAGACAGCAGGGAATCCAAGGGCCGAGGAACTCTACTGCAAGTCACAAAACGAGCCCTAAAGGCCCTAGTAAGCTCTTTGAAGGAGTTAATAGAACCTTCTTTCAAACCATCAAACCATCTCATCATCATGGGCCCCAAATTGGATGGGAACACTTTGCACGTCAAGGTTTCATTTTGAGAGTGAACTGCCATTCTCTGGTTGAAGTGGTTGATGTGCTCTACAGGGTCCGTTCTGCTATTATACATGGTGAATGTTGGCTGAGTAAACTACCGAGGAAGCTTTCCCCATTCAATTCTACGCGTAAATGGTGATTTAGAGATCTGGTTAAACGCTCTGCTCATAGCATCATTGCCCAGACCTTTGCGAGATGGACTCTTACTCCTCTGCTTGTAATGACAGTCCTCATCATACGAAAAAGACTCACTAGGAGGAGTCTTGGACCTGGGCCTGTAGCTACCATCTCCATCATCATTAAAAGAATGGTCAGAACCTGAAGGAGTCCTTCTTCGTCGCTTGCGGCGTAGCCGCCTTCGAAGATAATCAATCTCCAACTGCATGCTTCTGGTATTCTCCTTATGAGAGATGTAACTCCCGCCTTAAGACTGGCTCCTGCTAGTATGCGTGGTGTGCACACTAACTCGTAGTCCCTTATTTGCTCAAGGTTGAGGAACTGATCTTGACATTGGGAACCAATAGACTCTTCCTAGTCTTGCCCTGATCCTACCATGGTTGGATGTTGAACTCATTAAAGCTTAAGCTTTCTCACAGACAGCGCCAATTGTAAGGGTGGGTTTTGATTCTTAAGCCCAAAGGGTGGAATGATTCAGGCCTAAAAAGTCCAGTACAATGAATTTATAGAGAGTGGGCTTAAAAGCTAGGCTTCAATGGATCGAATAACACGCACAGTGAATCAAAGATAGCAAGAAAGTAAGGGAAGACAAGCTCTGTGCAAAGAAAACTTTCCTCGGCAAAATCCGAGGAAAATGGTCCTTATGTATATTTCTTTTAAACTTGGATACAGTTATAGTTCTTGTTGCTACAGTATTTTCTCTATAGATTTTCCGATCTCTTCTCCTTGGAGGGTCTCTTACATTATATAGGTTCCTTTAGATGATCTTGGCCTTCCATTTGTTGATCGTCCAGACCATTACTTGAGTACTTGTCCCATCAGACACCTTTCCAAACTCCTTGTGAGTTGCAGCAGCTAAGACAACACTGTTCAGGGGTCTTCTCCATATAAATGCAATCAAGAGGTTTGGTGGGATGCATTAAATGTGGTGGCAGCCACCATCCCTTCAGTCATGTTAGGACTAACCCATTCTTTGAAACTCTTT
Organism: Quercus gilva; assembly: GCA_023621385.1. Classification (NCBI taxonomy): domain Eukaryota; kingdom Viridiplantae; phylum Streptophyta; class Magnoliopsida; order Fagales; family Fagaceae; genus Quercus; species Quercus gilva. Next base: position 30,455,657 of record CM042474.1, on the reverse strand, counting down.
CTTTACAGTATGATCTCATCTGATAACGTGCCACTGACGTGGCCTTACTGTCCAAGGGTGTGACCTCCTCGGCACGATAATGGCCCCCTCGACCATGGGTATGACATGTGGCATAATTACCTTACTTAAATTCCTGTACCCCACAATGGGTTTTTTCAACTTAACCCACCATAGAGGGTTAAAAAAAATCTAACCTAATCCACATAGATTGGGTTAGATTGTGTTGGATTGTGTTAGACCAATGGATTAGTCAATTTTTTTTTAATTACTATTACTGTTATTAAATTGAGCATTAGAACAACACTACCAAAAATAAGAGCAAATTTATAACCACATAATCTTGAGCATAACACCAAACCAATACAAACTATATGAGAAAAACTTAGGGTTGGATTTTATTTAGAAAGAGAGGCAAAAAAGTAAATAACAATATTGTATAATATATTATTAAATAGGGGTGTCCAAACCCGCCCGTGACCCGCCGGACCGACCAACCCACCCGATCTCCACTCGAGTTCAGCCCGAACCGACGCTCCCGTAGGTCGGCTTCGGGTTTCCTTCTCCAAAACCCGACGCCGGCAGGTCGAGTGGCGGGTTTTCTTTTCCAAAACCCAAGCCACCCGACCCGACAAAAGTTATATACAAATCCGGCGAAATCACGCTCAAATCCGAGGAGATCCAGTGAGTTCTCAACCATATGTGGTGAGATTTAGCAAGATCCGGTCATTCCCAGCAGATTTCAGCGATTTTGGTGCATTTTCGGCGATTTTGATGCAGATCTGGTGAGTTTTTACATTTTTCGGCGATGATTTGCAGATTCTGGCGACATTTTGCAGGTCCGGCGACAACCTGATCTTCACCCGAACAGACCCGATCTCCACCTGAACCGAAAACCGATCTGACCGATTGATGCTGACGGTTGGTCTCGGGTCAGTCTTCCGTCCACCCGACACCGGCGGGTCGGGTTTGGGCTAGGTCAAAAACTGACCCGGCCCGACTCGTGGACACCCCTATTATTAAATATATTTTTTAAATTAAATATAGATGGGTCGGGTCTGATTAGACGGATTCGTGAATTTTATGATCCAAACCAACCTAATCCGCTATAAAAAAAAATTCATAACCCAACCCAACGCACCAATCCCTAAAAACTGACCGTGTTGGATCAAATCGATTTTAGCAAATTGGTGGATTTGCTACACATCCCTAACAATGAGATTGTAGTGGTGGCAACAAAAATGGCAATGATAACAATATGGGTAAAATACAATAACCTACCTTTAGGTTTGGGATAATGCCAAAAACATCCAAAACTTCTTTAAAATGTCCAATTTGGTTCTTTAAACATTAACGGTGTGTAAGGCCATTTGTCCATTCTCTCCCAGTGCAAAGCTACTTGGGATTTCTTAAGGAAGACTACAAAGATAGCAAACAAGTGGCACATTAACACCACACCATTTCATATTTCATCAACACCACACCAAGGATTTTCTTAGATTTTTTCTTAAAATAAAATTATTAATAATTTTGTGTTTGGTAGCCAAGAAAATCCAAAGAAAAAGTCATATAGATCTTCCCCATCCTGTGTTTGGCAGCCAAGAAAAGTAAAAGTAAAACCCATAAATCTTCTTCATTCCTAATTTAGTAGCCAAAAAAATCAAAAGGAAGAGCCATATAAAGTCTCACTTACTCTTTAGACTCCTTTACTCAGTGTTTGGTTGCCGAGAAAACCAAAAGGAAAAACTTCATCTCCTTCACAAAGAAACCGATGAAAACCTAAATGACCTTAACCTAATCACATCAACCAAGGTCCAAAATTCCACCACAATATTGCTGTTAAAGCCAAATCCAGTCATCCTATCGAAAATTACTAACCCACCAACCTATATCGATGGATTTCCATCAACAAAATAGAGAGATGGTAGAAAGAAGATCCATGAAGGTAAGATTTGGCTAGGCAAAGGAAAGGAAAATAGAAAGAGAAAGAGAGAATCAAGTGAGAAATAAAGGAAAAAGAAAAGAAACAAGAGATAGAGAGAGGGCCAGGTGTGTGGAGGTGTGGTGTTGACTATTAAGGATAAGAAGAAAGAAAGGAGAAAAGATATTAAAAAAAAAAATTGTTGGGTCTAAAAAGTGCACAAACGGTGTAACATGCCGTTTGTCTTCAAGGACCAAATTGGTTATTTTTAAGAAGTTTTGGATGTGGTTGGCATTACCCTAAATCTCAGGGTAGGTTAGTATATTCTACCCTAACAATAATGACAATAACGACATTAGTGGTGCAGTGATAGTAGCATTGGTGATACTATGAAGAGTAGCAATCTTGGAAGAATTTGCAAACGACATATTCTCTCATGGAATTTGAATGCTTAAAAACCCCAAATTCAAAAGCCCTTTAAAAATTTGAATGCCTTTCTTGTTAAGTCAAACAACTAAAATCAAATTTTGAGATTTACAAATTATAACTTAGGAAGTAAAAATTCAACTCAAATTTCTTTATCCAAACACAACACAAATATTGAGAAAATCCATCTATTGTATAAAAGGGGTGATTCTTCAAAGATTTTTGAATTATGGGTGGTTGGTGGGTAATCGACTTATCATTCTTATCTAGTTGGATAGGTGAATGAATAATGCTAAGGACACAAAATTTTCCATAAATTTTTTTTCACAATTCATTAAAGTGATAAGTTGTAATTGAAGTAACATAAATTTCAAATAGGCCTATCATGAATCATTGATTCAATATTTTGAAATAAAATTGTGAATTTATTTGTGTCACATGTATTGGTAGGTGAATTTTTTAGATGATATTTGCAGGTGAATTTATCCAAGAAAAAAAAAAATGGTAATTCACTAATGCGATTTTTAAAGAACAAAGTTAACAAAGATAGCTGCATAGCCAGCACACCGTCCAATTCAGTCATACATTTTCTTCTCCTTGCCAAAAAATGAATCCATTTGCCAAACTAAATACTGTCCCAAAAGTGGTGCTAATTGCACGTGTATCACCACATACATGTGAACTACATACTACATGTTCCTCGTTTCACTTTGAAACCACCTTCTACACAGCCACAAACGTCGGTTTCAAAAATTGTTGCGCAGTTTAAAAAGAGTTTTTGAGACCACAACGGGAATTCGTTATTTAAAACCGCGGCTGTATCGTACATTGTATATATTCTCTACTCGCGTAAATTTTCGGTATCAGCCAAAAACATTTTAAAAACCGCGCCCACAAATGGCGACTACCTCAGTCTCACCTCTCTCTACATTCCGCCAACGCAGTCCAATTATATCCACACCAAACCAATTTCTCTCTCTCTCCCCAATACTCAAAACCAGCAAAATCTCAGCCGTCCACGTCAGCGCCGCCACCGCCACCACAATGCCCAGTAGTGACCTTCCCGAAGCTCAGGCTCATCCGTCGCTGGAAATCATCGGCGGAGCAACCGAGTCAATCCTCCCAGTTCTCAACGCGACCATGACCCGAAATCCGTACAACCCGTTTCCTTTCTTCGGGTGGAATCGCCACGTGGAGACCATCTACGCCTCCTTCTTCCGGACCCGCCCTGACGTCAGACTCCGCCGTGAGTGCCTCCGTACCAAAGATAACGGCTCCGTCGCCCTCGACTGGGTCTCCGGTGACGACCGTCAGCTGCCACCCGATTCTCCGCTACTCATTTTGCTGGTCCGTCGTCTCTTTACTCTAGTAATTGTAACACTTAAGTCTTCATGTATAGATTAATTACGTAGCGTACAAGTCACTCATTCAATTCAATCTATATACTTTTTGCATAATTCATGGACTGAACAGTAGTTTGGCATTTAATTATGTTGTTTTTGGTTATAAGAGTTATTTATTGTATAATTTTTCTAACTTAAAAAAAAAAAGAAAAGAAAAGGAGTTACTATATAATTCGTGTGACCAATTCAAAAAATGTACATATATATTTGAGCATTGTTAATCACACACCAGTGTGTGCGCGCACGTCAGCTGAAATCATGGGCTCAAAACACGAACTATTTCAGTTAAATGGTAAAATTGTGCAAGATTTCACCAAATTAAAATTTATAACTGAAATCGTGTTTTTAACCCACCATTTCCAAGTGTTTTGTGTACGGTGTGTGCACTTCATGGTGTGCGATAAAAATTTCTGTATATATTTTAGCGGTTGAAATGGATGGATGGATGGTGGTTACAGCCAGGTTTAACGGGAGGGAGTGGGGACTCGTACGTGAGGCACATGTTGGTTAGAGCGAGAAGCAAAGGTTGGCGTGTGGTGGTGTTCAATAGCCGAGGTTGTGGGGATAGCCCTGTCACCACTCCTCAGGTATTACTCCTTAGTACTTGACTCTCAGCTTGATTGATTATACATTTTGAATTCTGAGAGGCTTTAAGTTCTAACGAAGTATAATGTGGTTAGTTAACTTATTATCACTCTGATGGTGCAGTTCTATTCAGCTTCGTTTATAGGAGACATGCATGAAGTGGTGGAGCATGTTTCTTCTAGGTACCCAAAAGCTAATTTATATGCTGTTGGTTGGTCTCTTGGGGCCAACATTCTTGTTCGTTATTTGGGTCAGGTAGGATAACCTCATAATCCATATACATTGTGTATAGCTGACTTTTTTTTAATGATTTTACATTCTTATAAAATCATTCTTGTTCGTTATTTGAGTGTGTTTTTATTTTTATCTTTTTTACCTATCAAAAAAAAAAAAGATTTTATATTCTTGTATAAAGTTTCGTGCTTTCTTTGACTCTCTCTCTCTCTATTTTATTCTGTGATTTTTTGACTTGAAGGGATATTTAGATTTGGTCTTAATTCTGCATAATGCTACCTTGTGAGTTGTGAGTCAAAGATTGAATATGGTGATAAATTCTGATTGTTTTGATAACTATTTGTTTTCTGCTCCACTCAACTCATCATCATTGCCTTAAAATCCAAACAACTATGTGAAATACAAAAATCATTTTTCTCCATTATGCTCTAACTAAGGCTGTATTCTCCATTAAATCATAGGCCAATCTGTCTTTTCCTCTTTGCACTGATTTTTTCCTCTTTTCCTTGTACTGCATTTGACTTGTTCTCTGTCCACTATTTGAAACCTATCCCCTTCATTGATATTACTCCATTGTATGTTTAACAAACGCCACTTAACTGTTCTTAGTCAAACGCTGTTCAATTTGGAGGCTCTAAGGGACAAGGGAAAAGCCAATAGAGTTTTGGGTAGTAGAAAACCATTTCACAAAGAATATTGTAAACTAGATAAGAAATTTGATGTCATATTTCTGGTTGGTCTGGTTGTAAGGAGTCACTCCTGGAATGGATTGTTCTTTGCTTGCTTCTTTCCACTTTACTGTATATCTGCTTCAGCTTCATTTATATAGTTTTTTTTTTATTTGTTATGTGTTACTTGCAGGAATCTCATAGTTCCCCTCTTTCTGGAGCTGTGTCACTGTGTAATCCTTTCAATTTGGTCATTGCAGATGAGGACTTCCATAAGGGCTTTAACAATGTCTATGACAAAGCTCTTGCTAAATCTCTCTGCAATATTTTCAAGAAGTAATGCATTGTTATATTGATTTTCTGTTATTGCTACTTATTTATGTTTGGAGTTGATTTCTACCTTTGTAGAAAGTGTCACCTGAAATCTTTTGTTTTTGCAGTCATGCTCTTCTCTTTGAAGACATAGGTGGTGAATACAATATCCCATTGGCTGCCAATGCGAAGTCTGTTAGGGAATTTGATCAAGGACTGACCCGTGGTATGTGTTTCTTGAACTTGAGAGTGGAATTTTGTTTATGGATATAATGGTATGTCATGGTCTTACAACACCTTTTAAAACTTCACAGTTTCATTTGGTTTCAAGTCAGTGGATGACTACTACTCCAATTCTAGTAGTTCAGACACAATAAAACATGTTCGCATACCTTTGCTTTGCATTCAGGTAATTTCTTTACAACTCATACACTTCTAAAAATATGTTTCCTGAACCCCATGTCTAACAATGTCGAACTGTATGAGCACACATTTTTTCAGTTTAGACTTTGGTCATCTTTGGTGTACACACACACACACACACAATCATAGGTAAAATGGTAAATACATAAATCGTGCACCCACATGATATTCCACCAATGGCCTCATCCTCTATGTTTTCAACTGTTTGTGCTTACTTATCATAATGGATTTCTGAGGCATGAGTTTTAGAGAAATTTAAGAATCATGTTGAGTGAACTTCTGCATGTGCTATAGATTTACACGTTCAGTGGTGTGCAGGCAGCAAATGATCCGATTGCTCCATCTAGAGGAATCCCTCGTGAAGATATCAAGGTTTGTGGCTTGCTTCTTAGTCTCTTAAGCCATATACTAATTTGATTCCCTTATATACCAAATTATGTTTATCTCTCAAGCCACAATTGTTCCTTCTTCCTAAGATGGCGAACTGCTATTGTCAAATTTATCAACTTAACTATACAAAGGCTTTTCCTTTTTATTTTTTGATTGATAAATTACATATGCTCCCAGTGGGTCTTGAACCCAAGATCTCATCCTCGCACATTTCTCTTACAAGTGGAGGACATGCCATTTGAGCCATAGCTCATTGGCCACAAAGCCTTTACTTTATGACTTAAGTTCTCCTACAAAATCTTGTTTTTCTAGCTTTGTGCCTTCATGTAAGGACTTATTTTATTCAAATATCTGTGTTAGAAAAGTTACTTTTATTCTTAATACTATGTAGCCCCTAGGTCCTGTTTCCAGCCACAATATTTCATAATCGTAGAAGTAGTTTAATCATCTTTTTGTTGATCAGCTGGGAATTCAATCAAAATCTCCAGGTTTTGAGATTTTAATCACTTTAAAGCTTTTAGTTTAGATAATTTGCCGCAAGTCTCTGTCCAGATCAACTTGACCATTATGACAATTCATCTGGATTACAAAATTTAATATAACCCAATTTGTTTTGTTCTTCCATGTACTTCCTACTTCCTACCATCTGAAAACTAGATTATAAGATCCAAAAAACATAATAAGATATTGCCAAATTATTGTTTATACTTGCTGGGATTTGTTTGTTTTGTAAATAACTTGTGAATATTTTGGTGATTTCCTGACTTGGTAACATTTGGGAACCTCCTCTTCCTCTCCGTATTCCTGAAACTTCGAAAAGAACTTTTAAATGATTTGACATGGGCAAGCTCAATTTCCTAGGAATAAACATTCAAAAGCACTCAAAGCTTGTATTGCATATCAAGTATTCAATTTGTTCTCCCACAGTAATCTTCCATCCCTTGTAAATGTCAGTCTGCTTGATTCATTACTCCTGGAACACAATATTTAAAAATCTGAGAAAACAACTTTTGTTTGTGGAGAATAACCTTGAAGGGCTTATCAACTTACAAGAAGTGATAAAAATGGCCATGGAGAACTTGATAAGGCTCCTATATGATATTTAGCCTGCCCCATGTTTAGAGGAGGAAAAGGAAGAAATAAGGCTGGTGTTTTGTGGGCTGTTTTTGATTAAGTGTAACTATTTAAAGTTTGCTGCATTTGAAGTTCCCCTTGCAACATGGTTAAGTTATTTAAAAATGGGAAAATAGAAAAGAAAAACAGAAAAAATAGACTTATGCTGGGTTTGAATTGTCACCTGTAAAATTAAGGACTGTCACCTTGTTAATTGCTATATACAACGATTCTTTCCGGATTAATTATTTTGGAAAGTTCTACTTAAAAGATATTTCACTAGATCCCATGAACCTAACCAGGTTTGAGTTTCCTGTTACTGCCGCTTAAAATAATTCGATTTTTTTTTGGGGATGTTTTTCTTCTGTTTATGTTTCCTATTTTTATCTTATTTATTGTCTCCATTGCTGTTGTTGTAGGAAAATCCGAACTGTTTGTTGATAGTGACACCCAAAGGTGGCCATCTAGGGTGGGTTGCTGGTGTTGATGCTCCACGTGGGGCTCCCTGGACTGATCCTGTTGTTATGGACTACCTTGAGCATCTAGAGAGAGGAACATTAAAAGGCATTACATCTTGTAGTAATTCTGTAGAAGTGGAGCAATGTACAGAGGGCTTGCACAGCCTAAAAGTTTAGATGGAAGATGCTTAGCATTCTTTGCATATATATAAAATATATTCATTTAGAGATCATGCTTTCATAGTTGTTTACAACAAGTTTAATGAATAAGCTAATGTCATAAAATTCTTTCCAGTTGTGTACTGTAACTGGAGCCTAGCATACCCAAACATCATTGGATCATATTTTGAAAATATTGAATAAAATGAAACAATTAAAGTACAGAGATACTGTTGTCCATTTTATGTTCTATTTTTTACCAGCTTGCGTGCCATCACTTGCTTGGAGAGTATATCTTAGATATGATACTGCAATATGACAATTATGGTTTATTAGGCTGTTTTAATGAATTAGTCTTCTAGGGTATATGTTGACAAGTGCTGTTGTATATGATGTCAACAGTTTGCCTTTGATCTGTAAAATAGGTATATTATGTAAACATTTTGCTTTTCATCTGGAATAGTAACTACTTGTCATTGACAATATCCTGAAATGTGTTTGCTAAAATATTTTTAGTGCTGCAATATGCAGCTTTCTAAAGTTGACATGCAGCTTGGAAATGTTTGCTATATGCTGAATTCTGGTGCTGCAATATGCAACTTCCTGAAATTAATCTGAAAGAAGCCAAAACATCCGCAGTACAGATAAAAATACAAAGAAACAAAAGCAGCATTATTGCAGGCAGCATACTAGCTAATCCAAGTTACAAATGATAAGACAACTCTCCAGAATCCATTAGCATGCTTGGAAAGAAGTATTAAATCATTGGATCAGGCTTAGGTCCAGTTTCCAGTAATACTTGACTCGTTGAGATGATGACATGTGACTACTTTTAGACACGTGTCACCATCTGACCGAGTACAATGCATCCAGTGCATTGGACTTAAACCAAGTCCTAAATCATTTAGGACATGTTTGGCACCAATATCGATGGCATTTTGACAACAACCATTACATCATGAACATTAGTGTAAACCTATATTTGTAGGATCCCATATAAACATATCCATTTAGGATCCTGGATACATATAAGCAAAAGCAATTGCATGTTTCTTCCTATGCACCTAATTAATATAAAATATTGGTAGGTGCAAGTGATAATATCAATAGGGAAAAAAAAGTAATAAAATATTCATTTATTATGTTGTTCAAGTGGTACGAATCACATTATTTGTAATATCCGTTTGTAACTTATTTATTAAAAATTATAGTGTCATTGGTATTTTCCTAATTTAAATCTTGAAAAACAAGTTAAAAAATCACAATTAAAAAATCTATATACAATTTAAAGAATTATTATTAAAATAACAAGAATTTACCAATTTTGGCTTAATTTTTTTTTTTTTGGAGTTAAACTTATATGACATTTCTTATAAGTGAATATTGTCTAACTAAACTCAAATTGTTTATAAAAAAAAAAAAAAAACACTATAAACCAAATTATCCAAAAATTTGGCGCGAAATTGATTAAAATTTTTTTTTGCGTTACAGGCGGCAAAAGTGTTTCTTATAAGTTCACAATGCCTAAACTACCCTCTAATAAGTATTTGCTTTACTAAATTATGAAACAACCCCCCATGTCTATACGCTATACTCTCTCAAAGTCTCAACGCCAGTAGTCTCCTCTTATTTTGGCGCCGCTACCGTGAATGAATCCTTGCCTTCATATAATCTCAGGTAACCATTTCTTTCTTTTCTTGTAAATTGGGTTTGATGCTTAGTTTATTTACGTGATACCCGTGGCTTCAATAAATTTTTTTTCTTTTTTCTTTTTTTGACTTCCTGTGCACTGACACCACTATTAAACAATACCGTGTTTTGCTTTTCTTCCTAGCCGACTTCACACCTTTTGTATTTGCTTATGGTGCTGAAATTAGAGAGAGAGAGAGAGAGACTTGTTTGTTAGTGTGGCAAATTGAAGAGAAAAGCAGTGTGCCGCAACTTTGGTTTTTCGTTCGTGCTCTCTATTGTCGTGTGTGCCGTAAATTAGTTTGTGAAGTAGCTCTCTATTTGTTCTGTGCTCTGTGAAAATTTTTATTTGATTTGATTTGTTGATTTAAGTTACCTAGAAATTTCTTTGAGGTGTTGCAGCTCATAATGTGAGAGAGAGAGAGCTATTTGGTTGTATTGGAGTTTTGGTTTATGTGCGAGTGTTAGTGAAAAATTTTCTTTGTCCTAAACTTGTGGATGTAGGCTATTGCCAAACCATGTAAATTCTTGGTGTTCTCATTTGTGTGATTGTCTCTATTTTTCTTTTGGGTTTTCTTTGTTTATTTGTTTGGAGATTTGATTATTGGGAAGAATTATGACAAGTGAGTTCTGTGACTCCTCTACAAACCCTTTGGCAGAGTCTTCTACAAAACCTTTCGCGGTTAGGATTGTGGTTTCTAATGCCAAATTTGAAGTAGAGAAATTTGATGGAACAAACAATTTCGGCATGCGGCAATGCAAAGTTATGGATGTATTGGTTCAACAAGAGTTGGATATTGCTTTGAAAGACAAGCCTAAAGGGATGTCAGATAAATATTGGGAAAAGATCAATAGACAGGCTTGCAGCAACATCCGCTTGTATTTGGCTGAGGATCAGAAGTATTTTGTTATGACGGAGATGAAGGCTAAAGAGTTGTGGAAGAAATTGGAGGACCAGTACAAGACCAAGAGTGTGAGGAAGCGGCAGTATTTGAAGATGAAGCTCTTTTGTTTCCAGTACCGCAGAGGTATTTCTATGTCTGAGCACTTGAATGATTATAACAAAATACTTACTGATTTGCAAAACTTGGATGTTGATATTAGTGATGAGGATAAAGCTTTCTTTCTCTTGAACTCGCTGCCGGATACTTATGATAATCTGATTGTCCTCTTTTGAGGAATAAGGACAAGAAGGATTCCAATGCAAATGTATTAATGTAGTACGTAGTAGTGATGAGGATTCTGATTTTGCATTGATTGGTTCATCATTTGTTTTCCGTTCAAATGAGTGGACTATGGATTCTGCTTGTACCTTTCATGTCTCCCATTAGGGAATTGTTTTACAACCTTGACGAGTTAGAATGTGGTTCAGTTTTCATGGGTAATGATCAAGGTTGTGAGATTTTGGGGATGGGTAAAATCAAGCTGAAGTTGCATGATGGAATAGTTCGTTTTCTAAATGAAGTTCAATATGTACCAGACTTGAAGAAGAATATCATCTCAGTTGGTTTTTAGAATCCAAGGGTTTCTATATTATTATTGGGAATGGAACTTTGAAGGTATTATATGGTTCTTTGGTAGTGATGATGGGCACACTTCAAAGGAACATGTCTTTCGTCAAAGGGAGTACAGTCATAGGTGGAGCAACCACAGTTTCTGATATAATTGGGGAGGTTGATTCATATACTTCTAGACTTTTGGGACATCCTAGCGAGAATGATTTGCATGGGCTTGTGAAGCAAGACTTGTTAAAGGGTATCAACACCTGCAAATTAGAATTTCATGAGCATTGTATTTTGGAGAGCAAACTAAAGTCAAGGTTGGCACAGGAGTTCATCAAACAATAGGAATGCTTGACTATGTGCACATAGATGTGTGGGGGCTTGCTAGAAAAGCATCATGTTGTTAGTTTTGTTGGGATTGCAAATAATCCAACTGGCATGATGACTAAGCCAGTTCCATTTCACAAGTTGAAGCATTGCTTGCACTTGATTGGTGTTTATGATTTGAATTAGCCTTTAAGGGTTTTGTAGGAGGGAATGGAGGAGTTTCTTGTCTGAGATATCTTGGGGTGATTCGGCACCATCTTCACAGGCATTTGGTGCCTATTAGAGCATTTGGAGGTAGCTTTGGGTGATTTTAACTTTGCTTTTGGTTGAGCCCTAATTTGGTCTTGGCAATTGAGACATTTGTTAGAAGTCTTGCCTAGGTGGAGAGAAATTTGATTAAATTTGGAGGTCTGCAAATTTTGTTTGTGATGCTTGATTGAATTAAAGCCAAGGTGGAGATTTGTTAACATGTGGCTTGAATGATTGTTTGTCTTCCTGTGCATGACAATAACGATGTTGTGTTTTGCTCTTTTTGAAGAGAAAGCTGTGTCACAACTTTGGTTTTTTGTTTGTGCTCTCTAGTTTGGTGTGTCGTAAATTAGTTTGTGAGGTAGCTCTCTGTTTGGTTTGTGCTTTGTGGCAGTCTGTATTTGTCTTGGTTTGTTGATTTAGTTAGAGGGAAAGCTCTATAAGGGTGCTATGCAGGAAATTTAATGTAGAGAAAAATTACTCTCTGTATTAGGTGCAGCCCCTAATCTTTGTAATTGCGAGAGAGTTATTTGGGTGTATTGGGGTTTTGGGTTATGTGAGAGTGCCTTTACATCATCTTTGTATTCTACAAATTTGTTAGTGAAAATTTCCTTTGTTGTCACCCATGGACATAGGCTATTGCTGAACTGCATAAATTCTTGCTGTTCTCTTGTGTGATTGTGTCTACTTTTCTTTCAGATTTTCTTTGTTCGTTTTATTTGCTTGGAGATCTTTCTAAAGCCTATAATATTTCACAATCAATCTTGGTATTTGAGCTTCTGATTTTACAACAAAAAGCGGATTTGGACTTTGGAATTTTCATTCTGTAACCAATTATTATCTTCATTATTTGTGTGAGTTCCTTAACTGGTCTGATGTATCAGTTCAGTTCTTTTGAAAATTCAAAACAAATAATATTTGGTCATTTTTTATGTTATGCTGTATTGAGATTGATAGTTGTTGGAGGCTAAGTTACATAAAACAGGCAGTGGGGAAGATAAGGTGGTATAAAATATTTTGTACATGATGTGCTTTATCTATCTTTTGTCTTCTATCTTGGTTCTTCATCGGTTAAGAAGGAAATACATGTTTCAGCTTTTGCTGATAAAATTTGAGTAATATGTTTCATGAACGGCTAACTTTATTTGTGGATTCAGTGTTATCTCATGAAAAGTAATTGGTATAAAATCTTTAGTGCATGATGTGGCTCCATTTAACATGCTTTATCTATCTTTTGTCTTCTATCTTGATTCTTCATTGGTTAAGAAGGAAATACAAGTTTCAGCTTTTGCTGATAAAATTTGAGTAATATGTTTCATGAATGGCTAACTTTATTTGTGGATTTAGTGTTATCTCACGAAAAGTAATTGGTACCTTGATTTCCTTGAGCAATAATATATCATATCGGCAAGTGAACAGGGCACTGGTTGATCAGAGTGTTGTGGGTGACAAATTTGTTTCCATATAATTTAAATTGAGATGAAGTTCCTTGTCCTCTCTTGTTTGGGTTGTTTGCTAACAGGTTTCCATTCGGTAAAACTAGGCTGTCTCCCTTTTCTCCTGCGAAATCTAATTAGGCTTATTGGGCTATTGCTATATTTTTTTTGATGTGATACACCTCACATGCTATATGAACATGATTGATGCGGCTGGTATCATGTGAAATTGATCACTTTGGTTGTTTTGGTGTTATGCTTTCTTATTGTAGGTAATCTGGAATTAGGTGGTCTAGGTTAAGAAGGATGATGTTTTATGTTTGGATGAGTCTATAATTCATTAGATTGAAAATATAAAATTTTGTAAATGTCTATTTGTCTCCTTTTTGGGGTTGGCCGTCCATGATGCAACTAGATTTCAAGGCATATCAAATCAAATCAAATCAAATTACAATCCCATTTAAATGATTTCATGTTAATGTGATGTATTGGTGGGGCTGTGGGGCATGCATATACCTGTTCATACGAGTTGAACTTACTGCCCTATGAAAAACAACCCTTTATTTGACCTGGTTTACACTCATAATGAGTAGGAATCGCCAATGGCCTTTAGGCCAGTTGGCAACTGGGGCCAGGCTCCTATTGTGTTCTTGTATTGTGGTTCTATCCCCCACAATTACCTAGCAAAAGATAAAAAAACAACAATCATTTGTGGATATTGTTGGCTGTGAACATTTTAATATATTATTATAAGGCCTTTTCATTTGTGGATTACAAACATTTTCTTTAATTTTAATTTCTATGTTAAACTATTTTTAATTTAATGGTTAGTGTTTTTGACTCTTCAATCATCTTTGGAATTAAGAATAAAGAATTTATTCCCGTATATCATTAAAGTTGTTTGGAATGATAGAAGTAAATGGTTTGGAAGGTTTATAACTTGAAATGCTTGTTAAATTGACCTATAGCACTAACGTGTTTTCTTCCTTGGTCTTGACTTTTTAATCATCCACCTTAGGCTCACCTTGTTCCTTTTCTGTTTGCATTGTTTTTTTTTTTTATTTTTTTTTTTAGTGAATTCCTTTGATTGTTCTTGAAAATTGGACTTTTGATATATTGTAGGGTTGAGCTTCTCTATGGCAATACTTTTTTGTATTTTGTCTTATATAATTAGTGAAATCAAACTATTGTGCTACACGGGCAGCACTGATGCATTTGGCAATTGTCTTTGAGCCATTTGCATAGAGGATGGAAGTGAGCCAAAAGAATAGATGGACAAGAAGCCACCTTTTGGAATGGGTGGTGCTGGGAAAAAAAAGGTGTGCTGATTTCAATAGTTAATATTTCACTTTGTTTAAAGATAAAACCAGAAAAGTAAAACAAACAAGTTCTTGATATAGCACAACCTACTAAAATTTTGAAAATAATACACACACACACGCATATTAAATTGACCTCATACTTAGGTTTCTATTGTTTAATGCTTTAAAATTGATTTATTCTAGTAATTTATATAAGCAGCCACTCAATTAACTTCTCTGATGAATACCTTTTTGTTTTTTATTTTTCCCTCCAGCTATGCGCAGTACATAGTAGGCAATGAGTATACTGTAATACATGGTAAGATAACCTCATAAACCACAACCATTAGAAGAAAAACACTGAGTTTTGGCAGGAAAGTATTGCCTCTAATTGTAAAACTAAGTTCACACCCTCAATTCTCTCATGCAATCCACTTTCTACACAGCCTACAATTCCCACCATTTTCCACCTACATGGAAATCTCTGGAACCCAATTGCATAACCAGGAAATCAATTCCTTATTATAAACCCCAAAACCGATTCAAAACCCTAACCCTAACCAATTCGTTGAGATTCCCGCTCGGCTATGAACCCAAGGAAGACATTGAACTATTACCAAGACCCAAACCCAAACCTGCCCCTCCAAGTCGACTCCCAGTGCTGATTCGGAGGTCTGGTAGTGTTTCTAGGTACTTCTGGGATGGGAATCATTTGCAATTGGTTTGTGTGGACGGTGGTGTGTCATCATTTTCATTTGATTTTGATGATGGGTTTCAGAAAATGTTCAGACTTTGTAGCTCAGCTGTTCAGGATTTCTTTATTCCAAAGCAAGTTAGTGGAAATTACATGGACTATGTGAAGTGGAAGCTTTTACACTGGGTTTTCAGTTCGGCACTCCAGGTGCTTGCCACGCAGGTAATAAAATTTTGCATTACAATATTATATATTATATATATATATATATATTATTGGGGTTGAATAATTTTATTGAAATTTAAAGGTAATGGTGTGGATTAAGTGTTATCTTTTGGGCTAATTGTGCATATATGGTGCCTTGAGCTCAAATGCAATTGTTTGTATAGAATTTTTATGATTATGGTATAAAGGTGTTGTTGGAATATGTTTATAATTAGAGAAATAGTTTAAACCTCTTTAGTTATGCGTTTGAACTGAACTTAAAAGCTTTGATGGGTACTTGTTGATATACATTGATTAATAAGTCTTTTGAATTATAGAAACAATTCACATATTGTGTTTATCAGGTTTGGTGAGTTTGAGAATATTCACCAAGTCATTATAGAAAGTTATAAGTGTTTTATTGAAACTCTGCTCAGTGCTCTCTCCCAAACCCTCTTACTGTTGAGATGAAGACTTGTTATGTGTGGTTTCTAAGTATTTTTGGAATGTACTGATATCAGGCAATGTTACGAGCTATAGGAATTGGGTACTCTCGTTCACTTCCCTCTGCTGCTGCCCTTAACTGGGTCTTGAAGGATGGACTTGGACGGCTAAGTAGGTGCGTCTATACTGCTGGCCTAGCATCTGCTTTTGATACCAATTTGAAGGTATGACTTCTATTCCATTAGAATTCAGTTAAAATGTTCTATATAATTGGTTTTATATATTTAAGCCTCTTTATTGGCAGTTATTGTTGAACTGCAAGATGAGAAATCTTGTTTGTATTCTCTAGAATTTGAAATCTATAGCTTTGGAAGATCATTTATTTTTTGTTATCCTGTTTGAAGAGAGTTAGGTTCTCAGCATCTGTCATGTTCAGTTTAAGCATTGGAGTGGAGCTGCTGACTCCTGTCTTTCCTCGGTACTTTTTGCTTCTTGCATCTGTTGCCAACATTGCCAAACAAATAAGCCTTGCATCCTACCTAGCAACTAATGTAAGTATTTAGACCTCAAGGCTCAAGCCCTTTTCTTGTAACTAGAATTGTCATATCTTCAAAAAAAATTTCTGTTGATTGCTATCATATTACTTGCTGGAGCTGGGAACAGTAGATGTTACACTGTCACATAACTTTTTTTTTTTAAAGAAAAAAAAAACCCTTTTCTTTGCTAAAATTTCCTCAGGTTAATGCTTTGTTATATTTCCAATAATATTCCTCTGTATTTGCTGTTGCTTTATTTCCTTTTTTGGTACTAATTTGGAGTCAAAGAATAGTCTAAATGCTATAAGCTTGATGATAGATGTGGCCATAAAAAAATTATGGCTACTTTTTGAGAGTCCATGCTATATTCAAGGAAAACATTGCACCATTAGATACCCTATCTCTTGCAATAAAATGAATCAAATAAGTGTCAAGAGCGGGAAAAGGGAAAAAATTGAAGTACCAATAATAAAAAAAGGCATAAAGAATATTTTTGTCTTGAAAAGAACATCAATATTATTAAAGAAGTGACCAAAGTCTATTTTGAAGATAGCTCAAAATTTTCAGCAGTTTCAGGCCATGTTTAGAGATATTAATTACTTAATACATTAAATATGTATAAGGCAGCCTGTTGTTCTATCAAAGGTATTCTTGCATTGATCATTTGTTTTCAACCTCAGAAGTTGAAAAATATTTGTTAATGCTTTGCTATTTTCTTCAAACAGAAACAACTTTTCTTCAGACTTAAATGTCTAACAACAGTATGGTGGGTTTACAGCTTTATTTAAGACATACTTGGATAAATCTTTACTGACTTACCTGCTTCATAATTAATCAAGAGACTACTGTGCTTTGGAAAGCATTTTTGCTTGTAACAGAATATTCCAGCTTTTTATATGTAGTTTTAATGTTGTTACTTTGTTTAAGCAGACAGCTATTCGCCGAAGCTTTGCAGTAGCAGATAACCTTGGTGAAGTTTCTGCAAAGGCACAGGTCTGTTATAATTTTCCCTAGCATGTTTTGTATTTCTTTGATAACATGGAATTATATCCTAATTTTTGGTATGGGTTTCAGATTCAAACAGTGTGCTTTGATAACCTTGGCCTTTTGCTTGCTGCTGTTCTGAATATATTACCGAAGAACAATCAAAGGTTTTCTTCCCATTTGTATTTTTGAACTCACTATATTGTTAAATTAAATCTTATTATCAGTTAGAAACCAAGTAATATTAAAACCTGCACATGGGTGTGACTCTCTGCTTATACTTTTGCTAAAATATATTATAACATCCTGCCTCATTGATATGTTATCAGTTAGGTACTGATAATGATTATATTGACTTCCATTGGCTTGTCACTAAAGGTTCTCATTCATACTATGAAAGTAAAATCTTGAAATTGAAAATTGCTGTCTTAAATTTGAGTAAGATTAATTAATAAAATTGTAAAATGTGAATGGTACCTATTTTTATTCATAGGAGGAACAATGTTACATGTTATTTTTACCTGTGCTTGGCATGTATACCATATTCATTATAGAAAATTGTGCTTCCATGGTTTCCTGACTTTTCAATGTTTTCATAATGTTGAAGCTTGCAAGCAGGTTTACCTTTTGTTATATACCCCATTTTCTCAGCAGTTGACCTTTTCGGAATATATCAGGGGCTTAAGCATGTCCATCTGCAGACACTAACAAAGGTGGGTTAGTGTTAGTAAGTTTTAGAAGACTGGGGAGTGTTTAAGGGATTGAATTGACTGGTTACATTAATGTTTTTTTTGCTTTTGGGAAACTTTGTAGATACAAAGGATTCTGTCCTCCATCTGTGCTATATACATGACCCACACCCATTATTTATCCAGATTTTTTGCTCAGTGGGCCAGTTTTAGACAGCTGGAACTTATTAGTAGAATTTTCTGTCCATGTTAGATTAAAGACATTTAATAGCTAATTATCCTGTCATATTCAAATGCCTTTGCTTTACTCGTTGGCTTTTCTTTTTGCTTACACATAAGATAAGTTTTCGACTGCATTTGCTACATCCCTGGTTTGGGGATGAAAGGTTTCTTCAGTCACTGCTTCTAGGCTCAATTTGATTTTGCTTCCTAAGGCTCACACTAAATAGCCTCCTTCATGTTACGAATCATAATATGCACCCAGACACGTGGGCTCAAGTAGTGGGTAAAAAGAACAGGGGGAAAGGCTATGATCCTTCCGTGGACAATTTTGCTTTCAGAAAATTTACAACATATGTGTTAATACTTTTTTTCTTCATAAAATTATGAAGCTCATGATCTGACTGTAACCTCACTTTTATGTTCAGGATAGACTTGAGATCATACTAAATATTTGGATTGAGTCAGGATATGTGCCTTCACCTGCAGAAATGAGTAAAGAGGAAGGAATTGATTTTTTGTGGAGCAAAGGTGAGGTCTCACTACTGTGTTTCTCTAGTAGTGTATAATGCTATGATATATATTGCTATAGAATTTAGTGCACATCAATAGTGAAGCTTATACCCAGTTATTGCGGTTTGAGTCAGACAAAACAATATGGCCCATCAGAATAGGGTGCTTAAATCC
Source organism: Quercus gilva (assembly GCA_023621385.1). Lineage (NCBI taxonomy): Eukaryota > Viridiplantae > Streptophyta > Magnoliopsida > Fagales > Fagaceae > Quercus > Quercus gilva. The sequence goes on along the minus strand of CM042474.1, from coordinate 30,436,607 downwards.
GAAGGATCAGATACCCAAGTTGTCAATGATGGCAATGCAATATTCAAGTGGTGAGGATTATTACTTTATATGCATGGAGATCTTCTGCAAAGGAGCAAAAAGAACGAGGTAGGTGAGTATATCAGGGAACTTACGACCTAGGCTGTCACATAGTTAATCATGGAGCACCATACCTATAGAGATGTTCTCACAAATTCATTTTCTTTTGTCCCCTTATTTATGAACTTGTAGCATGGTATACTTCTTTGTCTACGGGAAGGGGCTGGCACTGTAGATATTATCATGGGTTTGTTGCAGGTAACTGGATTTTTTTAAAGAGCTTTGATATTTGATTGTGTAAAGCACACACCATTACCATTTCATTAATTTATTTGCTATTGCTGGTTGAATGGAAACCTAGTCTATGGCTAATTTCCCTTTATGTACTTTCAATAATCTTACACTTGGTGTAATTTGTAATAATATATATGTTGTTTAGACATGCTACGTCCGTAAGGCCCTCCTTGTGAGCAGTTGGGAAAACATTCTTGGAGTTGGTGACTCGCTTGATTTTGTTCTCAATGAATGGTTCAAAGTGATCGAGGATAGCAAGAGATGTGCCCAAAGGGATTTGTCTCTGTTGAATGAACAAATGTTGGGACTTGGTTGGGCTGCTAAAAACATTTTGTTAAGCAAGAGGAGCAGGCTAGATACAGTTTCGTAGATGACTGAAGATTTTAGATTTTTTTCTTTTAAGATTGGCAGCTACTCCTTTATACCATAGGAGAGGTTTTGGGGATGAAGCTTAATTTATAGCTAAGTGCATAAGCCACCTGTAACACTTTGTTTTTATATATATATATATATATATATATGCAGCTATCATCTGTTGTAATCATATGTAAAAGAGCAAAGAATAAGAAAATTTTGCCTCTTTAGTGGGGAGATTACCGCCCGCCTATTTTGACACCTTAAATTTGCGAACTCTATAAGATTTAAGTTAGCAAAATATATATATATATATATATATATATATGTGCACGAAATTTTTATTGTTATTTTTAATAAAGAAAGGTAAATGAAAAAAAATGATTAATCACACGAGAATGATCTGTAACTAGAGAACGATATGGAGGGTATCATTGGACTTGATGCTATTTATTATTTTAAAAAAAAGTACTTAGTTATTATTTGGAATCAATTCATTTGACTTTTCACTAATTAATTTATTTTTGTTCGAAGTGAATTAAAGTATATTTATATTTGAAAATGGAAAGAGTGAGGTTTTATAAAAATTTACAAAAATAAAAGAATAATATTAGAGATATAAACTATTTTACAAGTTTTTTTTACAAATTGACGTGGTGAATGATTATTGATAAATGAAAAAGTGATATTAATAGTAGGTTTAAATAAAAACCAATAAGAAATTGGCAACATCAACGTTTTGTAAATATATTATAAAATAGTTTGTGATTGGAGCATTACTTTAAATAAAATAAGCTAAAAAATTAAACAAAAAAAAGATTGTGACTGATACTATATATTATTAGAAAATCACTGAACAACTCATGCATTGCGCACAAAGTTTAATAAAATATGATTTTATATTGTTTTCTCAATCAAAAAAAAAAAAAGATTTTATATTTTTATCTAAAAAATTATGTTATTTTTTTTTTTTTCTAGAGTTTCAATCTATTGCGTCCACTCAGGATGATAGCTTTTTATCATTAGACTAAGAATGATGTTATCTTTTATTTGTATATAAATATAAAATTTGAAAATTATAATAATTATTAGTACACATTTATTTTGATTGTGTTTGTGTATGAAATATTAAGTGTGTGTTTGACATTGGTTTAAAATTTTTTTTTTTTTTTTACTATTCAGCTTATTTTTGTTACTTTTAATAAATCCTGTAGGGATAAAGAGCTCAGAAATGGATATTAGGCCGTGGGCCGTGTCTGAGGACATTAGAACGTCTGAGGACAAGTAAACATTAGTGGGGGCATGCAAGTTAATATTTCGTAGAAGAAGTTTACTGATGAGAGGTTATGATTACAGTCCGAGGAGAAATACCTCATTGGCTAAGCAGAATAGCTGACAAAGGTCTAAACTTTCATCAAGAACAACACACCAAACGATCATACTGGTAAGGATAAGCACTAAAAGGGAATAAGACAAAGGAAAACTGAGAAATATCTAGGAGAAAGTTGCTACCACCACATTGAATACTCTGTAGCTAACTTTCTGGCTGCATTAATGTGGAGTGATACTTGAATAAAAACATTCAGCCTTACAGCTACCCACAAAGAGTTCAGGAAGGGGTTGATGGGATAAGGATCAAAACCAGCAATTTGATCTGCATGTAGAGGGCTGAGATGAAGTAAAGAAGGGAAATATAAAGAAGAAAAACCCCATTACAAGGGGATCATCTAAGAATCTGAAAAAAAAAAAAAAGAAAGATTGTACATACAAGAACTATAATTGTGTTGAAGTCCAAGAGAAATATATAAAAACTGTTTTCCTTGGACTTTGCCGAGGAGGATTTTCCTTGCATAAAACTGTTTATTCATACTTTATTGTACCATTTAGCCTACTATGATTGTTGTCCAACTCATTAGAATTTAGTTTTTAGCCCATTCTCTACAAATTCATTATTTTTGGCTCTTTGGGCCTTAGTCATTTTCATTTTTGGGCTTTGAATTCAAATACCGCCCTTACAATTGGCGTCGTTTGTGGGAAATTGAATATTCTTGAGTTCATCTTCCAACCATGGTAGGTTCTGGGCCAAACCGTGAAGAGTCTGTGGGATTTCAACGTCAAGATCAATTTCTCAATCTTGAGCGAAGGAGAGATTGTGAAATCAGTATACACACCACTCACACCAGTAGGAGCCAGTCTAGAAGTGGGAGTCATGTGTCTGATGGAAAGAACACCAGGAACATGCAATTGGAGATAGACCACTTGCGAAGGAAATTACATTGGAAGCAACGTAGAGGGACTCCCTTAAGTTCAGAGTCTTCGTCTGATGATGATGATGATTGTAGCAACAGGCCCAGATCTAGGACCCTCCCTCAGTGAGTCTTATTCATGTGATGAGGACCGCCATTATAGGCGGAGAAGCAAAAGTCCACCTTACAGGGGCCTGGGTAATGATGCTATGAGCAGGGCCTTGCGCCAAATTTCTAAGTTGCCATTTACGTGTAGGATTGAGGGAGGAAAACTTCCTCGGTGATTTACTTAGCCAACATTTATCATGATAATGGTAGAATAGATCCTATGGAACACGCCTACTACTTCAACCAAATAATGGCTGTTCACTCAAAGAATGAAACCTTGATATGCAAGGTGTTCCCATCCAGCTTAAGGTCAGTGGCGATGAGATGGTTTGATAGTTTGAGGGAAGGTTCAATTAACTCCTTTAAGGAGTTTACTAGAGCGTTTGGGGCTCGCTTTGTTACTTGTAATAGGGTTCCTTAGCCCTTGGATACCCTGTTGTCTATGACCATGCGAGAGGGAGAAACCCTGAAGATGTATTTTAACAGGTACTAGGAAATGTTTTATGAGATAAATGAGAATTTTGATGATGTGGCAATAAGGACGTTCAAGGTCGGCTTGCCTGTCGAGCACGATTTAAAAAATTTTTTAACAAGGAAGCCTGCTGGAGTGTGCGCCAGCTTATGGATTGTATTGATGAGTGAGGAGGACCAACCGCAAGGAAAGGGGAAGGCCAAAGTAGTTCTCCAAGACTGGAGGGATTTCAGGTCGGAGAGGTACAATAACAATCGACCTAGGAGAGGTTTTGTTGGGCATACTGGATCTACTACTGCCCAAGTAGTCAACACTGTGTTTAGGGTGTCTGTGCACCAAATTTTGGAGAAACTAAAAAACGAGCCATACTTTAAGTGGCCAAATAAGATGGGTGGAGACCCCATAAAGCGCAACCAAAGTCTTTATTATCAATACCACCAAGACCGAGGGCATACTACAGAAGAATGTAGGACTTTATGGGATCATCTAGAGCAGTTAGTCAAAATTGGGAAGTTAAAGCAATTCTTGTATCAGCCCAACAGACAGGGAAGCCAAGCAGGGTTAGGACATCAGAGAGATGCTTTTTCAAGACCGCCTTTGGGGACGATTAGTGTTATTCTTGCTGCCCCAGGAAGGACTAGTTCCCATCCATCCAGGGTGATGTCTGTAGCCTGGTCATTTGCTAAAGACCTGACCCTTGATTCTAAGAGGGGTAGAATGGAAGTCCGACCAACTTTAAGCTTCTTTGATGAAGATAAGGTGGGAACCATGCAGTCATATGACAATGCCATGGTAGTTACCCTCAGGATTGGAGGGTATGATGTGAAGAGGGTTTTGGTAGATCAAGGCAGTGGGGTAGAGATTATGTACCCTGATCTATATAAGGGGCTGAAGCTAAAGCATGAGGACCTGGCCTGCTATGATTCTCCTCTAATAGGGTTTGATGGGAAAACAGTCTTCCCGAAGGGCAAATCAGATTACCTATTCAGGTAGGGCCAGAAGTCATGGAAGTGAACTTCATTATTGTAGATGCCTACTTCCCATACACTGCTATTGTGGCAAGAACTTAGCTTCATGCCATTGGGGCTGTGTCTTCCACTTTGAATTTGATGGTGAAGTATCCATTAGGGGATCAAGTCGAGGAGCTGATTGGAAGTCAATCTATGACCAGACAGTGTTTAGTGGTTGCAATTAGGCATCAGACTGGAGGTAAATCCTTGGCCTCTGTAGAGAGGGATTTATAGCAATCAAGGAGAATAGTCTTGTCCGCGGATATGGTGGTAGAAGGGGCAAAATGTGAAGAGTTGGAAAAAATTGTTATTGATGATGACTAGGAGAAGTTTTTCTAAGTAGAAGTGCAATTACCTCCTCAAGAGAAGGAAAAACTAAGTGTCTTCTTTAGGAAGAATGTTGATGTGTTTGCATAGAGTGCTTATGAAGCTCTTAGGGTGGATCCAAATTTTATTTGCTATCACTTAAATGTTAATCCATCTATCGCTCCTAAGAAGCAACCACTTTGGCACTTTTCTAAGGAACATTTTGATGCTATCAAGGAGGAGGTGATCAAACTTAAGTGGGCAGGGGCAATAAAAGAAATGTTTTACCCTGAATGATTGGCTAATACAGTGGTGGTAAAGAAGAAGAGTGGGAAGTGACGAGTATGTGTAGACTTCACTGATTTAAACAAAACTTGCCCAAAAGACTCTTCCCAATGCCTCAGATAGATCAAGTGGTAGATGCAACTGTGGGTCATCCTCGGATGAGATTTTTGGACGCTTTTCAAGAGTATCATCAAATACCGTTAGATTTGGATGATCAGGAAAAGACTGCTTTTTACACCTACTAGGAATTACCACTACAAAGTGATACCCTTTAGATTGAAGAACACAGGATCTACTTATCAGAGGATGATGACTAGGATGTTCGAGCCTCTACTTGGCAAAAACATTAAAGTCTACATAGATGATACGATGGTGAAGAGCAAAGTAGAGCCTGAGCATGTGAATGACCTCGGAAGTATTTTTGAAATACTGAGAAAGCATAGACTACGCCTTAATGTTTTTAAGTGTTCTTTTGGCATTAGTTCGGGAAAATTTCTTGGTTATATGGTCACTCGTCGTAGAATTGAAGTCAACCCCGATCAAATTAATGCAATTAACAATTTGCAGCCTCCTCAGAATCCTAAAGAAGTCCAGAAGTTGACAAGGATGACTATTGCCATGAACTGATTTATTTCTTGATCAGCAGACAGATGCAGGCCTTTTTTCCAGTTGTTGCACAAGTGGAAGGGATTTGAGTGGATCGAAAAGTGTGCCTTGGCTTTTCAGCAGTTGAAGAAATATCTTTCTCGGCCACCCATTATGTCTAGGCCTGAAGAGGAAAAGGTTCTTTTTGCCTATATTGCTGTAGCCTCTCATGCGGTGAGCTTAGTACTGATAAGGGTGGACAATGGAGTACAACGACCAGTATATTACGTGAGCAAGTCTTTGCACGAGGCAGAGGTTTGTTATCTGCCACTGGAGAAGGCTATATTGGCGGTGGTACATGCTACACGGAAACTCTCTCATTACTGCTAAGTTCATACAGTTGTGGTTTTAACCCAACTTCCTCTTCAATTGCTACTTCGGAGAGCTGATTTCACAGGGAGAATTTCCAAATGGGAAACAATTTTAGGAGCATTTGATATTAAGGGCTAGGTTCTTGCAGATTTGGTGGTTGAATTTACTGAATCTCCATTGAAAGTAGAGGGTGAGAACTAGAACTTGGGGGGAAAACCAGTTGAAACAATCTTCTTGCAGGGACCCTTATCTTGGAAATTGTACGTTGATGGTGCAGCTAACTAAAGAGGGTTTGGAATGAGGTTAGTGGTGGTGTCCCTAGAAAAAATTACTATTGAGAAATCATTAAGGCTAGGTTTCTCGGCCACGAATAATGAGGCTAAGTATGAAGCTTTGTTGGTAGGGATGGCCATGGTTCAGAAAATGGGAAGGAAGGCAGTGGATGTGTTCTCGAATTCGAGGTTAGTCATGAGCCAGGTAAATGGAGAGTTGGAAGCTAGGGATTTTAGAATGCAAGAGTATTTGAGCCAAGCTAGGCACTTGCAATCGGACTTTGAATCTTTCACTTTGTAACAAATTTCGAGGAGCTGGAATACACATGCTGACTCTTTGGCTACTTTGGCAACTTCCTAGGCACAAGGTTTACTTTAGGTTATACTGGTTGAAGATTTGTATAAGCCCATCGAGGTGAAGAAGGAGAAGGTCCAGATTCATCAGATTAAGGTAAGGTCTAGTTGGATGGATTCTATAATTCTGTTCCTCAAGGAAGGTACTCTGCCCGAGAAAAAGGGAGAGGCAGATAAAGTACAGAGGAAAGCTTCTCAGGAAAGCTTCTCGTTTTTGGTTGTTCGAGGAGCAAAAGTTGTACAAACATTCTTTTTCTGGACTATACTTGTTATGTGTCCATCCTAAAGCTGTGGAGCCACTCTTGGAGGAATTACATGAGGGAATTTGTGGAAGTCATACAGGGGGCAGATCATTATCCCATAGGGAGAGTATTGGTGGCTAAGTATGCAGAAAGAGGCACAGAAGTATGTGAAAAAATGTGACCAATGTTAAAGATTTGCTCCGAACATTCATTAGCCAAAAAGTGTCCTTAATCCTTTGTCTAGCCCATGACCTTTTGCCCAGTGGGGCTTGGATATTGTAGGACCATTCCTTAAGGCAGTAGGAAATAGGAGATGGCTTCTAGTCGGCACCGATTACTTCACGAAGTAGGTAGAAGCTGAGCCACTAGCTAATATTATGGACATGGATGCAAAGAAGTTTGTATAGAAGAACATTATCATTCGATTTGGGATTCCTTATAACCTCATCTCAGATAATAGGCTTCAATTTGATAGTAAAGTTTTCAGGAGGTACTGCTGTGAATTGGGTATTAGGAATAGATATTCAACTCCAGCTTACCCATAGGGAAATGGGCAGGCCGATGCTATTAATAAGGTTATAGTGAATGGGCTTAAGAAAAGGTTGGACGAGGCAAAGGAGAGGTGGGTGGAAGAGTTACCACATGTTCTCTAGACATATCAGACTACTCCTCATCGGTCAATTGGGGATACACCCTTTTCAATGACTTATAGGTCTGAGACTGTGATCCCCCTAGAGACTGGATTTTCAACGCTGAGGATGAGCTCGTTCACTCCGGATAACAATGATAACCTATTAGAAAAGAGCCTGGATTTGATTAAGGAGCGAAGAGAAATTGCCATGGTTGAGCTAGTATATTATCAACAGAAGCTCAAGTAGGGATATGACATAAGTGTGAGGCTAAGGCCATTAGCCTCTGGAGACTTAGTATTAAGGAAAGTTATGGGTACTGCAAAAAACCCAACATGAGGAAAATTGGGACCCAATTGGGAAGGGCCATATCGTATCATCTCGATGGCTGGTATAGGTGCTTATTTCCTAGAAAATTTAGATGGAAATGTTGTATCACGCCATTGGAATGTAAATAACCTACGAAGGTATTATTATTAATGAAAGGCAAATCTGCCATGTTTCTATTTATTACATTATGTGTTGTGTACATTATTTGTTTAAGTATTAAATAGAACCTTGGTCATGCCTGGCTCCTCGAACCACATACCTTGGGTAAATTAATACTTCTTATTATTTGTTTAAGTATTAAACAAAATCTTGGTCATGCCTAGCTCCTCGGACCACATACCTTGGGTAAATTAATACTCTTTAACAAATATTTATGTGTTAAACAGAACCTTGGTCATGCTTAGCTCCTCGAACTACATGCATTGGGTAAATTAACACTGCTTAGTATCTCCCTAGGTGTTAAATAGAACCTTAGTAATGTTTGGCTCTTTGGACCATGTACTATGGGTAAATTAACACCTACCATTGTCTTGATCTGCTACTAAGTGGATGGATATGTGAAGCCTTGGATAAGTTTGAAATTGAGAAGGAAATACTAAGGCACGTATAGTCATATGAGCTGCTTATCTCAGGTATATAAAGTATGTTTTGAAGTTAAAATTAAACTTTATTAAATGTTGTGGATTTGGAAAGGTTAGCTTGTTATATTGTTGATTGCATGGAATGTGGCAGTTAGACTACCTCTTGTGTAAATAACTGTTAAATTTAAGAATGAGAATATGTTTTGGATTAAAAGGAACTGTGGACTATGCTTATATTAGTTAAGTACTGAATGGAAGATGCATCATATTTAGCTTTGCACAAGCACAATAAAACATAAAGGAAGTTAATACTTGTCATTAAGTAAAGCCTTGAAAAAGACAAAGTAAGTACATCTTCAAAAATGTCAACAACAGCTACAAGTAAAAAAAAAAAAAACCCCTACAAAACTTAACCTAGGCACTACTTGGTCTTAGGAGGAGGGTTATCTTTCGCTGTGGCCTTAGCAAATTTTTCAGGAGTTATTGCCGAGGAGGTTGAACCTTTACCCATGGAATCTCCTTTGGCAGGGATGGGGAGAGTCACCAGAACTATTTCTCGGCTCTGGGAGGTTCCCTTCTCCTTAGAAGAATCCTTAAGTGCAAGTGGAAGCTTTATGGTCTCGAGAGCTGCCTGGCCTACTGTATCTCTTTCCTTCTCAGCATCATCAGCTTGAACAACCTTTTCAAGAGGGATAGTGGAAGAAGGAAGAGGACTGGCAAAGGCATCCTTGTTAAAACCAGTGTCTTTGGGAGCAGGCTCAGCCTTGGAGCTAGAAAGGCCTGACACTCGGATGGCCGGGGGATAGTAGACATTCTTTGGCCTTCTTAAGGTGGAGGAGGCATCTATCCCAGCTTGAGTTAGAGCCTCATTCCACACTTGGAGGCAGTAGTTCCTGCACACCCCAGAAACCTAAGTCCTGAGGCTCTCTTTGGTCTCTGCCACCCCAATGTCATACCTATCCTGCTCGGCCTTTTCTGCAGCTCTCTCTGCCTCCTTTAGTTTTTTCCTTAAGACCCCCATCTACTCCTTAATTGCAATTAACTGGTCCTCGGTCTGATGAGCTGTTTGCGCTAACTCTCCGCCTGCCTCTCAGCCCCTTGCAGAGTAGCCTTGGCGCTCTTCCTCTCCCTATCAGCCTCGGCCAACTTAGTGTTTAGCTCTTGAATTCTCTTCTCGGCCAGGAAGAAGGCTTCCACAGTAGCTATTCGCCTCCCTTCCTCCTCCTTCATCTGTCTATGGGAGTTGTTCACCAACTCCTCGGCCATATGCGCAGCTTGAACAACCTTTATATATATATATATAAAGTGATGAGAGAAAGCAATTGGAACATTAAGTAAAAAAATAAATAAAAAAAAATAAAAGAAAAAAGAAAAGAAAAGAAAAGCACTTACCAGCGCAAGGTCTCTCTTTAGAGTTAGAAAAACTTCTTGTTTCTTCATGGACCTCAGGTCAACCACGTCACCAGGCAACAGTAGGGCCTACTCCACGGCATCTGCCACGTACCCAGCCTTTCCTTGCTGAAAATCCTTAATAGAAGCATTTGTAGGGAGATAAGATTCATTCAACATCAGAGGGGGACTTTAGGCTTGAACCTTAGTGTGACGATCACGCCCCCTCTCCACCATGGACCCTTCATTGGAGGACCTTGTTTGAGATGTCTTGGCTACTTTGGCCCCTTTCTGGGGCTTGGCTTCTTTGAGGGGGATGGCCCTTCCCTTCTCCACTACCTTTTTGCCTTTTTGATCCCACTTCCTCTTCTTGTCTGCAGGATCAAGTTGAGCGACTTGGGTAGGAGGAAGAGTAAGAGTTTGGTCTAGACCACTACCTTGGGCATGTTACCCCCCATGTAGGACTCCAAGAGCTCAAGAAGGCTCATCTTAGCTTTATGTTGAAGCACCATCGTGTCAGGTACACTTGGGGCTTTTTGGAAACTGCTTACTTGGGCTAAAGGGAGGTGGCTAAAGTAAACAACTGGAGATTCTAGAAATTGAGGCTGGTTGAAAACCTTAAAATCATCCTTGGAGTCTAAGACTTCAATTACTTGTTCTGCTTCCTCAAGAGCTGGTTGGGAAGGAGTTGCTTCTTCCTCGGTAGTGCGCTGGGAGGGCAATTCCACTTGTTGTACACCTTCTGGAACAGGGCTAACAAGGAAACCTAGTACCGCAATGTTGATTTGATGCAAACGGGGATCTCTTGCTTTGATCACGTACTTGGGTGCTTGGAAGTTGGACGATATGGGGTCATAACCAAGGATGAGGTGGCCGTTTTTAGCTATCCATCAGTATGGACAGAGATCTCAGCTTTGAGTATCTTTATCAAATCGGGCTCATTGATAAGATTAAGGTTCGAGATTGCAGAATACTTATCTACAAATTTGCCAAAGGTAAAAACATAATTAGAACATAGTACATATAAAATAAGAACAAATTTACAAGTAAAAATGGAAAAAGTGAGTACATAAAACATTAGTAATAAAGGGGTTATTGTTAGAGTAATGAACCTAAACATAAGTACCCTACTTGGTGTACCATCTCGTGTTGGGCAATGAAGTCTATCATGCCACTCCTCTAAGATGATTAGGTAATCTTTGTCCACACCCTTGTTGGACTCAGGGAGACATAATATAAGTCTGACCTCGGGGACTCTAGTTTTCAGATAGTACCCCTGCCCTGTTAGTTTGTGACGAATGTAAACCCAGTTAACATCATGGTGGTTAAGGTTCACATTCATCATTTCATTAAAGGCATCTATACTACCTAGAATCCTAAACATGTTAAAGGCGCACTGGGTAGAGGAGAGTCTATGAGCGATAAGGTAGTCTCTAGTCACCTTACCTATGGGGATTCTTATCCTTCCTTTTATGAAGGCAATCATAGAGATTACCACTTTTCTCTCCTGCCTCATGGCTACCATTCCCCCTAGCAACAATACCTAATGGAAACCCTAGGAGGAATACGGTAGCAAGCTTTAAAGCTCTTTATACCCTCAGGGGTGTCTACTAGATGGACAAATCTACCCATTTGAAAAGTAATTGAAGGTATTGGGAAGACGAGGCAAAGTTAGAAAGGCCGAGGAGGAAAGGGTTCTAAATTTAAAAAAGAAATGCTAAGGGTAACTTACGGAAGAGAAGGAGAGCTCCTCGGACTAGTTCTTGAGAGTTGAAGATGCAAAAAGTAAAGCAATTGAAAGCTTCAAGCAACATATATATGAGGTGAAAAAGAAAGCGGGACAATTCCCGCCTAAGTCCCCGTAAAATTTTCCACCGTAAGATCTCCATTGTACCGTAGAATGTGGGGAACATGGCGCCGTAGGAAATGAATGTAGACGCGTCTCGGATGCTGAAATGTAAGGAGCGTGCTTTTAGGTAGTTGAAAAGACACTTGTACAGAAAGAGATGACATAAGAGCAGAGCAGAATAATTATTGGATTATCGAAATTCCCCTTATTTTTTCAAGGGGCAAAAGAATGGAATTTCAAGGGGCTATTATAGGGAAAAAGGGCCTAGAAATGGATATTAGGCCATGGGCCGTGTCCAAGGACATTAAAACGTCCGAGAATAGGTAAACACTAGTGGGGGCATACAAGTTAATATTTTGTGGAAGAAGTTTGGTGATGAGGGGTTGGGATTATAGTCCAGGGAGAAATACCTCCTTGGTTAAGCAGAACAGAGGACAAAAGTCCGACCTTTTATTAAGAACAACACACCAGACGAACATACTGGTAAGGATAAGCACTAAAAGGGAATAAGACAAAGGAAAATTGAGAAATATTTAGGGGAAAGCTGCTACCATTGTATTGAATGCTCTGCAGCTAACTCTCTGGTCACATTAATGTGGAGGTGATACTTGAACAATAACATTCAGCCTTACAGCTACCCACAAAGACTTCAGGAAGGGGTTGATGGGATCAAAACCAGTAATTTGATCTGCATGTGGAGGGTTGAGATAAAGTAAAGTAGGGAAATATAAAGAAGAAAAACCCCATTACAAGGGGATCATCTGAGAATTTGGAAAAAAAGAAAAAAGAAAAAAGAATACATACAAGAACTATAATTGTGCTTAAGTCCAAGAGAAATATATAAGAATTGTTTTCCTCGGACTTTGCCGATAAGGATTTTCCTTGCATAAAACTGTTTATTCCTACTTTATTGTACCATTTAGCCTACTGTGATTGTTGTCTAACTCATTAGAATTTAGTTTTTAGCCCACTCTCTACAAATTCATTGTTTTGGGCTCTTTGGGCCTTAGTATTTTTCATTTTTGGGCTTTGAATTCAATTACCACTCTTACAAATCTCATTGCACTTTTTGATACTATTTATGGGTCCCACTGTACTGTTTTAGCTATCTTTTAGCTTTATTTACAGTACTTTCAGTAAAAAATTTTCAGTTTTAGCTAAATAAACTGTTCTTAAATAGACACTTATATGAAATTGATAATTATGGTAGTTATTAATAGATATTTATTTTCTAAAAAAAGGCATTTATTATTGTAGGGGGGATGAACTCAATTCCGAACCGAGGCCTAAAGGGCTTGGAGGATCATACTTGAAAAGATGGGCTAGGCACATCTCTATGAGTAATAAAAGGAAACATACCCATACGATTCTCGCGGAATTCTAGGTATGCCACCAATATTGAAACTCTTGTTTGAGGTCATAAACACGGGTGACCCTATAGTGGACAAAGGAAGATTCTCGAGGAACCAATCCCCCTCTTTAGTCGAGATGCTGCTCTCGCCAGATATACCTCAGGAAACCCCCTAAAGGGATAAGGATCACAGAGATCATTACCTCCACATTAATGAGAGGTTCTCTACGTAATTTTTTTCACATTAAATACATATAGAACAACTTGAACAATACAAACACCCCCTCCCCCCAAAAGTCTTGTTTTATGATGAAAAGGGGGGAGACCCAATGGAAGATGGGATAAGTATCTCTAAAAAATCTGGTTGGGAGCAGTTTAGCTGGAGAGATAAAGGAAGGAAAAAGGCCTATAAAAGAAGAGGAGGTTGCAATAGAAAAAGAGGATCAAAAAAAATACAAAGAAGAAACTCTAGAATAGAGGGAAAAGAGTCATGTTGTATTTTCCTTTTCTTGCTCATTCCCTACTCCTCGAGAAAACAATTTGTATAAAATAAAGCATCCTATCTTTATTCCTTCTGGCTTAATTAGTTGTTTGAGTTTCCAATTATGGAATTTTTACCTCATTTTAATGATAAATTAGTTGTGCAAGTCATTTAACTTAGACCATATATTAAATATCTGTTTGTGTTTGAGATCTTGACCCCCACAATTATGATTGTGTTTTTATATGAAATTATTAAAAATAAAATTATGTAATTATTAATAGATATTTTTATGAATCTAAGATTGTGTTTGTATGTGGAACTGTTTATTCTAATTTTTATTTAAATATATATTGTTTCTCAACAAAAACAATTCTATCATTTAAAGAAAATATGATTTGGCAAAATTTTAATTGAGAGTTTAAATATATGATAGAATTTAAAGAATTTAAACTCAATTAAAAAAAAAATTAGAATATTGACATGTAAAATTGTGATGTCTTAAAAGTTTATCTTACAATATATTATAAGGTCACTTGAGTTTGTTTATCTCAAAGACATAGGCATTTAGTCTTTTTCTCTTTATTTATATATATATATATATATACATGAGAGATAAGATTTGAAATTTGTGGTATCTGTTCTATGATGATCAATCTTTGTCATCCTACTAACATCTAAACTTTTCTTTCATATCTGGAAGCACTTTTTCTATTGAGAAATTCATTACGTCAATGATTTTCCCAATCTAGTCGTAATAACTAACATTTTTAACATTTTAGATATGGAATATGGATGGTCGGTGAAGTCAGTGGTCAATATCTTGGGGCAGGTGGACTTATATTAGGCAAGAAAAAAAAAAACAAAAGTTGTTCACACGATATGCCATCATTTGTAGGACAAAGTTAGCAAATAAGAGCTTTGCAGCACAGACAGACAGCACATTGCCCAATTCTCATTCACGCATCTTGCTGAATTAGGAGCCATTCACCAACCACATCCCAAAACTAGTGCCAATAGCACTTTGCACTCATAGAACCAAATACAAGACCACCGTCACATTGAGCTCTGAAAGTCTGAAACTTTTTATATATATATATATTCAAGACCCAGACCCAATTTTATCAGACTGTGGATCTGTTTAACTTTGCAATCGCTCTCTTTCTAGCACCAAACACTGCCAACTCTAAAATCTGAATGCTGTTGCAGCAAAGGGAAATTTGCCACTTATAGCCGTCGATCTATATCGACCACTCTCATACCGTAAGTTCTGAAAAATTTACATATTTTCTCACAAAATTATCTTGCCAGAACCCATCACAACATAAGATTATACAAATCAGAACACAAAAAAAATACATAATTTTGATAATAAAAAAATTAATTTGGTGACAATTTGGGTGTCACCAGAATTTCTGAAAAATTCACATATTCTCTTCCAAACTTATCTTATTAGAGCTATCGCAACACAAAAAATTACGCAATTTCAATAAAAAGGTTGGTAACAATTTTGGTGTCACTAATAAATTTTCTGAAAAATTTATATATTCTCTCACAAACTTATTTTACTACTAGAATATAAAATTTCGTTGAAAATTTTGGTAACAATTTCCGTGTTACCGGAATTTTCCTACACAAAAAAAAAATATATATATATATATATATATATCTTTCATTAATTTTTCCCAAAATAAATAAAATAAAATAAACTCCCAAAAAAAAAAAAAAAGCGCGGTAAAAATGGCGAGGGCCCCACCAGTGACTCCCTTATACAATCACCGACCAATCACATTCCCTCCAAACCAATTACTCTCACGAATCAACGCCAAAACCAAAACCAAAACCAAAACCCCATACAAAATCTCAGCCGTCCACGTCACCGCAATGCCAAGTCAGCAGCACCACCACGAGGCTCAGGCTCAGGCTCATCCGACGCTGGAAATCATAGGCGGAGCAATGAAGTCCGTCCTGCCGGCTCTCAACTCGACCCTGACCCGATTTCCGTACAACCCGTTTCCTTTAATCGGGTGGAACTGCCACGTGGAGACCGTCTACGCCGCCTACTTTCGGTCCCTCCCTGACGTCAAGTTCCGCCGTGAGTGCATCCGCACCCAAGATAACGGCTCCGTCGCACTCGATTGGGTCTCCGGCGACGACCGTCACTTGCCCCCCGATTCTCCTCTCCTCATTTTACTGGTAAGTCCCGTTTTTACTCTTTTTACCGCTACCTTTTACTCTTTTCAGTTCTTGATATAAAATTAATAAAAAAAAAAACTGAATTTTTATTTTCCTTTAATACTAAATTGCAATTGCACGTTTGAGATAATTTTTTTATTTTATTTTATCCTAGTTTAAAATTTTTTAAGTACCTCTCTTAAAATGTGGTACATTGATGGGTAAACTTTAAATCCAAACGTTACCTAACTTGGGGGATACAGATAAAATTAAAATTATATTAAATTTTAAGTGTGTGAATAACATTTTTTTTTTAACCTGCCTTGGTAAAAATTATCTTATATGGCCCTTCTGTGAAGCGAGTTTAGGAGATATTTTCTCGTACAGAACATTTAACTTGGTTATTGTAGAATATTGTGTTTTATATAATACATATTTTATAACAATAGATAAATGATTAAGATTAGATATTTATAATACATAAAAAAAGAAAAAGAAAAAAGATGTGTACCATAAAATTACCAACATATTTATATTTATAATAATAATTGTTTATTGTGCCAACTGAGAAGTTATGTCATTATTTATATTTATTATATTTTATGATTGGATAGAATTCTCGAGTGTTATTATCTAATCGAAAATGTTATTCACATATTTATGATTGTTTATTGTGCCAACTCACTCATACACTTGGATTATTGAATTTTAGTATTATATATATATATATATATATATTATATTTTGAATTGTAACAATATGATATAAAATAAATAATTCTACATGTTATTTTGCTTGAAAACATGATCAAAACGATCATTACTTTTTATTATTTCTCAACAAAAAAAAAAAGGTCTAACATATATGCCGTTCTTGTAGTATCGAATTATTCATTTAAATTCCTATTACCCATATGTACTTTTTCTTATTCTTAATTTTCATGCCAATTTTTTAAGATGTTTTTTAGAAAAAAAAAAATTTTGTGGCCAAAATTCGAGTGTATTTCATACAATATCTATTTTGTCCTGTATACTATTAATTTTGTTCTCAAGTTTTGAGAAAATTATAATTTTGTTTTTGAAATTAATTATAATTTCTACTGTGTACTCTATATATCAAAATGCAATTTTTTTAAAAAGGTGGGGGAGAATGTAATTGGTATATTAATTTTCGAGATGAAATTGTAACTTCTTAAATTTTAAGGAAAAAAATTGAACTTGAATAAAGGACAGTAAAGAAAAAGTAAAAAACATTAAAAATAGATTATCTTTGGTCTCATTTAATTATGGATAAACTTTGTTTGTCATCTTTAAACTATACAAGAGAATTACGATCATTTTCTGCTCTACCAAAACATATCATTTATTTCAAAGCACCAAAATTAAGAAAAAATTTTGAGACACATGACCTAGGATGCACAAATATTTCATTTGTGGTGCCATAGCCATGTCGTACCCGTATCGTAACGTTGTCAAATTTGCCGTATCATGTTATAATTTTTTAAAAATTGCTCGTATCGTCAAATTGTACCCGTATCCGTACCTTTACTCATATATGTGTCCGTGTATCCAAACACATGAAGCAAAATTAGCCCACAATTGAAATCCAATTTGAGAACTAATTAGATTTTCTCCGAGCTTTGGCTTCAAATATAAATATATACATATATATATATATATATATATATACACTAGTATTATGCCCGTGCGATGCACGGTTTAATAAAAAAAATTATATTTAAATTAAAAAATATATTTTTTATAATATAATATAATTTAATAACAAATAAAATAGTAATTTTTAAAAATTATGGCAAGTTTTAAATTTTTAGAAGCTCTTTGTAGTAAAATTTTAATTTGTTTATATATATATATGTGGCACTTAAAAATCTTTCATTATACCTATTAACATGTGGCGTAATAGAAGTGCTAACCATATATAAATTTCTTGCATATATAACCAAAAACAAATTCCATAAATTACAAAAATAAAGTATCTAAATTGCAATGTAAATGTAAATTTTACCTATAAATTACCAGTTATAGTCTTTTTAACGTTGTCATAAGTGAGAAAATAATTAGCATAATCAATCAAAAACACCAAATCAAAAAATAATATCAATAATTAAGATGAATTGCATTATCTATTTTTTTAAAAATAAAAAATTATAGAATTTAAGTAATAATTGAACTACGTTAATAGAAAAAAAGAAACACAATAAATAAAATAAAAAAGATAGCTCTTCTCACATAAATCTCCTAATTTCATATTGTAGATGAGTTCCATTCCAAATAGATTTGGTGATAAAATTTCCTGTATATATGACTGAACTAAATATTCCATAAATTACAAAAATAAAAATAAAATACAAATAAGTATCTAGACCTTCTAGGGTACCACACTCAAAATAATTTCAAAAATAGATAAATAAATGTACACAAAGAGAAAAAAATATATATTGTATTGCAATGTAAATGTAAAAAGTTTATATATGAATTAGCCATATCTACCCATTTTGATATTGACATTTGTGTTTAGCCATTTTGATATTGCCCTTAGTGAGGAAATAATCTGCACAATCAATTAAAAACACCAAATTAAAAAAATATATCAATAATTGAAATGAATTGCATTATCTAAAATACTTTATAAAAATAATAGAATTTAAACAATAATTGAACTACGTCAATAGAAAAATAGAAACACATTGAATAAAAAATAAAAAGAAGATAGTTGATATGAATAGAGATGAATAAATTAGAGTAAACAAATACATATAGAAGAAGAGATGAATAGAGACAAAAATTGTATGGTTCTATCAATTATTTGATATATATATATATATATATACGTTCACTCCACATAAAAGAAGTTGATATGAACAAAAAATCTAATGTTAGTTTAATTGGTGGAGGTGTGAAGTTAAAATCTAAATCTTAGAAGTCTCAAAAAAAGAAACCATCAAATATGTACCGTAACAAAAGTTAAGAAAATCCCAAGAACTATATTCGAGCACAACAGATTAAATTATAAACAAACATTATCATAGCTTTTAGATTGAGGAAGAAAGAAATTTACCTTGTAAATAAGGAAAAAATTGAAGAAAGGGATACACTGCAACATGCCGTGTACATAGAATGAAAGCGTGAAATTGATATCATTCCCTTTTAGCAATGGAATTGATTTATGTATCATGATATCAAAATCCAACAATTGATCTATTTTAAATAGTGCTATATTCACATGTACTTGTAAAAGAAGTAGAGTTCCAGTTAAATTTTATTATATAAAATCTCATTAGGAAGACGATATTTGATTAGAAGAAAGAGATAATGTAACTTTAGAATATTTATTATAGGTAATTAAGTTGTATCAATTATTTAATTATATTTTTCTTTTTTAATTGTGTTTATCTAAATATTTTAAAAAGAAAAAAGAAAAAAGAAGAATAACAAATTGAGAAATCGTAGAAATCAAAAAATGGGGAAAAAAAGAAGAATAATTTTTATTTAAAAAAAAAAAAGAAGACAAACTGTAGAAATCAAAAATTGGGGAAAAAAAGAAGAATAAATTTTTTTTAATGGATGAGAAGAAGTTAAGTTGATATTAAATGATTAAGTTTTTGTGTCTATCAAACTTTATCCAAAGAAGTGATTTCAAATTAAAATTTTTTATCAACTTAGAAATTATAGGAAAAAAAGATAAGAACAAAAAAAAAAAAATTATTTTTGAAAGATCTATATTAATTTAATAATAATAATAATTAATAAAATTTAAGTTGCAATTTGAGGAAAATAGAAACATGCGTGGGATGAGATTTAAATTTAGAAAATTTTTAAAATAGACTTTTAGTTAGAGTAGAATTAAAATTTTGAAAATTTAGATGATAAATATTACCTAAATTAAATTTTTGTATGTTAAATATTATCTCTTAATTTAAGAAATATATCATAACAAATAAAAAATAATGTTAATTAGATGATATATATTATCTAAATTAAATTTTTGTATGTTAAATATTATCCCTTAATTTAAGAAATATATCCAAACAAATAAAAAAAAAATATTAATCTAATTTTATTTAATGATAAGAATGAATTAAAGTCCTGATAGTATACTATGCAGTTTTAATTCTTTAAAAAGCTAAAAATTTAATAAAATTTTTTCAATTTGATGAAGTTATATGGCGCAACCACGGCGTCTACAATCCAATCCCTTGTCCACACTTCCCGATTTCTGTAATATTGCTTTTACAAATCCAATTATTCAATTTATAGTTTAGTTTAAACCTTACTAATACAAGAAGAAAGAGTTTAAAGTAGTTGTGACAACACATAATTGAGAGATCAAAATAGAAGTTTGGCATTTACTTATTTAGCTTCCATGGTTATAATGTATGGTTACAGCCAGGTTTAGCAGGAGGGAGTGAGAACACGTATGTGAGGCACATGTTGGTTAGAGCGAGAAGTAAAGGTTGGCGTGTGGTGGTTTTTAATAACCGAGGTTGTGGCAATAGCCCTGTCACCACTCCTCAGGTAATACTTGCAGTGCAAGACTCTATGGTTTTTTTTTTTGTTTGCTACTGTTCCGAGCTTGAAATTATACATACAATATTTGATTTCTGAGAGGCTTCTATGGTATACGTGATTACTATCACTCTGTTGATGCAGTTATTTTCAGCTTCATTTACAGGAGACATGCGTGAAGTAGTGGCACATATTGCGACTTCATACCCAAAAGCTAATTTATATGCTGTTGGTTGGTCTATGGGGGCCAACATTCTTGTTCGTTATTTGGGCGAGGTAGGATAACCCATTTAACTCCCCCCTTTGTTTTGGGAGACCAAGTTGTCCGTATACCTTGTGTTTAGCTGAGTGTTTTAAATAAATATATATATTCTTGTACCAACTGTTTTGCTTTCTTAAATTCATTCTCTATATTTTATTCCATGACTAAAAAGTAATAGCTTATGAAAAATGTGAATTTGGTTTTAATTTTGCATAATGATAGTTTGAGGCTAAGCTTGAAAATTGTAACAAGTTCTTATTGTTGTGAAATTCTGTTATTTTCTGCTCTACTAAACTCATCAATTCCTTAAAAATCTAAAAAATGAGGTGGAATACTTGACTCTTTTTTCCCCCAATTATGCTCTACCTTAGGTGATATTTTCCATTAGATCATAGGCGGATCTGTTCATTTCTCACTGCCTTAATTTGTTCCTAATTTCCTTTGGTGCATTCAACTTGTTCCCCTGTCACATATTTGCTACCTAGTCTATTCAGAAATAGTACTAGATTGTATGTTTACACTTATGCCACATACCTGATATTGTGGGACCTTTGAAGAATGGAATGTTAAAAGTAAAAATGTTGAGGTTTGAGCTGAGCTAATTACACTCATGTGACTTTGAATATCACCAGCCTAAAGTTATCATTTTCTGGAGAAGAATATTATATTTTATTGGTCTGGTTGTAAGGAGCCACTCTTGGACTGGGTTGTTTTTGCTTGCTTCTTTCTACTTTACTGCAAATTTACTTCTTTTTCATTTATATTTTTATGATGTGTTACTTGCAGGAATCTCATACTTGCCCTCTTTCTGGTGCTGTGTCCTTGTGTAATCCTTTCAATCTGGTCAATTCAGGTGAGGACTTCCGTTATGGCTTCTATGACAAAGCTCTCGCAAGTTCTCTCCGCAAAATTTTCAAGAAGTAATACTTTGTTAAATTTCTTTTATGTTCTATCTATTTATATACGCTTGAAATGGATTTCTATGTTCGTAGAAAGTATCATCTGAAATCTCTTGTTTCTGAAGGCATGCTCTTCTCTTTGAAGACATGGGCGGTGAATTCAATATCCAACTAGCAGCCAATGCAAAGTATGTTAGGTACTTTGATGATGCACTAACCCGTGGTATGTGTTTCTTGTACATGAAAGTGAATTTTCCTTTATGGATATAAAGTTATGTCATGATCTTATAAGAATATGTCACCTCTTATAAACCTTGCAGTTTCATTTGGTTTCAAGTCAGTGGATGACTACTACTCCAATTCTAATAGTTCAGACTCAGTAAAACATGTTGGAATACCTTTGCTTTGCATTCAGGTAATTTCGTTACCACTTATCATACACTTCTAAAATCATATTTCCTGAACCTCACGTTAATGTTGAACTGTATCAGCATCTCTGGCAGATCAATTTTTCCACTTTTGGTCATCTTTTCTCTCTCTCTCTCTCCTGATAGATAAATACATTACACATGCACCTGCATGATATTGAACCTTTTGTCTCACCCTTCACTCTTTACATATGGGAAGAGGAGATTCCTTTTGAACAATGAATATATTTCAACATAAAAGGCTGATTATTGCAATCTTCTATTTCAGCAGGAATGATTTCTTTGTGCACATGCATAATGCACTCATAATATGTATTATGCATGTCTTGAAGTGCCATATCGGCTGTCCCTTAGAGCTGATATTCATGTCTTGAATCACAACAAACATACTGTTTGGTTTAATGCTCTCCACTTGTCCTGGGTAATGATGAGGTCTGGCAAGTGGCAACAGGGAATTTGTTCTGCCATTTCATTGTATTGAATTCGGCTGATAAGAGAGTATCAGTGATCTTTTTGATTAACCTCATCCTAAATTTGCCACTAAGATTGGTCAAGTCTTCCTTATTGAAGCACTAGACAGAGATAAAAATGTTGTTTGTTGAGACAGTCTGTAGAACAAGAGTGAGGTAGTCTGAAATTATGGTTTTAAGTACTGGGTCTGTTAATCAATCCCAGTTTGTGCGATCTGATAGAAGTTACATTTGACATATATTGCATGGCTTTCAAGAGTTGTGCATTACATAATACCAAAAAAGCATAAAGAAAAATATGCTGTTCACTGAATTTTTCAATTCATTGTTTCAGTGGTCTGGTGAGGCGCACAAAGAGAGAGTGAGAAGTTATAAGTTTCTGCATATAGTAAATTATGTGTGTATATTATTAGTATACCCCTCAAATGAGTGTTGGATTTTTCCATTATCATAGGCATAACATAGGACTCGCAATCTTTTAGATATGCATGGCATGAAAGTTATTCTGGCAAAACTGTATGATTAAAATCTGTGGCAATCTTGGCACTTATTTCATTAGGCTACATCTAATATCTGGAAGTACACTGATTTAATTGATGGGAAGCAAAAGATTTAAATGCTATACTTTAATTGGTTTTTGCTGACTTCTTATGTGGCATAATATATTGAAACTTTTAAGAATCATGTTATCAATCTTCAGCATGTGCTATATATTTACATGTTCAGTTGATTGCAGGCAGCAAATGATCCAGTTGCTCCTGCTAGGGGAATCCCTCGTGAAGATATCAAGGTTTGTGGATTGCTCCCTAGTCCCTTAAGCTGTATACTAACACATCAGAATTTATTAATCTCTCAATGCACGGTTTGTTCTTTATTCCTAAGGTAGCTAACCGCTTTCAAGTTTGTTTATCATCTTAACTACACAAAGCCTTTTCCTTATGAATCAAGGTCTCCTGCAAAATCTTGTTCTCCAATTTTAGCTTCATGCCTTCATCTAGGGTCATATTTATTCAAATTACTATGGTACAAAAGTTACTTTATTCCCTTAATACTACATAGCCCATAGGCCCTATTTCCAACCACATTGATTCTTAATCCTAAGAAGTTATTTAATCATCCTTTTATTGATCTGTTGGGAATGTAAGCATAATTTCCCTGTTTTGTGGAGATTGTTGATCACTTAATTCTGCTTGTAATTTAATTTAGATAAAATGTTGCATTTCTTCATCAATGAGATTTAACTCAAATGACACCTCCTCCCCTTGTAAGAGCAAGGTGGTTGCCGGTTGGGGAGGTTGTGGTTCTTGACCATCAGATGTGTGTGTTAGTTACCAATAAGATTTAAAAAAAAAAAAAATGCATTCCTCATCCGAATCAACTTCGTCATGCTGGTATTCCTCTGGCTTTTACAATAACTAAAATAACCTCAACCAACATTTGATTGTTATAACTCTTTTATGTACTACCTACTATTCTAAAACTAGGTTACAGGATCCCAGAAAACTTATATAGATTTTGCCAAATTACCGTAATACTAGCTGAGACTTTATCTTTTTGCTCCGTATGACTTGCTAAAGTAATTTTTAATTATGTTAGTGACTTCCTGACCAAGGAACATCTTACGAACCTCCTCTCTGTATTCCTGAAACTTCAAAAAAAGAACTTCCAGATGATTTGACATTATAAGCTGCATTTCCTGGGAATACAAAAAAAAATTGTGAGCAGTCAAAGTTCATTAAGCATATCAAGTACTCAACATGTTCTCCCACAGGAACATTTTGTCCTATGTAATTCCTCTCTCTTGCTGCTTGATTCATTACGCTTGGAGTGCAATATTAAAAAAATAACAAAATAACTTTTGTTTGGGGAGAATAACCTTGAAGGATCTATTCCAAACTTGGGGAAAGAACATAAAATTGGCTACGGAGACCTTGAAAATGCTCCTATGTGATATTTAGCCTGCCCCAATTTGTTGAAATTTAGAGGAGGATAAGAAAGATAGAAAAAAAAAAAATTTGTTGGAGGTGCATTGTGGGCCTTTCCTTGCTTAACTATTTTACAGTTTTCTGCATTTGAAGTTTTCCATGCAACATGGTTAAACTATAAAAAACTATTTAACAATGGGAAAAAGTAAGGAGTAGACCTATGCTGGAGTTTGAATTGTCACCTGTAAAATTAAGGACTGCCATCTTGTCATTTGATATATACCATGATTCTGTCAATCTATGGGTGAGTTCTTTTGAAATCTTTGATTTAAAGATATTCTTTGGATCACATGAATCTAACCAGGCTTGTGCTTCCCTATTACTTCCACTTAAAAAAAAAAAAAAAAAATAGAAAATGCAAATTTCCTGTGTTTTTCTTCTCTTTCTGTTTATTTATTGTTTTTATTCTTTAATTAAGTATATCCATTGGTGTTTTGTAGGAAAATCCAAACTGTTTGTTGATAGTGACACCCAAAGGTGGCCATTTAGGGTGGGTTGCTGGTGACGAAGCTCCATGTGGAGCTCCTTGGACTGATCCTGTTGTGATGGATTACCTTCAGCATCTAGAGAGAGTAGCAGGCCTTGCATCACATAGTAATTCAGTAGATGTACAGCAATCTACAGAGGGCTTGCACAGTGTAGAAGTATAGCTAGCAGATGCTTAGCATTCTTACACACACATAAATATAATCCATTCATATATAGTCTTGCTATCAAAATTGTGTACAACAAAATTTACTGAATAAGTTAAATGTCATCAAACTTTAGTGTTACGTATTGTCACTGGAACCCGGTAGGCACACCTTCATTGAACCATATTTTTGAAATGTTGATGAATAGAATGAATTTACAGAAATGAATGAATTAAAGATGTAATATAGTCCAGATTACCTTCTATCTTATCAGTTTGCATGTCATCATTCACCTCGAGAGCATAGCTAGACATGCCACGATGCGATACTTCTTAGTATATTAGGTGTGACATCTTGTTGCAATAGATCTCATCAACATAAAAATGTCAATTTCATCTGTCTTTAAGGTAGTGTTCGTTTACATGGTTTACACCGCACCCAGTTGGTGCATTGCATTTGTTCTGCACTGTTGTGAACAATGAGCACGAGATGGCATTTCCAACCAAACAGTTTTTTCTCTAACCATTGGATGGAAATTGTATTTGCACATCCTGTATTTACAATGAGAGTGATTAGATATAAAATCTTCACCGTCAATGGTGCTATAGGGACCTTTCTGGCTTGTCCTTTTATATCAAGGAATAAACTGTTGCTTTCCCTGATACCCTTTAGGACATGAGTTTTTTGTTCTATTATTGAGCTGGAATTGGATAGGGATTCTATAGCTTTTTTATTTTATTTTATTTTAATATTGAGCCTTTCCCTTTCTATTTGCCCTAGTTTTCTGGTCTGCTTTTTGGAGTGGTATATTATATAGTTATCCAAAAGCTAATCTCACATCCCTGCTTATCCTTATTGCATGTGGCATTCTATAATTGAGTTCAAATACAATCCTGGCTCCTATTTAGATATTGTAAGTATTTTTTATTGGCCAACAAACTGATTGTATTGGCATTTGAATGGTAGAACATAGAGTGACTTGGCATGCTCTAGCCGCCTCTATCATTACATGTTTTGGTCAAGATCACTCAATCGATGTCATTATGATCTTAAAAAAGATAATGTTCTTGAATAGTATAAGACTTACTTGAATCTGACTTGGATGGCTGTCTGATCATACCGAAGAAATTTCTGGACTTGAGTTTTGAATGTTCTTAGGAAGTAACCCAAAAGGTGGGAAATCTCACAGAAAACTATGTTGGAAATTAATATCGGTTGCTTTGATTTTTCTGTTCTCATAGAGCTTAATATTTACACCAAAAGCCTTCAAACAAAATACTTAACACCAAAGAAAGAAAAAGAGAGGGGAAGGGGGTATTTGAACTAAATCAATTTGTTTCTAGAAATTTAAAAAGCTGGAAATGAGTCTTATAACTTTAAATTAACTCACTATTTTAATTTGATTTAATGAAATTGATTATAAACCACTTTTCTTTTATGTGGGTGTTTGTCTCAATTATCACGTGAAGGCCTAATTTCATCTAAATTAAAAAAAAAAAATCATATAAATTTTGAAAACATTCCAAATTGAATAAAAAATTATCAAATTTCAAATCAATATTATTGGAGAAATAATGAAGCTGTAATAAAATATCCCTATATGCTACATCTCTGAGGGCCAAGACCGTACAGATAGTGGCAAAGGCCATCATGGGTCTAGTTGTGGAACCCATATATTTTTAATACATGAAAACCAAGTTTTTGGTCCATTTTAAGGATGACTTGGATGAATTTAAGAATTATTTAATACCATATGATTGGGCATATAATCGGGCACAATTTTGTGTCACAACTCGCCATATGATAAGTTGTGATTGGTAAAAATGTGTTAATGAATTATGTAAAAACATATTTTTATCAATTATAACTCGTCATGTGACGAATTGTAACACAAAATTATGCCCAATTTATATGATATTATCATAATTCTAGATTTAAACGTAGAGGGGACCCATGGTGGTGATGGGCACTCTCAACGGCTCGTTATAAAATGATCTCGTCGGACCCAAAAGCAAAATCCAAAGCATGCCCCAGAGGGATCATTTGTGGGCCCTATGTGACATTGGGGCCTACTTAACATCTGGAATTGTGGATTGTGGAGTCTGTCAGTGTACACGTCATTTTCCTTCAATGTCATTCAAAATCAAAAGAGAATCCAACACCTTTAGGCTTTTGGAGATGATGATAATGATGATGAGAGGAGGAAGCCCATTTATCAAAATACTAATTAAGACAAACATGATTAGAGAAAAATAAAGATTAGTAAGGATGAGGATGAACATGGAGAGTCCATAAAATATCAAGGAGATTTTGGAACTTTCCCCAAGTCCTCATCGGTTCTCTTAGTGCATGCTTCATTTTTGTATTTTGTAAGAGTATTTGTATCCAAAATCTTCAAATAATTCTATTTTAACTTCTCAAAACATACTTTATTATTTATACCATACTATTTTACAACACTTTTAATATCTCAACTTTTATTTTTCTATTCAACTCATTAAAATAATATAACTATCCAATAAAATAATATTAATCCAATTTCTCTCCCACCCTTCTCCATTAGTGTTTATCTCTTTCTCATTGTTTCTTTCTTTCAGCCACCTATCACCACCACCTCTGCCACAAGAATCCCCCCACCATCACCATGAAATAATCCATCAGATACAGACCGACCATCAGATACAAACCCATCGACCCAGACCACCCCATCAGATACAAACCCATCGATATATATTCATGTTTCTGAGCAGATTATATATAATTGCTGGACTTACCAAAAAAAAACCCATTGATACAAACCCACCGATACAAACCCATCAGATACAAACTCACCAATACAAACCCATCAGATTAACCCACCATCACAGACCATCCCAAACTCACCGACCTAGACCCACATCGCCACCATTGAGAACACCCCACGTCGCCGCCATTGATCACCGACCCAGTGACCTAGCTTCGGTGGCATGCTTTGAACTAGAGAGAATCAGAGAAGGAGTGAGAACTAAGATGAAGAAAGAGAGAATCAGAGGGGGAAAAAAGAGAGAGGAAGAAAACAGAGTGGCTGAGAGAGAGAGAGAGAGAGAGAGAGAGAGAGAGAATAATATAAAACTTATGTAAGATGCTACAGTACTGTCATAAAAGTAAGATGAGAAATTTTTTTACAATTCTAAGTGTTTACATTTCCGGATGGTGAAGGTTTTTGAGAGACAAATGCTAAATAGAGGTAACATATGGCATTTAGCATTCCTATTATGAACGCTTTAAGTTAGCTAATGGGTATTGTTTCCTATACTGCTTAGTGTGCATGCTTGCTTTAATTGTGGAGCCTAATGCATTAGCTAAAATTAAAGAATTCAAGTAATAGATCCGATTACTTATCAATTACAATGCTTTTTTAACAATAAGAATTAATCATAATCTTTG
Source organism: Quercus gilva (assembly GCA_023621385.1). Classification (NCBI taxonomy): domain Eukaryota; kingdom Viridiplantae; phylum Streptophyta; class Magnoliopsida; order Fagales; family Fagaceae; genus Quercus; species Quercus gilva. The sequence continues at coordinate 30,408,255 of CM042474.1, read as the reverse complement.
CTTAATGAAAAATATGAGTCCAAATCTTTTATTCCACTTTTCTTATCCCATTCTATGCTCCACAATTAAAAAATTGCCAAATGTCCACTTACTTAATTAAATACTAATTTTCTGCTTCTTTTATTTCAGTTTACTAAAATAAATAAAATAAAAACCAACACAGCTCCACCAACCACCACCACCAACTAATGCCAGTGCCTCTTCATCAATGACTATCTACCTCCAATTGTGTTTGTGTTCCGATATACCGTACAATTTTTCAAATATGTTGGATGTCCATTCAACCAAAGTTTTCTTAAGCAGCCAATGTTTGTTTTATTTTGAAATTCTTCTTAAAATCAAACCAAATGGACCCATGCGGACTCCTATATCATGAAACAATCCCCTTCTATTTCAAAAGCAAAGGTAGGATCCTAAATTCCTAAGACAATAATATCAAAATATATATACAACACAATTTTAGTTAAATACCAAAAGAAAATCACAGCCACAGAGTCACTTGATATTAGTTTTTTGTTTTCTAATAAACTTTATCAATCTACCAAAATAGATCATTGGTTGGTGGATTCAATGAATAGATACTAGTTGATGAAAGGACAACACAATTTCTCTATACATGTACCTAGTCATGGATTCGAAAATAACGAGGCGTTGATAGGTGGCCGTCATAGTGGCATCGGCTCTAGTTGGTGGTGCTAGACTAGTGGCAGTGACCGGTGGGATGTCTTGGTTTTTAATTTATTTATTTTAGGAATTGAAATAAGAGAAGGTAGAAAATTAGCATTTAATTAAGTAGGTGGAAACTTGATAATTTTTTATTTGTGGAGCATAGAGATAGAGTGGGATAGGAAAAATTGGATAGAAGTTTTGGGCTTGAAAAATACAACCTAATCTCTTGGTATGATAATGAGAGATTATAGTAAATAATTAACTAAAAAAGAAACATATTTTTATATGCATTTTTTTAATTATAAATATGATAGGATTTGAAACTATGATGTCCTTTTTATGGTTATTGTTCTTTCTTATTAGACTAGGACGCTAATAGATTTCTTTTTTTCTTAAGCAGATTTGAATTGATCTCAAATTCCTAATTTGAAATGATCTCAAATTCATTATTTGAAATTAAAAGATTTTACCAGTTAAGCTAATTAAAATCTACTTCTACCAATATATTAAAATTAAAATCCACTCCTACCAAAGTATCAATATTTTAAATTAGCTAGATAGACACAGTGGTAATTGGAGAGAAATAATATGTGCCTAATGTCAGCATAAGAATATAAGATTTTAATACAATTCTCTCTCTCTCTCTAAGAATGCCAACAATTAGGGATAAAATTTGCTAGATAGCAAACATGTGACTAATTACACGTTTTCTAAATGCAATTCAAAGCAAGAGCACGTGCGTAAGACCATTTCATACCAAACTCCAGCAAATTAGTTGTCCACACTCCACACTAACTTCTAAAACTTTCCCTTAGTTATAGTATTTTCCAAGAGGGAATTTAATTTGGTTGCTACTTGCTAGTGCTATAACGTATTTTGATTTGGATAACTACAAAGAGCAAGTTATCCTTGAACCATTAAAAAAATCAATAATACTGAATCTTCCTAATTAAATTCATAGCGTAATCTACCAGTCATGTTAAAGAATGAAATATTACTCTTGAAATATTAAGGGTACGTTTGGTACGCTGTAATAGGTCCTGTAATGGAATAATTATTTATATGCAATATCAATTCGATCATTTGGTTGCATTTTTATTACATGGATTAGTTATTACATTGGAATAACTATTCTTTAAATAGAAGAATAGCTATTCCTCTTTAAAATGGATGTAATAGCTATTCCTTAGTGCATATAATAGATTTTAAAATTAATATATTTCCAAAAATATAAAATTTCCTTATACATCATCTTTTACAAGCTTTTCTTATGTAACAACTAAACTTATGAATAATAATAGTTATTCCATTACAATATCTTTTATTCCTAGTAATAAAGATTACTATTCCTAATGTAATCTATATTCAGTGTACCAAATGTACTCTAAGTAATTTTCTCAAAAGTAAGGTAATGGTATCATCAAACATAAGTGCAGCTACAATATTTGGTTGGATAGAATGAACTAAGGATATAACCAGAAAAAAAGAAAAGGAAAAAAGAAAAAGGGAAAGAAAGGAAAGAGTGGGATTTATGTGGTGGGTTCTGCCTTATCCAATGGGACCATGTGTTAAAGATAACGATAGATAGATATGGGGCTAATTGTTTTGTGCGTAAGGGCTGTAGCTAGCAATATTTCACTGTCATGGTTAGAGACATTGAGGAAATGCAAATATCTAGCAATGGCTTTTTTCTTTGAGAAGTCAATTAAATTAAATTAAATGATAAGAGAAGCTGTAATCAAGTGTATATCCAGATAATAAGCCAGGTTCTTGCAGGTCCAGGCTTTTATAATTATCCTTATCATCGTGCCCACATATTTGAGTTCCCATTCATTTGGACGTCATAGTCAATATGGAATATGCCACAAGTCACTCTGCAATTTGCTTTGTGAAAGTTGAATATATAAAAATGACTACAGTATTATTTAGTGGGGAGTTTGACAATAAGCATTTTGAATAGTTGCGAGCCCCCCCCCCCACAAAAAAAAAAAAAAAATGTAATGTAATTAATCTAGCAAAAATGAAGATAACCTTGCAAGCCCAAGGCGTGCTCATTTTGTATACTCTATGTTGGAAAAGTACTTCATGTCGGCATGCTTGGTTAAAGTTAAAAAGAAAGACATGCAGTTTACATTCTCTGTGTGGTTAAAGTTAAAAATAAAGACTTCATACACCTTACAAGAGTTACCGACTTTTGTAAGGGGTAAGTTGTGTAATATTATGTCTTTGTCTCCATTTTCTGTGTGTATGTTGTTCTGTTTATATTTATTCTCAAAAAAAAAAAAAAAAAGTTAAAAAGAAAGACATGAAGTTTACCAAAAAAAGAAAAAAAGAAAAAAAAAGAAAGACATGACACTACGCTGGATACTATCACTTTTTTCCCATTTTTACAGATTTTTTTTTTTTTTTTTTAAGTTTCGTTTTCAAATTTTGAAAAGGCTAATTTTTTTTTTATATAGATTTTTAATTTATAGTGTCCATTTTTAATGATAGTTTTTTATCATCAGATCAAGACATTTATTGAAGAAGTGAATTGAACTTAGGCAACTAAACTTTTTTTTTTTTTTTAATTTAATATTCGGGAGTAGAGAATTTAACCTCTATTGGAAATACAAAGAGGTGTCCACCAATTAAGTTATATGACTCTTGGCAACTAAACTTTAATTAGGAATTAGTATCATGTTTACTAAAAAGATTTGCATCTAATACTTAATCAGTTGAGCTAAGTTCTAAATACACTAATCAATTGTATTAATTTTTTACCAAAAAAAAAAAAAAAGAATACTAAAAAAAAAAGAAAAAGAGGAAGAAATTTACATATCTAATCTAAAGACTTAGTTACATAATATATATATATATATATATTGTTAAAATCTTTTACCAAAACTTTAATAAGTTGATCAAAACACGGTTATTTCAAATTTTAATCATTTTTGCAAATGATTGTTAAATAGTTAATGATATTATATGCATATTATTATTATTATTATTATTATTATTATTATTATTATTATTATTATTATTATTATTTACATGATTACATGCATATCACACTATCTTAATGCAAGTGTTTTATGAAATTGTTTCTTGCACCTAATAATTAATTGCCCTTTCATATTCATAGACATTAAATATTCTTTCTTTTTGGATAAGAACATTTAGGATTATATGCGCAAAGATGACGACGACAATGACAAACCAAAGATAATAAATCCATTTATGCAGCCTGACTCATCCATACGCACGCATGTGTGCATGCATGCATGCATGCATGCAAATAAACCATTAATATCAAAGAGACTAGTACCTCTCTCTCGTTCGACAATAACACAAAGGGCATCATCAAACGCTAATTAGCCTCCCATACCTCCTATCCAAATAATTCATTTCAAATCTTTGCTTTGAAACTATGTTAATTAGAGCAGTAGCAAGAGGAAGGGAAGTTTGTCAATTATCATGGCAGCCAAAAATATGCGTTGTTAATGCCCTAACTCCACCAGTCAATGACGGAGCTAGAATTTTAATTCAGGCAGGCAAGATGAAAAGAACAAGATTGAAAGATGAAATTAACTTAAAAAATATTAATCAATATTAAAAACAAAAAAGAATTGTTAATCAAAATAAATAAAAATGAAAGTAATCTTTTTTTAATTTCATATCATCAAAATAAATGAACGAAAATAATCAATTCATTATTAATCTTTATAAATAATAATAGGTGAAGTTGAAAGAAACTCAAATTAGAATTCTAAATTAGAGTTCCAATTTTGCGTCATGTGTTCTAAATTATTTATTTTTAAAGAGTTTTATTTCTTAATTTTAGAACCAAATGTAGGACTACATCATAAATATTCATTCAAGTAAGTTATTAAGTACAAAAACCAAAGTGTCTAGAATAAATGAATCGTAAAAAACAAAAAGTGCTTCACAATAATTTAAAAAAAAAAACATGGACAATTTACATTTTTTACCTAATAATATCTATACAATTTTTTTTTAAAGAGTTAACAAAATATAAAAATGATTATCGATTGTATTTAAATTATATATATATATATATATATATAGGTGTGGGGCCCTATTACATTAACCACGCCGGCCCACTACATGCGGACCAAGGCCCGCGCCGAGAATAAAACGAAAGCCGAGGACAGTGGGATAGAGCCCACAACATCCAAGTCCTAAACCGAGGATGACCTGTCCTCGGCACACCGACATCACTAAAGGGAAATATCCTCCATCCATCGAAAATATCCCACCAACATTCTGACCGCTTTAATGATGATGTGACCAATGAACCCAATTGCCTCGATTACTCCGACTAATAGAAAAGCCTGCAAAGACGACTGAGAACTAACGTAAAGTCTACAAAAACAGATGATGGGACAAACTCTCATCTAGAGTGACCGAATAACCGACAGATGGACGACTGAGATTAACTAAAGCAATACTATATAACCAAGAAGACTCCCACCAAAAAAGGAGGAGGAAAAACTCTAAGAAAAATAGATCCTCGGCCTAGTCCGAGGACAAACCGGCACTTTAGTTACATAGCCAAAGTGATGATCATTCCCTACAAAAATACTTAACCAAATTCATTTGATGAGATTCTTATTAATTTCTTGTCATCTATTACATATCGTAAACACCAAATTAATCGTTGTTTACTTCGGTGATGCCAAATCCATTTACCCACGTCTCTACAAATTTTATTGTTAAGGGTTCATTACAAATTGAGTCCTTACAATTGGCGCCGTCTGTGAGAAGGAGTTGTGCGCTAGCAAGTGCAACGGTTAGTGTAAATGAAAAATCATCAGTCAAGACCAACACGGTTTGTAGTGGCAACATTCATTCGAAGATATATAACTACCAGAAACGAAAATATAAAAAAGAAACAAAGAAATAAATAATACAAAACAGGTCTACTTCTTTTATTCATACTTGAAGAAAAATTACATCTTTTACAAGTAAAGCCCAAGGGGCTTGTTCTAAAACTAACTACAAAGGCAGACGCTTGATAAAACCGGCAAGGGAGCAAAGGGTAGAAAGCAAAGCTGGTTGAGGAGCAAAAGAAAAGAAAGAAAAAAGAAACGGAAGAAGAGATGAAGAACAAATAAGTAGAAAGCAAAGCTGGCTGAAGATCAGAAGATGGAAAAGAAGTGAAGCAAGAGAAGAGGAAGGAGAAGAGAGAAGAAGGATTAGAAGAAAGGAAGGCAACCTATAAGGCGGAAGAGGCCGAGGCACAGGACGGTTCTGCTTTTAGGTTCCGCCTGGTTCCCCTCCCACCCTCTAGGCAGCCGGCTTGGGGGGTCAAGAACCCATACCCAAGGGAGGGAGATTACGTTCTCTCCGGATACTCCTCCTGGTGGTGAGGAGGGCTCTGTCTCCGGTTATGTTGAAAAGAAGGAGAATCTTCGGATCTCCACTACACCCACCCCAGCGTGGCGCCAAGGGTTGAAGTGACATCCTCGGCTCCTGATAGGTGCTGTGCATCCTCAGGAGTGCCCTTTCCCAAGGCCAACTCATTCGAAGGGGCTCAGATGATTGTGTCTTGTGGAGCTTTTGACGGTGTGTTTTTAGGAGAAGTTTAGAACGAACGATTATCAGGTGTGAAGGGGAAGGGTGCCCTAGGAGCGCCTTTTATAGAAGGTGGAACATTAATGAGGGCCAATCCACAATAAATCCCAGGGAGAGATTTCCGGAGACCATTATTCCGCCCCAAATTCCAAAGGGCCTAACAGCCGTTAGATCCTCGTGGATCCACGGCTAGCATTAATGAGGAGGCGCCTCATTAAATGAGAAGGCACCGAAGCGTCAGAACACGTTACCTGGACAACCCAAGAGACGCCTCGTAATTAGAAGAGTCCCATCAAAACGAAGAGGCAGAACACGGCAGGGTCCTATCCTTCACCAACTCCAGCTTGCATTTATTATTATTTCTGCTTGAAAAGTGTAATTATCTATGGCTTATTGTAAACTATAGCAATAAAGAACCAAACGGCTACGGATAAATAGCTAAAATAAACGAATCAAAAATGAGAAAATTAGGTACTGGACAGAACCAAGGCCTTGCATGGTCCTCGGACCCAAGCCTCAAGGTGAAACCAGATACTTCAGATGAATCAACAATGAGAAAACTAGGTACTGGACAGAACCAAGGCCTTGCATGGTCCTCGGACCCAAGCCTCAAGGTGAAACCAGATACTTCAGATGAATCAAAAATGAGAAAACTAGGTACTGGACAGAACCAAGGCCTTGTATGGTCCTCGGACCTAAGCCTCAAGGTGAAACCAGATACTTCAGATGAATCAAAAATGAGAAAACTAGGTACTGGACAGAACCAAGGCCTTGCATGGTCCTCGGACCCAAGCCTCAAGGTGAAACCAGATACTTCAAATGAATCAAAAATGAGAAAACTAGGTACTGGACAGAACCAATGCCTTGCATGGTCCTCGGACCCAAGCCTCAAGGTGAAACCAGATACTTCAGATGAATCAAAAATGAGAAAACTAGGCACTGGACAGAACCAAGGCCTTGCATGGTCCTCGGACCCAAGCCTCAAGGTGAAACCAGATACTTCAGATGAATCAAAAATGAGAAAACTAGGTACTGGACAGAACCAAGGCCTTGCATGGTCCTCGGACCCAAGCCTCAAGGTGAAACCAGATACTTCAGATGAATCAAAAATGAGAAAACTAGGTACTGGACAGAACCAAGGTCTTGCATGGTCCTCGGACCCAAGCCTCAAGGTGAAACCAGATACTTCAGATGAATCAAAAATGAGAAAACTAGGTACTGGACAGAACCAAGGCCTTGCATGGTCCTCGGACCCAAGCCTCAAGGTGAAACCAGATACTTCAGATGAATCAAAAATGAGAAAACTAGGTACTGGACAGAACCAAGGCCTTGCATGGTCCTCGGACCCAAGCCTCAAGGTGAAACCAGATACTTCAGATGATTAAACGAGAAAACCAAGCATTAAACAAAGCTTAAACATCGCATGATCAAAGGCCTCAGGTCAGCAGGAGAAATATTTCCTCGCAAAAACTAAATGCTAAGAAACCAGGGTCTTGCATGGTCTTCAGACCCAAACCCCTATGAGAACCAGTCACTATGAGGCGATACAAACGCTGAACAGAGCCAAGGTGCATGTATGGGCCACGAGTCCAAAACTGAGGTAAAGCCAACCCCCCTTAGCCGTTAAAATAATGAACCCTATCGGGGACGAGAACCATGAGAAACTGGGCATTACAGCACAAACGACCCAAACCCATCCATCCTCGGGCAAACCCTTTGCACAAAAAGAAAGCTACAATTAGCTGAAATAGCGATAACGCTAACGACAAGTTAAAGCCAACAGGCCGAGAAAACGCGCCGAAATAATCAAAATCCTCCTCTCCGCCCAAGGGGACGTGCAGCAGAATTTTGAGGGGCTATTGTGGGGCCCTATTACATTAACCACGCCGGCCCACTACATGCGGACCAAGGCCCGCGCCGAGGATAAAACGAAAGCCGAGGACAGTGGGATAGAGCCCACAACATCCAAGTCCTAAACCGAGGATGATCTGTCCTCGGCACACCGACATCACTAAAGGGAAATATCCTCCATCCATCGAAAATATCCCACCAACATTCTGACCGCTTTAATGATGATGTGACCAATGAACCCAATTGCCTCGATTACTCCGACTAATAGAAAAGCCTGCAAAGACGGCTGAGAACTAACGTAAAGTCTACAAAAACAGATGATGGGACAAACTCTCATCTAGAGTGACCGAATAACCGACAGATGGACGACTGAGATTAACTAAAGCAATACTATATAACCAAGAAGACTCCCACCAAAAAAGGAGGAGGAAAAACTCTAAGAAAAATAGATCCTCGGCCTAGTCCGAGGACAAACCGGCGCTTTAGTTACATAGCCAAAGTGATGATCATTCCCTACAAAAATACTTAACCAAATTCATTTGATGAGATTCTTATTAATTTCTTGTCATCTATTACATATCGTAAATACCAAATTAACCGTTGTTCACTTCGGTGATGCCAAATCCATTTACCCACGTCTTTACAAATTTTATTGTTAAGGGTTCATTACAAATTGAGTCCTTACAATAGGAATTATATTATGCATTTTATTGTATATCTTTAAGTGTATTCATACATATGTATAAGGTTACAAACTAGTAACAATTAATATAAGAGACTAATCTAAATACATAAATTTTAAATATCTAATTTAGATAAATCAATGTAAAAGTAACAAGAGTATAGAAATAAATTTTGTATGTGCATCTCACCACCTTGATTGCTTAAAAATATATATATGAAAAAATAAAATTTTTTCCCTTAATTCTTCAAAGTATTTAAATTTTTGGATCTATAGCAAAACAACATCATTTGTAATTGTAAAAAAGTCACCAAAAAAAAAAAAAAAATGGAAGTGAAAAGAAATTTTAACGTAGAGGTTTTTTTAGTATATGGACATAAGTAGTTTTGTTATTATTATTATTGTAGGGACTGGGTTTGAGCACTATTTCTAAAGGACAAGTGAATCCAAGCCTAGCAACTCCAATACAATAAATTTGTAAATAGTGGGTAAAAGAACTGGGCTTTAATAAGTATAACAACAGTTGAAAATGATTTAAAGAACGAATAGATAAAACAAATGCGGAATGAGGCAGGCAATTCTATCCTCGGCACTAGTCCGAGGAGCTTGGACTTATTATTTCTTGAATGTCAATGACAATGGTTACAGAGTTCATTCGGATTGCTACAGTGTTTTCTCTGGTAAAATCCCTCCACTTTTTCTCAGGGCTCCTTCTTCCTTTTATACTAGCTTCTTCCCTCATCTCCACCATGCACATGCAGGTCAGATTTGCTGTTGCTAGTTTATGGTCACATCAACCTCCCCTCAAAGCTCCTAGGTAGTAGTTATGAGTTTGAAAAGCCATTGCTCAAGTATCACCTCCACATCAATGTGGTCAGAGAGTTAGCTGTAGAGCATTTAATGTGGAGGCAGCAGCTTTTCTTGAAATTGCTCTACCCCCGTACTTCAGCGTGCTTACTTGCTGTACTTGCTTTTTCCTTTGGAGTGCTCTAGAAGGTTGTCTGCGCTATTTGAACCAATTCTCTTCTACCTCGACCTTGGCTAGCTAAGGACAGAATTGTCCTCGGCATGATTCTTCGGCTTGCCATGAACACCACTATTCTCTTCATGTGTGATTATGGGTTTCGGAATGGGTTTTAGGCCCAGTACAAAAGGTGGACGTGTATTACTGGGCTTTATGACCCCACAATTATTATTATTATTATGTGTAAATTATAGGATCCAGTAATTAAAGCCTTGTGGACTTGCGGTTGAGGTGCATTGAGAAAGTTTTTCTAAAAAGGTGATTAGCTAGAAAAAGTGTAGCAAGCCTGTGAGTGATTATAAAGGGTAAATTTGGAATAAGGAAAAAAAGCATAGGACAAGATTGGTACGATAGTAGAGGTGTTTAAGTATGGTTGTTTAAAATGATGCGAAAACTGTAGTTTAAAAAGTGTTGTGAAAACATGTATTTAAAGTACTCATAATGCAAAAAATATGTTTAATACTATATTTCTAATGATGTCTTTTCAAAAGTGAAAAAACATAATTTTGTGTTTGGTATGTATATGTTTTTTCTTTTAAGTGATGACTTGTAATCTAATCAGTGGGATTTACAGTTTTTTATTTATTTACAAAAGTGTCATTGAGCAATGTTATTTGAAAACAAAAAAGTAAGAAGAGTTTTCTAAATTCAGTGTTTAAACACCTTAAAATGATAAACATAACTCAAACACTCCTAAAAAATATTTCTTACCAAATGCGTTGTTTTTTTGGGGCCCACAGTTTTCAGTATTTAAATATTGAAAACTGTTGTTTGAGTTACCTTACCAAACAGGCCCATAGCCTTTGGAGTGTTAAAGACTATGTAGTAACTTTTTTTTCCCTTCCTTTTGGTGTTAGCATGTCAGGTTTCATTGTTCTCAAGTATCAAGTGTGGAGTATTTTTTTTGGGGGGGGGGGGGGGGGGGGTGCAGATTGCTTAATAGTAGTATTTATGTGAAATATCTGGTGGAGTTGGGGGGCAGTTGCCCCCTTTTGCTCCCCACCCCCTTTGGCTTCGCCCCTACCACCAGTAATAAAATTGATAGTGATAGTAACAAAATTGACTCTCTCTCTCTCTCTCTCTCTCTCTCAACATTTGTAATAACTCAAGTACATACGAAGAATCACTAGTAACATTTGTATTACATCACAAAAGAACTAGTCAAATCATAATTATTTATATAACTCAATTTGACTTAGTAAACAATCAATATGTCAATATGACGTGCTCAAATAACAATATATGTACACTTTTCTAATCCAATCCACATAATCTAGACTTTTCTAATCCAATTCACATAATCTAGAATATGACATGTTAAGTTCCTAATCAATAAATAGGGAATGAAGGTTTTAAGAAAGGGAAAAAAAGATTATCTCCCTATATGTAGGGTTGTTCATCAACCAGCCATGACTAACGGATCTGACCGCATCCGCACCAAAGCAAGCACCATCGGAAGCTATCATAGGTGATGAAGTTAGAATCTTCAGCTGAGGTAGCACCAATTACATTTATTCAACATTTGTAATATAAGTGATAATAGAAGTAGTTTTAGAAATTAATTTTTCAATTAAAAATAAATAGGTAAAAAACCAATCATATTAGCACCAAGCCACCAAGACACTCTTTATATTAATAAAGGAGGCCAAAATTAAAAATACATGGTCTAAGTCTTTCTCAATGTTACATCACTCAACAAATTTTTATTAGATTAATATTTAAAAAATTCTACTATTAAATTATACGTTTTCATTTTTCTAAACATGCATGCCAAATTTTATATTAATATGATGTTATTTATTTTTCGATTCATAAAAAAAATGTTTTATGCATATTTTTAAAATGAAAAAAAAATGAATTTTAAACATTTAATTTATTGATAAAATAGTTATGAATTTCTCATCATCTTCAAATTTTGCAAACATAAAAGATACAAGAATAAATATATTCTAATGTAGTAAATTTGTCAAAATATATATCTAACAAAAAAAATTATTGAATGATGATGTAACATTTTTAAAAGTTATATAAAATATAATTTGAACCCAATTTATTTTTCAGCTTGCAATTTGACAGCTTTCTTTTGCTCTGATGAAATCTAAGCTCTCAAACACTGCTGTACTCAAACCATGAGCAAATGTGGTTGTTTCAGACAGTGTGGCTAGTGAGCTAACTTCTAAAAAGAAACACAATAGCTTTCACCTTGTGAAGTAACATTGCCTGCAGGCCTCTAAAATGACGAAGTAAATAAGGAAATAAGTTTCCAAAAAATTAAATCTATCCAAACACACGATGGTTAAGAAGGAAAATGCTATCTTACACATTCCCTGCAAATTTCGGAACATTTTTTTGGTTTCCAGGATGTATTATCACATGGCAAAAATTCAGGGAGTTTCATGATCTACTACGGATGGTTTGGGTCGGGTATAACTGAACCCAACCCAAACATTTTACCCGGCCCATGGATACTCAACCTTTGAAATATGATTACTACTTGTACATGATCCCTACCCGAATTATGACATGCAGATACCTAGACTTGACCTGAACCTTTTTTATTTTTATTTTTTTATATAAATAAAATAAATTAAGTTTTTTATTTTTTGGAGATAGTTACGAGATGTTTAAATAATGCGAACCCTTTATTCTTAAACTTCCAAAAACTTTGTGCATGGGGAGACATCAATTAAGTTACAAGACTCTTGATAATAATTTTAAGTTAAAAATTGCCCCCAAATCTTTTTTTTAACTAACATTAAAATATGTATGGATTCAAAATTTTAAACATGCATAATGTCTCAAAGATGCATCACATACATTCTCATGATTTAGCGAAATCAATTAATGATAATTGATTAGAAATTTTTTACACAGATTGGTGACATTTTTAAACTATCAATTGATATATTTCCTTATTAAACATTTTTCATGTCAAACGTTTTTTTATGTGGGAATGTTAATAACATTACTATATGTTAGGCTTCTTTCTTACTATAGTTTTGAATCTTTTGATTAGTCAAAGTAATAAAAGTAAGAATTTATTTTTAAAGTTTAACCTCATTAAAATTTTATTTTGAAATGATACTAATGGCATGCACATAGAAAATTAGTGATTAATAGAAAGATTGATATAATTTATATGTGCTTTTCATTTTCATAACAAATTTTAGGTAGTAGATTATTACTGGTGGTTGAAAAAGTAATGTGAATAGTGGACCCAAATTAAAATTTGTTATGAAAATGTTGTAAACGTAACTATCCTCTCATTTAACATGTTTCCTCATAGATTTTAAAGGAAATTTTGCCAGCAAATTATGTCAATCTTGCATTTTATGGGAAACAATTATACTAATGATATCAATACTTTCAATCCAAGTAGTTAGAATTCTCTAGCAGGTTGAGCAAAACTAAGGGCATATTTGGTAGACTATAATAGGCGTTGTAATGTAATAGTTATTTTTATAGTTTAGTTATTTATTAGTTTTGTTATGTTTTTATTAAAGAAAATAATCATTCTTTATGAATAACTATTCTTCAAAATGAGGAATAACTATTCCTCTTTAAAATGTTGTATTAGCTATTTCTTACTTGTGCAATAATTTCAAAACTTACAATATTTCCAAATAAACAAACTTTCTATATACATCTAACAATTATAAAAATAAAAAATCTTAAAAAATAACACATGTCTCTTAAATTTAAAAATAATAATTTTTAAGAAGATATAATTGTATGAGTAAGATATTTCTTAAAATAAATGTTAAGTTTCATTCTAATGTTATAACTTACAATCAAACTAATGAATATGTTTAGTTATTATATTACAACACATTTTATTCCTACTAATAAAGATTAAACTTCCTGTCGTAATCTTCATTCAGTGTACCAAACGTGTTTGGTACACTGAATGTAGATTACATTAGGAATAGTAATCTTTATTATTGGAAATGAAAGACATTGTAATGAAATAACTATTACTATCCATAAGTTTGATTGTTACATATGAAAAACTTGTAAAAGATGATGTATAAGAAAATTTTATATTTTTGGAAATATATTAATTTTAAAACTTATTATATGGTTTGGTACACTGAATGGAGATTACATTAGGAATAGTAATCTTTATTACTGGGAATGAAAGACATTGTAATGGAATAACTATTACTATCCATAAGTTTGATTGTTACATATGAAAAACTTGTAAAAGATGATGTATAAGGAAACTTTATATTTTTGGAAATATATTAATTTTAAAACCTATTATATGTACTAAGGAATAACTATTACATTTGTCGGTTCCAATCAGCTCAACTGGTAAAGTCTCTGATGGTTGTATAAGAGATTTAAGGTTCAATCTCTGTCTACACCAAAAACTGATTGATGTCTTGATCTGATGATAAAAGAGCTATTATCAAGAGCAGACGCTATAGATTGAAACTTTAAAAAAATAAAAAGGAATAACTATTACATCAATTTTAAAGAGAAATAACTATTCTTCAATTTAAAGAATAGTTATTCCAAGTCCCTTAAAAAAAAAAAAAATAGTTATTCCATTGTAATAATTAATCCATATAATAAATATGCAATCAAATGACCGAATTGTTATTACACATTAATAACTATTTCATTACAAGAGCTGTAGGGGTATTGAGCCCAGAAGTTCATTATCCATTTGTACATTAGGCCTATGGCCCATGCCAATGACAAGGTTTTTGTTTGAAGAGGAGGAATTTTTGTTGGAAGAGGCCGTGTTAGTCAACAAAGAGATTAGTTTTGGCCATAATGGTTCAACAGGATGAGCCAAGGATAAATGCATCCTCGGCGGACCAAGACTAGGGTCCGAAGAGGTAATCTGCCACCTAAGGTAGCATTCCAGGAGATTCTGTTAGTGCGAATAAGCATTGCTAGGACATCAGACTGGGAAGTGTACTAAAAAATCTATGGAGAAAGCTGCTACCTACGCATTAAATGCACTGCAGCTAACTTTCTAGTCGCATTAATTTGGAGGTGTACCTGAACAGTGCATTACAGCCTTACAGCTACTACATGAAGACTTGTGGTAAGGGATGATGGGACAAGTATCAACACTAACCATCTAACATGCACGTGGAAGATGGGGATGAAAGGAAGAGACAGTATAAAAGAAAGGGGGGACAATGAGACAGAGGATCGAAAATTGAAGAGAAAAAACATTGTAGACTTTCAAAACCAAACTTGTGAAATGGACTTGAGAACAATATAAGAACAGACCTCCTCGGACTTTGCCGATGACGATTTTTCTTCAATACAACCTTGTTTCTTTTAACTATCTTATTATTTGAATCCCTTTTAGTGTTTGTTTGATTAATTAAAGCCCAATTTTCCAATCCACTCTTTATAAATTTGTTGTTTTGGGCTTGAGCCCATCCACGTAGTAGGCTGGGAGTTCAAATCTGGTCTTTACAGGAGTTATTACAACATACATACCAAACGTACCAACTTTGAGTCAGGTTAGATTGGGTAGCACCCACAAGTTTTGGTCATTCCTAATGGGATACATATTACATAAGTTGACAATGTAAGTTTACATAAACCATATTTACAAACAATTTTTACTAACTTGATAATGTGTCTTGCTATTATAGACTTGTGTAAAAGTGATCAGAATTAGACCCTTAATTAGATTGTTACAATAGAAAATGAGAATTTAAACTCCGAAAAATGCGGGAATGTGCCAACAAGTGATCAAACGTACTCTTATGAAAATACGGCATTGGAATTTCAATACCATTTGACAATAAGCATATATATATATATATATATTTTTTGATAAACTTTGACAATAAGCATATATAACGTAACATATATAAAAATAGATAGGAGATGTGGGCAAATCGTTTACGGCTGTTAGAGAGTAGTTTTTAGTTTTTGTTTTTCTCCCCTTTTTTGGGGATGACTAGATTGCGATTTCTTTGACCATAATTTTTTTTTTTTTTTTTTGGAGAATGTCTTTGACCATAATTTTGGCATTGAAGACTATGAAGGATTAATTAAACTATAGTATTAAATGGTCACCTGAGTAAATGCACATAGAAGACATGTTAATGGGACAATTAGCTTGTGTTTTGAATCGGGACATGTTAATGGGACAATTACACAGCAAACTCTTTTCTTTGGGACCGTATACCTTTATTCTAAGATCACCGAACTTCTTTCCAATGGCACCCAGAGTCAGAACCCAAGACAGACTTTTCTATGGAAACAGGAAGTTTCCAACGTGTCATACGACTCATACCATCGTTTTATCGATATCCCACACACAAGAAATTTACATAACTTATCTACACCTCTCAAAAAAGTGACCAGATTCACTGTACCTTCTACATCCATTGTTATGAAATCTCGTTGGATTTTGTTGGAGTGCTAATTTTATTGTAAGAAATTTGTTGGTTAATATATAAAGGGAAATGTTAAGGAATAGGATTTGGGACTATTTTTAGAAATATTTTATGATAAAATGATAAAACAATTAATTTTTTCGACATTTTTTATATTTCTCATAAAGTGATGTAAAAAATTTCCTAATATGATTCATTAACAATTGTCTTAAGGACATCTATTAACATTCCTTGTAAATTAAAAGCCATATTCATTGTTACACCCTTTCTCCAAAAAAATATATATATATTTATATATATATATATATATATATATACACACACGCATTGTTGCACCATTCAAAATGTTATGGATATTTTTTTTCTCAAAAACAATTTACATTACTTTCATTTTCTTCTTAAAAAAAAACATTATTTTCATTTGAGTCCATAATTTAATTTTCAAAGGAAAAAAATATATAAACTTTCTAACCCTATTCCTTATTTTGAAAGAATACAGTTTTATATTATTAAAAAAAAAATCTTTTAACAAAAAAAAAAATCTCACAACATTTTCATATCACTCTTGTTTTAAGTTGTAGTGAGTTTTGATATAATTTTATTTATTTATTGATTTAAATTTGATCTATGATGCGTTGACACTTCAAGTATTGCAAAATAGTTATAAGATTTTGTTGTAATCATAAAAAACTTTTATTAAAAATAAGACAGCACTCTTAAATTATTCTATAAACTATTAAAAAATTAAATTACAAATTGCAATAATAAATGTGATTAATAAAACTTTTTGTTTTTTTGGTAAAATTTTAATAACGCATTAACACTATAATGAACACATCAACACCATAATAAATAAGATAAATAAATATGCATTTATTATAACTAATACGTTACTTTTTAATATTTAATAGGGTTATTAATTACTTTTTTTTTTCTTCATAAAAATTTTCTTTAAATAGATTATTAAACAGTGTTCTAAGGGCACTCATTAACATTTTCCTATTTAATAATAGAGAGATGCTACGTCTACAACAATTTTACAACATTTTTATAACAAATCACATGTGGTTAGTTGTTATTGGTTCAAATTTAAAACTAACACTAAGATTACTTTTTTGCTCCAACAATAACAACCAGTAACAACCTGCCATTTATGATTTATTGTAAAAATATTGTAAACATATCATTCCTCTTAATAATAACTCATAAATTTGTTTATACAAAGTAATGTTAAACATATAAATATTTTTTACACATAACTTTACAAATTATTAATATGATGAATAATTATTTCACATTAATAATTTATAAAAATATTATAAAATAATTTCTAAATATAACATTTCTCTTTTATATATTCCACAAAATTTTCTTTCTCTTCCCCGTCCGATTAAAAAACCACCAACCCAACCACCAACTTTCACACTTTTTATTTATTTAAAAAAAAAAAAAAAATTTCTAGCTTTTTATATAAACCTCTCATTCATACCTTCCTTACTCACCTTTCTCTCAAATCAAAATCCTTTGCTCTCTGAAACCAAAAACCAGAAAATCATGGCTGACACCAAATCCCACAGTAACTTTGTTATCTCTGACAACAAAAAACGAACTGGGTCCGATGATTTCGACGACAGCAACAACTTCATGACCACAAAGAAACAAATGCTATTCCCATCCTCCGCGCACGACGACCCCGCGGCGTCTCTGGCGGCGGGGCGCCATGAGTTCGGCGAGCATGGCGGAGTGAACATGTCAATCGAAGCCTCAGCCACCTTCACAGTGATGGAGCCAGAAACCATGCGCAGAATGTTCTCCGGCGAGCTCGGCCCAGACCGTGACTTCTTCATCTACAGCCGGCACTTCAACCCGACGGTGTTGAATCTGAGCCGCCACATGGCGGCGCTGGAATTCACCGAAGCCGCGTACTGCACCTCGAGCGGCATGGCTGCGATTAGCTCGGTTCTCTTACAACTGGTCAGCAGTGGGGGCCACATGGTGGCTTCTAGAGCACTTTACGGTGGGACCCACGCTTTGCTGACTCACTTTCTGCCTCGAGCTTGTAACATAACGACGACGTTTGTGGATATAAACGATTTGGAGATGGTGAAGAATGCGATGGTTTTGGGACAGACAAAAGTGTTGTATTTTGAGTCAGTTTCGAATCCGACACTGAGTGTGGCTAATATTCCGGAGCTGAGCCGAGTAGCTCACGAGAAAGGTGTTAAGGTTGTGGTCGATAATACTTTTGCTCCGATGGTTATCTCTCCCGCTCGGCTCGGCGCCGATGTTGTGGTTCATAGTATCTCCAAGTTTATTAGCGGTGGGGCCGACATTATTGCAGGTACGTAATTTTTTTTTTTTTTTTTGGAGGAAATAATAAAAGTTGTTTTTTTTTTTTTTTTGACAGAATAGTAAAAGTTGTTAAAAGGTTGTTTGTTTGTTTTTTTTTTACCTGTCCTTTTGGTAACTCTTTAACAGTTGGAAATTTTAACCAGAAACACTGGTCACACACAAAATATATTTTATTATTATTTTGGTCATTTTTAAGGAATGTGAGCTAGAAATTATATAATATAAAAATAAAAATTTAATTACGTAAAATAAAAGCAAACTAAAATTCAATTAAAAAAAATCTTAAACAATGAAGTGTTAAATTTTATATTATTTTAATAGCTTGCATGTTAAAATAGTAGATAAGATGTTAGGTATATTATTAAGTAGTATGTTAAAATCTGTAAAATAATTTTTTAGTTTATTAAAGATTATTTTTTAGGTCACTACATGCGAATGTTCTTGTTTTCAACCAAAAATGTTAAAAAGAAAAAAAAAACTTATATATATTTTGCATTGTAAAAAATAATTTTATCTATTTTCCATGGTCATTACAATTTTTATTAAAAATATTTTAAAAAAAATATTTCTTTATATTAAAAGTTTGTAAAAATGGTTCTGTCAAATTTTTAGACCACGTGGTTAACAGTGAGTGAGGGAAACAGAGCGTCCATCAAAAGTTGTGTAGCGTAGTGTGTGTACTGTGGCCTTTTCGATGTTGCCCACGGGACATTGTCCTTATTGGATTCATGTGGTTGTGTTAGTTTCACCTCGTGAATGATGCTGTATACCTTTACTTTGCAAACCTGCCACGTGTTTTACACTTTTATCTTTTATGCAGTTCTTATTTTGTTTTGTTTTTTAATTTATTTTTTCTGTTTTTAATTTTTTATAGGATATTTTAGCCATAGGTCATTTGGTTTATCTAAGCAATGTGTGGTTCTTTTATTTAAGTGAGGTTAGGAATATCAATATTTCATATTTTATGATATAAAATTTACAAATTGATGTGCTAAAAGAAATGCTTTTTCCTTTTCTTTTTACAATTGAAATTCGTGAAGCAGTTTTAAAATCTCACTTATTCAAAATGCACTTTAAAAAAAAAATTTGAAATATAAGTTGATTGCTTTATCAAATGAATACTTAAAAACTAAGAAGGACAGCTCCTCAATGGGAAAACATGGGAATTTTTCTCATATGTTTGTTGATGTACATTATGTACGTATAATATCCACAATTTGACGAGTGATGTTTATATTTTTTATTATTAATAATTTAATATTTATATTTAAAATTTAAAATGTGAAATAGATGATGTTTATGGATAAGCACAAAAAGAGGGCGTGAAATGGTGTTTATTATTTTTCCTTGTGCTCTTCTGTGGAAAGATATAACCATACATGTGACGTGTGTTAGGAATTCTAATTAAACTAGGCTTTGTTTCTTTGTGCATTGGCCTTTCGTATCAAGTCAGATTTGGGTTACTTGGGTACTGTCTTATTATCGGTTTAGAATATTCTGGGTAAGTTTTAAGTATCATATTGTACAAAGCAGTAGAAGGATATGTTCCACTTGGGTGGTTTAACTCTTTAAGAAGATCGATGCCAAAAAAAAAAAAAAAAACTCTTTAAGAAGATCTGATTTATTGAAAACTCTCTGTAAAAAGAGATTCATCAGTATTCTTGTCATCTACAATAATGATGATAAATGCCCACACTTAATTGATAAGCCCAAAATCCACCAAGCAGTAGAGTCCAGCATCTTGGTATCTTCGAGAGAATTCCCATGTAGGACCAAGTTTTCTATATTTAAATTAAAATTAATTGATGTGACTTTATTTCTTGTCAAGTGTAGTGAACAGAAAGCTTTTGTCACAAATTATTATCGAAGTAAATGATGTGATTATCAACTTCTATTTAAAACTTAGAATTTTATGCATGTCTTGTGGACTTTTATGCTTGCCTTTATTTCATGTTGTGGTCCTCATCACAATATGTAATTTTCATGTGTGGACCTGGTGTACAAATTTCACTGCTCATTCCTGAAAAATATTGTATTTGTCATGTGTTTTCTTAGGAAAAGTAGCTTTTATGATGCAAAAGATATGCATGATGTTTTGCTCCATTTTTTCTTGCGTTTGATGTTTGCTGTCTCCTTGATGTGGCTAATATTACTCTGCATTCTCGGCGTGATGGTCACCTTTGAAAAAAACTATCCCATGTATTCAACATATAACTATATAAGTATTTCTCATAATATGTGACTGTACAGTTACATGAAATCCAAATACGGTGAGAAGGATACTTCATATATATTTAGAAGATGCAAAAGATACCTTCTCAACTCTACAATTTGAGTACGTATTAATGCATTCCAACATTCCAATGACAATTGACAGGAGCTGTGTGTGGGCCAGCAAGTCTTGTGAACTCCATGATGGACCTCCACCAAGGGACCCTTATGCTTTTAGGGCCAACAATGAATGCGAAGGTTGCCTTTGAACTATCAGAGAGGATTCCTCACTTGGGCCTAAGAATGAAGGAGCATTGCCACAGGGCATTAGTTTTTGCCACAAGGATGAAAAAGCTGGGCCTTAAGGTCATCTACCCAGGCCTTGAAGATCACCCAAATCACAATCTTTTGAAGTCCTTCAGCAATAAGGACTATGGGTTTGGTGGGCTTCTCTGTGTTGACATGGAAACTGAGGAAAGGGCTAACCGGTTGATGAACCATTTGCAAAACACCACTCAGTTTGGGCTCATGGCAGTTAGCCTGGGATACTATGAGACCCTCATGTCTTGCTCTGGTAGTAGTACTAGTAGTGAATTGAATGCTGAGGAGAAAGCACTAGCTGGAATTTCACCAGGCTTGGTTAGAATGTCCATTGGATACATTGGGACATTAGAGCAGAGATGGAGCCAATTTGAAAAGGCACTTTCAAGAATGCAGGATTCGGCTACATTCAATAAATACTGAACATTTTCACGTAACCAATGCTGGAATAAGCTGTGGTATAGTTTATGTTGGTTGTTTCATGTAAGAATGGGTCCTTCCAGTCTGTTATTTCAGGTGTGGATATTAAATAATAGCTTTTCCAGTGGACAGTGTATAATGTTGTATTAGTTTGTCATGGCACGGACTTCAAGTTCACTCAATTCCCTATAGTAAACGAGGAGTTTCCCCAAACTTCATTTAATGGGCTTGAATCTGACCTGCTTGAACCCTTTTTATGAAGCCCACAGAAAAATGTTTAAGTTAAAGCCAATATCCATAGGCACACACAAACGGGCCAAAAGCTTTGGGCCCACAACTAACTGAACTAACCTTTTTTTTTAATACAACCTCTTGATTATAAATGTGCACCATGTCTAACCCACCCACAAGCCGCAAACCAATTATCCCCAATTGAAAAAGATCCTAACTTATGAATTGTCATGCATGGTGGTGCACATGTTTTTTGAATTAATTAATAGCAAAGGCATACTTAAATTTGGCGAGAGAGCACAAACTCAAGTTCCTAATCTTTTTAGGAGGCTCCAAAATTCTTATTGCCCAGTTCATCAAAACTACTCAAAGTGGTATATCAAAATGATCATAGCAAATGTCAAGTCATCCAACTCCCTCATTTATTTGGATTTTTTTTTTATTCATACAAGTATGACTTATGCTAGTAAATTTTAGTTAGCTTAATTGATAAAAAATTTTGTCGTAGAAAACAATTATTATGAAACAAATGTCATAGGCGTTCTCCATCTAAAAAAAAAGTGACCTAGTTTTACTCTCTTCTGTAAATTGGAATAGGCCCTCTCCATCTCCTACCTACCTTCTTGGATTTTTGGTCCTAAGGAAAGTGATGGGCCAAGCCCTATCTTCGTCTTTTCTTTCAATGGAATATATTAGACAGCTAGTCTTTAGTTGTGGTCTTCAACGTTGGAATCTCGAAGGCTTGGGCTTTTGACCTTACATTCCCAATGATACAGGCCAGCCCATGCTAGGCAACATATTACAGCAACGGGGCTTTTGAGCTTCTTCTCCTTTCTTTTGAGTGATCCAAATCATCATTACCATTTCATTAAACCTAAAATGCTTTTTTGCACTGGTTTCTTGTTATAACTTATAACTCAATTAGTAAAAAATTTTGCCCTCGATTAAGATATATGAGTTCAAATCCTGACTATGCTAAAAATTAGTTGATAACGTGGCCTGATGATAAGACTATCATAAGAGAACAATTATCATGAACGGGAGGCTATAAATTAAAATTTATCATATCAAGCAATAGCATTGTAGCTCAAATGGCACTTTTTGGTTTTCTATTGGAGACATCCATAATTCAATTCTCCAACACACAATTATCAAATTATAAATAAATAAATAAAATTTCTTATAATCTCCATAATTCAATTCCCCAACACACAATTATCAAATTATAAAAAAATAAATAAAATTTCTTATAATCTCTCTTCATTAAAAAAATTAGAGAGAAAAAAAAAAAAGCAGAAGCACTTCAGGTTTCCTTATTTTAATATACACAAAACAAGAATCCTATGTTAAGAGGATCTATCCTTGGCTATAATAGCTAGCAACATTTTCTTTTTTCTTTTTCTGAGAATCATAATATCTAGCACCTTGACTCTTCCACTTACAGGCCACAGCATTAAGAAAAAACAATTTAAGGAAAAGAATCATTGCATTTATTCCTTTCCATTTTGAAACATAAATCATTTCCAATTCAAGAATTTGTCTAATAAGAAAATCCATTATTCTTTGGAATCATATCATTCAGTCGGCAAAATTTCTGTTGAATATGCAATTACAGCTTCCATTTTACAGAATAAACATAATCATGACAAAAGAAACCCCATCTAATTCTCGAATAAATAAATCCATTAGTCATGCAATGGAATTATTCAGTCAGAAATATTTCTTTTGAATATTCCATCCAAATTACTATTTCCCATTTGACTGACAATTGAAAGTGGGCATCGTTACCCATAAGGCAGGCACATATTCTAGCATTTACAAACCAAAATCAATCTTGAGCCCAAATTGCCCACCAAGTTAATCTATCACATTATAAATTTATTCTTTTTATTTATTTATTTTTTTGGTAAAAATTTTATTCTTTTTATTCCATATGGCATTCTCTAAGTATATATATATATATATATATATATATATGTGTATGTATGTATGTATAATAATTTTAAACTCAATTGCTCTCGTCATACCATCAAATTTGATTCTGTACCATCATTAAAATGACTTAATTTAGTTATTGAATAATTAATAATCACTTGCTTGTTACTTTCAAGAAATGTAAAAATCGCAAATGTATTCTTTCAAATTCAATCTTATGCACGACCATATGTTTGCCACATGAATATTATTATTCTTAAAATGAGGATTTGTTTCAAAATTTGATTCTTGTTATGCTCTATTGCTTATGGCATACTCAAACTATATTCATCAATAATCATGATTGTATATCCGGCCATTCTTTCTAGATTTTTTGAGATAGATTCTCTTTGACCATACCAAGTAGTGGTGCTAAATGAGTGTATTTAGTTTTAAGTGAGAAAAAGGAAAAAAAAAAAAAAAGTATATTTTAAAATTGGTTAGGTTCCTATTTACTCAGTGGTTTTCTTGCTCCAAAAATAAGTTGAAAATTATATTATGGAAACATTTGTTTCTTCAAAGTTTTTATTTTTGGAAAAAGAAAATCATTGATGCGAAGTATCATTAATAAGGAAAAAAATTTTAAGTACTCTCGGAGTACAGAGAAATGGTGTTCTTTCCTCTTACATTCATAGTGGACCACACCATGAATTTAATCAATAGACTCTACCATGAATGTGAGAGAAATGAGCACATTTCTCTCTGCTCCAGAAGTACCTAAAAATTACTCTATTAATAAATCCAAACCAACCTAATAGATTAGACATTAATCTATGCTCTCTAATCGATTCAAGTATTTAATTAGATCATTTAAGAATATAATTTAGCAAATCCAATTAAATATGACGAGTTCTTTATAAATTGTTCAATTGCAATTTTTTCCTTAAATGAATTATTTCTACTTTCTTTGTGGAGATCTTCTAAATATGTGTCTTGATATTATTTTATTATTGTAAGTACCAGATTTGAATTCCCAGCCCAAAATATGAATGGACTTAGACCCAAAAAGACTAAAACAATGAATTTGTAGAGAAATGGGTTAGAAAACTGTTCTTTAGTTAATCAAACAACAAGTTAAGTAGGCTGGAGACAAAAGAGTGAAAATAGACAAGTTTGAACTAAAGAAAAAATGTCCTCGACAAAGTCTGAGGAGACTGGTTTTTGTATAATGCTCTCAAATATGTTTACAAGTCTGGTCCTAGATCCCTACAGTGTTTTTCTCTTGATTTCGCAATCCCCTAGTCTCGTTGTCCCTCCTTCTTTTATACTGTCTTTCCTTTTCATTCCTACCTTCCACATGCATGCTAGATGGTTGGTATTAATACTTGTCCCATCAGCATCTCCCATAAATCTTCATGTAGTAGCTGTAAGGTTGAAATCTACTGTTCAAGTATCACCTCCACATTAATGTGACCAGGGAGTTAGCTGCAGTGTATTTAATGCGGAGGTAGCAGCTTTCTCCTTAGATATTTTAGGACACTTCCATGTCCTGAGTTCTCCTAGTGCTTATCCGTATCAACTGAGTGTTTCTGTGACGTTTCCTCGGATAGCAGACCACCTCTACGAACCTCGACCTTAGTTAGCCGAGGAGGCTCTTATCCTCGACACAGCCCCTTGGGCCGTTATGATCTAAACTGACTTCTCTGTTTGCCAACTTGGGCTCTTTTGACATCGTTTACCCCCCTCGAACGCCTTCAGTCCTCAGCTTGAGCCTTAGGTCTATTATATACATAAATAATGGACTCCGGGGCCCAATGCCCCTACAATAACCCCTCGAGATTCTTTTTTCTGGATCCTCGGGAAGAAAGGAGGATTTCGACGCAACAGTAGTTGCCCCGTGCACTCTGCATCCCACCTCTGCTAATGAAGACGCCTTTTTAATTGCCTAAGGCACGTTTCTAGTGCTTCTGCATTTGAGACGCACCCTCATTAAATTCTTACGGCTTCTTGTTCCCCACGTTCTACGGCATGATGCAAATCCAGCAGCTGATGTTTTTGTGGGGTATCGAGTGGGAATTTTCCCGCTTCTAGCTTCCTCCTTGATATAAATACCTTTCAAATCAACTTCTCCTCTCACTTTAGCATTCATTCTATTCTAGCGCGCACATACCTTGAACTTGCACACCTTTTCAATTCACCTGAGCCCTTACAAATACCAAAAACCTGTCCGAGAACACCTTTACTCTTTCTGTAAGTCTTCTTGAACTTTTACTCTTTATTTTTCTATACGTTCTTCTTCTCTTCGCATTCTTTCTTTTTCTCCTCGGCTCCACTCTCCCTTCTCGATCTCTTTAGTTCTCCCAACCCTTCCTAGAAATGGGTAGATTCAAGAGCTTAGTAGACTCTGAGGAGTGAATGGCAAACTTTAGGGCTAAGTATAGGATCCCTTCAGGGGCAGGCACTAAATACTGTAAAAAGGGTTAATGGCACAGAAATAGGCAAAAAGGAGAAGTAGTAATCCCAATGATTGCCTTCATAGAGGGAGGGATGAGAATCCCTATGGGTATTGTCACCAGAGACTACCTTAGGGCTTATAGGTTAGCTCCTACCCAATGTGCCTCCAATATGTTCAGAATACTAGGGTGTGTAGATGCCTTCAATGAAAAAATGGGCTTAGGGTTAACTCACAATGATGTCAACTGGATCTACAATCTCCACCACCTTACTGGGCAGAGGTATTACCTTAAGTCTAGATACCTCAAGGTTAGACTTATTCAATGCCTCCCCAACTCCAATAAAGGCTTAAACAAAGATTTCCTGATTATATCAAGGGAATGGCACAATGGCCTCCCTTGTCCGACAAGGGAGGGCAAACCAGGTGGGGCTCTAGGCTTAGACTCACAATTTCAGAGTTATTCCGTTTTTCTTTTTCTTTGATTTTCGTCTATATCTAAAGTTTCCTTTGACTTGCATTTCACTAATGTTATCTTCCTAACTTTCTTGATGGTTTTACAGACCCACACTCTGCCGTGCCCAATTTCGGTCTCGTAAACCAGGAGAGCTTAGAAAAGATCTTGAAGGCTTTGTCCACTCCAACGGTCAACTCAGGGCAACCCACTTAATTCTGGGTTATACCCCAATCTCCAAGAGCTTTTTAGTGCCTAAGTGTGTTATTAAGACGAACGACCTGCGCCTACAAAGGATCAGTGTAGCCGCACCGGTTTTTCTTCTTCCTGTTCCAAAACCAGAGAGCACGCTTACCACAGAGCCTATATTTGAAGGCATACCAAAGGTAACCTTGCCACTATAACAGACAACCGAAGTAGCCACTTCATCTCGCCCCACCAACATAGAAGAAGAAGAAGTGGTAGAAGTACCTGATTTCGAGGACGAGTTTGAAGTTTTCAACCAAGCCTTGTCCCTGAAAATTTCAATTCTTGCTCTCGGCCCACCATTCTCACCAATACTCGACAAGATGGGGATTCAACGCAAACCAAAGTCTAGTCTACTGGATTTGATAAAGTCCCAACTGAGGAGGGATGCACCTGTGAAGGCAGCCCAGACTAAGCCTCCCACTTCTCCACTTGCCCTGCCCTTCCAAACGGCCGACCTAAAGAGGAAAAGAGAGCCAAAAGGGAAAGAGGTAGTGGGAGCTAGACAAACCCTCCCTCCTTGCGAGGACGAGGCTTAGAAAGCGGCTAAACAAGCTAAAACGGGGCAGAGGGGTGCCGAGAAGAGAAGCGATCCTTAGGTCGAGCCTCCAGCCTAGCTTCCTGCCCTATGTTGAATGGGGAACCTCTGCTTGCCAGCGCCTCCATCTGGAATTTCCAAGGAGGAGTAGCAGGCTACGTGGCCGACGTGGTGGAGTAGGCTTTGTTGCTCTCCGAGGACATGGTCAAGCTATGAGACATGAGGAGACATGAGGTTTTCCTCAGTCTTAAAAGATACCTTGCCACGGTATGTCCTTTTCCTTTTTTCCTAATTTGTTTTCTTTACTTTCTTTTTCTAATTCTTGTTTCTTTCCCTGGCAGGCTGTTTAAGCTTCCTTCCGGGCAGAGGAGATGACCAACTACTGCCATTGGCAGATGAACGAAGAGGAAGGCAGGCGTAATGCTGCCATGGAGGCCTTCAATGTGGCCGAGAGGAGCAATCAAGAGCTCAAGAAGAAGCTGCAGGAGAAGGAAAAAGAGAGAAAATATGCAGCAACTGCTCTTGAAAATGCTAAGAAGCAAGCTAAGAACCAAAGGTTGTTGCTGCGCAGTGTTGAGGACCAGCTAGCCTCCTCCATGACCCAAATTACTGCGCTGAAAAAGAAATTGGAAGAGGTTAAGAAGGCCAAGGCTCTAGCCGAGAAGGCCAAGGATGAGGCAGAGAAGGCCAAGGATGAAGCTGAGCAGCATGAATACGATGTTGGGGTGGTCGAGACCGAAGACACCCTTAGGGCCGAGGTCCCTGCTGTATTTAGGACTCACTGTGCCCTGGTATCTGATGAAGCCCTCAACCAAGCCGGGGTTGAGGCTTTTTTCGTGCTTAGGAAAGCAAAAGGTGTCTACTACCCCCCAGCCATACGGCCTTCAAGCTCTTTAGACTCTAAGGCCGACCCAATGTCCTCGAAGGCAGGTGAAATTCAAGGCAGCCCACCCAAAGCTCCTCCTGCAGCCAACACTTCTTTAGAAGGGGCAGAGCAGGCCGAGAATACTACAAAGACAGGGGATGTCAATAAAGAAGTAGTCCAAGGTTCTGACCTACCTCCAATGGCTTCAAAGGATCTCTCCAAGAAAAAAGAAACTTCTCAAAGCATGGAGTTGGTGTTGGTAACTCTCTCCATACCCCCAAAAAAGGATCCTAAAGAACCTACATAGTATTCAATGGGGCATATCTTGAATTACTGATCTGCCTAAGTGACAGCATAAATTTCACACATAACATGATCAGTATTAAAACAAGTGAAATCTACTAAGTTCATCACCTTAGCAAAGCATAATTCTAATTTTAAGAACCTACACAGTATTACGACGTGCACATAGGTTTTAAAGTTACTCCCTGCCTTACTTAATAACAGCTTTATAGGATCAAAGGGATAGTCCACTTTCACACAGACATAGGCATGCCTAAAAATGCTTTAAGTGATGCTCATGAGCATCTAATTGAGACTCTTGTTGTAGTGAAAATCATTGCTGTTTGGAGTGATTATACCTGACATTGAAGTAATCAATGAGGAATACTGATTTACTTTAAACGTGTAGTCCAAAAAGTTTGCAATAACTAAGGCTTTGCCTTAACGTTTGTCAAAGATGATAGAAAGTAGCAATGATTTAAAAGATATCAATTTCCCTAAGGTATGTGGTCCAATGAGCCAGGCATAACCGAGATTTTGTTTGATACTTAGATAGATGTTTGGGAGTATTAATTTCCCCAAAGCATGTGGTCCAAAGAGCCAGGCATAGCTAAGATTCTGTTTAACACTTAGTACAATGATTAAAAGATATCAATTTCCCTAAGGTATGTGGTCCGAGGAGCCAGGCATGATCAAGGTTCTGTTTGATACTTAAATAGATGTCTAGGAGTATTAATTTTCCTAAAGCATGTGGTTCGAGGAGCCAGACATAGCTAAGGTTCTGTTTAATACTTAGAACAATGATTAAAAGGTATCAATTCTGCAAGGTATGTGGTCCAAGGAGCTAGGCATGACCGATGTTCTGTTTGATACTTAGATAGATGGTGAAAATGCATGACACGCAATATAACAAACCCGAATAGGGTGAAGGAAACCGTCATTAATAATAATATCTTCTAAGGTTATGTACATTCCAGGGGCGTGGTACAGCCTTTTCCTCTAGATTTTCAAGATAATATGCACCTATCCTAGCCACTGATGTTATACGATACGGCCTTTCCAAGTTGGGTCCCAGCTTCCCCTATGCTGGGTTCTTGGCAGTTCCTATAACCTTTCTTAGAACCAAGTCTCCAAGTGCCAGTGGCCTTAGCTTCATGTTGGCATCATATTATTGTTTGAGCTTGTGTTGATAGTAGGCCAATTGGACCATGGCATTTTCTCTCTGTTCTTCAATTAAGTCTAGGCTCTTTTCCAACAGCCCATCATTGCTGCTCGGAGCGAAAGAACTTGTTATCAGCATGGGGAACCTAATCTCCAAAGGAATGAAAGCCTCGGCCCCATAGGACATCAAGAAAGGCATCTCCCCAGTAGACCTACGAGGTGTGGTCCGGTAAGTCCAAAGGACGTGTGGCAGTTCTTCCACCCATTTCCCCTTCGCGTCGTCCAGTCTCTTTTTGAGTCCACCCACTATGACCTTGTTGATAGCCTCGGCTTGCCCATTCCTTTGTGGATAGGCCGAAGTAGAATACCTATTCTTTATTCCCAGATCGCAGCAGTACCTCCTAAAGGCTTTACTATCAAACTGAAGTCCATTATCCGAGATAAGGGTATGAGGGATTCCAAACCGAGTGACAATATTCTTCCAAACAAATTTTTTGGCGTCCATATCCCTGATATTTGCCAATGGTTCAACTTTGACCTATTTGGTGAAGGAATTTGTGCCGACCAACAAATACCTCTTATTCCCCCTATCTTAGGGAAAGGTCCTACAATATCCAAGCCCCATTGAGCGAAAGGTCAGGGATTGGACAAAGGATTAAGGACCCCCCAAGGTTGATGAATGTTTAGTGCAAACCTCTGGCATTGGTTACACTTTTTCATATAGTCTTGTGCTTCCTTTTGCATATTCGACCACCAATAGCCTTGTGTGAGGGCCCTGTGAAACAAAGATTTGCCCCCCGTGTGGCTTCCACAAATTTCTTCATGTAATTCTTTCAGGAGCAACTTAACTGCCCCAGGGTGTATGCACAGCAGATATGGGCCAGAAAAGGATCTCTTATATAGTTTCTGGTCCTCAGACAGCAAAAACCGTGGAGCTTTCCTCCGCACCTTGTCAACCTCAGACTTATTCTCAGGAAAAACATCTTCCTTGAGGAACAATACAATAGGGTCCATCTAGCTAGGACCCACCCTTATTTGATGAACACGAACCTCAGTTCCTCTTACCTCGATGGGTTTACATAAGTCCTCTATGAGGATTACCTGAGGTAAACTTTGTGTCGAGGAGGTTGCCAATGTGGCCAAAAAGTCCGCATGTGTATTTTTACTTCTAGGGACTTATGATAAACTAAAAGACTTAAATCCAGACTATAAATGCCTAACTTAGTTCAAGTATTTTTGCATTCTGGGATCTCTGGCTTCCAACTTTCCTTGGACTTGGCCTACTACCAGCCTTGAATCAGAGAATACCTCCATTACCTTTCCTTCCATTTTCTGAACCATGATCATCCCTACCAGTAGAGCTTCATATTTAGCTTCGTAGTTTGTAGTAAAGAAGTTCAATCTTAACGATTTCTTAATCGTGATCCTCTCTGGAGATATCAGGACTAGCCCCATTCCAAATCCCCTGTAATTTGCTACACCATCAACGTAAACCTTCCAAGACAAAGATTCTTGTACGGAGATCACTCTTACCAATTTTCCATCCATGTTCTGATCCTCTACCCTCTCTTCTACCGGGGTTTCAGCAAACTCAGCTACCAAATCGGTAAGAACTTGACCTTTGATAGAGATGAAAGGCATGTATTTGATATCAAAAGCCCCTAGAATTGTGTCTCACTTTGCAATTCTCCCTGTGTAATCAGCACTCCGAAGTAGAGATATGAGTGAGAGTTGGGTTAGGATGACAACTGTGTGTGACTGAAAATAGTAGGGAAGCTTACGTGTAGTATGCACCACGGCCAGATGACCTTCTCTAGTGGTATGTAACGAATCTCAGTCTCATGTAGTGACTTGCTCACATAACAAATTGGCCTTTGTACACCATTATCAATCCGTATTAGCACCAAGCTCACCGCATGAGAGGCCACTGCAATGTAGGCAAATAAAACCTCATCTACCTCGGGTTTGGACATGGTGGGTGGCCGAGCAGATATTCTTTCAACTATTGGAAGGCTAAGGCACACTCCTCGATCCATTCAAATCCCTAGAAAGGCTTGTATCTGTCCGCTAACCGAGAGATGAATCGGTTTAGAGCAGCAGTCATCCCGTAAGCCTCTTGACCTCTTTGGGATTCCGAGATGATTGTAGATTGTTAATTGCCTTAATTTGGTCAGGGTTGACTTCAATTCCACGGTGTGTGACTATGTAGCCCAAGAACTTTCTTGATCTGACACCAAAAAAACACTTGGAAGCATTAAGTTGCAGCTTGTGTCTCTTCAAGATATTAAAAATATTTCCAAGATCATCAATATGCTTAGACTCTGCCTTGCTCTTTACCACCATGTCATCAATATAAATCTCGATATTTTTCCCTAACTGTGGCTCAAACATCCTGGTCATCATCCTCTGGTAGGTAGCCCCTGCATTCTTCAAACCAAAAGACATCACTTTGTAATGGTAGTTTTCAATAGGAGTGACAAAAGCTGTCCTCTCTTGGTTGTCCAAAGCTAAATGAATCTTATGGTACCCTTGCAAGACATCCAAAAAGCTCATCCAAGGATGGCCCACTGTTGGGTCCACCAGCTAGTCAATCTGAGGCATAGGAAAAGGGTCCTTTGGGCAAGCTTTGTTCAAGTCTGTAAAATCTATACATACGCGCTACTTCCCAGTCTTCTTCTTTACCACTACTGTATTAGCTAGTCATTCATGGTAAAAAAACCTCTTTAATATCTCCAGCCTGCTTAAGTTTTATCACCTCATCCTTAACAGCATCAAAGTGTTCCTTGGATGAATGTCGAGGTGGTTGCTTCCTGAGGGTGACAGATGGACTGACATTCAGATGATGGCAGATGAAGTTCGGATCCACCCCCGGAGCTTCGTACTCGTTCCAAGCGACTACATCAATGTTCCTTTTGAGAAATTCCACCAACTCCTCCTTCTCCTGAGGTGGTAGCTAAGCTCCAACCTGAAAAAACTTTTCTGGGTCATCACTTACGTCAAATTTCTTTAAATCTTCACATTTGGCCTCCTCGGCTAGCCCCTTCACAGGTAATTCCAGAGAATTTGACTGTTATAAGCCTTCCTTAACTAAGACCGATGACTCAACTGCTGGCTGATGCAAAATTGCAGACACAAGGCACTGCCATGCCATGGATTGGTCCCCTACCAACTCCTTAATCTGGTCTTTTAACGGATACTTCACCTTCTGATGCAGAGTTGAAGAAACAGCACCTAGGGTATGAAGTTAAGGTCTGGCCACAATGGCTGTGTAGGGGGAGTATGCGTCCACCACTATAAAGTCTACTTCCACTACCTCTGAGCCTGCCTGTACGGGCAACCTAATCTGGCCCCTTTGGGATAACACATCAAAACTTACCAGAGGTGAATCATAGGCTATCAAATCTTCAGGTTTTAAATTCAGTCCCCTGTACAAGTCAGGGTACATGATCTTTGCACAACTGCCTTAGTCCACTATTACTCTCTTCACATCATACCCCCCTATTTTGAGGGTGACCACTAAAGCGTTATCATGTGGTTGGATGGTTTCAATCTTGTCTTAGTCCGAGAAACTCAACGAAGGTCGGATTTCCAGTCTAGCTCTCTTCAGCTCAGAATTGGAGTCCTCGGCTGGCAGTCTAGCTATAGACATTACCCTGAAAGGATGAGAACCAGTTCTCCCAAGTGCAACAAAAATGACATTGATTGTACCTAACAGGAGTCTGGAATGAGCATTTCCCTGAGCCCCTAACCTAGACTGGTCTCCTTGTCCGTTAGGTTGGTACAGAAATTTTTGCAACCTCCCTTCTTTAACCAGTTGCTCCAGATAGTTCCACAATGTTAGGCAATCCTCGGTGGTATGTCCCCGCTCTTGATGGTACTGACAATGAAGGCTTTGGTTACGCCTCAAAGGGTCTCCACTCATCTTATTTGGTCATTTGAAGTATGGCTCGTTCTTGATCTTCTCTAAAACTTAATACACCGGTTCTCGAAACACAGTGTTTACCACTTGAGGGGTTGCAAGCTCAGATTGCCTAGCAAAATCCCTTTGGAGTCTGTTATTATTGTAGCGGTCTGACCTGAAATCCCTCATCTCTTGAGGGATAACCTTGCACTTTCCCTTATCTTGCTGCTAGTTTTCTTCAACCTTCTTATACTTGTCAATCTGATCCATGAGTTGACATATACTGGTAATAAGTTTCCCCGTCAAAGATTTCCTTAAGCCATGCTCGGCAGGTAGACCGAGCTTGAAAGTAGTAACAGCTACATCGTCAAAATCACCATCTATCTTGTTGAACATCTCCCAATATCTGTCCAAATATGTTTTTAAGGTTTCTCCTTCCCTCATGGACAAAGACAACAAGAAAGCTAAAGGCCGAGGGACCCTGCTGCACGTAATAAAGTGGGATCCAAGTGCTTTAGTAAGTTCCTTAAAGGAATCAATGGAACCTGCCCTCAGACCCGCAAACCATCTCATCGCCACAGGCCCTAAATTGGATGGGAATACCTTGCACATCAAGGGCTTGTTCTTGGAGTGTATGGCCATCCTTTGGTTGAAGTGGCTAACATGCTCCACAAGGTCTGTTCTACCATTGTACATGGTGAACGTAGGCTGCGTAAATCGTTGAGGAAGTCTCCCTCCATCAATCCAGCACATGAAAGGTGACTTGGAAATTTAATTGAATGCTTTACTCATGGCGTCGTTTCCCAGGCCTACCAAGGACGAATTTCTGTTTCTACACTCATTATGATAGTCCTCATCATATGAGAAAGACTCACTAGGGGGAGTCCTTAACCTATAGCTGCCATCCTCTTCACCATTAGAAGAGAAGTCAGAATTGGATGGAGCTCGCTTTCGCCATTCATGGTGCAAGCTTCTCTTAAGGTGATCAATCTCCTTTTGCATATTTCTGGTATTCTCCTAATAAGAGACGTGGCTTTTACCCCGAGATTGGCTCTTACTGGTACAGGTAGTATGTACATTTCCCTCCTGGCCCCTCTTTCGTTCAAGATCGCGGAAGTGATTTTGACACTGAGATCCCATAGATTTTGCCTGGTGTGGACCTGAACCTACCATCGTTAAAAGTTGGATTCACTATAACACTAGTAATCCCCATAAACTGCGCCAATTGTACGGACCAGATTTGAATTCCCAGCCCAAAATATGAATGGACTTAGGCCCAAAAAGCCCAAAATAATGAATTTGTAGAGAAATGGGTTAGAAAACTATGCCTTAGTTAATCAAATAACAAGTTAAGTAGGCTGGAGACAAAAGAGTGAAAATAGACAAGTTTGAAGTGAAGAAAAAATGTCCTCGGCAAAGTTCGAGGAGACTGGTTCTTGTATAATGCTTTCAAATATGTTTACAAGTTTGGTCCTAGATTGCTATAGTGTTTTTCTCTTAATTTCGCGATCCCCTAGTCTTGTTGCCCCCTCCTTCTTTTATACTGTCTTTCTTTTTCATCCCTACCTCTCACGTGCATGCTAGATGGTTGGTGTTGATACTTGTCCCATCAGCATCTCCCATAAGTCTTCATGTAGTAGTAGTTGTAAGGCTGAAATTTACTGTTTAGATATCACCTCTACATTAATGGGGTCAAGGAGTTAGCTGCAGTGCATTTAATGTGAAGGTAACAGCTTTCTCCTTAGATATTTTAGGACACTTCCATATCCTGAGCTCTCATAGTCCTAATCCGTATCAATTGAGTATTTCTATGACGTTCCTCCGGACGGCAGACCACCTCTACGGACCTCGGCCTCGAATAGCCGAGGAGGCTTTTTGTTGATGGTCATTTTTTGGAAATCCAAGTAAAAAGAAAAAAGCCCAGCAACACGGGCAGTAAAGGGTTAGCAAACAAATAGCAAAACTATTAGACCCAAGCGGCAGGAATAATGTATCACAGGTCCATAAAATAAATAAATAAGTCTTGAGGAAGCAAGCGGGCTCAAAAGGAGTCCGGAAAGAAAGAAATAGCAAATAGCAAATAGCAATCCCATGGGCAGTATATGATGTAGAAAAGTGAGAATGGGCTGTGGCAGGCCCAAAGTATTGGAAGCAAAGAAAGTAAGGGGTTGATAGCAAGTCCATGAGCCCCAAGGATGAGAATAAGGTAATTGGGCTGGGGAAACCTAATGAAGTTAGTAAAAGCCCATGGGAACACAGAATTAGCAAAAGAGCCAAGGAAGTCCAAGAAAAACAAAAGGGCCAAGGATGCCAAAGGAAAAACAAAAGGGACACAGGAGCCCATAAGTAAGAAAACCAATGGTCATGCTAAGTCACTGGGGAAAGAATAAACGGCAGGCCTAAAGAGACCCAACAAGATTGAGTCATTACAGCAGGAATGACAGAGTAATATGGTAGGAAATGGGCAATCAAGGAATGGGCTGAAAGAAATGTAAAGCCTAGTATCAAGAAAAGCCTAGCCCTAAGGGGAGCGGGAAATCAGAAAGCAGCTCGCATAAAAGGTCAAGAACGGACGGCAGACTGTACAGGCAAGCCTCCAGACCACAGTGGACGCATGAGCAACAGACAAATTTTGGACACATATGGAAGGAAGGCACGCGCAAGACTCAGACATCACCAGCTTGTACCCAACCAATATGGGACATGGTGAGGTTATGGGTCACAGGTAAGAGGGCATGGTTTGTCGATGGGGAGAGGGGAAAACCTATTTTGGGGTTCCTGCTCAAGCTCTTTTGGGGGTACTTCCTGCTGGGATGACATACCACCCAAAAGAAGTAAGGCTGAGTTGGAACCACTAGGTACATACCATGAGGGTTAGAGAGAGAGAAGGTACCCGCATCGTAGCAGGTAAGGGTGCCAACGCAGACAAACGAACAAAATAGTCCTCTTTGTCTGGGGATAGGGAGTGGCACATAGACGGTCCAGTAATGGTCGGCAAGTACACCCGAACCAGACAAAGGTGGTTAAGGGCTAAAACAGTAAAATCCGATCACGGTAGGCGCTATAAAAGGAGGCCCTTGCCATGCGCAAAGGGGACTAGAATCACAATAACAATCATCTTGGAGGAATCACGAAATAGAAAAACAAGAGTGAAGAAAAGAAAGGAAAGATAAGAGAAAAAACTAAGACAAAATTATAAAGGAAGAAAGGAAAAAACAGAGAGTTAGATCGGCAGGCATGCACCAATAGGTCTTTTTCCTCTCTCCCTCTCGAAATCCTGCTCTCTGCCAAAAGCAAAAGGATTCCTCTAGGCACCAACCATTCAGGCCAGTTTCCCTCAAGGTGATTAATTTCCATTGCAGGATTTTCCTTAGGAGATTAGTTGCGTTGAGAAGAAGTGATTTTCCCTCTCTGGTTTTGGTCCTGCGAACTAGACTTACTCTGATTTCTTTCTTCTTTTGATTGACCCATATATTACCCACTTATTCTTTTGCTTTATTTACAAAAGTAATTGTTGCTGTTGTGATTATCTTGCTTAATTAAGGACTAATTGATTATTTTAATTAAGAAGCAGAAGTACTCTTTTTTGTTTTATTGTTATTATGTCTGCCTGCCACATCTCACCCAGAATGGCTCTGCTTGCCGTAAACATGTCCCTGGCAGACGAGACATAGTTTTGTGCATAAGCCGGACCAAATTGAGTTGTAGTTAGGCCGGTCTCAACTCCCTTACTCTAAACATTTGGGCCTAACACAACAGGAGGCAGCCCAGCCTAGTATAACAATAGCACCGCAGGAGGCAGCCCAGCATAACACACAAAAAGCCCACCACACTCTTATCCTTGGCACAACCCCCTGGGCCGTTATGATCTAAACTGACTTCTCCATTTGCCAACTTGAGCTCTTTTGACAGCGTTTACCCCCCTCAGGTGCCTTCAATCCTCAGCTTAGGCCTTAGGTCCATTATATACATAAATAATGGACTCCATGGCTCAATGCCCCTGCAATTATTATCATTGCAAATTTCCCTAATTAATTGATTGTAAAAAATTCTTTAATAATTAAGTTAAACTTAGCATTCTTTAATAACTTATCATCTAGGTATTTGTTTGAAATTAACTTTATTATATATTATGGAATTTACCTGTAAAAATGAATTTCTTGAATTTGTTTGATTTATGCTCAAGCTAAACGATGAAAAATTACCATGTCCCATTCCTTGGGGGATGAACTAAAAAAATAAAAATATGAAATAGAATAAAAATCCTTGACTTGAATGATCTTGTATTAAGAGCTAAATTGGTTAAAGGTATGTGTCATAATTATTACAAAGAGCTCACATGGCCCAATTCTTTTATTTATTTTTCCAATAATAATTTTACAAACTACGACATGTAATATAAGCTTATTGCTTCAAGAAGCATCAATGATTGGTGAACTCATAGATTATTTTGCAACTCAAGAAGTATTCATCAATCCACATGTCAATGTATGAAAAATGAAAGTTGGGTACCACAGTCACTCACTAGATATCGATAAGGTGGCATCAAATGCTATATGGTGAGCTTCAATAATGGTTAAAGATCTTAACATGGCTAGTTTAATAAATAATGGGGCATGTCATGACATTGTTAGGATCTCATATAGGGAAAATTATTGAATACTCCAAAAGTATTATAAATACATACTCTCTCCTCTCACATGAATTGTGAGTCCCACCATAAATTTAATTAGTGAGACCCACAGTTATGTGAGAAGGGAAAGTACACATTTATGGTATTCCGTGAATACTCAATAATTACCTCATATAGGCCTTTAAATCTAGTCTATAAATGGACATTTATGAGCCTCTAAAACGTCTTTCATACCATGATCAATGGAAAATTTAACCTATACATGTGGCTCACTATCGGGAAAAGAATTTAATAGCTTAATGATTGGTGTACAATATCAATTAATCATAGATCCCCCCTCCCTTCTAGTTTTTGGATCTAATTCTTCACAAAAGTAAGAAATTCTACATATTTTGACCAATTAAAAGTGAAAAATGGGGCTACTCCCTTAGCAAAAAGGGATAAAATTGAGTCAAAAGATTCCAATTTAGGATAAATTCATGATTTGCTTAGGATCTAATCCTACAATTATAAATTTATTAGTCGATAAAAATACATGTTTGTAACTTAAGGAGATCATTTAAAAAAATTTGCCAAAAAAAAAAAATTAATGAACTATAATCTTTGTCTTATGCAAAGAGTCTCTTAGATTTTTTTTGAAATATTCTTAATTTTTATTAAATTACATGTTTTGACTGGTAACCGACTTCCTAATTAAGCCGCTAATCCAATTATCCAAAACCCATATCAAATCAAATTCCGGCTGGCTATGGTTTAATAACAATAATGCAAAGATGTTGATCGCATGCTTCAATTAATAAGCTTCAAATGTAAGTCAGAGTTAAATGGACCAGTTAGAGCACTGATGCGAGCCGAGTATATTTTGGACTTAGTTTGCTAAAACGTGGTTATTTAATTTTTCTTTTATACAATTACTGATACGAGCCCAGTATAATAGTACAAAGCAATTTATAAAGATTTTGTTGGTCAACGACTGTACTAGGAGCTATCTATATTCATCTTGCCTATAGTACTTCTATAATCTTCAATAAGATCTTAACCTGTACTACATTTTTAACCTTCACAACTTTTTTTTTTGGTGACCACGCCAAGCATTATCTGGAGAGAATCTATTGATATTTTACAGATGGTATCGGCAAAGACAAATGCATGTGTCATATATATCAAGATAACATATGCATTCGTAAAAGATAAATGTTTTGTGAATCTCACTAAATCTTGTTATCAGAAAACTACATTTTTTTAAAATCGATCTTTCATGCGTGGCACTTGGAGGTTGCAATTACGACAAATGCAGCAGAGGACTTCTTTCCTGCTAAGACTTTTGATTTGGACCCATCAAGGGTACCTAGCTATAGCTCATACAAAACAGAGAGCATGATCAATCTATGTTGAAGTTAATGGACAAAATTATTAGCGTGTAATGGACTTTTCATGAAGTACGTGCCATTGCTTTCTATCCACGTGTTTTTCACATGCTATCGACTAGTTGTTCATGTTACGTGATTATCGTATTAAAGCTTTCAATAGAGCCAGAAATGACAACAAAAACAGATATACATGAAAAACTTATCATCACAATGGCATCCAAACTCATTAACAAGACGATGATATTGATAGCAATCGTTCCACAAGCAACACCAAGATATTGCTTTTTGTCATGCTATCTTTCTTTATGTCCTTTCTCTCCTTCTTCTTTTTTGTCATTCTTTTCTTTTTTATTTCTTCCAAGAATATTATGGATAATATGCTTACTGCGTGCAATATAATTATGAACATATACAGCCCACGCTTAACCATTTTGAATTATATTAATATTTCGACGACCAACTTCTTTGATGTGTCACCCATGCATGCCTGAAAACAACCTTCTAGGAAAGAGTGAGAGAAATCAGTAGTTTTTTTTTTTTTTTTTTGACATAACCGATAGAATTTTATTAAAATGTGAAGTAAAGTACACGTATACAACTTAAAAAACAGGAACCCAAGCAAGCTGAGCTTGTTCCCGATAATAGGACAAGAGAAATCAGTAATAAAAACAGAAAGAAGGAGAAAAAAAAAAAAGAGAGAGAAGGGAATTAAACCCTTATGATCCTCTAATTATACCTAACTTTTTGCTTAAGTAATAAGAGTGATTAATTCATCAATGATAGAGTCAATTTGATCCGGTCATTACGATAGTTCTGAATCAAAAGCCACACATTTCTTCCTGTATGAGGACATTTCATGAATCTACCACAAAGCATTACTGATATGAGTGCCCAATTAATATTTAATGCACGTTTTTAACATTAACTTAATTGACATTGTTCTATTGGGCTGAGCATATTCTTGGCAATAACTTTCATTATCAGTTTTCAAAAATCTTATAACCTGACCTAGTGATTTTGTCCGATTCTTCACAAAAAGAAATATAATTTAGGTTCAAATTCCCCCTTTGCATTTGTAAGAAAGAAAATACTATAATATTCTTCTACCACTACACTTTTATTAGAACCTACTTTGTGGTATCCTTAGATTTTAACTACCCTAGCTTCTTTTTCTTCTTTTTTCTTTTTTTCTTTCTGTTTTATTATTATTATTATTATTATTATTATTATTTGAGTAGAACCCTAGCTTCTTTAATTGAAAAGGAAATAATAAAGAAAACGATGTGAACATATTTTTGACTACTTGTCGACATGAAGATTTCTTTTGGAGGTAATTATTGGGTATTTTCGGAGTACTATAAATACGTACTCACCTCTCTCACATAACTGTGAGTTTCATTAATTAAATTTATAGTGAAACTTACAATTCAAGTGAAATTGGAGAATACGCATTTATGGTACTTCTCCGGAAGTATTCAATAATTTTTCTTCTTTTGGACACATGGCCTTTGCTTTTCCAGGTGGCATATATATATACTTTGGACATATATATCACCTCCAATAAATTAAAAATCAGGTTGTCCATATCCAAGACTCCTAAGTTTCATGGAAACTATTGTGCACAAACCACTTCATTGTCTTACATGCGACATGTTAAATATTTTAATTCAAGGGTGGACTTCAATGTGAAATTTTTGTGAGGACCATGAGCCATCTTCGCTCTTAAAAAATTATAAATGTCTTACAAATAAGTGTATATCTGAACAAACTTTTAGGAAATCATACTTGGTAATTTTTGTACGTTTTCAAGTGTATAGGACTCCATATTTGTCCTCCT
This sequence comes from Quercus gilva, assembly GCA_023621385.1. NCBI lineage: Eukaryota > Viridiplantae > Streptophyta > Magnoliopsida > Fagales > Fagaceae > Quercus > Quercus gilva. Next base: position 30,366,887 of record CM042474.1, on the reverse strand, counting down.
CAATAGGGTCAAATATTTTGTGTTGCGCAATGACATTGCCTTTGTCCATTTCTTTTGTTAATTAGGTCCACTTCTGAGTCAAGGCACTGTGTATATTTCATATATATGTAGATGCTTCGAATATTCTATGGATGCTGTCATGACATTTTATTTTGCTTCAAATTATTACACTTATTCAACAATACTTCAGCTGTGCTACAATGACTTTTAAGTATTTTTATTTCATACTAAAATTTATCCACTAGGTAAACGTTCGCAAAGTTATATATGCCCAAATGCCAACCAAGGAATACGATAATTCTACTTCTATAAAATGATGAAAATACTTTTTGTTTTAAAAAAAATCTTTATCATGCAAGAAGGATACTTAATTTTTTGACAAACTATATATATATAGAATATAATATAAGGGAGGCTTATGTTTTCCATTTTCATTTTTTGGTCGTGCAAGTAGAAGGTTTCCCTCAAAGGATTCTCATGTACAAATACATTAACAGCAACACTTCAAGACTTCCAGTACCTCATGGATGCCTCATTTCCAAAAATTAAATCATGGTTTCAAAAAAAAATACATATCATGCTAAGTGAGTTTATTTATAGTGGAGGTCAAATTTGATCACAAATCATTTATTCAACAATAAGAGATTTTACGAATTAAACCATGTGAAACCAAGAATGTTAATCGAAATGCAAACAACTTAAGTGTTGAAGAGGAATGTGAAAAGAATGAAGCAATGAATATGATAAGTATAAGGGTCCGTTTGGATATAGCTAAAAATTGAAAACTAAAAACTGAAAATACTGTAGTAAAATAATTTTTAAATGTATGAATAATGCCGTGGGACCAATTTTTAATGAAAAAGTGGTTGAAAAGTGCGTGAACAGTATATAAACAGTGCATGAACAGTGAGAAATAGTGCATGAACAGTAACCGCACAGTATGAGCAATAACTTTTGTCCCCTAGCTGAAACGCGTGTAGAGGAAAAAAAAAAAAGCTGAAACGCGTCCCTCCCAAAACGTAGACGCTATAATCTTTATCCAAACACATACTAAGGTGGGGTTTGGATCCACGTTCCCGTTACAAGTTTGCGTTTTTTGCCTGCTTTTTTTTTTTTTTTTTTCCAACGCGTGAACAGTAACATCACGTGGATTCACTGTGCAGGAGACAAAATTCACTGTTCACGCACTGTTCACAGGTCCCACGGCACTATTCACATATTTAAAAATTATTTTGCAACAGTGTTTTCAATTTTTAGTTTTCAGTTTTAGCAAAAATAAGTTGTATCCAAACGGACCTTAAGTTTACATGAACAAGATTTAAACAAGTCATTGGGTGGGAAGAGATGAAAAATACATACTATAGTCCAAGAAGCCCCAAACCTATTGTAGAATCATCTATTTGTAGAGCAAACAAATCAACTCTAGAATTAGTTAGGGTTCTCAAGTACATAAACCTTACATTCATTGTAATACAAATTTAGTAATAAAGATGTAATTGTTAAGGGTTTTCACTTAAAAACGTGTTCCGTTAGCTTGAATCATGAAAAATTTGTGTTTCACTTTCTTTCTTTTTTCCCCTCTTTTAGTCTCTCAATCAATGAACAACTTAGACAAGTATCAAGATATAATTTAGCCATTAGAAATTATTATAATACAATCTTGGGAATCACCTATTACTTTATATCCAACTATGAGTATAATTGCGTTTTGATAGTTGTCAAGATATAATACTTCCAGGGTTTTGTATCCCTTTTTGTAATAATGGCATATAAAAAACGTTTAGGTGTGTTGTCAATTTCCACTAGTGATTAAAATAAATCACACAAAACACCTTAAATATAAATAAGAAGTCTTTTTACAAGAAAATTGTATATAGAAGATAATAGTTAACAAGTACAAAATCTATTTGTTATTAATCTGGACTGACGCTATAGCCGCTAAAAATTTGATCTTATACTAAATGTTTAAAACATAATGGGACCACATGTAGATGGGACAACAAGGATAGATTGGTTGGTTCATTTGTACTTTCTCTTTCAGCCGCTAAAATCAGAACAAATCTCTGTGAGTCAATCATATAAACAATGCTTCTCAAAAAAAAAAAAAAAAAAAAAAATCATATAAACAATGCTAGAGTGTTAGGATGATTTTTTTTTTTTTTTTTTTGGGGGGAGGGGGGGGGGGGGCTGTGGGGGGGTGGGGTGGATTTGACGTTATAGTTTATTCCCTCTCATACTTGGAGGCTAATCATGAAAGACTATACGTTTGCAAATTAATTTGCATGTTAAATTTTTCTTTTTCTTGTGTGGGTTTATCTGATCATGTGGAGTAACATGCTTTTATTTTTGCAAAAGAACACAATTCTACATCCCCAGAAAGTTGGATCGTTTGCTTATTTTCCCAACTCAATTGCCGTGTGTATGCTTAGTGAAGGCACATTTACTCTGAAATCATTTGTTGGGATAGCGAAAATTATGATATCATTTTGTTGTGCAATTGGTGCATACAAACTTGAAGATATTACAGATACATTTAGCGGAAGTAGTACACATATATTTAACATTAATTAAGAGCCCTTGTTCCCACATATATGGAAGAGGGTTATACATTAGCAGAAACAAGACACACACATTATCATTAACAGCCTAGATAGCTAATGATTCAACTTCAACATATTGAGGGTCATACGTACATTAACCTTAATAACTAACAGCCTAGTTACTTAACCCACATATATATTGAGGGTTACTATTTAGGTGAAAGATAATTAAGACAAACACCAGCATTTATACAATTTATGCTGCCTATTTAATTATAACGTGCAAATTTCTCATGCACGCCTTGGGTTCACCTTAACAGTAAGAGGGTTTGCCATTTCACATGAAAGCTTCAACACCTCAGAGAGATCCACTGGGGTTTGATCAGATTTCACCCACTCCAATTCATGTAACAAAGTTGCTACCCAAAAAGTCACTGTGGTCAAACCCAATGCCTTTCCGGGGCAAGTCCTCCGACCCGCCCCGAACGGAGCTAGCCTCAGATCCGACCCCATGACAGAAAACTCCACTTCAGCATCCTTGCACACAAATCTCTCTGGCAAAAACTCAAGTGGGTCCGACCACACTTGTGGGTCCCTTGTAATAGCCCACATGTTAACCATGGCTGTGGTCCCAGCAGGCACATGATAGCCATCAACTATAGTATCCTCAATGGCCAAGCGGGCCCATGATAGAAGTGGGCCTGGTGGGTGTAGCCTAAGAACTTCTTTCACCACAGCTGGCAAGTAAACCATGGATTGAATATCTGATTCTTGCAACGGTCTTGATCTTCCCACGACTCGATCGAGCTCATCTTGCACTTTTGATTGGACATCAGGATGGAGTACCATCCTGGCTAGTATCCACTCAATCAAAACAGCCACAGTATCCGTTCCTCTGAAAATCATCTCCTGTAATGAAGGACCATATAATGAATGAAGAAAATAGTTATTAGCATTATATTAAACAATCATAATGGCTCTTTTAGTTACTGAAACGTTGCAGTAAAATAAAAACGTTACTACCAAGAATCTTAACCCCATTGAAGCTACACTTTCCTAGATTCTTGCTTCTGCTTTTTCTTTTCTCTTTTTTTTTTTTTTTTTTTTTTAATCTCACAGTTTTTTTAGCACGAGAAATGGTAAAAGAATAACATGTTTGTCATGAATACATACTAGAACTTAGGACAGGAATTCAACATGACAAAGAATATTGGAGATTCTCTTCTCTCTCACTTAGTACGTAATAGCAAATCTCACTGATCAAATTCATAGTTTGATTCACCGTCTACGTGAACACGTGAGAAGAAATACTTTGTCAGTATGCACCTAATAATCTTTCGTAGGTATGTTCTGGAAGTACCTACTAATCTTTCTTAGGTAATACTGATTAATCTATTAAAATCCATTAACAAACCTCATAACCAAAACATTTTGTAATGAAAAAATATATATATATTCAGATAGAATAATATTGGAATATAGTGTTTGTTGCTTACCCAAAGTACAGCAACCATATCGGATTCAGAGAGTTTATCAGGCCCCTGAAGAGAGAGAAGAACGTCCACAAAATCATGGTTTCTTTGACCGGTTTGCTCTTTATGCTCTTGGATAATCCGGTTGACGAACCGGTTCACTCTAGGAACAATATTGGAGCATCTGAATCTGATTCCCTGAAGGTCAAGACCAGCAATCCAAGGAAGGTGATCGGACCAGTTAAGCTTTCCCAACAAGTCGTAACCTTCAGACACAAGCTGGCTCAGTTCCTCAGTTTCACTATCGAATTGTGAAAGGTCATAGTTTCGTCCAAACGTCGAGCACATCATGTTGTTAAGCGAAGCTCGTTTGAGTATGTCACGAACAGAGAACTCACGGCCAGAGCTACTACTATTACATGCAATCATGGTCATGGAAACCATTTGGGATGCTATTTTTGACCTCTGAGCCTCAGAAGCGTTGATTTGTTTGGTACAAAACAGGTGTGTGGAAGCGATTCTTCTCAAAGTTCTCCAATAAACCCCATAGGGAGCAAAACCAATCGCTCTGTTAAACATTAAACTGTAAGCAGACTCTTTCACTGGACGATCAGCGAAGACTGAGCTGTTCAAGATTTCTTTAGCTACTTCTGGATTGCTCGTTATGATGAAACGAGTTTCACCAACACTAAAAGCCGTGAGTCTCTTAGCGTTGCACCACTCAGCAGCTTTGGTTAGCTTGTGGTGAGCTAGGTTAACCATAAGGCTCATGCTTCCAATCACTGGAAGCCCACGAGGTCCTGGTATTGGCTTAATATTCTTAGCTGATGATCTCTTCCACCAATACTTTCCCCAAGCTGGGCCTCCAGGACAATAAGCCCAGTAACACAAAGCCAAGGTCAGCCATGTTATGCAAAGAAAAACAACACCTAAAATGGTGTATTCAGAAGAGAGAGCTTTGCATTTAGAAGCAAGAGCTAGAACCCACAAAGCATCAACCTGTGTCTCCATGATAGAAGAGAGAAAAGAAAGGCAAAGATGGAATGGAGAGCAAGGATATGTGTGTCTGTGTGTGTGGGTTTCCTTATTTGGGTTAGACTAAGAAGTGGGAAGTTCAAAGGTTTATATAGAGTGGTTAGGGGTAGTTTGGGAAGGTTTGTTTGTTCAAAGCTCATGCAAGGGTAACCGTTAAAAACAAGGTAGCAACGGTATGAGTTAATGTTATTGACCGTTTAACGGAAAATACTTGGCAGTTATAGAAATAGGTTTGTGGCGCCGCCTCTGCGTCGTAACGGAAAGGAAAGGGTAGTCCGTAGTAGTTGTAGTAATGGCGCTGAATAGATAGATAGACACCCACCCACGCTTATTTAAAACGCGTGGAATATACCTCCATTTGTGTGTGTGTGCGCGCGCGTGTGGAGGGGGGGGTAAGTAAGGAATACATCTCAATTGGTGGTGAAGGAAAATCTGTATAATATGGTAAGTTATTGTTTTATTTTTCTTTTTTAAAGCTTAAATGGTTAAAGTTGTTGGATATGGACTGTTTTATATAATTTTACATACTCACCAACTATAATTTTACACACTCACCAACTAAAATCGTGTTTTTGGAACGTGTGTAAAACTATGTAAAATAATTTATATTTAATAAATACTACTCTTTTTTAAGAAACAATAGGGTCTTATTTGGTAGATTATCTAAATAATATATTTTTATTTTTTAAACAACATTACACACTTTTTTACACATTTTTTCGCTTACACGTATTTTAAAAAATTATAAACAACATTATTCAAACTTCTCTACCAAATGGGCCCTAAAATTTCAATTTATAGTAAATATTAATTAGTATTTTGTGTAAATATGACTTCAAGTCTTGAACTTTAAATCTCTTTGCGCATTGAGTAAATTGAAACCTAAAAATTAATGTGTATTTAATCAATGTTCCGTCAAATTTTTTTTTCTTTTTTTGAAAAAAGTTCATACTATACATTTAGAGTCCATTTAGAATCTGCTTATTTTGCTAAAACTGAAAACTTTTAACAAAAAGTACTGTAGATAAATGTAAAAGTTAACTGAAATAGTATAGTAGGACTCATGAATAGTATTAAAAAGTGCAGTAGAACTCATGAATAGTAGCAAAAATAAACTGAATAGTTAAATAAATTGGCAAAAATAATTTTTAACAAATGCACACTTAAGAGTCTGTTTGGGATCCGTTTATTTTACTGAAACTAAAAACTTTTTGCTGAAAGTATTGTAGATAAAAGTAAAAGTTAGTTGAAATAGTATAGTGGGACCCATGAATAATACTAAAAAGTATAGTGAAACCTATGAATAGTACCAAAAAGTACAGTGGGATCCATGAATAGTAGCAAAAATAAGCAGAATAGTAGCAAAAATAAGATAAATAGTAAAATAAGTTGGCAAAATTAATCATGCCAAATGACACTTAGATGGTCATAAAATAAAAAAAAATGTAATTTTTTTTTTTTTGGAGAAGGAATAAAAAATGTAACTTATAACTCATAATAATGTTATTAATATTAGCCTTTGTTTTTGAAAAAAATCTTAAATAGTCTCGGAGCATTGCTCCGGGACTATGTAAGAATTGCCCTTTGTTTTTAGGGCACTCCTTAATGAGACAATATGGAATGACAGGAGCTTTTCTGTCTTAAAATCTGGGCCCTCTTGCTTTTAGGCCATGATGCATGACTAGATATTGGGCGTGCAATTCCATGCTGTCCCAACTTGTAAGCATGTTGTGCTATTTCGCACGACTAGTCATTCTCTCATAGTTGTACCATAACTTTTATGTGAGTGAGTCGTGAGGTAATAGTCATGCTCTCATACTCATAATGGTACCATAACTTCCGGTCGTTAAGTAATTAATTAATTATTTAAGTCTTTAAGAATTTCATCCTGTAATTAATTAATATATACGTTTTCTAGTAATCTAATGATGATTATAGATTACACAATGGCTAACTCTTCTTCATGCATCTCTCTAATATAACAGTTAAAGTTACATTTTTGTTAACTCTCATTTTGGTAGATCAGATGAGCAAAGTAGATGGTCTTGCAAGTTACATCACAATAATAGTGCCTTCAATTGATTTTTAATACATGGTTTTGCAATACCTTATTAGGTTGAAAAGAATAATAAATTTATGCAATAGAAGAATTAATTAACTATCGAATAAAAAAAATAGGCAAAAATGCAAAACTGACCCTTTAACTTTCAGTTTTTTTTTTCATTTCAGTTCTCTAACTTTCAGTTTTATCAATTCAGTCCTCTAACTTTTAATTGCTGTCAATTTGGTACCCCATTAAACTCCAATTATGTCCTGCTGTTAATTGAGCCAAAACGACGTCGTTTTGGTTTTTTTTTTTTTTTTTTTTAAATAAATTTCAAAATTTAAAGAAAAAAATTGATATTAAAAAAAAAAAAAAAAAAACAGATTACAAAGTTGCTAAGGAAATTGAATTCCAAGAAAATCAAAGGGAAAAAAAAATGGCAAAACACGAAGAGCTACCAATCCTAGTGTTCTCGTTGCTTGAGCCAGTGTACGGTGACGATTCTCAAGTCGAAGAAGCTCAGCTTCGTTTCGACAATTTCAAGTCCAAGTTTGTCTAAGTTTTCGATCACGCTCCTTGTGTTTTCGCTCGCTCTCCAGGTGTGTGCGTTTATCGGTGTTTGGTTGCTGAGAAATTGTATATAAAATACCAAAATCATAATTTAGAGAGAGAGAAAAACTCTGTTTGGTTGCTTCGAAACTCTGCAATAATAAAAAATCAACTTTTTTTTAAATCTCATTATATTGTTGAAAACGACTCTAATCTCTCTTAATCCGACTCAATTTCTCTCTCAAACAGACTAAGTCTCTCTCTCTCAAACTACCGACCAGCTTAATCGTTTCCCCAATTTCTCTAAGTTAGGGATTTGGGAGTGGAGTGATTCCTTGGTTTTGATTTCAACTAAATGTTTTTTTTTTTTTAATATCAATTTTTTTTCTTTAAATTTCGAAATTTATTAAAAAAAAAAAAAAAAAAACCAAAACGACGTCGTTTTGGCTCAATTAACGGCAGGACATAACTGGCATTTAACGGAGTACCAAATTGACAGCAATTGAAAGTTAGATGACTAAATTGACAAAACTGAAAGTTAGAAGACTGAAATGAAAAAGACTGAAAGTTAGAGGGTCAGTTTTGCATTTTTGCCAAAAAAAAATTAGTAACTAAGCGTAGAGTCTTATATCTCAATGGTACAAACCCATAAGGCTTTACCTTTTAAGTGTGTCAAGCCACTCTAAAGTTCAATCATTATTCTTTAAAAGGGATTAAGTAATGTAATAAATTGCAATCTTAAGGGAATAGTGTGTCTATGTGAATGGGTACGATCATGTTAATTACCTCTCAAAATAAGTAATTTAAATGGTGGTATTTGATCCCCTAGATTGAGGGTTTCAAATTTCACTTATTTTATTTAATGGAAAAATAAGAAAATTATAGTAAAAATGAAATAATTTACACTGTTAAAGCACAAAAGGAAAGTTATATGAACATGAGAAATCTGAATTCTAAAAGCTAGGATTCTTGATACTAGTTTAACTCATATTATCCAAGAAAAACAAGTTTATAACATATTGGCAAAAATAAACTATATCAAACAAGCATCAATTTTACAAATTATACATGCATGCACAAGCTTGAATTCAGGGTTGGATAGATGATCCTAACACTAAAACTTTGTGTTCATTGAATATTCTTTTGGAAACAAAAAGAGTTGACAGTCCAAGATTAATTAATCTCCCATAAATTGATAATTAAAAAAAAATCTCCAAAAATTACAATCGACACAAAAGTTCTTAAATTTAAAATCTTCATATAACCGCATAGCAAATGTGTCTGATATTTATTACAATCAAACATAATATTCCATTCACACCTAATAACCCTTTCACATACATCTAAACTTGATACTCTTCAAAATCTGAAATAGATATAATATGGGGGATGAGCTTGATAGCTCAGTAAGTAACCATTGTATCAAGCATAAATACAATAAAATAGATAAAATAAACTATTAACAAGACAAAACTCATAGGCTTAGAAATTATATCTCAGTTCAATTAAAATTAGACAAAACAATTGCTATGAATTCCAAAACATCAAAAATTTCATTGGACTTCAAACGATACCCATACCCATACCCATACCCATATCCTATCAGATTTCATATTTTTTACAATTTTTATGATTATGGTCACATTGTATCCCCATTACTAGGCCAAGAATCATGCATTGGCCTCGTATTATTCCCCATGAGAAACTAGTTTTTGTTCATGTACAAGTAGTAAAACCCACACAGCTGAATTTAAAGCATGGTCAAATTATACAAATTATAATTTTTAGACTTTGACCTGAGTTTTTTTTTTTTTTTTTTTTTTTTTTTTTTTTTTTTAAAGAAATAAACACATACACACCCGACTTTGAGCTGAGTTTGAAGGAAATAGAAACTTTTTAAATAATCGATGGAATCAAATACATTTATAGTATTCAATAAATTTTTTTTTCTTTAAATAATCGTAGCTAGAAAACTTAACCACAGAGAAAGGAAGAATTAATTAATACAACATTTTATTTGAAGTAAAATATAACTAGTCAAGAAAATTGTTATTTACCTTAAGTAATGCCTACTTCAAAAACTCTTACTCTTGCAATTCTTTAAGAACACTCCAACATAACTTAAAATCCCTCATAATTAATTGAATTACAAAAAAGGTGTAAACAAATACTAAAATAATTTGCTATAGAGTTTAACTATTTTTTAATCACCAAATCAATAATAAAAAAGGAATTTGTAGAATGCTTACCTCAAGAATCTAAAAATAATAATAATAATAATAACCAAGTCTTCTTTGTCTAAAATTATTTGAATAAAAAATAACTAATGATTTTAGAAGAGGCCTTTTGTGGAATCCTCCCCAGAAAGTCAAATGACCAACTTGATCCTTAAAAGACAAATTTGTCCCTGACTTCATTAGCACCGTTACTTTAGCCCAAACCCTTCTTTTCTCCTTATCTCAGACCCAAAACCTTTTCCTCTCTCTTTGTTAGACCTCTAGCTCTTTCTTCTTCTTTTTTTCTCTCTCACCCATGATAGCTCCCTCTCTCTCTCACCTACACCCATGGTAGCTAAAAACTCTCTCTTTCATGGCAGAAACCCATTTTTTTTCCACTGCCATTTTCCACTCTCTCCCTAAATCAATGCCATGGAGACATTTGGCTAGGGATTTTCGAGCTTCGCATCACCACTGCTGCTATTGTTCCTTGCCAATAGCTCTAATCTGGTGCCAAATGTGTTTGGGTATTTGTTTCTGGGTTGGGTCTTTGTTTTTAGGTTTGGGTCTTTGTCTGTGTTTAGGTTTGTGTGCCAAATGTCAAGAGAATGTTTGGCAAAGACTCACGAGCTTTGACACCACCACTGATTGCCGCTGATCTCTATCCTCTTTCTCTGTTCTATTTTTTATTTTTTATTTATTTCTCTTTTGGTTTGGTTCTTTATTGGTTTGGGTCTTGGTCAATTTAGGGATTGGGTTTTCTTATGTAATATAAGGATTTGGTGATTTTTTATTTGGGTTTGAAAGGGGAGTTTAGGTATGGTCATTTGCAAATTTGTGGGTATTTTTTTATTTAGGCTTTGTCTCAAAATGACTCTAATATGATGGTTTTTTTGGTATATGCATATGAATCTGTGTATAATTGGTAATCTGGGATGATTTTTGGAGGTTTTAGGTTTTAGAATTTATATGGCTATGTGTGTATCAGTGTATATTTGTGTTCTACGACATGGTATAGCCATGTAGTGTGATTTGTGCTCAAATCCATGCTCATGTTAGTGTAATCACAGTGAATAGAACTCAAAGATCTTAGTAAGTAATAAACATTTACCGAGAAGAGAAAATATGAGAGAAGAGAGTGAAGAGAGGGGTTTGAGATGAGAAAGAGAAGAGTGAATAGAATGTGAGAATAAAGTAACTGTGCTAAACGAAGTCAAGGATAAAATTGTCTTTTAAGGACCAAATTGGTCATTTTTTAAAAGTATTAAACTTAATTGATACTAGTATGTAACCCATACTTATACACAGGAATGAAGAATCATAGTGGTGCTATTGATATTAGCTTGGGTTATTAAACATATAGGATATAGTTGGACCAGTATGTTTGGAGGTACTAAAATAATTTTTTTTTTTTTTTTTTTTGCAATTTTCATGATATTGATTATGTCAAGTTTCTCATTACATTACTATTATGTATATGATTTTGAAAATCACTATCGGATTTACATATACAATATCAATTCACAATTATTGTTTGTGAAATTCTACTAAATACAAACACAAAATAAAATAATAAATTGGTCAAATAATATTTCTTAAATTGAATCAGGAAAAGTGTATGAGATCGTTCAGCTCAATTACAGTTTGTTACATTCAATATCTTTGTATACAAATATCTAAATAGAAACTGTGTAAAAAAAAATATTCATTAGTTCATAGAAAAAAATAATAACAAAATTTTTAACAATTTAATTTTTATGGAAAGCTAACAAAAGCAAAATCCAATTTTGATTATAATTGAATTTTCTATAAACTATGGTTTAATATTTATATATATAACCTAGTTAGTAATGGACTGATACATAGTCATAGTATATTACATAAATTACTTGTAAATTTAAATTGTTTTTAGTTATATGATTAGGTTTTTTATGGTTTATTTATATTAGACTCATCTTTTTCTACACTAAATTAACTAATTTAGCACAAAAATTAAAAACTTAGATGGGATACATGAGGCAAGATTAAAATTTAATTGAAATCTAATTTTTATACTGTGGGGCCCCAAATATTTAAACAACCCTGGCCCACTCCATAGCCGACCCAAGGCCCATGTCGAGGAGGACATAGAGGCCAGGGGTAAAAAGGAAAAGCCCAGGCCCTCAAGGAGCCTCGCGAGGATGCCCACCTCCTCGGCCAACTGACGTTGATAGTATGAAAATATCTCTCACCCCTTAAAACTTACGCCACCAACCTTCTGGCCGCCTTAATGGTGAAGTGACCATCAAACCCAGGTGCCTTGGTCACTCCAACTAATAGAAAGTATGCAAAGGCGGCTGAGAACTAACATAAAGCCTGCAAAAGCAGATGATGTGACAGACCCATATACACAGTGTCCGGATAACCGACGAGTGGACGGCTAAGATTAATTATAACAATACTATATAACCAAGAGGAAGCCCCTAATATAAAGGAGGGGGGGATAAGATTAAAAAGGGGGGTTCGAAAGAGAAACAGATCCTCGGGCTGAGCCGAGGACAAATACGCTTCACAAATACTTAATCAAAATCATCAAAGATCATCAAAAACACTTAGCCAAAATCATCAAGATCGTCATAAACACCTAACCGAAGTCATGGGCCTTATCCTCGTGGAAAATATTTATCCGAATTAACCAACCCATCATCCTTATGATTTTCATGTTATTCGTTGTTTGCTGTGTTAGTGCCTAGCCCTTTTTACCCACATCTCTACAAATTTCATTGTGAAGGATCCATTACAAATTGAGTCCCTACAATTGGCGCCCACCGTGGGGCGGACTTGTGCGTTAGCAAGTGCGACGGTTGGTGTGAAAAAAAAAAAAAAGAAAAGAATCAAGAGCAATACTTTCAAAAAAAAAAAATTTACTAGAGCGATACAGTTTACAGCAACAACATTCATTCAGAAGTCTACAATCACAAGAAACAAGAATATGCGAAAAGTAAAAAAAAAGAGACAAAACAAGTCTACTTCTTTATTAATATATGAAGAAAAAGTTACATCTCTTACAAGTGATGCCCGTGGGGCTTGTTCTAAAGCTAACTACAAAGACAAACGCTTAGCAAAGCTGGTAGAGGAACAAAATATAGAAAAGAAAGCTCGTTGAAGAACAAAAGATAGAAAGAAGTGAAGTAAGAGAGGAGGAAAGGGAGGAAAGAAAACTGGCAGAGGAACAAAAGATAGAAAAGAGGGCACGTTGAAGAGCCAAGATAGAAGAGATAAAAGGGAAAAGGAAAAAAGAAGGCACCATGGAAGGCGGAAGAGGCCGCGGCACAGGACGACTCCACTTCTGGGTTCTGCCTGGTTTCCCTCCCACTCCCATCGCTGCCGGCTTGGAGGGTCAGCGGCCCATACCCGAGGGAAGGAGGTTACGTTCTTTCTGAATCCTCCTCCAAACGGCAAGGAGGGTTCCACCTCTGTTTAGGTTGAAAAGAATGAGAATCTTCGGACCTCTCCTACCCCAACCCCAACGTGACGTCTAGGGTCGGAGTGCCATCCTCGGCTCTTAATAGGGGCTCAGCATCCTCGAGAACGCCCTTTCCAAGGGCCAATTCATTAGAAGAGGCTCAAACTGCTATTTCTTGCAGAACCTCTGGGCAATATTATTGGGAGAAGTTTAAGAAGGATGTTTGTCAAGTGTGAAGAAAAAGGTTGCCCCAAGAACGCCTTTTATAGAGGGCGGAAAGTTGGTGAGAGCCAATCTACATTAATTCCAAGGGAGAGATTTCCGGAGGCAATAATTTCGCCCAAATTCCCAGAGGCTTATCCGCCGTTAGATCCTCGTAAATCCGCGACTGACATTAATGATGAGGTGCCTCATTAACGCGGAAGCACCGAAGTGTCAAAACGCGTTACTTAATTGATCCAAGAGACACCTCGTGATCAAAAGGGTCACGTCAAACGAAGAGGCAGAACAGAGCAGGGTCTTATCCTACCCCAACTCCTGCTTGCGTGTGTCATTATGTTGCGTGAAAAGTGTATTTAATTAAAATTTATTATAGATTATAGCGATGTAAAATTAAATGGCAACGGATAAATAAATAAGAAAACTAAGTGTTAAACAGAACCAAGGTATTGCATAGTCCTTGGACTCAAGCCTCTGGGGAAACTAACAACTTAAAATGAGAAAACTAGGTACTGGACAGAACCAAGGCATTGCATGGTCCTCGGACTCAAGCCTCTGGGGAAACCAGATACTTCAGATGAGAAAACTAAGTGTTAGACAGAACTAAGGCATTGCATGGTCCTCAAACTCAAGCCTCTGGGGAAACTAACAACTTAAAATGAGAAAACTAGGTACTGGACAGAACCAAGGCATTGCATGGTCCTCGGACTCAAGCCTCTGGAGAAACCAGATACTTCAGATGAGAAAACTAAGTGTTAGACAGAACCAAAGCATTGCATGGTCCTCAGACTCAAGCCTCTGGGGAAACTAACAACTTAAAATGAGAAAACTAGGTACTGGACAGAACCAAGGCATTGCATGATCCTTGGACTCAAGCCTCTGGGGAAACTAATAACTTAAAATGAGAAAACTAGGTACTGGACAGAACCAAGGCATTGCATGGTCCTCGGACTCAAGCCTCTGGGAAAACCAGATACTTCAGATGAGAAAACTAAGTGTTAGACAGAACCAAGGCATTGCATGATCCTTGGACTCAAGCCTCTGGGGAAACCAGATACTTCAGATGAGAAAACTAGGTACTGGACAGAACCAAGGCATTGCATGGTTCTCGGACCCAAGCCTCTAGGAAAACCAGATACTTCAGATTAGGAACCAAGCGTTAGATAAAGCCTAAGCACTGTATAGTCCAAGGACTCAAGCCAACAGGGAGACCACTCTCTCACGAAATACTAAGTGATAAGAAAAGTCAAGGTCTTGTATAGTCTTCGGACCCAAACCTATGTTGACACTGGTCACTATAGGGCAATATAAGCGCTGAACGGAACCAAGGTCCTTGTACTAACCACGGACCCAAATCTACGGCAAAGCCAACCTCTTTTGACGCCAAATAATGAGCCCCGTCAGGGGCGGAAACCACGAAAAGCTAAGCGCTAAAGCACCAGCAACTTAAGTCTACCCATCCTAGAGGAGCCAATAAGAAGCTCAGGCAGAAAAGTGTAAACTAAAAAGATAAAAGCATTGTAAAAACAGGGAAAAATTCCTCAGACAGGCAATCAGCGCCAAAAACAAATTACAAGAATGGTTGAAGTAACGATAATGCTGACAGCGAGGTAAGGCTCAACAGGGCACGAAAATGTGCCGAGAAAGTCAAAATCCTCCTCCCCGCCCTAGAGGTCGTGCAGCAGAATTTTGAGGGGCTATTGTGGGGCCCCAAATATTTAAACAACCCCGGCCCACTCCATAGCCGGCCCAAGTCCCGTGCTGAGGAGGATATAAAGGCCAAGGGTAAAAAGGAAAAGCCCAGGCCCTCAAGGAGCCTCGCTGAGGATGCCCACCTCCTCGGCCAACCGACGTTGATAGTATGAAAATATCTCTCACCCCTTAAAACTTACGCCACCAACCTTCTGACCGCCTTAATGGTGAAGTGACCATCAAATCTAGGTGCCTTGGTCACTCCAACTAATAGAAAGTATGCAAAGGCGGCTGAGAACTAATATAAAGCTTGCAAAAGCAAATGATGTGATAGACCCATATACACAGTGTCCGGATAACCGACGAGTGGACGGCTAAGATTAACTATAACAATACTATATAACCAAGAGGAAGCCCCTAATATAAAGGAGGGGGGGATAAGATTAAAAAGGGGGGTTCGAAATAGAAACAGATCCTCGGGCTGAGCCGAGGACGAATACGCTTCACAAATACTTAATCAAAATCATCAAAGATCATCAAAAACACTTAGCCAAAATCATCAAGATCGTCATAAACACCTAACCGAAGTCATGGGCCTTATCCTCGTGGAAAATATTTATCCGAATTAACCAACCCATCATCCTTATGATTTTCATGTTATCCGTTGTTTGCTGTGTTAGTGCCTAGCCCTTTTTACCCACATCTTTACAAATTTCATTGTTTTTACCCACATTTCTACAAATTTCATTGTGAATGGTCCATTACAAATTGAATCCCTACATATACTAAATAGTGACTTAGATCACTGACACAAAAATTTAAATATTAAATTAAATTGAAACATATGATACAAAATTAGACTCTAATTAAATTTTCTTTTAATTTTAATGAAATTTACCTTTTTATCTACGTTTCTAAAAACCGGGCATGACACAAGCTAGCTATGTGCTTGGCTTTGTCATTTCGTTTTTTGATGGGACAACGGAGTTTACTGACGCGCACTTTTTTGCAAGTTGCGAAATAGAAACAGGTTTTTTAACTGAAAGAAAAACAAATAAATTTGGTTGGTAGCGGGGGACTATGTTAAAACGTGTCCATCTGCATGTATTTTTGTCACTTTTCGGAGACCATTACTAGTAGTCTAGTAACTAGGAACTAGGACCGTACTTAGCAAAGACAATGCTGTTCCTGTCTTACTCTGACAACTGCTGTTCACACGTGTCCATTTGCATGAATTTTTTGGCACCTTTCGAGCACCATTAATTACTAGGCTAGAAGTCTCTAGTATTTGGACCTCCGCGATTGATCAGTCCCACGTGGGCCCTTGCTGTCCGACTGATTCCCCTAATTTGACGTGGGCAAAATTATTAAGTATTTTCTAAGACTTCGGTTAACGAGTATCATTAAAATATTTATTAATTGATATTTTGAAAAAAGTTTTGTTGTTATTTTTAGGAAAAATATAAAAATTTGGAAAAAAGTTAGTTTTTATTATTATTTTAATTTTTACAAATATTTTTCTAAACTAATGCCCTTAGGTAGGGATGGCAGCACTTGTTATCTAGGGGGTTCAAATAATATAGTGTCAATGGGTTACATTTTTTCATCTACTTTAATATATTTTTATAAAAATAATGACAATTAAATAAAAATTAAAAAAAATGTTATACAAACTTAACAAAATAAACTTGTCACACCTAGTTACATTGATAAGTGATAATGAACTATCATATAACGATTTCAAATTATAAAAACTCATAGAAGGAAATTGTAAAACTTCATGTATTTGATCACTTTTTTGGCGATAACTTGATATATTCAAGTTCACTTTTTTATCAAGTTTTGTTAATGACCCCCCTAAAAACAACTCTAGCCGCCATTGCCCTTATTGTACTCACTCTTATTGTATTCATAATAGATTTCATTATGAATATTGTTAAGTTGTGATTTTTTATAGAGTTTTTTTGTTGTTGGATTTATTCCATGTCAAATTTTTTTAATTCAATGCATTTATTTCCTTATATGTTGTGGGGCTTCAATGTATTTGGGTCAGTTTATAGTTCGTAAAGAATTACACATTCAGTAAAAGTCAGGACTGACTCACAAGTGACTCAAGACTACATTACCTACGAGTTAACATGTGAGAAGCACATAAGAAAAAGTTCAAAAGTTTGTTGGAGCATAATTAAGTGACTCGCAAGTGTGCCTAACCATGAGCTACACTAACAACTCATTTTCAAGAAGCAACAGTCCCTCTATTTTCTTACACTATCCTAATTCTCAGGAAATTATAAGGAGAATTTTAAAGAGAAAACCCTAAAAACACCATTGGAGAGCTAGTGAATTTGAGCCTACAAATTCCTTCCCAATTCCCATAGTTTTTCTCTACTCGATCTCTTCCTTCTCCCATTATTTTATCTTGAGAGGAAATTAAACCAAACACAACCTACATATCAACTGAGTGGTAAGAGTGTCTTGGTTTGTTGGGAAGCATTGGAGCTTAGCCAAA